>CM063284.1:75244862-76444862 GCA_032173965.1 Sitta carolinensis
TCCAGCAAAGGACAGCTGCAGGACGGCTGCCCCCCACCTGGGACTCCAGGACCAGCTGGTCACCCCCGGACCCGGAGATCCGCCTGGGCAAGGACAACAAAGAGGAGCGCCGGACTGGTAAGACACCGGCAGCGGGAGTGGGAGGCGAGTGAGTGGATGTGTGAGTGAGACGGGGGCCGGCAGCTCGGACCCCCGAAGTGAGAGTGGACCCTTTAGTACCGCGTTTCCGGACTCCCGCGAGGGGGCCGGCCGGGAACAAGGGGAAGCGAAAGGGGGCCTAATAAGGCTCAACAGAACGAAAGAGGCGCCTCCCGGGGATAGAAGGGTCCCCCCTCCGAGCGTGCGGAGGTTTCCTTAGTGTATGAGTGGCACGCATAGGGGTAGGTCCCCCTATTCAAAGGACTAAGCGGTCTAGGCTGCTCTGGGCGCGTAGAGGGCCTAGGGAAGTGAGAGTCACGCGCAGACAACCTGAGTAGCTCCCGGGGTGGTGTGTGGGAGTGCCTAGGTTAGGTGTGAGTGAACACACCCCCCTCGCTTGGGTACCCGAGAGGACCGGACCGAGGAATTGGAATTGGGGGTCCCCAGGCCCTACCGGCACCAAGTGGTCAGTGAAAGACCTTCACTTCCCAAGGTCTGTGACACAGGACGTGCTGAGAGGCCATAGCTGTCGCGGCTCAGTCTCGGCTCAGGGAGTTCCTGGGAAGGGGGGGTCGAACTTGCTGCCGGAAGAGCACAGGGGCAAGTAGTTAGTCTGCGCAGGCGGGCGAGGCAGCTAAGGTAACACACACACGCATCCCCTTGCCGAAGCCATCCCTTGGTGGGTGGGGTGGCTAGGAGGCAAGGGGGGAATCTTCCACCACTTGCTCACATTCAGCCCTCGCACAGAAGCTATCCTCACTGGGGAAGGGGGATAGTCAGGGAGTGGAGGGGCAGGGGGCTCCGGAGTGAGCCCTGCTGACCAAAGTTTTGTGGACGGCACGGAGACAGGGACAGGGGAAGATCCCAGGGAGTCTGGTGCTAGGGTCCCCTCCACGTCGACTCAATAGTGCTCATAGTCTCTACTGACAGGGGAGTCAGGGAGGCGAGGCGGGAGGGGAACGGAGATCGGATTTTGACCGATTGAGGATAAAGAGAGAATTTTAATTTTCATAATAATTTAGAAGTCCATTTGCTCGTCATTAAATTTCCATTCGAGTAGGGGCACGTTTATAAAGTAAGTAAGGGACAGTTATAAGTTTGTTTTTAAACTTGTGTGCCTGCCAGTAGTGTTTTGTTCAAGTAGAGGCACCGTCAATTTTTAAGTTTAAGCCCAGAGAAAAGAAGAGTAATGGGACAGTGCCTAAATAAGAGGGCAAGTCCCAAGGAGAATAAAAGAACTACCAGAACCATTCCCCCTGATAGCCCATTAGAACAAATATTAGATCACTGGGACACACAAGAGGCCACCAAGGGCCTAGACCGGATTAAAATGATCCATTATTGTATGGAAGTTTGGCCCAAATTGGAAATGCAGGGACAGTGGCCGTGGTATGGCACGAAAGATCCCTGGATGTGTTCCCAATTATACCAACATCTAAAAACCAAAAGAGGTACAAGCCCAGAAGAAATAATGTATGCAGCTTTGTGGCAAAAAGGTAAAACAGAAACAGAATTAGTGAAGGTATGTAAGTTGAAAGAACAGAAAACAGGAGTTAAGGGAAATAAAGAACAAGAAAAAGAGACTAATGGAACCAGTAGTAAATGGGACCCCTTGGAGTACCTACCCCCTCCTCCCGTATACCCAATAGTGCCCCAAGCTCCCCTTTGCAATTCCCAGACTATCCCAGCCTCTATACCACCCTCACTTAACCCACCTGTTTCCAGTTCGAACCCTTTCTGCCTGAACCCGTCCTCCTCTGCATTTTCAGCCCCTCCCACTGCCACTGAATCTTCTCCCTCAATCCCATCACCGGTTCCTTATAATCTGACAGTTACAGTTCCTTTACCTCCAGAAACCCCTATAGTGAACCAAATCTCCTCTCCCTCACCTGCAACTGTTCCCTTACCTCCGCATGACTGGGAGTCAAGAATGCCCAAAATTAATCCTAACCCTCCCCTTAACAATGAGCAACTTCCCCTAACCCCTACTTCTAGTCAAGGACAAAATCCTGGAGATGGACCTTATTGTCATACAAGATCTAAGACAACCAAACTCTTCCCCTTGAGAGAAGTCCCTATGGAGGAGTAGTTGGAGGAGTAGGGTTTGTCAATGCCCCATTGACAGCTTCAGAAGTTAGAGGATTCAAGAAAGAACTAGGAAACCTGGTTGAAGACCCGGTGGGAATAGCCAATCAAGTAGACCAATTTCTAGGTCCCAATATTTACACTTGGAGTGAGTTAAACTCTATTTTAAATATCTTATTTAACCCTGAAGAGCTAGCCATGATCCGTGTCACAGGAATGAGAATCTGGGAACGAGAAAACAGGATTGGGCCCCGGGGAGAAGACAAGCTCCCACAAGTGGATCCAGGATGGGATCCAAACAGGGAAGAGGGAAGACAGAATATGAGAGATTACAGAACCCTAATGGTAAAAGGAATTAAAGAATCTGTTCCCCGAAGTAACAACACCAAGCTAGCCTTTGATGAGACCCAAGAAAAAGATGAGACCCCAGCCACCTGGTTAAATAGGTTAAGAAGAAATTTTCAATTATACTCAAACATAGATCCCGACAGTCCTGAAGGCCAAGTACTGTTAAAAGTACAATTTGTTACTAAGTCCTGGCCTGATATCAGGAAGAAGCTAGAAAAATTAGATGATTGGCAAGAGAAAGGGATCAATGAACTATTAAAGGAAGCTCTAAAAGTTTACTTAAGGAGAGAAGAAGAAAGAACAAAAACAAAAGCAAGACTCATGGTAGCTGTGGCCAAAGAAACTGTCCAGGCAAGTAAGGATCAGTCAAGTGAAGGGGGGCAAAAGTCCAAACAGGAGGAAAACAAAAAGAAATCCATTATGCCCCCAAAGACCAATTCGGGGAACACCCAAAAGAGCGGGAGGTGTTACTATTGTGGACAGACAGGGCACTTTAAAAGAGACTGTAATAAACTATCCTTGGATGAAACAATAGCAAAAGAACAGGATACTTTAGAAAAGATCTTGAGAGGGGGGGATAGTGATGACTAGGGGTGTCGGGGGCTGTATGTATTAGGGGACCCGATGAAACACCTAGAAGAGCCCCTGGTAAATTTTGAAGTAGGTCCCAAGAGTGAAGAGATTGAATTTTTAGTAGATACAGGAGCAGACCGTTCAAGTATAAACAAGGTCCCAACTGGTACGTTTTTAAGTAATAAAGTTTGTGAAGTATTAGGAGCAGAGGGAAAACCCTTTATGGCACCAGTAATAAAAAACGTTGAAGTAAAAGGAAATTCTCGACAGTGTTATACAGACTTTGTATATTTACCAGACCTAGAAACTAATTTATTAGGAAGAGATTTACAAGTACAGCTAGGAGTAGGAATAATCCCAGTGAATGGAAAAATGGTAGTCCAGATGATGAAGCTAACCATAAAAGATATGGGAGAGATTAACTCTGAAGTTTGGGCAGAAGAAGGAAAGTTTGGGTATTTAGACATTCCCCCAATAAAGATCAAAATCCAGGAAGGAACACCTCCCATTAAAATCAGACAGTACCCCATGTCCATAGAAGGGAAAAAAGGATTGGCTCCTGTCATAGATAACTTATTAACAGAAGGTATCCTGGAACCATGTATGTCCCCCTATAACACTCCAATTCTGGCTGTTAAAAAGGCAGAGGGGAAATATCGATTAGTTCAAGACCTAAGAGAAATAAATAAAAGGACAATCACCAGACACCCAGTAGTGCCAAATCCTTATACCCTCCTGAGCCAGGTACCCAACGGACATGCTTGGTTCACAGTTATAGATTTAAAGGATGCCTTTTGGGCATGTCCCCTAGCAGAAGAGTGCCGTGACTGGTTCGCCTTTGAGTGGGAGTATCCTGATAGAAATAGAAAACAACAACTAAGATGGTCCCGCTTACCCCAGGGTTTTACAGAGTCCCCAAACCTTTTTGGACAAGCATTAGAGGAATTATTAAGTCAATTTAATCCTGAGAATGAGGTTAAAATTTTACAGTATGTAGATGATCTCTTAATATCTGGAGAAGATCAAGAAAAAGTGAGGCAAACCAGTATACAACTATTGAATTTTCTGGGAACCAAGGGATTAAGAGTGTCCCGGAACAAATTACAATTTGTGGAGCCCAAAGTAATTTATTTAGGACATGTAATAGAGCAAGGCTGTAAAAAATTAAGCCCAGAAAGAATATCAGGTATCCTAGCCATACAAGCACCAAAAACAAAGAGAGACATAAGAAAACTCTTAGGTCTCTTCGGATATTGCAAACTATGGATAGAACAATATACCCAGAGTGTTAAATTTCTTTATGAAAAATTAGTTAATTCTGAACCCATAAAGTGGACAATTGAAGATGAAGAGCGATTGAATCATCTAAAAGATAAGCTCGCTTCAGCACCAGTTTTAAGCCTGCCAGATTTAAAGAAAGAGTTTGACTTATTTGTCAACTCCGAAGAGGGGACGGCATATGGGGTTTTAACTCAAGAGTGGGGGGGATATCGCAAGCCCATAGCCTATTTATCAAAACTATTAGACCCAGTAGCTCGTGGATGGCCTACCTGCTTACAATCCATAGCTGCAGCTGCAATTTTAATTGAAGAAGCTCAAAAGCTAACCTTACAGGGTAGAATCAAGGTCCACACACCACACGACTTAAAAACAGTCTTGAGTCAGAAGGCTCAACAATGGCTGACAGATGCTAGGATATTAAGATATGAAGTCATTCTAATGGATACCAGCAATTTAGAACTAATGACCTCCAAGAGCTTGAACCCAGCGCAATTTTTATCAGGGGAGCCTCCATATGAGTTAGAACATAACTGCTTGGAATTAGTGAATTTCCAAACAAAAGTGAGGGAAGATTTGGAAGATATACCTCTACCCTATGGAAAAATATTATTTACTGATGGTTCCTCCAGAGTAGTGGAAGGAAAACGACATTCTGGGTATGCAGTAGTCATAAAAACAGAAAAAGGAGAATTAGAGGTACTAGAAAAAGGG
This sequence comes from Sitta carolinensis, assembly GCA_032173965.1. Lineage (NCBI taxonomy): Eukaryota > Metazoa > Chordata > Aves > Passeriformes > Sittidae > Sitta > Sitta carolinensis. Next base: position 75,249,999 of record CM063284.1, read on the forward strand.
AAATTACCCCCCAGCTGGTCAGCTCAAAGTTGTGAAGTTCATGCTCTAAAGAGAGGTCTGGACTTGTTAGAAAAAGAAAAAGGAACAATTTACACAGATTCGAGGTATGCCTTTGGAATAGTTCATACCTTTGGTAAAATCTGGGAAGAGCGAGGCTACCTAAATTCAAAAGGAAAGAACCTAGCACATGAAGGACTAATCAAATCAGTGTTAGAATCCCTAACCAAACCCACAGAAATTGCAGTGGTCCACATAAAAGGACATCAAAAAGGAGACACTTTAGAAAACAGAGGAAACCAATTAGCTGATCAGGTAGCAAAAGAAGTAGCTGTAAATCCAGAGGGACCAGTAAAAATCCTAAAACTAGACAAGGCAATGACTGAAAAAGAAGAGAAAAGGGAACCAATATTTAGTAAGAAAGAATAAGAAGCAATAAAGAAACTGGAATTATCTCAAGGAGAACAAGGGGAATGGTTAACATCAGATGGGCGAAAATTTTTAAACAAAGCTTTAGCCCGAAAAATGTTAAATGAGATACATGAACTAACTCATTGGGGAACCCAAGGGATGTGTGACCATTTCTTGAGGGAAAATTTGTGCCTCGGAGTTTATGATTTGGCAAGAGCTATAACAAAGGGGTGTATAATATGCCAAAAAGTAAACCAAAAAGTAATGAGGAAAACTGAACCTGGGGGAAGAGAGTTGGCCTTAAGACCATTCCAGAGTGTGCAAATAGATTTCACAGAAATGCCCCCTATACAAGGGTATAAACATTTATTAGTAATAGTCGACCACCTGACACATTGGGTAGAAGCATTTCCCACAAAGAGAGAAACAGCAGAGGAAGTTGCCCGAGTAATACTGGAAAATATTATCCCCAGATATGGTTTAGTTAACACTATTGACTCAGATAGGGGATCCCATTTCACTTCCCAAGCCCTACAAGCTATTGTAAAAGCCCTAGGAATAAAATGGAGACTACACACCCCATGGCACCCCCAGAGTTCGGGTCGAGTAGAATGTATGAATAAAACATTAAAAAATGTGTTAACAAAACTGAGGACTGAGACCCAAATGAATTGGTTAAAGTGTTTACCTCTCGCCCTCTTGAGAATCAGAACCAAGCCACGATCTGACCTTGGGGCATCCCCATACGAAATGATGTTTGGGCTTCCCTTCCTGATGACCCCTTATAGCACTGGAGACTATATAGAGGAGAAGAGAATGACTAGAAAATACTTAGAGACAATTGGAAAGACCCTAAGTAATTTAAGAAAAAGAGGGTATCTCCCTCAAACCTCCCCATTTGACACCAATACCCACCAAATCAGTCCTGGAGATTGGGTACTAATCAAATCCTGGAAAGACACTCCATTAACCCCAAAATTTGAAGGTCCCTTCCAGGTTCTGCTAGTGACCCATGCTGCTATCCGGACCCAAGAAAAAGGGTGGACTCACGTCTCCCGTGTGAAGGGACCAGTACCGCCTCCCCCTAACTGTGGACAAAACCCAGAAAGATCCCCCACGAGTTTCTCCAAGTGGATTGCCATCCAAGATCCTGCCAGCCTTAAAGTAACTCTTAAGAAACAACCAAAGAAGGACTGAAAAGAAATAGAAAAAGGATGGACTCACATCTCCTGTGAGAAGGGACCAGTACCACCTCCCCCTAACTGTGGACAAAGCCCAGAAAAGACCCACCCCGAGTCTCTGAAAGTGAATTGCCATCCAAGATCCTGCCAGCCTTAAAGTAATTCTTAAAACAGTCAAAGACAAACTGAAGAAGAAATAGATAAAAACTACAGAGTTCTGTTAAGCAAAATTGTTGTTAGAGTATATATATATATTTGTTAAGATATTGTAATTGTTAATGTTTTAGTATAAATTGATATTCTAATATAGATTGTTAATATTTTGATATGTTCTAATGTAGATTGTTAATATTTTGATATAAATTGTTAAAATTTTCAATCCAAATAGAATAAGTTAAATAAAAAATCCCCCATCGACTTCCCTCACAGAACATTTCCCAAAGGCAGTTAAAATTAAAAGGTGGGAAAAAAGGAAAAAAAAAGGACCTTATTAACAGAAAAAAAAGAGGATCTTCTTACCAGGAAAAAGAGGACGTTCTCACACCTCCAAACCTAAGAGGCAAGACCGGGTGAGGCTAAAGAGAAGGGTGAGCCATGAAGCCCCCTAGGACAAAACTAGCTCATACCGGACTCTTAGGTGGACTAATGTTAGTCCAGTCAATAAACTTGGCACTAGGAGGGAGTGGAGAAACATGCACGAAGTGCTACTACCCTCTTTATGATGAAGAAGACCTAGGATCACTAATGAGGGTCCACACAAACATTAATCCCACCTGTTTTGATCATACACAATTAGAAACTTGCCAAGAAGAAGGAAAAACATATTGGCTCACAAAAAATACTGCCTCACATAGGCAGCGCCTGATTGGTGAATGTCCTGTAAGGGAAGCCTGGTTCTGTTTTGAGCAAGAAGGAATGAATGACATAATAAAAGAAAAACAATTAACAGTAAAAAAGGAAAACCTAGATAAAACACTGGGTAAAAATCTATTCATAGACTTAATTGAGAAAATTAGTAAAGAACTAAATGTAACCAATTGTTGGGTGTGTGGAAGTACCCAAATGTCAGATATTTGGCCCTGGGAAGGAATTAGTTTAACACCTCTAGACATCTTAAGATGGAAATTAGCTGAGCAAAAACCCAGAATCACAGGAAAAAGGAGGCAAGAACAATGGGACCTGAAAGCAAAAGTGATCGGAGAAGAATGTATTAAAAGGACAGGAAAGAAATACCAAACCCCCGTAGGGAGAACAGCCTGCAAACGATATTTAATTGTAAAAGATTCAGGGAGCAGGTGGATCCCACAAGAACCAAATAGATATTGGACTACTACAAAAAAAGAAAAAGGATGTATCTACCATGAAGTGTATAAACTTTATGAGTGTGCAGACAAAGGAATAAATCCTTTCCAAGGATTGAAAGAGCTCTCCAAATATTGGGAGTGCCCCACAGAAACGCAAGACATATTCTGGGAGGCCCCTGAGCATTTATTCTGGATTTGTGGAAACACTGCCTATACCCTCCTCCCCGGAGATTGGACAGGAAGCTGCACTATTGGAGCAATAAAACCTGCTTTCTTCCTCCTACCTAAGGAATCAGGGTCATACTTAGGAGTCCCCTTATATGATAACTTAAGAACGAGTAATCGGAAGAGAAGACAAGTAGTAAACTTAGAAAGTAAACAAAAATGGAAGGGAAAATTTGGACCCCTGAAGAAATAATTAAGACCTATGGACCAGCCACTTGGGCCCAGGATGGATCCTGGGGGTACCGTACTCCTATTTATATGCTAAATCGAATCATCCGTCTCCAGGCAGTACTAGAAATAGTGTCAAATAAAACAGCACTTGCCCTAGACCACATTAGCACACAATTGACACAAACCAGAGCTGTAGTCTACCAAATTCGGCTTGCAGTAGACTACTTATTGGCAGATGAAGGAGGCATTTGTGGGAAGTTTAACTCCTCAGAATGCTGCCTGGAAATAGATGATAAGAGTGAAGTTATCAAAAACATTTCAAAAGAAATATGAAAAGTAGCTTATGTAGGCACCCAAGAATGGACTCCTCTAGGAAACTCAGACTGGTGGAATGACTTTTGGTCATTCAAAGTAGGATGGTGGAAGAAAGCAATCTTTATTGCTGTTTGTGCCTTTGGAAGCTTCTTATTTTTACCCTGTTTACTTCCCTGTGTAATCAAGACAGTAACTACCACAGTACAAGCTAGTCTTCAGATCCCTAAAATAACAGATAAAAAACAAGCCAAAATTATGTTAATAGAAACTCAGAATCAGAACCAAGAACATGAATCAGCTATACAAATATATAACCAATACCAGAAATCTAGAGAAATATACTCCAATGATTCAGAAATTGAAGATTGATGCGGACTAAAGGCCGATCAAAACATAAGAGGGGGGATATTGTTAGAAAGAAAAGAGTTAAGAGTTATTGTTAACCATATTTGTAGTTGCAAGATTAATGTTTGTAGTAGTAACTTTTGTAACTGTTGAATAGTGTTAAAAAAACTCACCTACCTCGTGTCTGTATTGTAGCCCTATCCCAAGTTCCTGTATCCTGTTTCCTGTATCCTGTTCCTTGTTCCTGTGTCTGTCGGGCCCCGCCTCCACTGCTCCCCTACTCTTCCCCATGGCAACCAGTGGCTCCACCCAGTATGTAAACCATGTGAACTTCCAGACCCCCGAGGGACCATGGGAGTGAGAGCGCCGCATACAAACTGCTGAAGTTTAGAAAGGAATAAACAGATACTTCGCCAAAACACCCTAAAAGATCGGGAAGAACAACAGCTATCTGGAGAACAGTTTTCAATCATCTCACATCTCACTGTAACAAGAGTGGGACTTGCTCGGAGTCACCCCCTGGACTTTAAATGAGCCAAGTAGTCTCCTAGGGGACTCCTGCGAGGGCGGAGACTCCAGCTCTGTCGTTAAGGCAAAGCTGCTTGCACCTCCTCCTCTTCGTTGTCCACAGGGAGCAGTGGCGGTGAGCGCGACCCCTCGAGCCCCCTCCCCCAGGCTGATTTCACAATAAAGGCTTTAAAAAGGAGCAGAAGAGTTCCTGGCCCATTTATTCATACCACCACAAAAAAGGAGTAACTGCAAGAAGTGTTCTCATGAATCGGCCATTTTGTTAAAAGTGTGTTTTAGCAGAGTGGTGTTGACAAGATCCATTTCAGTTGAGTGAGAATCCCAGGATGCATTTACTGATTGATCAATGACCTATCATGATACAATAAATCTATGAGCAGCAGGATGACAATGACTGACCCTACAATATGTATATGAAAATACATAACTTATAGTCTACATTATTAGTAGCATACAACATGACACCAGATGGGTCAGGAATCATTTCTTAGCATTTATCTGGAAATATAGATGGATGGAACATCTTGTGATAGGAGAGAGCAGGGAAAAATGATGTATGAATTTCACAAACAGGATCATAAGCTGTCAGACAATGATAGCAGTGTGCAATATTAATATATGCATCTCGCATGGGGAAGTGATAAATGAGACAGCCCTGTGACAAATTGCATAGGCATGTAATAAATAAGTTTACCACATAACTCTGCAATTTATCAGATGCCTTTTGCCATTACCTGCCCAATAATCCATCTCTCATGGATTTATTTTCACAATCCAGATTTCCTCAGCAGCTCAAAACACACTACTTCTTTTAAAGTTCAACCTGTCAAAAAAAAACTTTTTTGCTGTTCTCCCTACAGTGATCTAGCCTGGGCTGTTGACCATTAACAGCTTTGATATACATGACAATATCCTTACAATTCTAACATACATTAATTCTGAAAAATCAGTTTCCTGCACTTCACAGTGGACTGTGTAACTTTAATCTATTAAAATCTGTTGCATATATTTTTTGAAGCTATTTTACTTTTCTATGTGTTTTTGTTTTCTATTACAGTTAGCTGTGTACTGCTCCAGCTGTATTTTTGTGGATTTAAAATAAATGCAATATTCCACTTCTAAGAAATGAGGCCAACTAGCTTTGCCTGCTAAATTAATCTTCCCAAATTTATTAACACCCGCTCATATCCCAATTAGTCTGAAACACCAACTGTTTTTAATATATCCATCTTTCACCTTTGCTTTCTTTTCACTGAGGAAAAGAAAAGCTTGAAGCACAAGCCTGTGTGGATTACTGACTTCAAATGTGTTACCTCCTAATTATTACAAGTGAATATCATTTACCAGGTAAGGACATGAACAGGAGTTGATTTAAAAAGCCTTAGGTAAATTATAATTTCCATTTATATGTGATGTGATTTTGTGGGAATGGTTTCTTTGTAACAAAAGTGTAGGTCTTTTTCAAGGTGGTATTTTGGGGGGACAGTTATAAGCAGTTATGAAATTTCTCAAAGTATGGTTTGTTTGGTTTTTTCCCACTTTGAATTTCTCCATTTTATCCACTTCCTTTGAAGAGTCCTAGGAAGTCTGTCATAGTGCCCTTTCTGGATGCACAACAATTCTCTACTGTTCTTTGTTTATTTGGGTTTTTTCAGAATAATATGGTGAAAATTGACTTAATTTTAGAAATTTCTGATAAATGTTTCAGTGTCATATGTTAAGAACTAATAGCTCCAGTTTATTGTCTGATCAGCTCCACTGCCTCAAACAAAATTTATTTTCTTCAGATTTGATGCTGTGAAAATATTTTAAATCTTACATGGTTATCATCATTTGGGATACAATGAAACTCTAAAAACTGATAGGAGCTCTTGTGTCTATGAAAGAGCTAAAAATGAAATTTTAATTATTAACTTATTTCCCCAAAAATGGTTAAGAAACCCCACGGTATTTCAAAGTTCCTATGATTTTGGACATTATTGTGTAATTTTTTAAGACAGATATACAGGTACATTTGAAGTCACTTGCACATATTTTTTGTCTGCTTTTCTACCCAGTATGATCGGATTAGTGTAATTTTGCTATTTTGATTTTATGCAAAAATATTCTTAAATGAGAAATTGAATAAAAACACATAAACAAAAATAATTTTGGATAAGACTGCCTTTATTAGTTTCTCTCACTCTTTTAGACTTTGAAATCTATCCAAATCCATACTGATTTCCTTTGCCTATATATTAAAGAATTAATTTTTAGATTTTGTCACATTTTTCTATCTGTACCAGTGTAGTAATGCTAAGATCTCTTTTAAGAGAACTTGCCATCTCCTGACAACATGATTGACAAATTACAATAGTTTTTAATTTACTGGGTTTGCTGTCTTAGTAACCATTTCTACTTTACTTTATGGGCATCCATGACTCATCCTTCAGGATAACCAACAGTAACTACCCAGAAATTGTGTGTCTTTCATGTTCATAAAGATCAGAAACTGCAATAATGTGCATAAGGTAAATACTTCTAAGTTACTTATCCTGAAACATTTCACTCAAGCAGTCTTTAAATCTTGAAGCTCATCATATGTTTGGTGTTCGTTGTAAGTACTGTGTGTTACTTCTTGATGAAGGATGTGCTGTGTCCAAATGATGGCCCATCACTGCAGTGTGGAGGTCACTCTTACTCCTCTTTGGCAGGGTTTACCATACATAGGCATTCAGCCAGCACAATGTTAAAAGGTCATAAAATGGGAATTAATTAGGTTTATCGAAGACTGGGCTGCTCCAAATATCAAGCTAAAACTTGGCAAGATTCTTGACGTAGTATTCTTCTTGTCTCCCATTTGGCTAGGCCACCGGACTGTGGGCTTATTTTACTCATAGCAGTACTGAAATAGCTCCTTCTGGCCAGATATAAACTAAACACAACAAGGTGTTTGAACTAACTAATTCAAAGGAGGTATTTTTGGTTGCTTACATTGGTTTTGGTGCTTTTAATATGTAATGTCTAGGATTAATATTCCAAACACCTTCACTGAGAGATGGGCTCCAACAAGATTTTCGATTCTCTTTGTAGGGATTCAAAGTCTGCAGTGTTCATAATTCATGAGATGTAGCTTTTAATAATATTCTCTAGTGAACATTCACAGAGGTGTGTGCTGCATATGGTCTGCAGACCTGCCCCTTATGTGAAGTCTGGGACTCCTGTCTCCTCTCCTACCTCACACATGGATTTTCTGCTTTGAAATCTCAAGAGAGATGGATTTCATTGAAATATACTGCGGAAACCATCTGAATTCTCAGAAAGGGGACAGAGTTACACTTCTGTGCCTCTGGTTTAGCTTAGCCAAACACCACATGAGCTGACTGCCTTTTAGAGAGAGTTTTAGTATGGAGAGGGTCAGAAAACCAAACCTAATTCTCTTGTGTCCTAGGCCATAGTAGCTGTTATATCATCCTCATGCTTTGTCTTGTCAGTTGTAGGTAATGAAAGCTTTCGATGTCCCAGAGTAAAGCTTGGGTTTCCTGTCTGCTTCTTAAGATTTTGGTTTATATGTTGGGAGCAAATTTAAATAATATGAAGCATGATCTTGAAAATAACTTATTATAGATTTCCGTTAGTACTACCAGTGTGAGGGAGGAAAGCAATGCCTTTTTCTTAGTGTGCCATTTATCAGTGAGCACAGCGGCTCAAAGCAATTTTGTGCTCTTCTCATGTCCCAGGCGTCCTCATATGGATTTTTGCTTCTGCTAGCAGGATGGAACCCCTAAACACAACCTTGATGCTTTGTCTTGGTGAGTGCTATTTATTGACTGCATAAGTATTTGATCTTACAGCACAGAGGTAAAGACAAAATTATGTCCTACAAAGAAATCCTTACACCTGTTAGTTTCTTTCAATATCCCATGAGCAGAAGTTAAAACTTTTTGATTAAAAAATTTCATTATTGATCAAGAACCTATCTAAACAGGCTGAGCCTTCACCATCAGAGTTTGCTGAGAACTTGTGATTTCTGAGGACGCTGAACAGTAGTGAATAGAATTTTCTTTCACACTCCAGAGATCATTAGCAAAGTTAGAAAGAGTTTCACAGCTGTTTCTGTAATGAATATAATAATTTGAGTGAAGAAGAAAACATGAAGGATATTTTTATTCAAACCAATCAGATTTTAGTATCTGTATCAATCAGTAAAATATTATTTTCAAATAAAGCATTTTGAAATATGTCAGAGGTAAAAGAAGCTGTTGCTTTGTGTTTATGTCATGAAAGATGTTCTTCTTCAGGTTCTTCTGGGGTTTTCATGAGATTCCAGAAATCAGTATTTTTTTCATGCGCTTTTATTTATTTTTGTGTTATTTTCAGATACTGGAAGGGTCATGACTTTGGGAATGATATATGTTTACATTGTTTAGCTGCTGTAAATGTGAAGTACGTTGAGAGAAAAACAAAGCAATTCTTTCTTAGTTTATACTCTTCACTTTAAACTACTGTTTAAAGTGGCACACAGAAAGTAGCCTTCTTATTTTCTTGTTATTTCTTTGTGTAGTCCAAGTTTCACCAATTACAGCAGACTACTGATGTGGGGAAAAAAGAAGCAGAATTACTTTAACTAAGATAATTTCCATTTCTATATTTCGCAGTCATGAAATCCTAAACAAAAGATCTTTGAGCACTTTGATTCAAATTTTGTATGACTATGTTTATAACAAATTTTATTTTTGAAGTTTCATCTAAAAAAGTAATGAAGCAATGCACCTGATTCACATAATATGTGAACATCTGTAGTCTATAACTCATGTGTTTTTTTCTGATTTGGACTTTGGGGCATTTGCATATGCAAGTTTGCATATCTCATTTATTTCTAAGCTACTGAACTAATTTATATCCATTGAAGATCTGGATTTTTATGCAGAAATATTTGCATCAAATTATTTTTTCTTTGTTACTATCTTTTGCATTTGTTCTATTATATGCCTTTAATTAAAAAGTGATCAATGCCATTAATTGAAAGAAAAATAAAACATGTTTGTTCATACAGTGAAATGTGTCAGCATATGAAGGGATATTTTTGATGTTGATCCATCGAGTTTTTGATATCCCATTGGCTTTATATTTCATTTAGTATGTATATTTTCAATCAAATAGAAGATGTTAATACCATATTTTATGTGTTCGTACTTGTTTTGTTAGTAGTACCGTAAGAGATAGAAAGGGAATAATTGTGATGCATTCTGAAAGTAACAAAAGGTAATGAGGGGTTTTGGAAGATACAAATCAGTGTCTCAGTGGTTACCCTTTTAAATGCTATTTGTATGCGGTACACTTCGTTAAAATTGTGTTTATAATAATGTAAGGAATTCTCCTTTTGCTGCCAGGGATCATGGAATCAGATTTAGCATCTATTTAAGCTACACTTACTTTTACGAGGAGGAAAATAATGCATATGTACATTAATACATGTTTTTTGGGAGAAGGGGAAGTAAAGGAGTAGTTTGCTCAGTTCAGTTGCAAAGATGAATCATCTATTTAGCTCTTAGCTCTTCCTATCCAGTCATATGCATAGAAGTATCATCTGTAGTAGAAAATTGAAAAATATGATAGCTTGCAAAGGAGTATATTGACACCTCTTTTCCTCTGTTAGTAAAGTGGCTCTTTGTAGATGAGATTAGTGTGGTATTGAGAAGTATCTTTGGGTGATGTAAGGAGATATATCCCCTGTAACACCCCTTTTTATCTACTCATAGGGTAGAGTAGTAGTGGCTCAGTCACTGTCATTCCAAATAAAACATTAGAAAGAATTATTTTCACAAAAGAAAAGATTGGTGGCATCATGTGAAAGGAAGGTGTAAAGATGACATAAACTGTGAGATAAAATGATCATGAGACTTTGAAAGTAAAACTGATCTTTGCTGGATATTGGCATATCCATTTGAATCAGTCAGACAGGAACAAGGAGGTGGTAAAAAGGCTCCCTGTGAAAGAGCTGATTATTTACCTCATTCTCACATAACAAAGAACTAAAATAACAAAAAATCACTATGGTAGTTCTGTACAAAGAAATGGCATTAAGAATAGTTTAGATGAGAAGGTAAATGAATTTAAGTAGAATATTGTGAAAACATGCAGTAATTGGAAAAAAGAGTGCATGACAAGTTTTGCTGAAATTTTTCCCTCATTGGCTGGTGATGAACTGTAGCAATCCTTTCTTATGTTTTCCTAGACAAAGTATGTAATTTCTTCTCTCATAAGAGAGAAGTACATTCGTTACTTTTGACTGAAAAATGTAATTTTTAGTTTTTGTTTTAGTTTTACTTAACATGGAAATTTTATGTAGAGTCTCTAAAGTAACTGTAAGGGATATACCATCTCTGTTCTGAACAAAATTAATTTGGAAATGCCCTCTGTGTGTAAGTGGATCAACAGAAATACAGAGTCACTGTTACTTTCCATACCCGCACAAATTCTTTATGGGTGATCTGATCTCTCAGGGTCATCTTGTATTAACCTCTACTCAAAGTGAAATCTTAGTGTATTGCCATCAAAGTTTAGTGTTTAAGGGTGGAGAAACCACTACACTGAATGACCTTTTTGAAGACAGTGATAAGATCCTCCCTTATTCTTTTCTTGACTGAAGAAAGCCAGCTGCCACCACCTTGCCTCATGTCCTCTAGTCCCCTTTACCACATTGCTAGCCATCTGTTGCAGTCACTCCATTTTTCCAATTTTTTTTTCTTAGTACCTTGGAGCCTAAAATGACATAATGTTCCTGATGTGGTCCAGTGGTGCCAAAAAAATGTTAAATGGTGACAACACTTGTGCTGATACAGCCCAATATGCTGTTGTTTCATCATTGCAAGATACTATTTGTTGCCTGCAAATTTCAGTTTTTCAGTGAGAATTTTTGGGGATGTAGCTGATAATGCCCTTCAGGTACTAATGGCCTCATATGTTACATTCTTTTGGCAACGTTTTCTTAACGCAAAAATATTTTTTACAAGTTATATAACAGATTATAACAGTAAATTTTTGACGTTTTGACAAGCTAAACACATTAGTCCTTGACTGCAGAGGAGATCATAATGTGAAAAAAAAAAAAAGTGTGATACTTCTAATAGTGGGTGGATTATAGTGTTAATTCGGAGACCAAGTTTTAGTACATGCTGTAAGAGAACACCCAAGGATCCTCCTAATTAGTACAGGGAGAGATCGTTCCAAACCTGTCAGAAAAAGTTAGTACATAGTCCTTTTGGTTAGTCTGTTTTTTAAGTATACTTTGCTGATGTGGAGGATGGAGGATAAAGCATAGAAATAATGTAAAAAAATCCCTACGAGAGGAATAAATAATACAGAATACTAATCCATTTGTTTCAATGAAAGTTTGCTTCTTTTCTTCTTTTCCTCCCAAAATCTGCAAAAGAAGTTACTAGTTTTCAATCAAGTTTCCAATAATCTTCTACTTGCAAAGAAATACAATTGTATACTCCCTCAGACCTATTCAGGAAATGCACTGATTTCAGACAAGTATTCACTCACTGTTTGCATTCTTTATGTAAGACATGCAAATATTTTGCAGTAATATAGCCTCTAAAATTATGTTGGTTTTAAGTACAACTAGTTCCTTTAAGCAGTATTATAATAGAAGCTTTCTGTAGCAGGAGAGATACTGATTAATGTCTTCATTGGTCTTGTACAGTGAGACATTGTTCAGCATCCTTCATAATATGAAATTCATAGTATAATTAGTGACTTAGTAAACAATCAGTAAATTTATTTTACTAAATTTAATTTAGTAGATAATTATTGAATTTTAAAAAACTGATGATCTGATGATTAGCAGACACAACAAACAGCTGAGCTTGTGAGACCTTTGCTTAGTATTTTTATGGTTGTCAGTAAGTAAAAAAAATGTTGCATCTGCTCTGTTTTGAAGTTTTGATGGATTTTGTAAACACTATTGGCAGAAACCTATTGGGTTTTATGATTACTGAGAAGTAGGAGAGAAAAGCAGCTATTTCTTGAAATCAAGAGAGGTGAAAAGATGGTGTATAAATTGATTTCTGGGTGTTCTTTGTGTGGACTGTAGTTAATATGCCAGCTCCTGAAGCCAAGGCTGTGAAGAAATAACAGAATGCTATGAAGTCGTGGGTAATTAGTAAGAGACTCTAATAGTACAGCTTGCTTTGGAAAGAAGGGAGTGTATTTTATTAGGTAGTAACAGAAGATCATTGAATTTTTAGGATTAAATTTATACTTGCTTAGACAATATCAGTTAAAACAAAATAATTTGGAATTTATGTTGGTTTGGGCTCGTTCCCTTATCTCAGCTATTGCAGAAAGATGAGTTTATATCCCCTAACAGTGTTATGGTATTTTGCCCAGCTTTGTTATTGCCATTAATGTTATTTATTTTTCTCTTTGTGTCATTTGATTAGTAAAATCTTGTCATCAACTTGTTTGCTTTGATTCTTTTGTTTTTTTTTTTTTAAATTAAGAACTTTTTCTGTAAAGATACTAGCAGACGATTAGGTTTTCTGTGATGCTGACAAGCTCTAAAAGATAAGCTGCTTTTAAAAAACATAATAACTGAAAAGATATATTTTACTTCGGGTACAGATATTTGGATGATATTTTTGACCTGAGGGCTTTGGATTATTATGAGCAGAAGCCCTAGCCAGTCTTAGGAGCAGTGCTTTGAGGACGCAGCTACTTGTATCGTTAATGTGAGTGAAGTTTTAGTGCAGTACTATTAGGCAAGTTGTAATAGAGCTGCACACCTAGGAAGGCATGGAAAGGAAACCTGTAATTTTGTCATATTCCCACTCTGCTTTGGGTAGAATGACCCTTTATTTGACTATCATTTTCCCTTGCTTCAGAATAGCATCTTGTTCCACAGAGGCTGTAAATATGGCACTGAATGACCACAGCTTAGGATGAGACCTTTACCTCCCTACCCTGAAGGCTGTGATTGCTTCCTTATCATCTCCTGCCTTGATGAATGAAATTTATTCCTCCCTAGACTGTGTGGTATGCAAGTCACAGCACTCCAGCTTCCCACGCTTTTGGGCTATTGCAATTGTTCTGTGTTCATATTATTTTGTCTGTTTTCTGTAAGCTTTTTATTGGCCCTCAATAGGAAAAAAAATCCATGCCTTAGAAGTTTTGAAACACAGATCAGATTTCTGCAGTAATTCCTAATGTGTGTATTCTTTGAGCATTGAAAACAATCTAACCTAAGTATATGTGCAAAATCTATCCCCAAAGGAACCAAATTTTAACTGTTAGATAAGTAATCTAGTACAGTTCTCTGCATAAAAATTTGAGCAGCTGTACATAAACTATTTGACAGGTGTTTGTTTTACCTATTAAAAAAAATTCCTTATCATTTATTTACAATATGTGTGGGTCTCTTTGGAATTGTTTTCATTTCTGACAGTACATCTGGAAGGGCTTTCTTCCTTTTCTCACTTAATTGCTTCTTTTTCTATCATTAAGGCAAATTTGAATGCCCCTTAATGAAGAACAGGCTAATGGAGGAAGTGTTAATTGTTTAATTTCTTTAGAAGAGATCAATTGAGAAAAATCAAAGTTAAAATTTTCTGAAAAAGAATAAATAGTATATGAATACGAGGAAATCTTTCTTCAAAAAAACCCAGCAATTTATTTCAAAATTATTTATACAATTCTTAGATTGAAACTTGGACCATTCAGTCAACTATACTTTTCTTTCAAAAGTCTTTTCAGACATGTTCTACCTCTTTTTTGTGTGTTTAAACCAAGAAAACTCAAGTATTTTATTCGTTTTATATTTTACCCATTTGGGAAAAACAGTTTTAATCTTTCCTCCATTTAATGCATCCTTCTGCCTTAGTCTTTCTATTTCCAATGTAAGGAAAAGTGGGAACAGTCCTTTATGCTGTGCCATCTCTCAGCTTTGAAGCACTGCCAAACTTCTACTTCAAAGCTGTTTCAAGGCTTCAGCTTTGTCACAAAGACAACATGTGCAAAGCTTTTACCAACCCACACAACCGTTTAGTTTTTCAAGTGTGTCTTTATTACCGAAGAAAGGTTAACTCTGGTGATTCCATAAATAATCTCTGCAAGTAATAACTCTTCTCTAGTATATGGGAAATACCTTTAGACAATACTGTTGAATGGAAAATGATTCATTATTAAATTACAAAAACTGAATGATGTTATATCCTGAGAATTATTTTTAACATGTAATTTTCCATTTGACTAGTATTCTGTTTCTAAATATCTGAAAGTGATTTTGAAGAAAGTTCTCAATAGATACCCTAAAAGTTTTGTGATAAATACGAAGTAATCTTAGATTTTTAAAGTCATAACAATTCTTGTGTATTTAGATTATTGTGTATTTATGGAGGTACCATATTTCAGGTTTAAAATGCTCAAATTAGGTTTTATAAGCATTTTAATAATATTAATAAGGTTACAGAGGAAAAAATATATTCTTTCTGGTGCAGATACAGGCGTTCTTTCCAGTAGGTATATGGGCTGTAATCAGTTCACCCTTGCTTGAAGTAAGGATCGTCCATGAAAGAAACTTTTATGTTCACATAACTAGATTCTACAGAGAGCAATAAACTGAGCAAAGTCTGACTTAGAGATCTGAATTCCTTACAATACATATCCAGATGGCCTAACTTGTATCTTGGCATTGGAAAGTTTTTCCAAATAAAAAAGCCCAAATAGGTTTTGAACTCAAAAATACCCCAATACTCAAAAAACCCTGTAAATAGGGTAGTCTGCAATCTGACTGAGCCAGAAAAAGAGTGGAATTTTTTTTAAAAAACTATTCTTGATTGGGAATTTTATGATTCTTTAGTTGATTGTTTGATTATCGTTTTGGAAATTGAATCCATTTTTTAATTTCTTTTATTAAGGTGATTGTCTTAAGACTTTTTTTAGCAATGTCATTAAAAACAGAAAATAAATAAATGGTGAAAACTGCATGTTCTAGGATAATACGGTATTAACTGCAGAAGTCTTAGCCTCCCATTTTTAGTACTTGAAATCAACTCTGTTGGTCAGGTCCATAAAGCTCTTTTCTCTGCCACTGAGTTAATGCATTCTGGGTTACTACAGTGGGTCTGCTAACATAAAATGAATGAATGCTACAGAAAATTTACATGAAGTCTAGCACTATCTGTCTAATACTAAATGACCTTCTGTGGCTGATTAATTGGGCAGATTATTAGGAAAGTAAATGGATAATTTTCACTTTGTAATTACATCTAAGTGGGTTATGCACAGGTTAAATCACACGCTAAATAGTCATTGTCCTTACCTGCCTTGACCTAGTAAATGTATCCAAATTTAAGGATCATGTCAAGTCTCTCATAAAATGGAAGAAATATGCAACCCAAGTGCTGTTTAGTTTCTTACTAATTTTTTTTCTCCAAGTGCATTAAGGTATAAAATACTATTGGGTTATTCTTATAATTTTTTTTAAGTACATTACAAACTTTTAACTAATTCCTGCATTTTAATTTGTTAACACCTGTGTCAAGGCAATGAATATAGGAAGCTTTGTGACCAGATAAACCTAGTACAAGCTCTGCCAAAGTGACATTAAAAAAATTGCAAATTCAGTAAAGCTAAATAACTGTCTAAATTGGGTGGTAATGAAAATAATTAGGAATGCTTTCAGATCTATTAGTAGCTAATGGAAAAAAAAAAAAACCAACTCCATGTGCCTGATGTGGCAGAAAACAGTAAAACATGCTGACGACTGTATCAGTGCAAAATATAAAGGACTGATTAGTAGAAAGCAGTGAAATCAGAGATTTTATATGTTCCAAATAAATCAGTTGCCAACCGTATCCCTTCAACAGGGTTAACTGGACACTCAGGGCAGAGATGAGCCAAGCTATTATCTGGAGGAATACTGCTGCTCATGGATCAGTCACTTTTTCAAAAAGTGGAGAACTTCTACTTGATTTAGACTCACAGGAATACTGTCTAGGTCTAATACCCGTTTTGCAAGAGTGTCATTAAACTAGTAAAACACAAAAATGCCACTTTTGAATGAAAGAAGAGAGCAATTCTGATCCTTTGAAATAATGGAAATAATGCTCAATTGTTATAGTAAATCATTAAAAGTCGGTAGCAAATAATTTCTGCCTTTTTAATTTTTAACATTTGTTTTCTGCAATCACATTTAATAAAATATTTGTATTTAAAACTAAAAGTTGCTTAGAGCAAAAACTCACAAAAGTGCCTCAAATTTATTTCTGAATAAATTTATGAAAAATAGGTGTTGTGTATAATACAAAAAAATCCACTTTAAATGTGTCATACTTTTTAACTTAAAAGGTCAGAAGCAATTTTTTCTATTCACTATGTATTCATAGGAAACTCTTAATTCAAAGTATAGTTCAGAATGTAAACACAACCATAGACCTTTGAGGCTACTTTGACTTTTCACCCTTATTAGAGAACAAGGAATTCTGAAATGCAGTCATTTCCTTCAGGATATAAATATTTGTTCAACTGTAATAAAATTCAGGATATAATATATGTCTCCCTCCTCCGTTTGATGGGGAGGCTGTTCAGAAGGGCTGTTCATATTTCAGCACTATGTTGTTTGCATAATAAGTTAGAATGGTCTTTGAATAATTGCATTTGGCTAAATTAACAAGACATACATCTATTCACCTCAGTTCTGTCGCTTTTGTGAACCCAGATATCTTTTTTTCCCTTCGTATTTTTTACTTAATGTGAAATTCTGCACGAAGTGTAATACTTCATACAGGATGCATGACAACTTTAAACTTAATGCTGACAATTTAAGTCCTTGTTGCCCAAGAGCTACTAATTTAATTAGAGACTGCTATGCTGGTATTAACAGGGAAGTAAAATATCCCTTCAGAGAAATTTCTTTGAAGAAGAGTACAAGTGGAAAAAAGAAAATTACATACACAAGCTTGTTATCTTCCACTGACTACAAAAGGAATTTAGGATGACTAGGAGAGTAAGATATGCCTACTTGTAGACATCTGATGTTAGCTGAGGTGATCTCTGTTTTGTCATTCAAAGATTAATCTTTGGTCTCCCTAGTGGATGGCCATTGATATTCCATGTAGATGCTTCCACGTTTTTATTGGGACAGATTTTTTTGGTTGGTTTGTTTTGCTGTGGGGATTTAATTTTTTTTTCTTTTAATAAAAAGATATTTTAGATCATTTAGATAATTTTAGATCATTAGACCTAATTTATTTTTCCCCCTACTCTTTTCCATCAGCAGTGGGATCTACCTATGTGATATCTAATTTAAAATAACCCTCAAAGTCATATTTGTGATAGTAAGAAGTCTGGCTTTTTATTGCATGCCAGAAAACTTGCCCAAGAAACTGTTATGCATTCATCGAATAATGGAACTAAATAACATATTTTGAAGTTAACCATTATTGTTCCAGTTCTGAATACTCTGTGAAAACAATTTGTATTTAAGTTACAGTGTTAAAAATAATATTGGTGACTAATACTGCTTGATTGCTGTGAACAAGTATAATTTCAATGCTTCTTAATCAGTAAGAAGATTGCTAACTGAAAATAAAGAAAAAAATCTCTGGTGTATCCGATAACTGGATTTTGATCTCATGTTTAATTTATTTAAATTACTGTAAATTTGCATTAACACCACTGAAGTACTGTACTAGGGCAAAAGTATGAGACTCCATATCCTAGGTTTCATATTCCAGGAGTACTGTTTTGGATGTGGTGGGGCTTAGGTCATTTCTCTTGAAAACTATCTGAACTCTGAAATATTTATGTATTTCATGTTTATAGAGACGAAAAGAAACCTTATTAATTTGGTAACCAGATACTGATTTGGATTAATTTATGTTTTCATAAGAAGTAAATATCTACAATAACTTTGTCAAAGATACAAGCAAAACAAATTTAAGTAGCTCAAACTACTTGAATTAAGAAGCTGAAGCTACTTAAATTCTTCCATTGGTCTCAACAGATCCTTTATAACTGTCTGGATGAAATTAGGTTATCATAATTAAACCCATTATATGTATCAAAGAATAATGCTTTTAGTCATGCATATGGAATAGCTAAGTAAATAGTAATGTATTTAACATTTTAATAACTAGCCTTTTATTTCTCTAAATATGCAGATAAGATAGCTGAACTGTCACAACCTCAATTCTCCAGCTACAGATGGTCTTAGTGTTGTCAAATCAGAAGGTCAGAAACTTCTCCCTCACCCCACCAGTGACCTACATATGACCTGCAGTAAATTGCTAAATCAATGTGTGTTTTATTTCAGGCTCACTGCAGATCCCTATCCTTAGGCAAAACCTTTACACACCATAAATAGATTCCGAGTACCTCTTTCTTCTTGTCTCTGAACTCACTAGACTTGTAGGAGATAATGTATAGGCTGAAGAGAAGCTATATTTGAACCCTCCTCCAACTGCTGACAGCTTGGGCATGGCAGCACAAAGCTTCTGGTGGTGTTGATGGTGAATTGTTTCAGGCTCTGCTGTCACTGCAGCCACACTGACAGTGGCATCATACCTGGTTTAAATTTAGCTGAGACATGGACCTGAGGTGCATACATAGCATTAACTGCACTGTGTGTGTGTAAGGCAAGACTGACAAACCAATGGCAGCCCACCTGCAGGACAATTTTTTATATCCTCTGCCAATGCTTTAGAAGAGCTGCTGCTGTCAACATTTAAGTGATGTTTAACAGTGAAAGGGCAGGCAGAGTACCACTGTGTCCAGCCAAGGCTCAGTGCCAAAAGGCAGGAGTTAGCCTGCAAAGAGTCTGTGGCCTATTATTAACAATTATCATGTGGTGTCTACTGATTTGCAGGATTCTTATGGCAGTGTGTCTGAGCTGATGACCCAAACAAATGACGGCTACCTGGCTTCACAGGTGAAATTCATTTTCCCTTGGTCAATCTCAAGTGCTAACAGCAGGAAAGCCTAGCCATGCATATGTCTATTTTGCTATGCATCATCCTGACTGCAGCATTGACTAAAAATTATTATAGTTTGTAGAATCATAGAGGGGTCTGGATTGGAAGGCACCTTAAAGATTACCCATTTCCAACCCCCCTCCCATGGACGGGGACGCCTTCCACTAAACCAGGTGGCTCAGAGCTCCATGCAACTAGCCTTGAACACTTCCAGGGATGGATAGGGGGTTCATAACTTCCATGGGAAACCTGTTCCAGTGCCCCACCACCCTCACAGTAAAAAAAATTATCTATCTAATCAAAACCTACTCTTTCCATTTGAAACCATTCCCACTTGGGCTGTCACTACATGACTTTGTAAACAGTCTCTCTAAATCTTGCAAGTTCCCTTCTGGAACTGAAAGGCCATAAGTAGGTCACCCCTACACCTTCTCTTTTCTCTGAATAAACCCAATCTTTTAAGCCTTTCATCATAGGAGGGGTGGTCTATCCCTCTAATCAAAAGGTAACAAAACTTTCATCACTGGAAGAACTTGTTTATGATAATGCACCCCTCGTGCATAAAAGTAACAGGATGGTGTGTGAAAATGTAATCAGAGATGTGTAGGGTGCCTGATTTTTCCCAGCTTCCCTAAGCTACAGGATTCTGACTTTGTTTGTAGAAATCATGTTTTTTTCTGCACAGAACCATTTGCTGTTTTAGAGCTTGCATTTGGATAGCACTTTAAAAATCAATTTAAAGAATATATTTTGTCAGTGTCAAGAATTGACAATAGTATTGTTTTCAGTAGTTTCATAGCACACCTGTCCAGTTATGAGTAGTTATATGGTGCTGGCATGGAGCTATAATAGCAATTTACAGATTTTTTTCAAGAGACGTTATATATAGCAAACATAGGGAAGTTGACACAAATAGTGATTGTGACTGATCAGTTTACAAGCCCAGTGCAAAGTGCATCTAAGGTACAGTTTTAGTGATTTGTATTTTATTTTAGGAGAGTCTGCTTTCCAGAGGATTGAAGAAGGATCAGCCTTGCACTCTTTAAAGCTTTTGGATAGGTACATAGACTGGGAGAGAGTGTAAGCTGCCTCTAACTTCTTATATCACACTGCTCCATGTATGGACTGGTTCCAACAGGAACAAAGCATTAAAATGTCTTTGAACATGTGGTAATGTTATCTAAATGAGCTGCACAAAGAAACACCATGTGCCTTTTCTGAGGAAATTCAGTGTCACTCTGCATAAATAATTGCAGAAGGGAGACACTTGGCACCAGAACCTCACTGTTATCTATGCTTTAAGTGTAATTCAAGGATTAGCTATTTATTCATAAGAAATTAATAAGTTTTTCCTGTCAGCAAAGAGTTCGAGGGATGTATACAGAGATGAAAATTTTACTCCTGTGTGAAACCATGCAATATATAGTGAAAGACTTAAAGAGAATAAAGCAGAGCAAGATACAGTGGAGGAAAGGTTTTATTTCTACTAAAGATGCAGAGAAATGAAAGGACAGAAAAAAGCAATTTACTAAGGAATAAGAAGACCAGAGAATTTTCAATGGTAAAAGAGAATTCACAAGGATTTAAGACTGAATTGTTCTTCTTTCACATCCCTGTGCTGAATTTCATAATTCTGAGGCTGAATTATCACAAGCAACTTGAAACTGTTTTATTCCCCCTTACATATTTCTGAGACTAGCTAGGTTCATTCTTGACTGTCATACCCTTATCTGTAAATTTGACATGGACTGAGCTGGCAACTATGAAATCTCTAGGGAACATGAACAGAAAATCTCCTTGGAGAACTTCAGTTCAATTTATGCAAAATAGATTGTTTGGCAAAGGCTACTGAAAACTGAATTTAAGCACTTTGTGAGAGACAGATTGTTTTCCAAAATTTTGTCTTTTGAAGCATAGCCAGCACTTATTATTGGAACTGCTATAATTCATGAGATGATCTGAAGCAGTCTCTTCTATATGGGGGAGATATCAGAAGGACATCTGAGAATTCGTGTTCTCTCCAAATCACTGGTGAGAACAACAGAATGTCATCCAAAGACCATTGCTGTCAATGGGAGTGTATTATCTTCACTGGACAACTCAAGGAGCTCTCAGACTCATAAATCTTTTGCAAATAAATTAAAAATATTTTGGTAAATTAGTGATGCTATGTAGTCATGGTAGATTTTTGGGTATATTAAAAGTACAGAATTTATATATTCAGTAAAATAATGTTGTTTTGTCTTAATGCATGTGAAAATACATGAACTAAGTCTTGTGTGAGCCACTACCTAGATTTAGTGTTAATGCAATTCAAAATGAAAAAAAATCTAACTGCAGAAATGAAATTATATAGAATGTACAAATGTTTTTGAAAGAAATGAGGATGCTTCTGTCTTCTAAAATTAATTTAAATTACCAGTTTTCAATATTTTGACATTTTATTCCAATTCAAGATGAAAACAAACCCGTAAAAAATTCACATTTCAAAGGAATATAAGTATTAAAATTAATGTGCTTTCCTAGTTCTATTTTTCTTAGTGACTATGAAAATTATAAGAAAACCAAACTAAATTAAAAAATTACATACAGTCTAAAATCACACAAATATACCTCAGCTTCATTTATAAATCATTAAATTGTTGAAAATTAGTACAACCTAAGTACAATAGCAATAACTGACATATTATGTATTTTGCATTCTAATTAACAGTGATTCTTTTTCCATGTATTGAACAATTTTATAGAATTTGTGTGGAGTTTCTAGTAAATCTGCTTTGGATTTTTGTTGGTGGTATATTTTTGGGTTTTCTTTCTTTGTTTCTTAAAGATCTGGTTCAAGTTTATTGATATAAATTGAAAGTTCCTTTTGTTTTAAAGGGCTATTCGAATGGAGCACTCTTTCCCTTTAGTTATTTACTGCATCTAAAATGTATTTTGAAAGGTAGGTAGTAAAGTGTTCAAGATGCAGCATATCCTAAAGTATGTTTCCTACTGAAATCTCTGCTAATAATTTAATGTGATACTCATGCCCTTATGTTCTATCCTGAATCACATAAATGCCTTCAGCTGCCAGACATTTTTTCTCTGCAAAGTTTAGCTGAGCTTTTAAATGAGTCCTACTCATGAAAAATCTCATCTAAATGTATTATTGCCTTCATGCTTGCTTATCTTGGACTGAGGGCAAACATATGAGTTCAACTTTTGCTGTTGTATGATACCACCATGCTTTGCAGGGAAATTGGATCTTAAACCACTGTGGTGCAGATAACAGTCCTTTAGTACATCCCTGCAAAGATCTTCGAACCTATCCTCCAAAAATCCAATAGAAGGCAATTGAGGAGTAACTCAGCTTTTTACAGCCCAGTTAATCATAGGATGCTCTCCTGTGAGTCCTGAGAAAAAGCACAAGTGAATCCAGTACAAGAAGAGATGAAGAATGGGAAATGCCCTTTTTAACATTTCATTTAAGAATATGTCTTGCTGACATAGATTATAGGATCATTTTATTTATGCAACTCATTGCCATATAGGTAATTGTTCCAAGTGTTATCTGTCAGTCACAGTGTGATCTGCCACTATTTAATCTGTAAATATCTGGAGGGGTGCATTACTATGAAAATGGAACTGGCATTAAAAGATCATGCAATATGTGATTTTCCCCCAGCACCTTGATATTGTCTATGAACAGTGTAAGGTATTCATAGGTATTCGTGCCAGAGAAAGGGAAATATAGTAAGTACTGCTTTCATGTCTAGTGATAGGGAACAGAAATAGCAGTAACAGGCCTAGAATCTTTCCTCATGCATCCACACAGTTTGGACTGTCTAATCTATATGTGAGTCCACAGTGAAAAAGTGAAAAAAAACAAGATTGGGACTCATTCTTAACAAAGAATGCAACTTTCTGATCAGATTTGGCTCTGATAAAGTGTAGTCCTGGAAGGTACTGGGCTAATGTAAAATTCATAGTTATTCTGTCTGACTTTCCAGTCTGATGCGAAATCTTGTGAAGGATGACAGTAAGGAACTGATGTGGAAATACTCTTCAGTAAAAATGAAATTCTATATAGTTTTGCTGAATTTTATGAGTTTGTTTCTAGGTAATTTTTGTATCTCTGGGGATAAGAAAAAAAAAAAAAAAAGGAGATGAAAAATCTTCTTATATATCCAAAACAGTTCTTGTATATTGCTTTTTTCTTCTCAGGACACATCCTTTACATGCCCTCTGTATAGAACTATGTAGAGATATTAAAGATGGTTGTTTTGATATTTTTCAAGATGGATACAAGACAGACCATAACGATTCGTTTACTAGGAAAGGGCATTATATCCTTGCCTTACAGTGCTGTTTGAAGAGACATTCACTGCATAAAATTAACTATTTTAATTCAATCAAAAGCAGGCATAGGTTTAAAAATCTAATACCTGATCTGATGGATATGTTGTGCTTGCTGATCACCCTAATCCATAATCAGTTTTGGATGTGCTTTTACTTAAATGCTGCTTATTCAGGCCATTGTTTTTTTGAGAAGGTTTTAGACTGCATAGCTAATTATTCAGATATCTATTGCACATTGTCAGACTGTGAAGGAGCTGCTAGACATGTGCAAATTCTATATTCAAGGAAAGATTTAAGGGTCATCAAACAGAAAGCACACAATATGCTGAATTTCTTAGACAATAAGCAAATAAGAAAACAAGGGAAGAAGGCCCTTTAAAGTGTTCCCAGAAAGTGGTGATGATATCTTCTTTACAAAAATTGCAAAATTAATATTAGATCTGGGGAGAGAGAGAAGAACTTGGAAGGGAGAAGCAGGGAGCGCACAAAAAGAATCACAATGGAGATCCCTAAAAAGGAGAGGATTTTTTTCTAGACACTTTGTCTGATTCATCTCTGTGTTATCCTCACAACTGGTACAGGTGTCTTCTAAGTATTTATTTTTTGTTTAGTTCATTCAGCACTGCATTGCATTTATTATGAAACACTGACACTTTTAACTGACAGTTACTTTGAGTTTGGAGATGTCGTTTTTGTATACTGATAGAAGGAGATATTTTAGAAAAATCTGAGTGAGGTTAAATTGAAGACTTCTTGCATGCAGGGTAGTCAAACAGAAGTATGATATGCAAGGGTACTAAGTTGGGGGTAATATACCCAAGCGTATCAGATCAGTGCTGTAGCTGCTCCCACTGCTCCAACAAAACAGAAATTGAAGCTGGAATGAGTTGTGGGAAGAAAAGGCGAGATATGTTCACAGGTAGGACAGGGAGCTCAGAGGCAAGGCAGTGTGCGCTGGTTTTTGGTCTGCCTTTTATTGCCACTTACAAGCTGGAAATGACCTCAGTCTTTTCTTTGTATGTCTGATTCATCAGAACCCATCGTGCTTTTTTTCCCTGTTTAGGTGTCTTATGTCCCCTACTCTGTTCAATAGCTTCATTTTGGCATCTCTTACAGTTTAATCTTTTATTTAATGTGAATGTTGGCTTTTCCTGGTTTTAATTTGTCTTACATTTCCTAACCTTGTTTTTCCAAGGTGTTCTGGTGAGTCGGCAATTATTTTTCTATATACAAGCACGAACAGGACAGAGAGTGGGTAGACGCTTCTTGAGCTTTTTATTGACGCATCAGTCTCATTACATGATTGAGACAATAGGAACATGACAAAAGCACTCCCCAGCAGCAGATGGAGATTTCTCTGTTAACAGATCATTTTAAAAACTCTTCAGCCAGTAGCATAAAGCCAAAGCTTACAGACAGTTCTTTTAGCCAATTACTGAAAGCATACGTACACCTGCTTAGAACAATGCTTGCTTATTCCTACACAATAATTGCTTATATGCATTCTAGTTACAATACACTTCATTATTAATTTAATATTGTAAAAACTTCATTATTAAGCTTAAAACTTTCTAATATCTTGCTAGATATATTTTTCTGCCATCCTAAAGTTTGTATTAGCCAAGCCCAAAACACTAGCTATAGTTTAGCCAAGCCCAAAACACTAGCTAAGTCGAAGCTTACAACTGTAGCCCAATTCTAAGTTGTCTGGTTTATTCTGTTTCTAAGGCCTTCTTGTCTAGCTTTCCCAAAGCCCCTTACTTTTACTAATTCCCACAATCTGTGACATTTGTTCATCATTTGTTCACCTAGATGCCATCAATACAAGTCATACTTATGGATCGTCCTCTCCAGTATGTTCTTTCTGTTTTTCCCATGTGTGGACATTCCTATTCATTTTCCATATACCAATATTTGCATTTTTATTGCACTTCTTTACAATAGCTCTCCAGCAGATTTTCTGTTGTTGGGATATTGCACTGCATAGTCAAAAATATGGTATGAACCCCAGGCAGTGGAAGTTAGAATCAAGAGGATCAGCTTTAGGGATTTCAGTAATCTTACATGTGAATATATCCGCACTTGCACAAACCGCTTGCTATGGTGGCAGAAATCTGGAGAGCTAGAAATTTAGAAAATTTGAAATGTTATATCCTGCTGGACTTTAACACTAGCTGGCAACAAAGTACCATTTTCTACTTTCTATGGTATGGAATATCCCTTTAGACACATCAGGTCAGTTGTCCTGGCCATGTCCTCTCCCAGCTTCTTGTGCAGCTCCTCACTGGCAGAGGATGATACTGAGAAGTTCTTGATTCAGAGTAAGCACTACGTAATAACCACCAAAACATCAGCATTATCAACATTATTCACATATTGAATCTAAAGCAAAGCACTGTACCAGCTACTAAAAAGAAAATTGATTCTTTCCCAGACAAAACAAGGACATCCAATTATACTACACGTCTTCTAACTCTCAAAAACATAAACTACCACAAATTCTTTCTCTGTTAGTTTCTCATCTCAAATGAGATGTAGCATTTGAGGAATGTCAAGTTTACATTCAGCATGACTAAAAATGACTCAGCATGACTCACTGAAGAAGAAACCTTAAAAAGCCGAAGGAATATCTTTGACTTTAAAATAAAATAAGAATGCTACCTGAGAACTAAATAAAAGAAGATATGATTTTGGCAATGAAAAATACAGCAGTGATCATGACAACATTTGAAATACAGTGTGCAGTTCTTAGAAGCTCATAATGATAGAGGTACTAAGGAAATGAGGCAATAAAGAAAAGGGCAGGAAAGAGCATTTACAATTGAGACTCAAGGATTTCAGTTATTCAGAAAATTAGATAATCAAGGTTCAGATACTAGAAAAACGATTAAGCAGGGAAGATACTGCAGAGGACAATTGATAGAAGGTAATTCAAGCTGGTGTCAAGTTAATTCAGATGGCAAAAGCTCAAGGTCACGTCTTTTTATTCTAGAGTAATTCATAAATGAAAAAACAATAGAAGCCACTTGTTGTAAAGTACCACAATGTGTGGTGCTTTCATAGTTACTCTACTTAATGGATCGATAGCACTTTCTTAAAATAAACAGAATACAAATAAACAAAATCCTTCCTTTTTGCAGAGAAGGGATAGTAATTTTTTGGAATCAAAGAAAAAAAGATAATATAAAAGATATTGTGGCTTCATAAGGTTCCGCATAGGCTCTACACATGGAAAAAAAGCTTCATTGCTCTCTGTGAGTTCTCATTTAGACCCTTGTCCTGCTCTTATTAAGCTGCAAAATATAATGGTTCTATCTTTCAGTTTTATGCTATAGAACCTGGCAGTTAGTACTTTATAAGAACATAGTAAACATTCCAAATGATAAAGTCAAATATGACCTGTGTGATAGGTTTTGGAAACTTACTTGATTGTTTGGTTTTTTGTGGTTGTTTTTGGGGGTTTTTTGGGTTTGTTTTTTTTTGGGGGGGTTTAGTTACTATTATGACTCTTGGGAGATTTTACTCAGAATTTTTATG
Source organism: Sitta carolinensis (assembly GCA_032173965.1). Lineage (NCBI taxonomy): Eukaryota > Metazoa > Chordata > Aves > Passeriformes > Sittidae > Sitta > Sitta carolinensis. The sequence goes on from CM063284.1 coordinate 75,277,311, forward strand.
CACTGAGGATTTTCCAAGAATGCAAAAATTTTATTAATTTTTGTCACATCCCACCAAGTGGGAAAAAGTTAGGCTGCTTTAATTCTTTCTGTGCAGTAACAGGAGGGACAAAAATGTTTATCCTGTGGTCTTTGCAAATATAACAATATTTATTGTCAACAACTGAACAAATCTGAATTTGAGACTGAGCAAAACTTGCAATCAACAGTATCAAAACAACATACATTTGCTCTAACAGAAGGGAAGAGGAAAAGTGATAGGGAGAGAGAAAAAGAAAGTTATCACTAGCCTTGGATCCAACCATGCTGGTCAGTCTTTCGTGGTGGTAATCCACTGGTGGGCATGCACTCCTCCTCCTGAGAGTCAGTCTTTTTGGTCTCCAGCTTTTTGTTCTCAGTTAGACATACAGACCTAGCCTCAGAAATGCTTTTGCAAGCTGCTGGGTGTCAGGGCATTAATCTTTCTAACTTTTTCTTCTCACATTTTTAAATTAGGAAGTAGAACTGAAGTACTTAATTTACAACGATCTGTGCATGTGAAACCAACTGTGATGTTTGAAACACTAGTGAAGTGCATAGTGAAGAACTGTTAGATCCTTACCAGCTCCCTAACTCCCTTTATGTTCAATGAGGTTTTTAGCTCTTTATTCTTTGACTTGGAAGAGCTTCTGTTATCTCTGTCTCCCTGAGATGTTCAGAGGTCATTCAGCACCAAAGAATCTGGTGGAAGGTGGCTTCCTTCAGTTCTGCGTTCTTACTGATGCCCTGAGGAAGATAAACCTCTGAACCTGAAGATTTTGCACAGAGCTATCAGTCACAAGTTTTTATTTCCATGTCCAGGTGTTTCCTTTTAACCAGCTGTATTTGGAGATTACATTCCCCTTGTCTGTTATCTACATAAGCTCTCCTTGTGTAGGGTTTTGAAAAAGCACTCTAAGATGACTTTAGATACTTTAGATACGTTATATTCTTTCTACATATTGTTCAATATTTCTTGAACTTCTTGTGAACTGCAAGGGCATTCAGTCTGAGGCATCTGGAACGCTTCGGAAGTCTTCATAGATGTACCTCATTTGTAATGGATGTGTGTGGGAGTTCCATATGTCCTTCAGCCTAATCACAGAAACAGTTTTCTGCCAAATTTTGTTACCCATGTATTTCAGGGAACTATCTAAAATCCTATTTCTTTTTAACTTCTTCCCCCCTCATAACAGAATTGTAGGACAGAGAAATGTAGTTTGTGAAAACTAGGATATTTTGTAACCCTGATTATATAAAGAAAGGATCGGTTAGGACTTTAATGCTTCAGACTTGGTAAGATAGATTTATGGCCTAAATTATTTTAGTATTTAAATACAGAAGGAAATAGCCATGTTTCTTAGAGTCATTTGGCTCTAGTAAAATTGTTATTGTAAAATTGTAAATCATATTGTAAACATCATCTAGGCTGCTATCTAAGGTATATCTAGATAATATAATATGTAGAGTCACTCCTCCAAAATTAAGTAATTTTTTTTTATTATTTTAAGGGCTTTTTTTTTTTCTCTGTGCCATTGCATTACATGGAAATCTTGTGGAAACTTTGTGTTGTTATCTGGCTTTCTATGACAGATTCCGTGTTGCTTCAGTACCATAAAAGAAGATGTGGAACTCAACAATTTAACATCTTTAGCCTTTGTTCATCATAAAAAACACAGCCAAGAGAAGCTTTCTCAATGCATTTGGGAACTATTCCAACCCATTTGGCTTTTCTAATTCACATTTCCTATACTCATAGCACTGATGTTCACTGAGAATTATTTTTTAATGTGTGTTAACATGGTAAACATTAAACTATCTATTAAAAATAGAGTTAAATTCATTGTCATATTTAACAAAACAGACTATCAAAAAAACTAAACAAGAAGATAAACTGAGATAGTTGAGATTGTTCAGCCTGGAGAAGACTCCATGGAGACATTATATCAGCCTTCTAGTATATTTTGGGTTTGGCATTGTCATGTATCTAGCATACTCTGAGCAGTTAAGAGCAATGAGGCTTTTTTTTTTTTTTTTTTTTTTTTTTTTTTTTTTTTTTTTTTTTTTTCCCTGAATAATTACTGAAACTGTGTTAGGATTTTTAAAATATAAAAATATATGTTTTCTTTCTTGCTGTTTTGTTTTTCTTGTCTGGGCCTTCCTGGGGTTTCTGAGAGCTCTGTGAGCTTGGCTTCCACCTAACTTAACTTGTCTCTGTCTCTGTGAAGGCTTTCTGTTTTCCCCCAGCCCTGCGTCTGAAGAAGAGGTCGAGTCGTCTGTTTTCTCGTGTTCAGGAATTTGTTTATTCTTTGCTTATCTCATATTCGTTCCCTGGCCTGCCACAGCTTCTCTGCAGGCCGGGCTGTGCTGAACTCCTCACTGTGCTCTCTCCTCAGGCCAGGTTGTGGTGTTCTCTCCTCCCGCCCTTGGGAGCGCACTATCTTTTATATTGAAAATTACGTATGCTTTATTTATAACAATTCTCCAATATCTATCCACTATGTTGTACAGTCTACCTTTGTTCTAGACCAAGCAAAACGTGCCACAACACAGCACAAGACGGAGAACAAGAGGATGAAGAAGCAGCTCAGGGACACACCCCATTTCCTCCATCTTTGTCCCCTGATCTCACATTCTAAAATCCCAAAATTCTACTTTTTCACCCTGTGACATATAAATTATCATTCTGTCTAAATTCTTGTGACTTATAAATCTTCCCAGGACAGACAGAAGGATATCCTGGTTCCCACAAAACTGTCCTTTCATAATTACTGAAACTACTCCAGCCAGATTGGATAGCTTTATAATCCTTTTCCCAAGGTGCAGAGTTATAGAACAGATGTTCTCCTGCTGTTTCTTCTGATTCTAGGAGACATTAAACAATGTATTTGTTTTTCTCTGTGAGATCTCATAGTAAATATAGTAGCTAGACAGGCACTACAACTCTTTTCACCCAACTCAGATCACAGGAGAAAGAACAGCCTGGTAATATCCAAGGATGTTTGTAACTTCTTGAAAGGAAAACAAATTCATTGACATGGTAGAGGAGATTCGACAGAAATAATGATCAGTGATTCCTGAGGAAAATTATTTTGCCATTACAAAAATATACAAGTATATAAGATATATATATATATATATATATATATATATATATATATATATAAATGTAATCAAATCTGATGATCAAAACTGGCATAGGTGTTACAGCAGCTGGGACACTGGAGTGCTTAGACAAAATTATGTATTCCCAGACTGCAAATCATCTGAAAGAGACAACTTTATAAGGTTGCATTCAGATCAAACACAACATTATAGTTTTATCTGCCTGATTCAGGGGCTTGCAAAGGTTGACAAAACTATCACAACAAACTTAAAATAAACTTCACATTGAATAGAAGTAAATGGATGTTTCTCGGAGTGATATTTCTTCTATTTTTTTTCCTCTTTTGGAAGCAAAATTACAGGTTAATTGACACTAACACAAGCGCTAGCTGCAGAACACAAAATACTGCTGAGTTCACAAAGGCATTTGCAATTGCTTCTTGGAAACATAATCCATTCCTGTAGAAAATGCCGTTTTAATGTAGCTTAAAAATACAATTTAATCTCTAAGCAGGTGTGACTGTAAATGGGGAGAAAGGGTAGTTACTTTTCTTTCTTGTCATCGATTCCTCTAATTATTTTGCCTCATCATAAGAATTACAGTTTTTATAGCATCAGAGCTAATTCATGTACCTAAAATGGATGATTATATTTAACTTTTTATGCAAAAATAATAGTTACACATTCTACATTAACAAGGAACACTACTGGTTAGAAATTTCATTTCTGAAGTTAAATAGCTAATAGGTTAGATGTCGGATAGGACAGATGGTTAAGTGGGTAGAGCATCAAGTTACTGGGCCATGACAGTGATGCAATATTTAAACAGGAAAGGTTCCTCAATATGGTCACCTATGAGTATATGTATTCCTTCTTTTGCCTTTTTTTTTTTTTTTTAAAAGCAAACACTAGTATATGCAATGATATTCTTCTAAACCATTTCACTTTTTTTCTGTATTTGCATTCCTTCAAAACTTGAGAAATAAGACAACTAAAATGTGCTCTCTAACTTTTATTTATCTCAATGTGAATTAATTGCAGCAATGCATGCTGATTTTATTCTTACAGAGAATTTATTAGGTTCATCCTAAACTTTTTTTTATACATTACTATTATCATTATCTGTAGGCCTAATTTAGTTGATCTTATCTGTATCTACAGCAATAACAAATTTATTATTGCAGTGAACATACTACTTGGACTACCAACAGAGATTTCTCTCCTTTGCACCTAATAATTTGTGAATTTTCATGGGTACCTGAAATATCCATTGTTATTACTGTTAATCAAAAAAACTCTTGGAGAACCATGAAACAAAGATGATAAAAAATTGTGAGAAATACTTGTTGAGATTGAGATAACAATTTCAGTACATTGATATCTAGTGTTTCAAAACTCTCTGTATGTTTTTAAAACATATAGACGTTACATCAGTTTGAGGAGTCTTTATATAGGCCCAGCTGCCATTTAAGGTATATAGAATTATCTATGATGGGCCAATTGAGAGGAGCATATAATTACTGACTTCCTGAAAATGTCTGATTTATGGCTTTTAACTATTTAAATGTTTAAACCTTATCAATGAGAAATTGTTGGAACCCGTGTTAATTCTGTTTGATTAAGTTTATTGTTCATTTTTATGTCAATGGTTTACTCCTCTGTTCTCCCTCATGTGTACCCCCTAATTGGTTTATCCCTGAAAGCTGTATCCTCCCCTAAGCTACCCTTTATGATAATCCCCTCCCTTTGTTCTCATCCCTTCTCTATCAATCATTGTTACCCTGCCCCTTGTTCTGGTCCCTTCCATGTCACTCCTCCCTTGAGCCAATCCTTCCAGTGTTCCCCCCCTGGCATTCCTGGGGGGTTCCTTATCCTCGACACCCCATTGGGACAAGTGACCTGTTCTGCCCCACCTTCTGTCATTGGCCTCAGGCCAGTGCTGTGACCCTCCTCACCCCTGCCCTGATGCTTCCCCACTGGTTTAGGATTTGTACCCACCCCCAGAATTGCTGCAGTTTTTAACCTGTGCCCAGCAGTGCTCGGGCTCTCCTGTTGTGACCCCTTCAGCTCCAATAAACCTCTCCTGCTGGAACCTCCTACACAGAGCCTCCTCCTTCTCCTTTACCCGACTCCTGCCGTGGCTGGCAGACCCTGCACTGCAGAGCAAGCAGCTCTAAAGGTTCAGCTGTTGGTAAAACCCCAAACCACGGCTGTTCCCCACACCTGGTGCGTATCAGTGTGATACAGGCTAGCCTGGGCTCTGGTGGGCCACATCAAGAAATCAGTGAGAATTAGACTTGAACTCAGGTTTTTAATTTTGAGAATCTAGTATAAATATTAAATATTATTACTCTGGGAATTGTGATGGGGAGAGAGGAAAAAATCTGCTTATTCATGATCATACTCAACTTCTTGAATGTACTTTTTTCCTGAAATGTTCTGTCTCATTCATCATAAGCTTTACACTATTTACAACTCATGAAGTACAGATCTTACTGTAAATAGACCCTTTCTATGTTTTTTTGTTTGTTTGTTTGTTTTTTAATGGAAACTGTTTTAATAAAGTAGAAGGTACCACTGTGAAATAGAATGAAACCTGTAACTATATGATAATATAGTTGCAAAGTGATGGAAATAAATTTGCTTTAATTTTGGTGAACATTACCTCATCCTCTTAATGCTGTTGTAACATCATTTTTCAATGTAATATATGTATTAATGCTCTTTTATTCGAAGACTTATTATTTGGGCTACCACAGTACATTGACATATAAAGCATGAGATCTGCAGTGGTTAAGATTTCTGAAAAAATAACCTGGACAAGGCTTTATATAAAAAAACCCCTAATTTTGACTGTCTCCTCTTTGCAAAGAATAAGTTAAAATTTATTCTTCTGGTCCAGTTTTTAAGGAGTGCCATACTCCTTTCCTTGTGCTCAATGTGCACTTACAATATCATTTCTCTGGAGAGATGAAAATCAAAAGAGACAAAAAAGTCAACAGAGTAGAAAGATTATTCTGGTTGGGAAAAATTGGAATTTGTGATATGAAGATATAAAGAGACTAGTTTAGGTTTTTAGAAGAAATCTGTTATAAAGCCAGAAATAGAAAACCAGACCCATTAAGTTCCCAAATGCAAGAATTTCATCTATATAGTACAGATATCATCATCAAGATTTCCATGACATGAATTCTTAATTTTCTACAGAAACAATAGAATAATTTTCTAATTTGTGATATGTTTATTAAAAGAACTCTAGGAGATGTTCTATAAATGTGAGTCTGTTCATCTTCTTGGTGACAGGATTAGATGTGGAATCTTCTGTGATATTGGCTCAAGACCTATTACAACTCCAGTAAATTCACAACAACTATGGTAGAAAATTAATATGAGTCTTTTATAATCACTGCTAAGAATTTATTTTCAAAGAATTATTTATAAAAAATACATAACCCCCCAAAAAAACTAAAAATCCACACCCCAAACCCTGAAATCTTACCTGCATGTGTTTCGAGTCTCTGTGCAGATTTGGAACTCAAAATCTTTGAGCATCATTTTCCAATTGGAGCAAAAGTAGTGGCAGCAGCAGCAGATCATTATTCTCAGAGTGAGCAAAAGGCATGGAGAAGATGTGATTCCCTTCTGAGCAAATAATCTCAGAGTCATGAGACAAGATACTCTAGGAAGAATGATTTTGACTTTGTCATTCCCTATGCCGAGAGGGAAAAGCTGCTTATAACCACAACAGCTGTTAGTGCATTCAGCTTTGCTCAATTGTTTGTAAGTAGCACAGAGATGTGCATCACTTGGTGCACTCAGACTCAAAGTCAGTTGAGGTTTTTTCAGATCTATGTTATACATTCTAAAAGAGGAAAATATATTTACTGTCTTCCTAGCACAGCTCTCTGAAACTTTGTTGTATAATACAGACAGTAAAAGGAATGACATTGGAAAGCTTCCTCTGCTTCTCAGCCCTAGGCATTATTATTTCTATCAATATATTTCTGAAAATAGAAAAATATATTACATGCTGTTTTATAATCAAATTTCCATTTGTGTCAGCTGAAACTAGTGATTTTTCCCCAGAGATTTCACAGACACAATTAGGTCGGAAAATACCTCTTAGATCATCAACTCCAGCCTATACCCTAACACTGCTGTGTCAGTAGACCATGGCAGTATGTGCCATGGCAAGTCTTTCCCTAAACACCTCCAGGGATGATGACTCACCACCACCCTGGGAAGCCCATTCCAAAATCTAGTCATCTTTTCTGTGAAGAATTTCTCCCTAATGTCCTACCTAATCCTCCCATAGTGCAGTTCAAGACTGTGTTCTCTTGTCCTGTCAATGGTTTCCTGGGAGAAGAGACCAACCTCCACTTGACTACAGCCTCCTTTCAGGTAGCTTGAGAGTGTTAAGGTCACTCCTGAGCCTACTCTTCTCCAAGCTAAACAACCTCCGTTCCCTCAGCTGCTCCTTGTAACACTTGTGCTTCTGACCCTTCACCAGCTCTGTTGATGTTTTCTGCACATGTTCCAGAATTTCAATGTCCTTCCTGAATTGAGGGGCCCAGAAATAAGTACAGCACTTGAGATGTGATCTCACCAGTGCCAAGTACAGGGGACAATCACTGCCCTGGTCCTGCTGGCCACACTATTGCTGATCCAAGCCAGGATGCCCTTGGTCTTCTTGGCCACCTGGGCACAGTTGGCTCATGTTCAGCTTCTGTGGACCAGTGATAGGCCTTTTGCACTGGACATCTTTCCAGCCACTCTGCTCCTGGCCTGTAGACCTGCATGGGGTTGTTGTGGCCAAAATGTAGGACCTGGCACTTAGTTTTGTTGAACCTTATGCTGTTGGTCTCGGCCCATCTATCCAGCCTGTCCAGGTCCCTCTTGCAGGGCCTTCCTACAATCCAGAAGATTGACACTGTGACTAAGCTTGGTGTCATATGCAAACTTGCTTATGCTAGACTCAATCCCTTCATCTAGATCATCAAAAAAGATATTAAACAGGACTGGGTCCAACACCGATCCTTGAGGAGCATTACTACTGACTGGTACCAACTGGATGCAGCACCATTCATCACAACTCTCTGGGTCTGGCCATCCAGCCAGTTCTTAACCCAGTGACAGTGCACCTGTCCAAGCCATGGTCTGCCAGCAGCAGACCTTATCCACTAAATAAGATTTCCAAAATTGTACTGGGAGAGGAATAGGTAGAAAAAGTACTTACAGGTCGTGAAAGGAAAGATAGAAGCATTACTTTTTTAAAACTGATGTTGGTATCAGATGGATTTTCATGTCATTCTTTCATACCGATTAATTCCATGCTAAGCAGATGAGAATTGCGACATATATTAAGTTTCACTGAAAATTGGTAGTTCCAAATAAAACTGTTTCAGTGCTTGACCTAATTTATGAGAATGTGTTTAAGTTTCTTAAGGATATTTGAAAGTGTTGTACCTTTAGTAGAATTCAATTTATACAAGAAAGATGATATTCAAATTTGCAAGGTTACTAGCCAGAGCTCTACTAGCATGGTAGGATATTCGCAGAATTTTGTGTTCGTCATGGAATGAATCATACAACAGAAGTAAGAGAAACTGACTCACTGTGCTTATGATTTGAAGTATATTTTAGTATTTGTTCACTTGATCATGTGAACAATCCAGTTAATTTCAATTATACTACTAATTAAGAAGTGTGTGTTAAAGTATTTCTATGATTTTGTTCCACAGTAAGAAAATATCATATAAAAAAGATGGAGAATAGAGTTGAAATATTTGAAGTTATTCATGGATGCTTATGGAAAAATACAACAAATAATGGGATCAGACGACCTTTTTGACATACAGCCCTGTATTTGTAGCCATGACATAAATCTTTCTTAACACCTGTGCAGTTGTCTCACTGAAGTGAGTGAATTTGCACTGCTGTGAAATTACTAAAGACATAGAGAGAATAAAGCCCTATTCCTCTCATTGAAATATCTGATAAGTATGCTGTTCAACATACTCGTTATTTGATTTGCCCAGCCCTAATAACAAGTCCCATCTGTTTTGTGAGGCCTGTGAGTCACAGTGCCTCGTGCATAAGTCATCTCTCTGAGTATCTCTCATTTTTATTTTTAACTATAAAGAAGCCAAAGCAATAAAATGTAATAAATATACTTTGTGTTTCTTGTTTATTAGAATTGCCTGATAATAATTTTTATATGATAACAATGCAGTAATTTCTCATAACAGTTTATTGTATTGAAAGAGTAATCAGATAAAATGCATAAATTGTCATTAGACCTTCAGAGTTCCATGTCACTTTTTTCTCTATATAAAATAGACCAGATTAACGTCTGCTTACCCTTTTCCATCATTCATTTATGAATATAGTCAAGAAAATCTCTGTTGCAGGAATGATGCTTCTCTGGAGTGACTGGATGTTTATTTTATTAGTATCCTTATCTGTAGGCAAGCTGTCATTTGTCAGATATTTTTCATTCTGTAGTAACAAAACTTGGTGACTCATCCAACAAAGAAACTTTCAAGTTGATCCCAAACTCTTGCTGAAACGGAAAAGCCAATAATTTGATGCATTTAAAATTCTAGCAAGGGATCCAGGTATTTCCTTGCATATGCCATTGACCTTGAACTGATAGCAACATGCCTAACTAAAGGTCACCTACATAGCCACATATCCAGGAGAGGCAGAAGGAGGCAGATTCTATGCATTAAATCCACTTTGAGTAAATACAGTTTCCACCTGTAATGTTAATGGAGCAGAAAGAGCAAAGATTTTTTTCAGAGACAGCAAAACAACTTGCCAGAGCCCCAAAACAGGCTGTATCATGGGGGAGGGAAGCAAGTGCTGGCAATACACAAGCAGAAGGGGAAAGGCTCCTTCATGTTCTCCTGCTTTTTCCCTCAAGCAAAATATTTTCTCATACACCATTGGCAAGAAGAATAGACAATGTACAACTAATATTTTTAGTGTAATAATTTAAAAACTGCAAGAGTATAGTCTTACATTTTCAAAATACCTCTTTTAACTGACTTTTTTAATTTTGGTGGGTTTGGGGGTTATTTTTAGAATGCAAGCATTTCTGTAGCTTAGGGCAGATATTATGTGTTTGCAGTATTATTGTGTGCTTGTATATGTGTTTCATGTAGGCTTCTGTCTTTCCTACCACACATTTCTGTAATATAAAAAAGAAATACAAAAACCTGCTATCCTATTTATCTAATTGGTGTGATGACTTCCCATTTGTTGCCAAGAATTTCTATTAGAGGCAAAATTTGTTTGTATCTTCCATTTGTCTTTTTTTAGGAGAAAAGAGAATGTGAAATTGTATGGGTAGCATTTTCTGAGTGTTTTCTTACATTCTCTAAAGCTTTCTTCTCAAGGTAAAATTCCTCAGGTTTTAATTCTGCCAAAATTTAGAGCCTATTTTGTTTTTTGTCTTTTGAACAAAAAGCAGTATTTTTGCTATCTTTTGTGAGCTGTGATGGATCCTCAGTGAGTTTAGCTTATGTGTGCTCAAAGGCACAGAGAATATAATAATAAACAGCAAATACTTTCTCTGGAAAGAAGTAGGCAATGACTGTTGAAGTTGCACCTGCCTTTGTATGCCTGTTGGAGAGCCCAAAGCTGCTGTTTCTGCCAGAGAATTCAAATTCAAGAAAGAAGGGAGGTAAAAAATATACTTCTTGCCTCTCTGCAATAATCTGTTATTGGAGTAGCTGATGATGTAGCTGATGGAGAAGGAAGAAAGACTGCTCTGACTAAAATATACTTGCTTCTTTAAGCATATATATGTGCACACCTGTGGAGAATTGGCTAATGAGGAAAGGAAAAAGGTTTTTATTAATACATAGTCTGATAGAGCTGAAAAAGATACTGCTGCTTCTGAGATTTACCAGTATAAAATTTTCCTGTATAAACCTTTAATACCATTTATGGTATTAAAACCATGCAGCTATTATATTCTCCTGTGTTCCTGTACAGTTCTAACACTGTTTTTCATAGAACCATAGAATGATTTGGGTTGGAAGGGGACACAGAGTTCATCTAGTTCCAACCCCACTGCAGTGGATAGAGACACCTTCCACAAGACCAGGTTGCCCACCTACTGTGGACTTGAATATGTTAGAAGCTTCAATACAGACAACCCACTGACAAAATTTTACTCTTTTTCAAAGCCTCTAACCAAATGGCAACAATCTTAAACTGAGTGGGTAGATTTAGATTAGACATAATGACAAAGGTTTTTTATGATGGTGATGGTGAGACTGGAACGGGTTGTCTGTAGCTATGGATACCCACGACTGGAAGTGTTCAAGGTCAGGTTGCTTAAGACTTTGAGGAACCTGATAGGTATTGATAGATGTCCCTATTCCTGGCAGGCAGGTAAACTACATGATCTTTAGAAGTCCCTTCTAACCAAAATAATGCAATCTAAATTTTTTATGGCTTCTTGTTTTCACAGAATAAAGACATTTTGAAAAGAAGGAAGTGTGGAGAGCATTAAAAATTTGGAAACCAAGCTGTTTACAGAGTCCACTAAATACCTAAAGCATGGACTGCGTCCCCATCCCTCTTGTATAAACTGGCATAGAGTATTTGTGAACTAGAGGCAAAACTAAGCATCAATAAGATAGCAAATGCATGTTTCATCAAATAAGCTTCCCAGAGAAAATGCAATGAATGAAATTACCTCTGCCTCCCTGAAAATGTTTATATGTATTTGCCTATCTTTTCATCACTCTATAAATATTTTAATTTGAAAAAATCTAACTAAGCAAATTTCAGAGGGCTGAAAAACACAAGTCTTTGGTTCTGAGCACAAATAAACTTATTTTCTTCAGCTGAATGTTTAGTAATGCAATGTCTATGGCCAGAAATAAAAAGCAAAATACAAAAGAACTTTTTTGGATGCTTTCTTTTTACATTTACTATTCTCTAAATGCAGGCTGATAGTGGTCCTATTATATAGGCATTGCATCTCTTATGACTTTAATAGGAGGAATAAATTATTCTGATTTTTAGCACATGCACAGGTTAATTGATGGGAAGTATTTTATTGTCTCTTTAATTTTGAATTTGCTCATATTTTTTTGAGATGGGGATAATCCAATGAAATTTCTTAGTGAAACATACAAATCCATTTTTCATTAACTGATGACTTATAACGTTTGGTCAGATTCCTAAAATAATTACTGTAATGAAACTCATATAGAGGAAAATAAAATGCATTGTATCTAATTAAAACCTTATGAAATATATTTAAACACTGAATTGAATACAACAAATAAAAAAATCATTAAAGAAAAAATTAATATCTATTCAAGCTTAATTGAATTTTTGCTCTCATTGCTTGCTAATGCCCTCTCTACTTGAGACTTGGTTTATATTAACATTTTATACATTTTAAGTAAATATAACTTGAGATAATTTTCATCATTGTTTATGGCAAAACAGAGAAAGATTTAAGCCAAAAGATTTGCATTCTAGATTTGCCTTTCATACATTCCTTCCTATAGTCTGAATGCAATCAAATGTGGAACCATCATTTGGTTGCATTCCTGGTTACATTCAGTGCCAAAACACAAGCTCTGTGCTCAGTAGTAAAATAGCTACAATCCTTGAGGTGTATATGACTACCATTTTTACATCTCCCTGCCTATCCAGTCGACAAATTTTCTGAAAAAATGGACCCTCATCCTCTCCCCACTTGTACTTTCTGCTGCTAGCCTTCAAGGCTGTACCAGAAATATTGTTATTTATACAGTTCTTGACTTTGTTGAAAAAGTCAAGAGGCATCTTAAGAAGCTCCTGCTGCTCCTCCGGCTCTTTGTAATTGACACAACAGTTGTGTTACTCTTACTCTGTATAGGCTGTTACACACCATATTACTGAAAAGGTCCATCTAAAATAGAACCTCAGAGGTAAGTTATTTTAACTGATAAAAGTTCCCCTCCCCTTTTTTTCCCCCCATAGTATAATCTCAATAACTAGCACAGAGGAGTGTGCAGCAGAGGTATAAATATTGTACTAGAAAAGATGTTACCATAAGTGACAGGATTTTGTGTTTTCTTTATGGATTTTCTTTTTGGTTTTTACTTTTATTTTTCTCCTTTGATTATTTATATAGTTATTGTCCAGAAGTCCCATTTAAGCCTTCAGCTCTAGAAGTCTATATCAAAGCAAATCTTTCAGACAGCATGTGTTAGAGCATCACACTAGGCTAGATTAGGTTATGTTCACTAGGAAGCATAAAATGTCCAGGTGGTGTTGGATGACTAGAGATAGTAGGGGACTGCCTTTTTCAGCTCAGAGTCACTGATGCAAACCCAAATAAGCTGAAAAAAAGTAAATTTTGGCCAGTTATGAACTGAAAAGTTGCAAGAGTTTACACTGAAAATTATTTTGAAGATAACGCGGTAGCTTAATTCCAGACCAAAATTAAACTCCAAATAAATGACTACCCTCCCTCCAGCAAGAGAGGGACAAAAGCAGAGACTATGGGTTGAGGTAACAATTTACTGAAAGCAAAAAACAATCAATAAGAAAAGCACAGTAATAGAAATAATATTAATGAAAAAAGTGCAGAAAAAGAGAAGGTGCTTTACACACAAAAAGGTGTAAACCAGCTCACCTTAGTTCCATGTGGCTGCTGGAATAAAAACAAGGTGGCAGCTGTTCTTGTGAGCAGACAAAGAAAAGATGGAGGGTGTCCCTTGCAGCTGGCACTCCCATCCCTGGGCCTGAAACAATGACGGACGAATCCCGAAAAAACTGTATTTTCTGCACTGTACTGCCCATTTCTTTCCAGACGTTGTGCTCTGTTGATTCAAATCCATGTAGCACTGACATTTTGTGATATGATGCATGTTTAGTTTAATCTATTGTTTTATTGTATTGATTTGTGAAACAGTTTTTAATGGTTCATTCCAATGTACCCCTAGGTTCCTCTTAAATTGGCTTATCCCTAAGTTATAACTACCCCATAGCTGTCCATTCCCCGCCTTTTGTTCCAGCCCCTTCCCTGCCTTTCATGGTTACCCTGCCCATTGTTCCTGAATCTTCCCTGTCAATCCCACCTTGGACCAATCCCTGATTGTATCTCTCCTTTGGAAATCCCTAGATCTCGACACCCCATTGGCACACGTGACCTTTGTCCCTCCCATGTGTTTCCCCATCGGTTTATGTATTATAAACCTCACCTTGTGCTCCTCCCCTCTTCCTCCCCTATTGGTTGAAAATTCTTTTCTGCCACTAAGACTTAGTTTGTATAAAAACTCCTGTGCACTTATGCTCGAGATCTTTTGTCACTGAAGCTTCCTGGAACAAGCTTCTTTGGATCTCAAACAGAAGGCCTTTCCCTCATCCTTGTTTTTGCCCTCGGTGCAAGACCATCTGGAGCTGTAGAGCATAAGCCCTACAGCTAGCTGCACCCCGGATTGCGTGTCTTTCTGGGGGCAGCCTACCCTCGACCCTGTGCCAGGAGCTGGCTGGGCAAGGGCAAAAAATCCAGCACTGTGCAACTTTGGACTGCTCTACCCTGCTCTACATGCCCCGATTCAGCTCCTTTTGTCTCAACTCAGCTGAAATTGGGCTCACCTCTGCTGCTCCTTTCCCTAGAGATACTTCCCCATGCTAGTGCTGCTTTTCAGCATTGCAATGAAGCTGCGTCTCAGTGGAACGGGAAGGGGATGGGGAACCTCAGAGGATGTGGTTCACAGATATGATCCTGGCAATCCCCCCACATGGAGAGAGGGAGACAAAATGATGCACTTCCAGAGGTACTTTCCTTTTTCTTCCCCCAAAACCATGCTCCCCCAGTGACGTACCTGGTATTGAACAGCAACCTCACTACACCCACAGTGTCATCCAGGTTGCAGAGAGGAATTTCACCCCTCTCTGCAACCTGGGTGACAGTTTGCACAGATTTATTAATTGAGAAAAATACAATTTAAACAGTAATCCTTCAGAATAGAATGCTGTGACATTTCAGGGCATCTAGGTATTTTCTTAGGAGTTTCCATTGAACCTAAAACAGTTTCCTGTGAGGAATTCCCTTTTTGTTGCCAACTACTCATTAGTGGGTAGCACTTTTGATCTCCCTCTTGGATGACCAGCAGTGTGTTGCAGCAAAGGTTTTTCAAGCAGGGTAAAAATCTCTAGGCACAGAACTGTAACAGAGGAGCTGACTTCTAGGGAAAAGGAAAAAGCAAGCATTAAAATCTGTCACAAATATGGTTCCAGAGATGTTAAAAGTCTAAGGGACAGAAAAATCACCTAATAAAATCCAGAAACATGAGCAGTTACTTTTATGGACAAAAAGAATGATAGCAAGTATAGTAAATATTAATTATTCTTATGAATATATTATAATTCACTTTATAAATTAAGCCCAGTTATCTGGTTTTAATTTTATATTTGTAGCTGCAAAAATAAACATTTTGACACCTTTTAGATAATAACAGTGCTTTTTGAGTAGACATTCACATATTATATGACTTTGCATATTAAAAGGAATAAATTTTCAAAGAAACTAAAAAAATCCATGGAAATAGAAAAAAAAAAAAACAACAATTTGGAAGGGCCAAAGAGTTTAAAGAGTTTTATAAAAATCCCAATAAATATAAATGATACCTGTTGGAAAAAAAACCCCAACCAAATCCATCTCCAGGAAAAATTAATAAACAATTAACCAGTATGCAGTTTAAAGTCACATGAACCAAAGGAGGTGTAAGTATCCTTTCAATGCATACATGGAAAAATTTGTATCATGTATAAGCACTTGTATTTTTCCTTTGAAGAATGACCTATGAAGTAAGGAGTTTAAACACAGGGAGACATCCACAAAATAATAATTTTAATTCAATGAGAAAATGTATTTGAAATAACAGAAAAAAATATTGCAAATTATCCTTATGCCTTTTAGATGTTGAAAACTATGATCTTATGTCATTCATTCGCTGTCGTTTAAGATAGCTTCCTTAGTATTACCTAGTGCTAGTAAAGGATTACAATCTCAATCCATTTCTCCAACTTCATGATCCATTAATATGCAGTCTAGTTTCAGAATAAGGCAGTAAATTCAAACCCCTATTGTTTTGATATTGCACACATCAATGTCAGTTTTATTTCTTTTTCTTCTTTATATAACTGTGTCTAGTAGACAGCAACAGTGGATCACTGAACTATTTTACTAGGCCACTTTCCCAAACAGTACAAGTTTCCATTTTCCCTTAGGCTGTTGACATAGGTTCTGTTTCCATAAAAATTGTGGACATGACAATCTATAACCTGAATACCCTTTTTACAAGTGTAGGGTTTTTTCCCAGCTGCCTCCACTCATCTGGGTCGATCTGTGACCAGCACTTCTGAACATTATTTAATATTCAGGATGTACAATGTGTTTAAATATGAGAGAGGATGGGATTAGGTCCTTAATGTGCTTTCCATTCCTTTTCTTTCTTTGAAAAACAAACAATATATTCTGCAATTAGTGGCTCACAGTGTCCTCAAATACATTGTCTCATCTAATAGTGGATGAATGTAAAGTAGGTGGCACAGCTAAGTTATTGATGTCTAGAGTGGGGCGGGGGGTGTTGCTTATATTGTCTATTTATCCATGTAAGAAGAGCTTTTTGAGAAGTGCTGTCTAGTGCTTTGCTGTCAACGTGCTCAGGAGTAGCAAGCTCTAGGATTTTTGGATTTCAGTACCTCAAAAACCAGCAGAGGAAATATTCCAATGCCTTTTTTGATTTTGTCATTCAGAATGAAAAATTTCTCTGCTGTTTAATGTAACTTCTGTGACAGAATAGAATCACTTGATAAGGGCTGTCTCTTTAACTAGTCAGGCAGTTATTTTTTATTTTTATTCTAAGCCTGGGAAATTGCAGACCAACAAATGAAAAGACAGTGGAGCAAAAGGTACCCTCTGGTTACTGAGAATACCGGTATTGTGAAATTCATCTGTTCTAGTGCCTGAGCTTCATAGAAACAGTTAGAAACAGAAAAGGAGAAGCATTCTTAATCTGATGTAGTTGTAATAACTATGTTTATTGGAAACAATGTATTGATTATGTAGACACCGTGAATTAAATAACTTTAGTTTTGACCTTTCTTCTTCCTGCTCCCAAAATATGATGTTGCAATAACATGATCTTTACTACAAACCGCCTCATTCTGTGATCCACTTCAACAATTATTTTACTTATATTATTCAGTCAAGGACGTTATTCAGTCAAGATCACATACCTCATTTGGCAAATGCTATGCACATCCATCATTTTTAGATTCAGTGAAGTTTCTGGAAGTGTACTTATTAGTTAATAAAGAATCAGCATTTCTGTAATTTTTTGTTTGCTGGGACTTACCAAACTACCTGCAACTTCAACAGTCAAGTATGTTTTGTCACTGTAAACTCTTGTCAAAGGTTTGACGTTGGTACAAGGCCAGTGCCCCTATAACGATATACTGTTCCTGGTATCTGTTGTGAGATGTGACTAAAAACAGAGCAAAACAGTTTCTAATTTAGAAAGCAAGAGAAAAACTTTATTACTAATAATAGGTAAAGAAAACACATACAGAAGAACATGGAAACTTTTAAAAAAAAAAAAAAAAACACTCTTCCTCCCCCCCCCCCCCAGTTCTCAACCTAACAAAACAAACTGAAAATTCCCCATCACGTTACCACCTTTTAGATAATTAATCTTCAGTCTATTACCACCCTTCCGATAATCAGTACTCAGCTCGTTGAGGAGAGATAGGAGTCCTTCTTGCACCACATCGTGGCCTCTTCCTCCATGTCCAGTGCTCTCACCACTGTGCATGGACCAGAGCTGTTTCTAGGGTTTCTCTTTTTAAAGATGCTTTGGTTAGTTCCAAGAAACGACAGCCTCTCAAATTTTAGGACACTTCTCATCTCTGTTTACACTACTGTCCACTCTTGGCTCCAAGCCAATGCCTCTCCCCAGATACAGTTTCTATGTTATAGGAAAAAAAAATGAGTCCGTCCATGGCTATACAAAAGAGTCCAGCCAAAGCCACTCCATCATCTCCTCCCACCTAGGATTCTTTTCAGCATTCCTACTCCATCATCTTTGCTTAATTCTTTCTATCTTTCTTCTTCAAATTCAGGAGGATTAGCATTTATAAAGTTTCCATCATTTACGAAAAGGGTTAAAATCTTGGGCTTTGTTTCCCCAGAACTCTCACAGTATCTTTGCTGTTGGGCACTCTTCTCACGCCACCCCCCCATACTCTTTCGGCCGTGCTGTCTAGTTGTTGATATCAAATTTCAAGGTGACGAAGATCACAGACACGGTTTTTTCTCAGTCTCTCTCTCCGGGGGGGGAAGGGGGGGGAAAGGGAAAAGAAGGCTGTCTGCCACCCTTCCATCCTGCAGGATTTTCCTCTCCCCCTCTGTACCCGAGGTTCCGGCCCTACCTCATCCAGGCCGCATGGCTTCCCCTCCCCCGCCCAGCCAGCCGCTGGGCAGGGGAGATCCCTCTGTCCTCAGGGACCGGAACCAAGAGAGAGCTTTCCGGGGAGCCCTCTGCTTTTAACCCCTTGTGTTCTCAGAGGCGGATCCTTGTCCTCAGTGGCCACACCAGGTGCCAGTCTTTAAACCTGAGCACTCATTGGTTTGACCACTGAAGTTCAGAAAAAACTCATTTTTTCCAAACTACGACATTCCACCCTTCGCCTCTGAGAACACATACCCATCTTAAAATTATTACAAAAGACACTAAATATTTTTCTCTACATCTAAATTTCACTATTAGTTTACTTTGATACATGTTTTGCTCTTTTTCTCTGATCTCATCTCACAGTCTTGTTTTATTTTCTCTTTTTTTTCATTTAGAATTCGGTTCGATTTCCCGGTCAGGGAACCAAATGTCAAAGGTTTGACGTTGGTACAAGGCCAGTGCCCCTATAACGATATACTGTTCCTGGTATCTGTTGTGAGATGTGACCAAAAACAGAGCAAAACAGTTTCTAATTTAGAAAGCAAGAGAAAAACTTTATTACTAATAATAGGTAAAGAAAACACATACAGAAGAACATGGAAACTTTTAAAAAAAAAAAAAAAACCACTCTTCCTCCCCCCCCCCCCAGTTCTCAACCTAACAAAACAAACTGAAAATTCCCCATCACGTTACCACCTTTTAGATAATTAATCTTCAGTCTATTACCACCCTTCCAATAATCAGTACTCAACTCGTTGAGGAGAGATAAGAGTCCTTCTTGCACCACATCGTGGCCTCTTCCTCCATGTCCAGTGCTCTCACCACTGTGCATGGACCAGAGCTGTTTCTAGGGTTTCTCTTTTTAAAGATGCTTTGGTTAGTTCCAAGAAACGACAGCCTCTCAAATTTTAGGACACTTCTCATCTCTGTTTACACTACTGTCCACTCTTGGCTCCAAGCCAATACCTCTCCCCAGATACAGTTTCTATGTTATAGAAAAAAAAAATGAGTCCGTCCATGGCTATACAAAAGAGTCCAGCCAAAGCCACTCCATCATCTCCTCCCACCTAGGATTCTTTTCAGCATTCCTACTCCATCATCTTTGCTTAATTCTTTCTATCTTTCTTCTTCAAATTCAGGAAGATTAGCATTTATAAAGTTTCCATCATTTACGAAAAGAGTTAAAATCTTGGGCTTTGTTTCCCCAGAACTCTCACGGTATTTTTACTGCTGGGCACTCTTCTCACGCCACCCCCCCATACTCTTTCGGCCGTGCTGTCTAGTTGTTGATATCAAATTTCAAGGTGACGAAGATCACAGACACGGTTTTTTCTCAGTCTCTCTCTCCGGGGGGGGAAGGGGGGGGAAAGGGAAAAGAAGGCTGTCTGCCACCCTTCCATCCTGCAGGATTTTCCTCTCCCCCTCTGTGCCCCAGGTTCCAGGCCTACCTCATCCAGGCCGCATGGCTTCCCCTCCCCCGCCCAGCCAGCCGCTGGGCAGGGGAGATCCCTCTGTCCTCAGGGACCGGAACCAAGAGAGAGCTTTCCGGGGAACCCTCTGCTTTTAACCCCTTGTGTTCTCAGAGGCGGATCCTTGTCCTCAGTGGCCACACCAGGTGCCAGTCTTTAAACCTGAGCACTCATTAGTTTGACCACTGAAGTTCAGAAAAAACTCATTTTTTCCAAACTACGACAACTCTGAAGATATTTTATCTCACAATACTGTGGGAATGGCAAAAATTTTGCTGCTGTTCAGTTTGAAGGTAAGGATGTTATCATAAATGACTTGGTATCCCCTTCAGTCCATCCTAGAAAATCCTGCCTTGAAAAATATCCTGTCTCCATAATAATTCTGCTACAGAGGAGATTTAAAAATATTCTTTGTGGAAAAGACTGCGTTAAGATTGAGCAAATGTGTTATGTGTTATGAATATTTGATATTCTGAAAATTTTGTAATAATGGCATTACCTCAGTTATAATTGTATACATTCAAAGTAAGAGCTGGTGGTTAAAAAGTTAACTAGCCTCTAAGAAACCCTAATTTCCTTCTCTGGTAGTACATAGATTTTCTGCATGACTGAGAAAGTACTTAAAACAGCCTTGTGAAAATATTCAAGGCAGTTAGGGGAAGCTTCACATATTCAAAGTTAACCATATTTTGATAATTTAGAAAGTACACTTTAACTCTCACTGATTTATTAGCACACAGTACCAGTAAAAATACCTATTTAATTATTTATTTATTATCATGTATAACTATTCTTACACTTGCACTTTGTTTATTAGCTATTTGAAGGCTTTGAGGGATTCTCCTGTATTCTCACACAATCTGGAAAAATAGTTGGCTATTCCCCTCAGTTAATGGACTCTTCAAATCTTTCTACTCAGCCTTACTTGAGTGGTTCTCAGTTTCTCTGGCTGGGAGATTTCTGAAGGCAATAGGTGTCCATTTTTGGGTTCTTCACGTGATGTAAATTAAGGCTGAAAAAGACACAAAAATTCGCTATAATCCAAAGGGTGATTAAAAATCTCCCTGACATCCCTTAAAGGATATCAGATACAGATACCCTTTTTGTGGGAACACCTCTCCTCCCCATAAACTGTGGCAGGGTAGCAATAATAATAACTAAGTAATAACAATTACTAAGCATATATGTATTTCATTATTTGCTTCTCAAGACGTCCAGCCTGAATTTTAGGCAGAGCTCCAGCATATCCAGTTGCAACCAAGTGCAAATGCTGAAAGTTCTGAACTGAAACTTCCCCTTTTCCTTGATTTCTGCTTCTTTCTTCAGCTCACATATCTTTTCTAAATATTATATTTACAGATTTAAGCAAGAGGAGGGGAAAAAGAAATGTCTGGATGTACATTTGGTTTGATTGTTTTTATGTTATTAAATCAGCTTCAACCTGTCTTCTTTTAGGATGGTATTTAAATCCTGGCAGTCACTTAAGAGTGAAGACTGGTTGAGGTGTGGATGTCCTGTTGTTGTCCATAGTCCTGGGTTGTCTTTTCTTAATGTTTCTTTCTGTTACAGGATAAGATCATCATCTGTAATCTCGACTGTCTCGTGTTCTTGTGTTTTCTTAGACAAACTTTACAGTGGATTCATGTTCTGTGATACCTATGAAAATGGCATGAGGAAAATTGACACAGCATGTGTAAAATCCAAGAGCCCATTTAATGTCACAAGCAATGTGAATGATGTTGCCACAGATAAATCAGGAAGTATGTCTTAATGTAGATTCTCATTTACTTAAAGGTTGTCTTGCTATTAAAAGTCCACTGACAAGTGTTGTGTTAGTCTTAAGGGATGAAACATGCTTCTTCCTCACTAGCTCACTAACTTTTCTTCACTGGTTTGTCTGCACACTTTTGTAGATGTACACAATGCAGCTTGCTCTGCCTGTGAATTTACTGAGAGGTTATATTCTCCCCACATTCTATTAGAAAGCTGAACAGAAACTACAGTGATGTCCTCCCTCTTCCAACACCTTGGTGTGCCAGCTGATATAAACTCAGTGCAGCCGTTATGAACTCAATGCAGAAAGGTGTCTTGTTCTGTGAGTCTTTTACTAACAGCCTGAATGTATCCACCCACCAAAGAAAGGTTTCATTGTATGTCTCCTAAGCTTTAGTCACAATCTTCCAGGCTGTTAGAGCTTCATATTATTGGAATCGCATTGCTGCTGGCTTTACAATGCAGCTGAAATGGGTCATTGATCCAAGAGTGTGATTGTAAATATGGCAGCTGGATGGTTGGCAGCTTCTTTATTGCACAGTGTGCATATTGGAGATGTCTGTGTCTGAGTCCCGATGTAGATGCTATCCTCTTTTGCAGGTATGTATTACTATATATGTTTCTTTCTTTTTTTTTCCTCTTAATTTTCTGTCCTGTTCTGTTGTTAGACATTCTTCCTTTATGTTTTTATTTCTGTGTACTTGAATAAGCCTTCCATCCTGTTTTCTATACTTGATGTCAGTAGCTACAAAAACTTACACACTTACACTGCACAATAGTTCAGTGCAGATATCATTGAACTATCATTAAACTTGTGACTGATGAAGATGAGTAGGATAGAGGTTATACAGAGGCCTGAGAAGTTATCCAGATTGTCATGGCATTTGTGAAGAATGCAGCGAGCTTTATGTTGCAATGTCTTTACTTATATGTCTCTCAGTTAAATGTAACTTTACTGCTGTTTATTTTAATGATTATGATGATGATGACTGTTTCTGTTGGTTTTTTGAAAGAAGTTTCTTTATTGCTGTTCTGTTTGATTACTTTCTCAGAAACATTGCTACTGTTAGATGATGAGTCTGTCTCTAACTAAGTTTTACCATTCCAGAATATTTATCTGAAGGTCAGCTTTAATCTAGTTTATATTTGTATTTATTCTTGGTTTCAAAATAAAAATTACATCTCATTATCTTGAGAGTTATATTACTCATTATACACCTTTACCAGGAGTAAACATGTTTTCATTTCTAGCATTTGTTTTACTCATTTCTCATTGCTTCATCAGTGAAATAAATAATATACCTATCTTCCATGCAGACTCATTTTTGGTACCATTTACAATATTTTCTTTTCCTTTCTTCATCTGGAAATCTGGTTTACCATCTAGGTTGGGTTTCTTTATTCTCTAGTCTGAGCTTCTAAATGCTATGTAGTTTGACTGTTGTTTTTTCTTTTAGTAGACCCCATTGTTCATGGCTCTCTCCCATCTTTCACTCATTATGTGCTGGCTAATAACTACAACAAACTACAGGATTTTTTTCAATTTTTTTTTTTTTTTTTTTTTTTAGAGTTTTTCTTACGAAAATGTGACTATTACAAGCAGAAGAGTATATTCACTCAGTTTCACTCTCTAGCAACTTCTCATGGAAGTTCCATGTCATGATAAGAAAGAGAGAATACTCTACAGAGTGAGGATCTATAGATTTTACGTACTTCTTTGGACTCCTAATACCAAAGTGTCACAAAATGAGACCAGGAATCAGGCTTTGCATTGAGAAGATCAGTGAAGTACGTGGTTACATAAAATAGAACTCCATATAACAGCCCAAATCTGGAAAACCCTAAGAATATATTTCATTATAATGTTTAGTTTGAAGATTAAAGCTAAGGTCAGAAACAGTATTTTCTTGATAGTTTTCTAGTTCACAATATCTCTGTTTCATGCTAATATAAGCAACTACTGTGTATATCGTTTTTTCTAAGATAAAATCAGAAACAGAAATGTTAAGTGGAAAACTTAGGGTTAGAGAATGAAAAACACAAATGAAATTAATATCTCACTTCTGTACTTGTTTAGGCCTTAATTCACAGCTAAGCGTCAGCTTCATTCCACTCTATTCCCTCTTATCTTTCCATTAATAGGGGAATTACTCTATTGCAAAGATAAGGTGTATCTAGCACCCCACTTATACTATATTTAATTACAGGGAGAGAGAACAAAAATAATTTAGTCTGAAAACACATACTGAAACTGGAACACAGCCAGCTTGTCTGGTCCTGCCATTTCCTGAATGAAAAATGTTTGAAGTGCATTTGTCTTTCATTCTTTTTATCATTTTCTGGTAATTGCTTCTGATTCTTTCAGGATCAGTGCAGAAATAGATTCTGTAAATCTATCCAAATTCTTGGTTTTAACCAGTGTTAAAAGAAATAAATGGACAGATGAGTTTTTTCTCTCTCCTAATAGGAATTCAATGCAATACATCTAACATTCATATTGAGACTTCTTTGTGTACTGAATTCTCATCAAATTGTATTTATATAGAACAGATTCTTTTGGGCTCAAAGGTATCTTCATGGCATTACTTAGAGAGAAAAGTGTTATTTCCATCCTCAGTGGCCCTGTTGTGCAAGGTATTGAAGTGCATGCTTCTTTTCACCAGGCTTTTCTGGTGCCACCTGCAATATTTAGGACAACAGGCAAAAAATGGGAAAAAAAACAAAATATGCATTTTGATTGTCTTTCCTTTTGTGTTTATCAACACAGTCTTTGAGCAACATTTATAATGACCTATTTTGCTTTCATTTCAAAGATTTTTTGATTAATCATTTCACAAAGAATGGAAGGATAGACCTTTAAAACTGTTCATATTTAGAATCCAACTTTATGTTAAGCTCTTTTTAGGCTTTGATAGTATTTATTTCCTTCCTGTTTTCCAACTTGAGTTGGAAATTCTGAAATACCATAAAAGAGGCTTGGATAAATTTGATAGATTCATATCCAGACATAGAGTTTCAGTGCAGTCTTGACTGTAAACATGCCTCTCACTCTCCCTTCTGTTTATGTACTGAAAGGGAAGAGAATTCATATTTTATATATCATTAAAGACTTCATGTTCTGGTTTTCCAGTTCTCCCTGGTCTCATTGTTCTACCTTGTCATACTGTTTGACATGTCTTTTGTTACACTCTGCTATGCCACACCATCTTACTGTGTGTCCTGTGTACAAAAGGCTTTGTACACAGAATGTTCTGGTCATCATCCCTTAGAAGGAAAGCTTCCTCAACACATTATTTACTGTTACATGAAAGGGATTAGAGAGTTCTATTTTATATATCGTGTACATTACAATGATGTTAGGAATGTTAGAGGTACCAAGATTTTTAATCAAAATAAAGTTGACAGTGTTAATGTAGAGTAAAAATCTAATGCCAATGTGTTTGTAATTCATGTTTCACATCATACTATAAGATAGAAAAACAAATATTGTTCCCTATTCTGATTTCTTTAGAAAATCATCTGTTCAGACTTTGTTGGAATTTGTTGCAATTAATGTGTCCATGTGTATTGTGTTTGCATGACAGTTTTTGGCAGGGGAGGGGCCTACATGGGTGGCTTCTATAAGAAACTTTAAGAAGCTTCCTCTATGTTGGGCAGAGCCAATGCCTGCAGCTCCGGAGACAGACATGCCGCTGGTCAAGGCTGGGCCAAATAGAAATGGTGCTAACACCTCTGTGATAACAGATTTAAGATGAAGAGAACAAAAGTTATTGGGCAGATGTAACTGTGGCCAGAGGGGAGTGGAATGAGAACATTTGAGAGAATCAACTCTGCAGACACCAACATCAGCTCAGAAGGAGGGGCAGGAGGTGCTCCAGGCACTGGAGATGAGGTTCCCCTGTAGCCAGTGGTGCAGAACATGGTGAAGCAGCTGTGCCCCTGCAGCTCATGGAGAAACTCTGGGATGCAGAGATCCACTTGCAGCCCATTGAGGACACCCATGCCAAAGCAGGTGAATGCCCAAGAGGAGGCTGATAACCCATGGGAGGCCTGTGCTGGAGCAGGCTCCTGTCAGGTACCTGCAGACCTATGGAGAGAGGATCCCATGCTGCAGCAGAAGTGGGATCATAGCATGAGGAAAGTCATGGAGCAGATCATCTTGAGTACTAACGAATGGCATGTGCAGGACAACTACGGCCCAGCCAGCGCGGGTTTATGAGAGGCAAGTGTTTCTTGACTGACCTGATGTGCTCAAATGACAAGGTGTCCCACTAAATGGATGAGGGAAGAGGCTGTGGATGTTTTTTACCTGGACTATAGTAAAGCTTTTGACACAATTTCCCTCATAATTCTCTTGGAGAATGTCTGGTCATGGCTTGGACAGGTGCACTGTTTGCTGGGTATAAAGCTGACTAGATGGTTGATCCCAGAGAGTGCTGGTGAAGGAAGTTACATCCAGTTGGCAGACAGTCACAAGCAATGTTCCACAAGCCTCGGTATTGTTTAGTCCTGTTTAATATCTTTGTCAATGATCGGGTTAGGGGATTAAGTGCACTCTCAGTAACTTTGCAGGTGACACCAAGTTCAGTGTGAGTGTTGACCTGCTGGAGGGTAGGAAGGCTCTGCAGAAGAATCTGGACAAGCTGGATCAATGAGCCAAAGCCAATGGTGTGAGGTTCAATAAGGCCAAGCGCCAGTTCCTGCACATGGGTCACAGCAACCCCATGCAAGGTTACAGGCTGGGACAGGGTGTCTAGAAAGCTGCCCAGTGGAAAAGGACCTGAAGGTGCTGGTCAACAATGGCTGAACATGAGCCACGGTGTGCCCAGGAGGCCAAGAAGGCCAACGGCGTCCTGGCCTGTATCAGCAGTAGTGTGGCCAGCACGACAGGGGAAGTGATTGTCATCCCATACTCAGCTCTGGTGGGGCTGCACATCAAATCCTGTGTCTAGTTTAATTCCATTACTACAAGAAGACATTGAGGCTCTGGGACATGTCCAGAAAACAGCAACAGAGCTGGAGCAAAAGTAATGTGGGGTGTTTCAGGGAGCTGGGGTTGTTTAGCCTGTCTCAGAGGAGACCTTATTGCTGTCTGGAACTACCTGAGAGGAGGTAGCAGCCAGGTGGGTGTTGATCAGTTTTCCCTGGTAACAAATTACAGATTGAGAGGAAATGGTCTCACAATGTGTTGAGGGAGGTTCATAATTATATATATATAATACTTGTATATTAGGAACGACTTCTTCCTGGACAGGATTGTTAAACAGGCTGCCCAGCCACCATTCTAAGAAGTATTTAAAATCCCAATAGATCTGGTGCTTAGGGCCTTGGTGTGGTTGTGGACTTGGCAGTGTTAGGTTCATGGTTGGACTTGATGATCTTAAAGGTCTTGTTCAATATAAAGGACTCTAGGATTCTATGAAAAGGTGTTTTAAAACCTGAGTGTTGCAATATAAACAATTCATTGCAAGCACCATGTTGCACAACAGAACCTACATCCCCTTTGGCTCCTAAAATGGTAGTTTTGATCTTTCACTGCAGCTCAGAGTAAGGAAAAAACCATTGTCTCAACAGCACTGTGCATCTTTCACGCACATGACTCTCCTTTATTTTTGCAAAAATATGATTTCTTGGGGGGCGGAGTATTATTGTTTTGTTTGATTTGTTTTCATTCAAAATGTTTATTTTGTACATAGTTCACAAAAGAGTGTTTGCAAAAGTACAAACACACCACAGGCTTGGACTAGGTAATATTCCTGTTCCCTCAATTATATACCATCAACTCCTGGTAACACCTGTTCATGCTGTGAAACGATATTCAGCATGTTGATCTTCTTTACTTCCCTCTGGTCTTTCCAATAAAAAAAAAATAAATGCAGTAACAAGTCAAAGCAGCATGTCATCTGCAGTGACAAAGTCTTGGGTTTTGTTTCTCTTGCTTTAAGTTTCTGAGAATGTCAAATGCCCAGGTTTTCAGAGAGTTTCACTATAAAAACTGCTCAGCATCTGGTGTACCGTAGGTCATATAGGGTGATGAATTAAGAGGAGGTGATGTACCTTTCAGAATAGGAAAAAGGCCCAGACCTTAGTATTAGAAGAAGAGAAGCAATATGAAAGGATGGGGAGGCCATGATGGTATCACAGAAAAGGAAAGGAAAAGAAAAGGGTGTTGCAATGGCTGAGCAGGATGCAATTCATGGATATAAGAACAGGAAGGTTTCATTGTTCAGTCATAAGTTTTAAAGCTGACAGTACTTTTTACCTCTCATATATTCTAAAACCCTTCTGCAAATACAGTGCCCACAAGATTTTGACAACCTCAGCCCTCCAGATACTTAAATGCCTTTCTAGGATCAAATAATTATTGTCTGAGTGTCTGTTTGAGGCTCAGTATGAATAGGACCTCCTGTGGCAGTACAGCTCCTTTGAATGCAAACACAGGGTTGCTATTACATCCTAAATCATAAGAGAAAAAAATTGTTCAGTGCAACTCTGATCTGCTCCCTCTAAATTCTAAAGCTAAATTGGAATAATACCTCTGAGTTGGTTGAGAAAGTGTTTTTCTTTACTGATATATTACACTAGTGCTTGTTAAATGTAGAAAATAATTTACCTAGAGCTGAATTTACCAAAGAGCTAAATTAGAAGACCATTAAGTCCATTTAGGGAAATCAATAGGAAAAAAATATGCAATTCCTGACAAGTTGAATTTCAAACTTGATCTACAAATAGGAAAGCATGCATTCATCCTTGTTTCTGATTTTAATTTCTTTTGATTGTTTCTTTTCAGTTGGCTTTGGCTACTAGACTCCAGATACTTTCAGTGTCCAGCATGTCTTTGTGAAGGCAGTTTTACACTGCAAACTAATTACTTCTCAATTTCTACTTGTTTTCATTTTGTAATAAGCCACATATACTGAGTTTTCCTACACTACATTTCCCTTTAGAAAATATTTCTTGCCAACCCACAAAAGCTTTTAAGCTTTTTGTTTTTATTTGTTGCCATTTTAGTTTTCTGACATTTAGTTGGGAACATAAGCAACAAAAACATAGTTAGAATTATCTTTACTGACATTAGAGAGACATAAAAATCCCTCCTTGCTTAATCTCTTTACCAGGACATCAGTATAGTGGTCAGCACTGTTTCCCACCGCCTCTCCCCAACAAACCGGAAAGATACAGATTGAACTGGTTTGTATGTGAGAAGTGTAGGAAATTGGCTAACAGTTCACACACAGAAGGTGGTAATCAATGGCTTTTGCTCAGGTCGTGGCAACCTGCCACAAATGAGGTCCCTGAGGGATTGATACTGGGCCCTGTTCTGTCCTACATGTTTATAAATTACAGAGGGGATGGGATTGAAAGCACCCTCACCAAGTTTCCTGATGGTGCCAAACGTGATGGTGAGGTGAACCAGTCAGAAAGGCAAGCCATCCCACAGAGAGACCTGGTAGGATGGAAGGTGAGCTAGTGAGAGCAGTATGGAACTTTTATAAAAACAAGTGTTAATTCCTGCACCTGGGATGAAATAACCAAAAAGCCCACTGCAGGTCAGCATGTGTGTGGCTGGCGAGGAGCCTTGCTGTAAGGGACCTGGGCCCTGGTGGGCAACAAACTGAACATGAGTCAGCAGCAACAACAGGAGGTCTAATTCCTGGGCTGTACCTACCAAGGAACTACATTCCTTTAAAATTATTCCATGTGGTCTCTTTTGCTGTGGCTTGTTGTGTTTTGAATGTTTTGGGTTTTTTCAGCAATTTATTTGCATATATATTTTAAAAAGTATTTTTAGGAAAATCTAAAATTAATATTCTTCATCTATGCCATAATACTGCTATTTACAGAAGGAACAGAGATAACTATTGTGGTAAATCCAATATAGTTGATCAAAATTTAAGATCAAAATATTATTTTAAAATAACATATTTGATCTGATATTCTGCTCAGTCCCTATGTAGGCAAACTAGAGAAGGATATTTATAATAATGTGCACTGCCAAAGCCAAAAGGAATCTGAAAATAATTTGAGCAATATCTACTTATTCTTTAAGTATTATCTAACTCCTTAAATTCCTTCCAATATACATACAGATGGAGAACTTTTTCAGCTCTTTGTAGCTTAGGCAATCTACCAAATGTTTTCCCAGGCATGGAAAAGATAGAGATATACTTGAATACACTTCATGGAAGTGGCCCCCAGAGAGTCCTACTGATGTTACAGAGACATTTACAAGTGCAAGAGTCTGTCAGAATTACTTCTAGATGTGGAGTTTAGCTTGTAGGTTTTATGGATAATGACTTCGGTAAAAATATATCTTAGTTATTTTATTGTGATTTCTTTTAAGCAAATGGCAAAAATGTGAGTTACAAAAAGATGATGAAACATTTGTATTTAAGTTAATGTTGAAGATAATAAGCAGAAAGTGCTTGAAAACCTCATCAATTATAATTATCCATTACTTTTGTGCCTTAGGGCACCACAATATATATTATGCATACCTGCTGGTCAGAGGGACTTTTCCTTCATGTGATTTTGAGTGTTGAAAACAGTATGAAGAAGTTCAAATCTTACCAGAGTTTTTCATCAGGAAAACAAAAAAAAATTGAAATTTTTTACCTTCTTTTTGTTTTTCACCAAGGCTCACAGGCATTTGCAAAGTGCAACAAGATTTCAAGGTTAACTGTCATTCCCACCCCCCAGTTCCTTACATATAAAATAAGCAAGTATAGACTATCCATCACCATGAGACTGTGTGAGGTAAGGAGGTATAATGGCAAGATGTAAATTTTTCCATTAGAAATCTCAGCACAGTGACTCTCATGGATGTTTTTTTTTCATGTTTAGTACTATTGCTGTGATGCAGCTGAAAAGCAGCCGTTATTAGGAATTCTGGGAACTGCAGAGATTTCACAGTGGAATTAAACAAACACTCTGCCCTACTGTGATTCCAAGGGAACTGTACAAAACTTCTCACAGGGAAGCTGTACTGTTTTTGATTAGCACGGCTTTCCAAAAACCTCTAATAGGCAATGCATCTCTCATACCATGTATAAACTGTGAATTGCATCTGAAAGTACTTCTTTTTCTCTGAAATTCAGCATTTTGATAATATTATCTTTGTGGCTACTGGTATATTCTTTTGTTGAACTGAGATTTTTAACAGCCTGCCTGCGAATGACCATCTAAACAGTGGCACATGCAGAGGAGGACATGACAGAAGGTGAAATCCACTGCCTGAAAGAGTCTAAGAGGCATCCTGTTATGTACAGTGACCAGCTGTCACACTAGTGGAGACTTGGACAGCCATCATTCTCTTATCTTTCAATTAGTTACTCACACTGGGCTTTTAGCAGCTCTGTCCTCCCTCTTGCTGACCAATTCAAGTGGAACACTCTGGATGGTCTTACCTCTCTCTCCCCTACTTATCTTGAATCCTCTTTGAGGTCTAGGAAGCCTTCCTTCTCTGAATGATGTCTTGTACAGCTAAGCACTGTGGATAAGTTAAAAAAAAAAAAAAAAAAAAAAAAAAAAAAAGAGTGGACAGAAATAGCTGGACTGAGAGGTTTCTGGGACTGAGCAGTTTATTTTGGTGATTGCATAATTAGGTCTGAGAATTGGGAGGGAAGATCTTAGAAGAGAAATAACTTGTGTGATAGGGACAATGTCAAGGACTGTCAAAGTAAATATTCAGAGTTGGGAAGGGATCCAAGAATGCCTTGCTCTAAGGAATATCTAGGGAGCAGAGTAGGTTTGTGTTCAAGGGACGGATGAGAATCCAGACCACTGAGCATGAATTTAAACAGAGAGTAGTTACAGACCTATGATAAAATCTACAATTTGTGCAAAATTTCAGGTAAATACCATTCATCAGTGAAAACCAGAATGGCCAGAAATCAGAAAGGCTGCAATAAGGAATGCCTGTTATGATGAAAATTCCTAAGTCCTTCTATCTTAATTTTTTTTTTTAATTTGGGATTTACAGTATATTTATTGATAATATAAAGTAAGGAAGAATACATTTATATATATATGTATATATATGTATATATATATATGTTTGGGAAAAAAGAGCTGAATAAATGGAAGAAATAACAATGGTCTTCAGAATACATTAAGTCCTTAAATGGCACAGAAAAATTGAGCAGGCAGTAACAACTCTTGACAGAGCTGAGATGCTGGTAAGGTGCTCTGCCTTCCGGGACCTCATTTAGCAGCAGCAATCCTCTGTGATATATCGTCTGAATACAGAAACAAATGGCTGGATAAGATATGTGTCAAGATCCAGAGTGAACTTCTGTTGGAACCCTGGACACAGAGGATTTCAGGCTTTCTGTGCAGACAGGGAATGATTCTCAAAAATGCATTGTGTTTGACCTGAGGTCATGGAAAAGGCTTCCAAAATTGAGTGATGGCACTGAGATTGTGAGTGTGCAGTTGAATAGAAGTGTGTTATATGAAGTGTGTTATATCACAGGGTGAAAAAAATTAGAATTTAAGGTTGTGGGTTATAATGATATATATGTAAGAAGATGGAGGGTTTAGGGCATAGTCTTCTTCTCGTTCTTCACAAGTTTGGGTGATTGGTGGAGAAAATCTGCAGTGCAGAACATAACTTGTTAGTTATTGGATTAAAAGTAAAAATAAATTAGTTGGCATCTCATAATTGGGTAGTTTAGGCTTAAAAAGACCTGGAAGACATTACTTGGTACTCCATTTTTACTTTGTTAACTTAGCATGTAGAAGCACTCATGGTCAGTGAGGCTGTAACTGAGATAAAAAATAATACACATCTAAGTCCGCACAAGATTTCTGTCTCTTGTTCTTTTAATCTTGACCCTGAGAAGAAGAACCAGGTAAAGCAAAGGGGTTCACTGCAAACTTCCTTACAGCCTTCCTATAGGCTTGATGGTGCTCAACAGAATGATATTCATAGATAATGCTCTGGGATGAGTTGAGATAATTATACATGAAAGCATGTCATGACTACTTGATTTAATGATTTTCTAGAAACTAAGCTAAAGTTGGGGCTAAAGTAGTAATCTCACTAGGTACCAACTAAAATTTTGCAGAATTATTGTTGAAAGAATAACAAAAGATGTCATGTTGATGAGACAGGGAGGGTTGTTTACAGAAGCCAACTCCATGTGCTTAGCAATGTAACCTTAAACCATACAACTTTAATCTTGCTGGAATTCACTCCGTGTTACATTTTCTCTGTGCCATTTTTACTTCTTTTTATAGCTTGGTTTAAGGTATTTCTACTGAAGTAATCGCCTCTTAATTTTATTTTACTCTGCCATTTCCTTTGCATGTTACAGAGCTTGCCATCACGTATTTCTACTGAAATAATTTCTCTCTCCTTGAAAGTATACATCTCTCCTAGCCATTTGGACTCTCATGCTTTAACTTTCCTTTTTAGAATGGATGATTTTTGCCTACAGCTTTTGTGAGACAGATTACTTTACAGCACAGAAGGACTCTTAGTTACACCACAGGAAAGAACATACAATTTGTAAAGTGCTGTACATACCAGTGACTTATAGATCTCTAAACCTTACAACAGAGTTCACCATATAGAATGCATTGGTGCCTATGGAAAGAAAAAAACCAAATACCTCAGTCTTTGAACAACTTTTCTTGTATTTTAATTCAAACATTTTCATATGAGCTTTTTCTCTGTTTAAAAAAAACAAAATAAGTTGAATAAAGAAAAATAACAGTTATGGTCTTGCAGAATACTCTAAGGCCATCATAGATGCACTTAAGATGCACTTAAATTCCTTCAGTTTGGATAAACCTCTTGATCATTGCTCATAGAGCATTACCCCTCATTCCCTTAAAAGAGATTTTTCATGAAAACTTTTTTTACCTCAGCTTTTCTAGAGCTTTTATTTTAAGGGTTAAGTATTGGCCAGTACTTTACCAGATGTACATAATTTGTTGTTTCTATCAAGTATATTATAAATGTGCATACAGGAAGAGTAAATTCCCTTCCATCTTTACTGTAAATTCTGCTTGCTCACTGCATATTTCGAGTCATTTAACTCTAGATTATTCCATAATGTCACTAATTTGAAATATGTTTCACATACTTATAATATTTTGACTCTTATAATTTCCCTTTGTGAAAGGTTTCTTAAATTTTTCTTAATTCTTCTGGCTTAATAAATGGTTCTGAAGGGCTCTAGGCGCTGTACAAACACAAGCAACATTTCTGTTGAATTAGTAACTCCTCAAAGAGGACAGATAAAGATCTCCATGTTTTATTGTCAGTGTCTACAAACTATCTCTGTCTAATAAAAATATTAATTGTTGCAAGTCATAACTCTTTCATAATTAACCCCTAAAAATTAACACCTAATAAGGCTTTTTTTCAGAGGCATTGATTGCTTTAAAGTTTTCATTTCTGTTTGTTGTCTGTAACATAACTTCTCATCTGTGATAACACCATAGATTTTAATATCTATGTTATTTACACTGGTGTAAATACAAGCATAGTCATATCTACTATGTAATGAAGCTGTTGACATAAAGAGTGACACTAGTAAGAACAATGTTCTTATTTGTCAAGCTACCTGGTACTTTACATAAACATAAAATGCTAAAAAATCTGCAAGACAATAATTTAGACAAAAAAATTGATAACCCAAAATAATAATAATAGAAAAATAAATTTGTCTAATTTTTTTCACTAATCATGCAAACAGAATTGATGAAATAATGTATTTGTATGACATTAAGATATACATTATTAAAAAATAATTCTTTTTAATGTGTGCAAATATATATAAAACCCAGTATTAATTTTATTTAGTCCACCACTTCTTTTCCATATTACAAAGCTTAGCATGCTGTCACAAATACTTAAAAGATTTGTGTCATCAGCTATATCAGAGGTCAGAAGTGATGCACCTTTTAATTATGTCCAAGTTTTCCAGTAAAGGATTTCCAAGTAGCATCCATATCTCCAAAGGTACAGTGTTTTAAATTAATCTTTAATTGTAACAGCTTCAGTGTAAGGATTCTTCTGAACTGT
Organism: Sitta carolinensis; assembly: GCA_032173965.1. Taxonomy (NCBI): domain Eukaryota; kingdom Metazoa; phylum Chordata; class Aves; order Passeriformes; family Sittidae; genus Sitta; species Sitta carolinensis. The sequence continues at coordinate 75,312,190 of CM063284.1, forward strand.
TTGGCTTCTATATGCAACTTTTAAAACACTAAAAATTCTAATCATATTAAGGAAATGAAGGTTCCTGAAGTGTAGTCTGTGCTGCTCTCATCAAATATTTTTATGTGGGATAAACCATGTTGTCAAACATGCTTTTTCTCTTGGTACTTCTTCTTTCACTCTTACTGAAATAATTACGGCATTACAAAAAATAAAATAACCTGAGTTGAATTTAACTCTAAAGTCAACATTATTATTTTTTTTTTAAATTATAATACCAAGTTTAGAAGATATATATTATGGATTGTATATTGAAGAAAAAATATTCTGGTAGAAATTCAGTTTTTATTTTATACTTTGTGATTGCAGAACATAAGGATCATTATATGAAGAATTAAAACCCTCTTACTCACATATATGCACACACACAAAAGGAAAGCTGAAATGCCAGACCAATAAATTGATTTTTCCTTTGTTGAATTTGAATTATTAGCTCATTGCAGAACGAAAAGACTGCTGATTTGAAGGAGTGAGAAGTCAGCTAACACAGTTGATTTAGTACTTGTCAGTAAAATTGTTCTTCTTTTGTCAGAACAGTTTTTATTCATTTAATATTTTTCTTATATTAAGATCATGATACTTTACTTGGCTGACATATGCATAAAAGACTTTTGGAAATCATAATTCAGTTTTTTGTTTAATTTATTTCCCTTGGATATCGTGCTTTCAAAGTCTTTTACCCCTGAGTGTAATTAGCATGATTTTTTTCTAATTCTCAGATCCCTCTTCTCGCTGTGTTTGATGTGTGACAAACCATTGAATAGTGTTATCATTTCAAACCCTGATTTTTTTCCCCACATACATAAATGCTGGGGAAGTTTTATTAAGTAAAGACATTATGAAAAATGGCTTACAAGGACTTTCTTCTTCATAGTAGATGGAATGCTATGTTAAAATCATAGCTGCCAAATCTAGAAACTTCTGGGCTTTGTGTAGGGAAAATTCACTGTTAACAATTACTCATTTTCTCCTCAGCTTAGCTCTTCATTTCCAGCAATAGGAAAAATACTGGCAAATGCAGTAAATATAAAATTTAGATTAGAAAAGTAAATTTAGTGATTCAGACCTAGCTCACAGCATAAGTACCTCAAAAATGTGTCTGCCTTGGTAAGTTTTTATACTGTATTTGCAACATTCCCTGAAATGCCTTTTTTTTTTTTTTTTTTTTTTTTTTTTAATATTAATTCCTTATTGTAACAGAACAGGCTTGCAGGTCTTCAGATGTAGTTCTGCCTGCATTGTAGTAGATACATACTTATGATTTCAATAGGAAAAGCTTTGATGCAAATAAATTCTGCTTCCTCTCCCTTTGTACTTCTAGTAAATATATATTTCTCTGATTCTTAGGAAGCATCAGATTATCTGAATCAGTTAAATAAATGGGGCAAATTATACCAGCTTTATTCATATCTCACTCCCCATTTGCAGAGGCATTTCTCCACCAGCTTTCTTCAGAAACATAAACAATTTGATGTAATCTAGTTTACAAACAAACAAACAAACAAACAAAAAACAAACCAACCAATCAAACAAAACCAACAAAAAACCAAACACCTCAAGCCCTCAAACAAACAAAAACCAAAACCAACTTTCTTTAAGAACAGATTACCAGTCCCTGGAAGATGCAGAAAGATTGTATTGCTAAGTGCTAGTCGAAGTCTGAAGTGATGTTTATGTCAGGAGGTTGATATGTCAAGAGGTCAAAGGAGGTGATTCTCCCTCTCTACTCAGCTTATGTGAGATCCTGCCTGGAGTAAAGCATCCAGCTTTAGGGTTCTCAGCACAAGAGAGACATGGACCTTTTGGAGTGAGTCCAGAGGAGGGCCAGGAAGAGGATCAGAGGGAAGAGCACCTCTCCTACAAAAAAATTCTGATACTTTTATTCTAACTCTTCCTTACTCCTTCTTTCTTGCATGCCTTAGAGTCAACTGGATCTGCTCCTATGTGTTTTCTCACATGCTTTTGTAAACTTTCCTTTGTTTATTAGTTTACAGCTCCATGCTACATCTCAATAGATATGTTGCCTTTTGTGGATGTTAGATGCTGTTAGATACGATTTTTCCCTTTTTTCCTTCTAAAACCAAGCCAATTTTGTCTAGCTCCAGTCTTCATGTCTTTAATGCATAATGAAGAAATCTCCTCTCTAGCCTCTCTCACAGCTCTTCTCATCTCATGCACAGGGAATCCCTGTGCTGCATCCTGGGTCTACTGATATAAGGACACCTCCTGGAATGAGCTCTCTGCTTTCACACAGGCTTATTTTTCTCTATGCTGCAACATTATATTTTATAAAAATATCTCATTGTAGCATAATTGCCTGCTACTGTCATCTCAAGAACTATTATCAGGCCATGAAAACTTCAACAAAACAAATTAGCCATAGCTACCCCATGTCAGTTAGAAAGAGGATTATTGAAGTTAAAAGGAGCAAATAAAGGTGCAGACAGATTAAAATTTCAGATAGATATAGCCTGACAAGTCCCAAGACTTCCAAAGTCAGCAAAAATCTTGTGGTCTGTTAATATCAATGACAACAGTCAGTATTAAAGGCTACAGGGTTACGAAACTAAGGCTGAAGATGCCTTAAAAAGGCTGTTTTGTTATGTAATTGCAAAGACTGTACTGTGCTATCATCTAGTAGAGCAGAGTATAAAGGATATTGTCTTTTTATTTGTAATGCAATTTATATAATTAGCTTATATATATTATATAATTATAGTTTATATATAATATATATATATATAATATATATATATATATATGTGTGTGTGTCTTATCTCACTTTGAATATTTTATTTTGGATCTGAAATCTAATTAATTCCATACTGAAGAGATAGTAATATCTGTTTTGTTGTTTTCTTTTTATTTGTGACATCAGTAATTTTACTAGTGTTTTTCCATCATGGTATGTTCTATGGAAATATATTAAAGTAGCATGTTTGTGGAAATTTATGCTACATTTATCTAATGCTTTACCACATTATATAACCATACCCATTTGGAATATTTGTTCTTCTTTGACTGTCCTTTGACAAGAATGACTGTTTCTATAGTTGAATACAGGTGTGCTTGAGTCTCAAAGGAGAAAGATAGTTATGCTCTGCAAGAGAAGGCATGAAAGGGGTTAAGCCTGACAGGAGAGCATGGAGGGCAGTGGTCTTGGTGCTTTTGCTTAGACAGTGCCTTGTCCCCCAAGCTCCCCCAGACCCAAACTGTCTGTCAGCCATGACACACTGGAGGCAGCCCTTTGATGCCTTTTCACTGTTCCTAAAATCACAAGCCAGACACACCTAGGTGATAAAAATGGGTTAGCTTTATAAGGATCCTTATGGTGCACAGCTTGCTGGATGGAAAGCACCAAAGATGCACACATGACATAAAATGGATACAATTTTTATATGTTTAGAAAATTAGCATAACTGACAAGAATCCAGTTAGAGACATAAGTGATGAGGTAATTTGTCCCTGGTTCTACCCTTTTCGGGATTCCCTCTTAGACAGAAACTAAACTTTGTTTATGAAAATATGTCTCAGAGAGCTGGTTTCAACCTTGATTCCCAAAGAGCCTTACCTGGGAACCCCAGGCTTGGAGCTGCTGGGGAATTTGTCTTTCTGTCTAATAGAGTAGGTAAAATTCTAGCTATGAATATAATAATAAGATACAGAGCTACAAAATATATATGTAAGGAATACAGAGAATGTATAAAAGCAAAAAAAAAATCAATTTGGCATCACCTTCAGTGTTTCTAACCCAGCCCCTGAGTGTCCAAGAGACTGGAAGTCCCACCTGGGAGGAAGGCCCATGAAAGGCCAATGGTTTAAGAAGGGTCACCAGGAGACAAGCAGGTTGTTCTTTAACACTTCTTTCATCTTGGGGTTTTCTATCTGTTACATCGCTGGAATCCTCAAGCTGGTAGCTATAGGTCTGTCTTTTATATCTTTTCTGTCGTTTTGTCTTTCTCTCTTTCCTCTTCTCCCTCTAACTCTTTTCATGGTATGTAACATCAAATGGGTGCAAACAAAACTTAGGTTGCTAAGTTGAATGGGTTAAGTCAATGCTGTGATAAATGTTTTATGCTTTACTAAGTCTTTTGCCAAAGTCCCTTGATTTTTTGCACTTTGCCAGAAAAATTTGTGTGTAATTTTCACCTCTTGAGAATATCTGGTTGTAATCTCTCCCTTGTTCCTACCCAGAGCAGAGGAAATCCATATGCTGTGGTTAGGAAAAGCATCCCCTGAAGGACCCTGGCCTTTGTCTTCAGGGTCTGAGCATGCCTTCCTGCACCATGTCAATCCTCAACCCAGGCTGAGCTTGGAGAGTCCTTTGGTGGCCTTGGGGCTCTGGGTGTTAGCTGAGAGAGGAAAAACAATGATCAGTCTAAAGGGGAAGAAATGTATAAAAAATTCCATGACAAAAATGTTTGTAGAGATCCTGATTTTGATGTAAGATGTTTACCTTGGTTGCAGGCAATTTGGAGCATTAAGCTGTGTAAACTTTTTATCTTCCAATAATAATTAACTTCAGCTTTTTCATAGCACTTAATCATAGGTTCCTCCTTTCCCTGTTCATTTCAAACCTGAAAAATGTGTTTACTTTTGTAATGAGTAAGTTGCATGAATGCTTATAATATATGAATGATACAGCACTATAGTGCTCCACCTCCCAGTGTGAGTCTTAATTTTTCTGAAAAAGAGAACAGAAGCAGCTTTTGCCAATAACCAGAAATTTTTGATTGATAGGTGATTAAGGTGATTGCTGTAATTACAAAGGAGTGCAAAAAGAGAATGCCTTATGTCTTCAATCAAACACTTTCAAATTGTAGGCAAAATATAACCATTATTTAGCTTGCTTTTAATGTGAAAGTGATTGTGTTGTAATACTTCTATTTTTTCTGTTTATCTTATTTTTATTTCCTGCTTTTCACATTTTATTTCATATTGAGTGACATCTGAATCCAAGACAACATTCCGTGATAAAAGAGACTCTGGTACGGGAAAATTGATTCAAATCACAGGCCAAATTTATTCAAACTTTTCCATTTAATTTTTTTAAATGCTTTAGAACCATCCCACCACATTAGGTAACTTGCAGTCTTCACTTTTTAAGTCCTTGATCAAACTATTTCAGAATATGCTTGGTATTTAGACTATGTTCAATTTCTTGTATTTTTTCTTAAGCACTTAAGAATAGTAGCTAACAAATGCTGAATGATTGCAATAAAGTGAAATTTAGGATTCTTTTAGGATAAAAGTATAAACAATACTTGAAAACTAATGCTGTGAAGCCAGTTATTTTTAATCACTTTCCAAAGTTTTCAAGAAAAGGATAGAACATTTGTTATTTAAATTGTACATTTTTTTAATTTACTGTGCTATTAGTAGAAAACAATTGCACCTAAATTTTACTTGATGAAAGGGAGCACTATCTCATTTTTGTCTTGCTGTTAATATTTCTTTCTCCCTGGGATTCTAATACTTTCTAATACTACAAACATCACATATTCTTAATTAGTTCTTAGCTAGTTTGCTGAACACTGAAAATACCTGTTTCCAAGTTTCAGTGCATTTTTATCATCAGAATCAATGCAGTAGTGTACGACAGGATTTGTATCTCATGTGAGACAGCTCTACATCCAGTGTCCTGCATTGATGAATGGAGTCCTGTGTTTTATAAAAAAAACCATGTATGTCCTATGAAGTCATACATATCACCTTACAATCTTACTATTGCTGGTATAACTAATTCAGATTACTCAATTATCTCTGTTCACCAGAAAAATTCCTATGTGAGGTGCTAGGGGAGATCAAATGGTTTGAAGAATTTTCAGCATTAACTGTGGCTTTAATGTGAAAATGCATTTTATTTCATCATCCCTAGTACACAGAATGCAAGTTAATGTGATAACTTTGCCTTCATCTCCTTGACCTTCCCTTGTACAGAAGAAATCACGAGAAAATATCACCAATACAAATAGTTTTTACTAGAGCTTTTCTGGCTGTTAGTTGGACTCCATAACAGAGGTGGGTTTTTTTCCCCTTTTAGCACATTCATTCATAATCCTGGTGAAATGGCATTGCACTTAATTTACATTGGCTAACCAGGAGATTTTAACAGTTTTGACTAACGTGCATAATACAACAGGCAAGATACCGCATCTCTACTAAAAAGCCCATAGCAGGAGTTTAATCATGCTATTTAATTGCTAGGCTTAATTTGAAAATAATTGTTCCCAGCAATTAAGTAAGTGCCCCAATTTCATTAACAGACTTCCTAATTAGAAAGTAAAACGTAAAAGTGCTAATGTTGCTTCATTAGGCTTGAATTACTGGTTCTAATACTACTTTTTTACTGTCTATACAATTTCTCTCTGCAGTAGAATATCAGCCTAATAACTGGTACTACATCAGTAACAAATTTCCTGTTGTAGCACATTCATGTCCTAGCCAAATGAGCAGTGTTTTATTAGAAAGGAGACTCAAGTCTATATTTTAAATGTTAAGTATAGTCTGAAATTTAAAGAAATCTGAGATATATAGCAATATCAGATCGAAATGTGTATGAGTTAATTGCTTTGAAGAAGAATACAAGTTTTTTTTCAAAATCTAATGTCACAATACATGTTTGCCACTTGCTATATAAGAAACTATATATAAGAGAAAGATATATAAAAAGCTATATATATGTATATAAAAATATATATTTCTATATGTGTTATATGTATATAAAAACTATATATATAAAAAGATAGTAAATGTGGCTGCTGATAGGATATAGTGATGACCAAATTAATTATGGCAGTGTCACAAGATGTCATTCATGAGATGTCATTAATGTCTTTAACTGTCAAAGATGTTGTTTCTTTACAACATTGAGGAATCATTTCAATTTTTTACCATATTTCTGTAAATTTGTGTAAGAAGGAAGAAGGTCTATTTTAATCAAGATGATTCCTTTTTTGCAAATAGAAAATAGCAGTATTCAGTGGCTTTATCATGCCATGGAGTAGAGAAATGAAAATGTAAAATAAAAAGTTATACATAAAAGCAATAAGAAGAAATTTAAGATTGTAAAAGTACATAAAAGCACAAAATAGAATAGCCCTTGCTTGTTTCTAAGTTACCTTCAATCTTTCAATTTCCTTTATTTCCCATACTGTCTTGTGATTAAAATATAAGGATGATTAAAAATAGGTTACCAAGAAAAACATATTGCTATATTTCTTGTGAAATCCTGCCAGCTGTCTCGTGTGCTGATCATTAGTAGACGAATGTAGCATTGATAACATTTATATAATTATGGATTTTAATATTTGTAAAAATATGAATATAGTTGGAGCTTGGAATTTTTTTTCTAGTTTTGGATTGCAACACCTTGTCTCATTTGTGCATGCATATGTATGTACAAATTTTGATGTACTACTCTCCATCTAAAGATACAATGCTAACAGAGTTAGTTACGTGTGTGTATGTACATTTACACGTATACATGTTGAAATAAGTTCACCCAGGTTCAAAAAAGCAGCAAAGCATATCTTTATTTCTTTCCTGACTGTCAAAACCCAGCAAAGTACTTCAGAATTTACTCTTACATTCTCTCTGTTGGTCCACTGTGTTTAGCCAGATTTTTTTTTTTTTATTAAACATCCTCAAATGTAATGAGGTCCACTTTAAGTAATGTCCTGCCTAGACAGGAGCTGATTTTATACAAGGACTGTTTGTAACTATAGTTTAGTTAGACATGATTTCAGTTTCCAGAAGTGCCAAACCAACCTGGATTTTAATTAATTACTAGAAGGATATTCAACTTATTCTTCTCTCTTGCAGCCTAGACCAAGAAAAAAAAAAAAACAAAACACAACACATACTAAAACAAGTTTTCAATGCTGCAATCCATCTTCTGTAACATACAAGAGTGAAAACTGCACAATTTTTTCTTCTCCTGTTGTTGAGTTTTAACAACCTTTGACCTTTCTGGAGGTCTCAGAGTGCTGCTATTATTTTATCTCTATTTGCTGCTACCCATATCATGCAAGGAATTTCTTTTGCAAGTCTATCAGGCAGAGTTTTGATTATCCATGTATTTAATGAAATTTTTCTATCATGACAGAAAAGTTATGATGATTAGCATAGCTGAAATAGTCTGTCTTTCAGCCCCCATGTTTGTGCATTTTCTTTTACTTATTCATTATTTCCTCATTTTAAATCTGTGACAATGTGGGTCTTACTGTGTCTTTGTAGTTCGTTTGTGATTGCAGCTAAATTCTGTGAAAACAGACACCTCTACAGTAACCCTTTCAGTGACCCCTACAGAACTAAAATTACAGCTTTTATCTTTCTTTTGACAATTTGCAAAGTTGTTTTCTCCCTTATTCTCTTAGCCCTGAGCCCATAGTTTATTTCCAATGATTAAAATTGGTTGTATAAGGGGAAAGTTCCAGGATCAGGCTTTGAATCTGTACATCCACTCACATGTTGAGCTTAAATTGCTTTTTCTCTATATTTTTTGATTGTTTTCTCCATATTCTGTTAAGGTGAGCAAAATGACAAGATAAGGAAAGGGGAATAATAAAATAAGCCAGATGGTACTTCAATTTCAAATGGGAAATGTAGAGTTTAATGCTTTCCTCTGGTTATGAATAAAAACAAAATACAGGAAAGAATCTTTTTTTGAAAAATGGTGCTAATAGAATATTGCATAATATTTAACCATATATTCATAGGAGACGGATCAGAATGTAATCTGATCCAAAGTAGCTTTTGCTACTTTGCTTATTATTAGATTTCAATTTAGATGTCAGAAAGATATTTTATGGTAGCCATTTTTTATGGTTTGTGCAATTTGTTACCTGTCTTATGGAGAGTTCTTTCTTTTTGTCATCATTTAAATCTGATATTTCTAAATGATACATTTGGGAGGGAAGGAGACCATAACAAAGTTTTTGAATGTTGAAAAGTTGATAATTTTAAATGTTTTTTTGGAATAAGAATGAAAACTAAATTAAAGCAATATAAGTTCTCCCACAGAAATCCTATGTATGTTCTCCCAGTGAAAAACTATTGAATACCAATATGTCTAAAGGGGGGATTTTACATGTGCTTATATATTAAATTGAAAATCAGTCGGTTCTCTTGGCTCTCACTTCTCTCTCATAATTATATCCCAGGAAATTCCTCCAAGTAGGTCCCTGGACAGTCCAAACTCTGCTCTCATGAAATCTAGGATTGTGATCCTGTTTTTTTGTCTTGTTCCTTTCTCTTGGGATCTTAAACTCCACCATCTCACTGCTGTCAAGACTGTCCTTGACTTTCACATCCCAGCCAGTTCTTTTTTGTTTGTAAGGACTTATCAGCTTCTCAGTCATCTATGTCAGAATGTCGTCACCAGTGCGTGCATCATGTATGTGATCTTCATGTATCAGGACAGCGCCCTCCTGTTTGCCCCTTTATCTGATCCCAGGGCAACAAAGCTGATTTGATTTCAGAACTATATGAGAAATTTTGGCAATCTGCCAAAATTTGAGAGTTTTTTTTTTTTTTTTTTTTTTTTTTTTTTTTTTTTTAATTTTCTTTCTTGTGATGCACCATGGGAAGCATAATGTGAGCCAGACAGTTATGTGATTTTTCAGTCACATACTTCATCAATAGCTCGGCAGGCAGAAGGTGCTACTTGCAAATTATGACTATCAGACCAAAAGAAAAAATATTCAGTGCCATTAAATGGTCATGATATGAAGTAGTTCATAAGAACACAATCATGATGTCTTCACTTGCCTTCACACTAGAAATTGCCATTGTACTATCAAATAGTTTTTACAGCAGCTCCAGCAGGTGTTCTAGTAACTTACCTGGCAGTATCAATAATAGCAGGAGGTGAAGGACTTGCTCTTCATGGGTCAAATTTCTTTAGATTAAGGGCTACTGGTGTGAGAAAGCTGCTGTAGACTTTGGTTATCCAGCATTTGCTGTGGAGAATCAGGATGACAGAGCTTACTTGAGAATTTAACTCATGCATCAACAGCAAACCGGTATTGAAATTTCTATTCTCCTGTTTATTCACCTGCAGAACCATGATTTGACTTTACTATACAGATTAATGTGCCTGAAATGATGAGAAAATCATTACTTAAAAAAAAATGCTGAGGAACAGATTACATAATTTGCCATGATCGAGTTTTGCAGTACTTTACTCACATAGGTTTCCCAAGAGTACACAAAGGAGGAAGCCTGGTTCCTGCTCATCCTCTCCTTCAGCAATGTTTATAAGCCCTGATTTCTATGATCATGTATATACTGTGGAACTCACATCTTTACATCTATTTAATTTTTTGTTTAATCATGTAAGTATTTAGGGTGTTGGTACTCTGCAGTTTTGGCTGATGAAATCTTACCCTGAGCACAAAGCATTGTTGCAAATATTTGCTTAATTGGTTGAAAAAAAAAAGTTAAAAGCATGTATTTATAAGAAGACATGGTGGCATTTCCATGTACCACACCAGAAGGTTCTGTCTAAGTGTAAATTTAAATATTATAATTTCCTCCTTATCCTCGAGTTGGAAATCTAGATCTCTCTGAAGTTTCTGTCTTCAGGAACTTCAGAGACAGGCAGCTGGATGTCACCATCAAGATCAATTTATGGGTGCCAGTATTACTAACTTCAGGACAGGGTGCACTATTGTTATTTTTATCTGATATATTAATGAACTTGCAAAGCCTGGTATTTCATATGTAGGAGGTTTGACTTTGTACACCTTTAAATAAAATTTTCTTATCACAATTCTTCTACATTTTAATAAATTAAATAAAAAATTAAGTGCATCTTACAAGAAAATGTGAATTATTTAAGATAGTATATTTTTAAAACAGAAACAATTGAAAAAAACTATTACAGCATAAACTAAACAAGTTTTGAAACCTGTCTTGCCTCTGCAGTTCTATCTTTTTGATTGATTGTGTAAACATATATGTGTGGCTTTCTGCATGATTACTCTTCTAACAAGTAGATTGAGATGCTGGTTTTAAAAGACTCTAGGAGGTGGACGATGAACTTCTAGAACTCCTTGCTCATACAGGTCACTGTATTGGCCAATTGGGGACCATAATAGTGTCATTTAGAACTATCACTTTATGCCACTTTTAGTGTTTGTTTATCCAATGGTGATTTAAACAAGCTGTTTTCAATTTTTTTTTTTTTTTTCTCAAAAATCTTTGTTGTGTCGGGATTTTGAGCATTTTTTCCTACCAAGTCATATCAAGACTGCTCAGTCATAAGCTTCAAATTATTTAGATATTCTGCCCTTCTCCTTTTCAGCCCAAAGAAACCCCTTCCAACCCTTCTTAGCCTCTCTGTAAATTCTCCTAAGATAACTTCTTTGCCTGCCTTATTTCCTTTCTCTGTTTGGCAAGTGTTGGAAGTCTACTAATGATTCTGTACTTCATGGTTACCCTAGCAAATATGGCAGGCCCATAAGAAGTACAGGAAAAAATCTAGAAGTTATTGGGGTTTTTTTGTTCAGTTTCCATGGAAACAAATACAAAAATAAATCTTCAGTTTTGTGCTTCCTTTCTTCTGACTTCTTCCCACTACCAGGGAAACCATATGATTTTTACCCCTCTTACTTATGTATTTTGGTATCCTACTTCTTTGTCTAATGCCTGAGCTAATTTTGTGGACTTTGCCTGGGAAGCTTGGCTGCAGAGAATTTTTGAATGATGCAGAAGTGCACTGACTGCAGGGATCTTGGATGAATAAGGACAGGGACTGCAATTCTGCAGGAGCATCTTATGTCAGAGGATTTGGAACTGATTTGTGAGGAGAGAAAGGAGGAAATATATCAGAAAAAAAGTGAGTATACATTAGCAGGATATACAGAAATATTATGTTACAAGTACTACAGGACAGGAAATACATCTGGGAGAGAGCAACTCTATCATGTAAGAAGCAAAACAGAAAAACTCTCTGCTTGAATCATTGTACAGTACATTGCCTTGTACAAAAAGAAATACCGTACAGAAAGTTCAGTTTTGCAATTATTTTCTTCACAATAATGAGAGTTAACCTTGTTCTTCACGTCTTCTATCACTGTTTATGTGTTTATATATTTGTAGGCAACTGTATGCCGTGACATATGCCCTAAATGTTTACTGTTAAAATGCTATTTAGTCTATCTGATAAAGTGGCTATATAAAATGCTATCAAGTATATCTTATAAAACACCTCAATAAAAAGGTGTGGAATATACCACATACAGTGATGATACAATGCTGTAAAATTTACCTCATAAAGTCCTAGGAAACGTACATCTAGGGCATTGATCACACTGTGAAACAAATTAATTTCAATGGGATCTAGTTTTGCAGTACTCAAATATATTTACTTACAAACTAGTGTAATTCTGATCTTCCAGTCAGAAGGGAAAGAGGAAGGACATCTCAAAGTCATCATTTTGAGCACATTAAGAAAAGAAAAGGCATGACAGGCTGCTTCTCTAGGAGTGAGTTGGACCAGGAACTGTAAATAAATAGGCAAAGTCAGACAACACTATAAAACACATTGTTCTTGTGGCAGTATAAATCAGTTCCTCAGATTGACCTAAATGCAGTTTATCCTTACTAGACAGGAGGGGAATAACCTTAAAAATGCCAGTGTGTATCAGCACATCATGGATGTTTCATTTTGAGAAAAAACACAGGTTAGCCTGTTATACTTTATTATTCATATTACACACAAATAGTAATAGGATTTTAGGAAATCCTAAAAATAGGATTAACTTAATAGAAAAGACAGTATTTCAGACAGTGTCTGTGTTTTGTAGCTTCCTTAGAGTCTGTTTTCAGAGTCTGAAGTCAAGAAAAAAATTAGGACGTCTAAGAGAAATCCAATAGTCAGACTGATAATGGTCTTCTTGTCGGTGGGTTTTATTATTCCTCTGTGCACTGCTCACAGTAAAGTACACCTCACTGATTGCATTCCCTCTCAAAATTTATCCTTGCTTTTTTTCTATAGAAATAAGCATCTCCCTGAGGTCCAAATTTATTGCTGTCTTCCAGGGAATTATCTCTCTCTTGCTCTTCTTCTAGAACTGCCAGGTATCCTAGGTGTCACTCCTCTATACCCTTCCATTATAAGTGCCTTCATTATTCCAGCAGTTACTTACAGAGGTTTTCTAAATATTTTTCTCTCCCTGGATATAAAGGTGACCCAGGATCTCTGCTGCTCTCCAAGGAGTTGCATGATGTATGGCATAAAACTCAATATTACCACTCAGATGGGGAAAAACTTCTATGTTCACTTGATTTGAGCTAAATCAGAGTCGAAGCATTTATGAGCAACAAGTAGTTGTTCAGTAATGAGAGAACTACACCTTCAGGATTAGTGTCAGCAATAGAACAGATAGGCTGCAGTAATGCATACTGTTGAGGTGTTTGTAAAAGACCTACAGAATTGTAAACACACCTCAATACCTAATTTCCCCCAAACTGTAACATGCAGAGAGCACTGCAGACATGCTCCCTGTGGTGGATATTAAAGATAAGCTGTCCTTGATGTTAGTTTACGTCATGGGTCTGTGTATGACCGCTGGAGTGTTGAATGCCTGGTGGGGCACCACAGGCCTGCAGACAGAGCTTCCCATGCTAGTGGTTTGTTGTATGCTTGTTATAATCCCATAAGAATATGTAAACTGTAGTACTATGTAAGCCCGTTAGTCAAAGTAAGCAGATTTCTTAACTGTCTGCGTTAACCTATTAATTAACCTTGAGCCAAAAAGCCTTTTAGTTTAAAAGCCTAACCTAGTCAGATTCCTCAAGCTTTGAAAATGCTGGAGGAACTATGGCTTTGCAGCATTTTATACCAGAGGCAAAAAGACTCTTTTTGCCTCTTGTATATATGTAAAGAACTAGGAAGCTTAAAGGCAATATCCTGAAATACATCAAGTCAAATTCCAAGAATGCATTTACTTAATACTTAGATTTAATTTGATGATTTCTTGGGTTATCTCAGGAAGGCTTATACATTTTGTTTTCTGTTCATTGAATTTACTGTTTCAAAAGGAACAGCTTTGGGAAAGCTGGAGAATTAAATCCCTTTATCTGTCCACTGAATTAGTTCAACTGTGAGGACAGTTGTACTTATCTGTTGGACTTTAACCAAGAGCTATTCAACAGAGAAGGTGCTTCTGTCTGCTGAGACCACTGACAAGAATGCCAACAGGGATACAACTTTCTGAGCCAGTAACTTCAAAGAGAACTATGCTTTCATTTCAGCACAAGTTAAGGACGTACAGCCAGCAATTTTGCAAAAATCTGTGCCTTGGCATTACTTTAAACTATCTTCTGCCAAATGTTGACAACAGCAAAAAGGTTATTATGTGTAAGAGGTTATTAAGCAATAAAAAGATGTTTCTGGCACAATTTCTCACCCATAAATCTGAAAAAAACCTGCCTGCTTCCCTTGAGGGTCCTTGTAAGGCTGGGCTTCTAAACTCAGAAGTGCTGAATCTATGTACAACACCAAAAATCAACTGTCTGTGAGAAAAAAATCAGAATAGACCTGTGCAAGCTCATAAACTACATCAAACTGTCATCTGAAGATGAGGGAACATATGATAACAAAGAAATGTGGGTATTATTTGTCACAATACGGTGTGGAATTGCAGGCCTGCTAAAATAATAGATGACATAGATTTTAGGCTGTCCACTTTGAATGAAAGATCAGATGATACCAGGCAATGAAATACGTCTGTGCAGTTAATTTCCTTAGCAGATAAAGTTCTGTAAAATGCTACTGCCCCCACATTCTTGTTACTTATTTGTTGTTTCTCTGAAGATGGACTGTATAAAGGCTTTTGTGCTTGAAACCTTTTGCTTTTTTTCCCTCAACTATATCAACGTGTCTGTGTAAAAGATTCTTGTCTCACAACCAACCTTGTCCCTTGTATCACCATAATACTTAAAAAATCAATCAGCAATCAAGACACCATTGTGCCAGGGAAAAAATGGGAGCAAATCTATGCCGTGAAGAACAATTCTTTGGATACAGCAGTGATCTTATTCTGTGTGAGGATGTAAAATTCATTATTCGTTATCACAAATGTTATCTACAGCAGTCACTGAAAAACCTGCTTTCTCCATGGTCGAACTTTTTACTTTATTGTCTTCTCTCCTCAAATGGCACAAAATTTAGATCAGACTGTCCATACAGGCTGTGTCTGCAATCTCAGGAGATGGTTTATGCACGTGAAAAAATCCAAGAAATGAGATGCATAAGCAGGAGAGCAACAGCTTTGCTATATGTGTAAATGAGAGGCTTTAAAAGTGCCAAATGAATATATATAAAATATGATAAATTTTTACACATTAAAACACATTTTAAGCTATGAAACTATGTTCCAAGTGAAAAATGCATTTCAGAATACCATGCCTGAAAAAAATTATTAACATGTTGAGACATACAGTTATGTTGTTTATTTTCATGTGTTTCTACATGACAAAGAGTCATAAATATTAATGTCTAAGAAACTTATATTCTGTTGATAAGTAGCAGAATATGTTTGACACATTGAAGAATGTGTACAAAAAGAAAATTGTAACAATTCACATTGCTTAATGTATGACTAATCATCATTTATTCTTTTATTTTTAGTAACTATAACTTCACAAATTCAGTATCAAAACACTTTTCGTTAATTTAATGAGATTTTTTTAAAAAGACAGATTTTTAAATTAATGTCTCAGTTCTCATATGAATAGGGAGTGGCAAAGTATAATTTCTTGGCCTACTATCTTATCTTAAGAAATTGCCTGGAGTATAAGTAGCCTTCTCCTCAAGTGCCATGTCAGCGGTGCAAATATGATTCTGGAGCTCTAACACAAATTTGTATGTGTAATGAAAACAAATTTAACAAAAATAGCCTAAAAATCTCTACTCTGGTGGACCAAATGTACAAGCATAAGTACAATGTCAGTGGTTTCTGAAATGGCAGAAGCTGAAACTTAAGTATGTGATAAAAGCCAATTTATAGCCATCAAAGACATCATTCTGGTTTCTGGATAAGTTTACTGGATATTACTTAGATAAATTAACTTATATAAAATCTAGAATCAAATTGGATCATAGCTTGTCTTATCTGAGTGTGAAGCCTATGTCTGGCCAGTGATCTTCTTTATTCCCAAGAAGATTTACATACAAGGTAAACTGAACACACTTAATATTGACTCACATGAATCAGAACTCACTGCAACACCTCAGTATAACAAGGAAAGTTAACGACTTTTCAAATTGCTGTGGGACTCAGACAGTAGTAAGTAATAAAAAGAATGCACATAAAAATAATTACGTTGATTTCAGGCAAAATACTAATGTCATCTCTGAAATGTGAATTGAAATATAAAATATGAAGTGTCATCTATGAAATGTGGATCTTGTCAAAGGAGCTATGCAAATCATTTTTACTCAAATAGGGTATCAGAATGTAAACATTAAACTAAGTAAGCTAACATGAGTGCTACACTGCTTAAATAACATAAAACTCATAATTTTTTGAAAACAAATTCTATTTGTTTCACTTCTACACCTGCTATGGTAAATAGGTTTCCTGTGTTGCTTTTACAACAAGGTGTTGGAAATTTAGGAGTGCTGATTCCATAAGAACTCTCCTCAGCTTTCCCATGCTGTGCCACCTTACACACACCCACCAAAACTGAGTGAGAAGTGCCACATGATATTGGGCATTAGGCATCTGCTTGACTCTCTCTGTTACACATTTCAGGCTACAGCATCATGGAAGACTAATGTTTATGTGGCCTTCTGTACTCCTGCTTTCACTCCTGGAGTGAAAGGGAAGGGTGGAATTTGACCCATCATGCAGGGAAAGCTGTTGGATAGACAAAACCAGAACCAAGGCATTAGTAAACACTAGCAGATTATGAAATAGTAAAAGCTGAAATAATTATGAATCATGGCTGATACTGTGAGAAGCAATTAAGAAAATCAAAGCTGTCCTTAATTCATTCAATTTAGTCACCCTGATATCAAATATACAGCAATAAACATAAAGGAATGGTCTGTGCATCCTAGTTCGGAATGGTAGAGGCTAACAGAAAATACACATTAGATTTTTCCAAGTATTTGTGACCTGACTGATCCCCCAGTACCTGAAAGCATTTAATCCTGGTCTGAATGAAAGGTGGATCATGTTGCACCACAGCCAGTCTGTGTTGTGGGGGATCCATCCTATTTTTCTGCACCTTCACCCCGGATATTCTAATCATCCAAAGTTTCATCACTGTTGTTCTTCCTAAAGCCATGACAAGACTGCCAGAATTAGAAGGAAATAGTGAGTTTCTCCTCCCAAACGAGAAAGAGGTATTTGGAAAGAAAAGGCATATACACAAGATATTATTAAACAGGGAGATGTTAAAGAGTTGCAAAGAAAAGCACTTAACACAAAATCATCTGCCTGACATATATTGGAAACTGAATGATTCTGAAGCCAGTAAGTTTTGGTAATTTTGAGAAAAACATAGCTTTTATTTTTATTTTCATTTCAAGGAAATAAATCTAATATGGTCATATAATATTTGGGTAAGGACTCCTTCAAAGAGTCAAAGAATTATGAACTTCCTGAGAAGCCACTATGAATGTAAAATTGAAGATACCAGTCAAAGGAACACAGAATATACATATTTGGATACACAATATATATTATAAAATTAATAATATATATATGAATTTTCATCAAGAAAGAACAGATGTCTAGGTCAAAACATGACATTGCCTCTGGGAAAGGAGTACATGTTTTGGGACCTAATAAAAGTGTTAGCAATAGTCTCCAAAGCCACAAGCAATAGTCCCTTTATAGAGTCATTAATGGTGTTATAACTACTCTGAACAATTTTTACAATACTCATGTTCACTCAAATAAATAACAAACTAGTGGTTGCGGTGACTAATTTTCTGTGAAGCACTGAGATGTAACATTAACTTCTAGAAACAAGTATTAATTCTGATTTTCATCATATATCATTAAAACATTAAGGCATTATTAAAATGCTTTGTATGCATCTTCTCTTTACTTTTTTTTTGGTTAAATCTGGAACCCTTGCCCTGTTCTTTCACAGTAAATGTCTCTACAAGTGATTTAAATGCCACCTGTGTTCTTTACTCTGTTTCATTCTGCAAGTCTCACATACATCCCCACTTGTCTCCACCTTTTTTTTCTACATTTCTTTGATCCTCTATTAACTTCTTTCAGGGCTTAATCATGATTATGTAGTGAATCAATGTTTACATGTGTCAGAAATTGAGGCTGCAGGTATGTCCAAGCCTACCTTTCCATTGCTGACAGTTTTTAAGGCACACCTGTTTTTATAGGCAGTACAAGTGGGAAGCAGAATAGCTCTACCAGCCTTAGGCACTCTAGTCTAATAATGGAATACCCTACTGGATGTGAACCTATGAAAGATAATCTTCAATATGTGCTCAGACGAGAGACTGATGAACTTTCTCATTAGAGTGCTGTGGGAATTTGCACTATGGCTGTGACTCTAGTGGTGTACATACTTTATTTTAATGGAAAGTAAAGCTATTTTATCGGAATGAGGCTTCAGTTGCTGTATCCTCTGTAAAACATAGCAAATCATATACTTGGCAGTGAGATGGAAGGCAAGTAAAGAATAGGCCAAAGGAGGAGGTTTGGCTAGTCCAGAGATATATAGCAGAGAAACAGCTAGGCCGACTCCATTCTATTGTGTTGATTAGTTACTCTATTCCTCCATGTACCCAAAAGAATAACATATTTTGGAGCAAAGTAACACTTTAAACAACAGACTACTAATTGTGTTTTAATAGGAAACTCTTCCTCTCCTCACCACCATCCCCAAATCCCATTTCTATTGCAGCTTGCAGAGACTGACAAATATCAGCAGTCAGGGCACCAATTGTTGCCTCATCTCTCACAGCTGCGCAGGGGAACATACTGATACACAGCTGTGCCTGATCAGATATATTTAGAGAAATCAGGCCACTCCATAAGATGATCTCTCAGGAAAAGAATAGGTCAATGAAATATTTTTGTTTATGGAGTGACAAGTCTTTCTTCTGGTAAGATTGGTTTGGGTTTTTTTGTTTTTGCAAGTGTTTGCATGGTGATATTGTTAGGGTTTCTTGTTTGATTTTTTTTGGTCAAGTGATATTTATTGCTTGTCTCAATAAGGCAACTTATATTTCTGTTTTCAGTTTAAAATTTGGCTCTGTTGCAGAAAGCAGTGAAGGACCATTCATATTTGTGGTAGTCCATTTTGTTGGGTTTTTTTCATTGGCCAGCAAAGCAGGCTAATAATATTATTTGTCTATGAAGGTCTTAAAATCTGCTTGTAGTCTAGTAAGTTAATAACTGAATGCAATTATGTGGTCCAAATAGTTCTCCTGGTGAAAAAGAATGTTGAGTAAAAAAAAATTACTTGCATTAGGGAGATGCATAAGTTAAGACTTTTGCTGGAAAAGAAGGTTATTTTATATCCCGTTAGATTTTTAAAAATAAAAATAAAATACTTTTTTCTCGTTTTATTTCTTGGTTTGTTTCCCGAGGCTTCTGTACTTGAGCTTGGCTCCCACCTGACTTAACTTGTCTCTGTCTCTTTGAAGGCTTTCTGTTTTACCCCAACCCAGTGTCGTGTTCTCGTGTTCAGGACTTGGTTTATTCTTTGCTTATCTCATATTTGTGGCCCTGGCTACAATCTTCTCTGCGTGCCAGGTTGGGCTGAACTCTCTGCCTCTTGAGATGGTTTTATCTTTTATACTAAAAATTATGTATGCTTTCTTTACAGCAAAACTCCAATATGTATTAACTATATTGAACAGTGTACTTTTGTGCTAGACCAACCAAAATGTGCCACACCAGCACAAAAGATGGAGAACAAGAGACAAAGAAGAAGCCCAGGGACACACCCCATTTCCTCCATCTTTGTCCCCTGATCCCACATTCTAATATCCAAAAATTCTACTTTTTCATCCTGTGATATGCCAATTATCATTCTATCTAAATTCTTATAAATCTTCCCAGGACAGTCAGAAGGATGTCCTGGTTCCCATAATATCCAAAGGTATCAAAGATCTTAACTATGAGATCTAGGGAGGTAGAGGAGGAAACTAGGCTTTTGCACAAGATTGGAGTTATGTCCTATGTTGGATGTTCTTGATCTCCTGAAAGACAAGACAATGGATGTATGAATTTCCTTATAAGAACTACCAACTTCAACTTACTGCAAAGCCTAATTTTTCCTGATTGTGTAAAATAAGAGATTCTTTCTAATATGTTTATGTGTTATATTGAAGAGTTGAAGCCCTTTTGACTGAAATTTATCTGTATGACAGTTATGAAAAGTTGTTTGATGTTTCTGGCACTGTTTAGTATTACTATAAATTATGAGACTGAAGTACTAAATGTGCAAGAAATGTCTGCTGGTCTATACAACCAAATTCCTGAAAATTTAAAAGTAGCAAAAATAGATGGGAGAAATTATCTTCCTTTACTCTTTCTGTATGCAGTGTTTTTAGATAGTTGATGCTCTCTGTATTAAATTATATGAAATATGTGCTAGAATTTCTAAGGGAAGGGTTGATAGTCTTATCATATGTTGTCACTGACTGATCTACTGTTTTTTCTCCCTATGACAGCTAGGGGGATTGTTTCGTTTTTTGGGTTTTTTGGCTTGTTTGCTTGTTTGGGTTTTTTATATATCTTTATATCTATAAAGAATTAAAGTTTTAAATTCTTTACAGTATCTCCCTAGGTCTTGCTTGTATGAATAACTGAAAAAAACCTGTGTTTAGTCTCCTCTGTGTGGTGAGGAGATTAAATTCCTTGGAAAAGGAGATAAAATAGGGGTCTAAGGACATAAGGAGATTGCTTATGTACAGTTGTAGCCATTTCCTTTAGAAAACGTGTTTGAAGTTACACCTCAGTTATATGCTGTAACATGAGTTGCATCCTTTTCCCTTTTTTACTCAATCTTTTTTCTGGAGATATATGAGATGTGTTCCCGTGTTAGTGTGGACCTCTTCCACTGTGGAGTATTAACTGCTCTAAATAGAGCTGTTGCCTAGAAACCCCATTATACTCAGGTAACATAGCAGAAAACCTAAATTCCATCTGACATTAGTGTAATTATGTCTGCCCTGTGCATACACATGGAAGCTGAAAAAGGGTAGTACTTAAAGTATGTAATGTAGTGTATTTGTATATTCAAAGTATTCTCCCTCACTGTATGAGTAAACTGTAATAACTGAACAGTTAATCTCCATCCACTTTCAACATCCTTGTTAAAACACCTTATTTCCATCTTTGATTTGTACTGCCTGTGATAGTACTTAGTTTCCATTATATGTTTTTAAAGAAGTGGTGCCTTTCACTTTCTTCTGACAATCATGATATTTATGCTTTGCATTTTTTTCCTTTGCAGCAGAAAAGGTGTGGAGATGTATTTGTAGTTGTCTAGAGGGCAAGGTGGGAAATAATTGAAACAGTGCAAGGATTCTTCCTGCCTCAGCATTTCCCTTATGTGACCTTTAATAAGGAAGAGTTCTCCTTTGCTGTAGAACCCTGCCTAGAAACTCTTATAGAATGACAGGACACAATTATTGCCTAACACAATCTGTGACTTAAACATAATCATATATATATATATATAATATATATATATATATATATATATTATATATATATATATATATTATATATATATATATATATATATATATTATATTATTATAATATTATATAATAATAATATATAATATCATATTATATATAAGTATTATGTATATATAATAATATATGATAATAGAAACAAAACTGTTTTACAGGGTCATGATGGAAAATATTTGGTATGTAATCTTTTGTGTCCTCTTTAAATGAACTGCTTAGCATGTTCATTAGAATAAGTTATCTAAAGTTTTCTTTCTGTTTGTGCAAGAGCTTTTTACGTATTAATTGAACACTTACAGGAGCTTAACAAGTTGTCTTTCTTGTCTTATTGTTTTCTGGGGTATGCAAGGAGTCACTTATTAAAGTGATTTGATGTCTTTTGACAATTAAGTGGCCGATATATTCAGCTGAGAGGATTTTGTTGGTTGAATTGTAATATTCTTGCTTTATAACTAGAAAAAACAAAAATCATGGAGGCTAGACACTTAAAAAGTTTGACTGAAAATTCAGTTAAAAGCAAGCATGGATATGCTGTCATAGCTAGACTGAATGCCTTTCAAATTTTTTGTAATGCAGTTTTATGGTATTTTTAGCAATGCCAAAATTTTTACTGTTAAATCAGGGACGTGATCTGGACTATCCAGGTTTCATTCTCTCTGGCTAGGTAAATACATGGCTTATTTTCTGAAATTGTTAATGTACTTCATAATGTATTTTTTTATGAGATGTGTGTTTTTTATAGGCTTTAGTTTTCTGGGTTTTTTCCCAGTGTGTTAAACCTCCACAGAGTACCAGCAACTCTTGTGAAGATTGGCTTATGCAGTAGAAATCTAAAAACTAAAGAGAAAACTTTAATTTTTTTTTGTTTGCCACTTTTAGGCTACTGAAACTTGAACAATAGTATTACAATTAATTATTCTTTAATTAAATTTGAATTCCTGTCTTAAACATAACTGCTTGTTGAAGATTTTTGGAGATCCTCTAGATTTAGTCTTAATTAATGCATGGAAGGTGGAATTGAATGAACTTAATATTTGAGTTTCTCAAGTAGTGTCTTCAATACTTGAGAATTGAGCTTAAATACAGTACTGTGAATGCAAAAGCCCCTAGAAGCCTTTTATTTTTTTGCGTATTTTCTAGAAATGGAGAGAGTTTATTTTTGCCAAAGAAATTTAATCCACCTTTTTTAAAAAGATAATTTTCATATGTTATTTCTCCTTTAAGACTTCAGTTCCTGTTTATTTATTTCAGTAAATACTTGTTTGTGAAAAGTGTTATGAAATTACTGGCTGTACTACTTTGCAGCCTGCTTAACGAGCTGCAATTTTTTGACTTTTTTTCCTTATTGCTGGATTAGTCTGAAAACGTGTCCTCATACTAATACTAAACCTTTCAGAAAATATGGATTTAGGAATTTCGTCTTCATCACTGCTTTAATTTTATTTGGGTCAATGCCTTTTTTTCCCTTTAACATACTGCATTAGGGTATTTCTTTGGAGTTTTATAATCTGTTTAATGTGAGTCTTGAAGCAGAGGTGAAAACACGTCTCTTTCAAGGCAGTCATATCAACATATCAAAAACAGCAGCAAAGGGAAGCACTCTGTTTTTTCTCTATATAACCCATATGCTATCAAAAGGCATTTGAAGTATATGTGCCATCCTATGGAAACTAAAATTTTCTCAATATTGACTGAGCTTTCCAGCTATGATTAATGCAAAAGCCTGACTATTCTTACACAGTGCTAGCTACAATGGCACACTGTTAATATTTTTTCCCAATTAATATAAAAATAGTAGAGCATATACCTGTAATTGGCCACTATTGAAATGTATTAAATGCACAGTGTTTTCCTATGCATCTCATTCTACTAGATTTTTTCTCTCCCTTTACAGTGATTTTTACTCCAAACGCTTCTTGCTAAATATTCACCTGAAACTATGGAGCAAAACATTTCTGCTGAAGGGAGACAGCAAGCATTTAGCTATTATTATTAGTCAGATTTCGTTGATACCTAGAAAGATAAAATTAATTCTTTCCGTCAGTGTTTTGGCATCAAGAAATTTTATTGGTTTGACTTCTCAGCCCACAGGGAGAAAGGAATGCTATTTTAAAGGACTGCTTTTAGCACCTAGGTTAATACAATGCATTGCTTCAATTGGAAGATGATGGATAAATATTTTTTAAATGGTACATTAAAAAAATCACTGAATCCAATAAGGAACTGTTTCTTATTTCTGCTTTCAGGTGACTCCCATCAGGGAAGTAATACAGCTTCAAATTATTCCAAAAAGGGAAGAGACTGATTAGTATAGAACAGTACGTATATATGTGTGTGTGTGTGTATGGATATATATATGTATGTGTGTGTATATACATATATATTGTTTTGCATATTTTATTTAAACACTCTGTTTTTCTGGAAATCTCAGCATTTAGGAAGTAGCCAATATTTGAAGATGTTTTAGGGTCTGTGTTTAGGTAGATTCTCCACTTCTTTAAACAACTCTTTGTGTTAGGGTGTCCTTAAGCAGTTAGGTCCCTCTAAAATTCATTGTTCAGGAAAGTGGATTTCTCTTAGTCTACTTCTATCATCTATCCTAAAATAACTGTGCTGTCATTCTTTAGGATTAATCAATAGGTGTCCTATAGAGGTGCAAAGGGGTACCTTTTTGCTAGGTGAAATTTTGCTAGAATGAAATACTACTCTTGCCAGAACTCGTAGGTCAAGGTTTTCTTCCCCTGTGCTGAAGATGAAAAATAAGAATAAATCTAAAATTGAGATTCTCTTCATGCAGTACAATGGGTTTGCATGTTTGGCCTCTCTCTTTTTTGCTTAAGGTCTTTATGAATACCTTTAGAAAATATTTGAATCTTAGGCTCTGTAAAGGATTTTATTTAGTCATCTGGGCAATGTCAAACTTTTGTTAACATCTGATTTTTTTGTGGAATTTGTGCTTTGAAAAGTATTGTTTTGGGATTTTATGCTTATGCCTATATTGTTAAATTAAATAACTCTATGGGTATGTCATGAGTACAAATATATTGTGTCAGCTAGCCTTAATGCCAGAACACTAGACTCTTAGTCTTCAAAGATATAATTGCTGTTTATAAATAGGCATTTGGGAGTAGTTTCTGAACATTGCCAATTCCTGAATTGTGCCCAAAAATAGTTTGGGAGAGCACTGTTTAATCCAGGCCAAAAACTATGCCAGACAGGACTGTTGTAACAATTAAAAGGACAGATAATTGAATTCCAATACTGTAGAACACTTCCTAGTACTTTTAATGAAATAGTACATGTCTAGCCAACATAATAAACTTAAAAAATTGTTTTGTTTCATACATTCCAATGTGTCAGTTAACTTCAGAATTGGCATTTATGAGGGCACACACCAACTGCCTTAATAAGGAAACATGTAATGAGTTTAAGCTGTAGACAAATAATTGACATAGCCTTGAACAGTTCAGTTCACTCATGTGGCAAATGAATTCGTGATCTTGTAAAATAGCATGTTTTCTTTGTTTTCATTTGTCTGTATTTGTTTTCTGGTAGTGTTCTGTTTCATTATGTTTGACTATTTCAAATGTCAGAGTGCTAGGAATTGGAGAAAAGTACCCTTAGTCTCAGGATTAACCACTGGTGAATATATTGCACAAATAATCTTCCTGCTTATTGGTCTTCCCCATTTTTGTTAAGGCTGTAGGTGTTTTGAGCATCTTCAGTGGGATCAGAAACTGAAATTGGAACTTCTGACTTTCAGCTGCCAACCTATGACAAAATATATCTTCTGTATATAGTAATCAAATATGTTTTCCTACTGCTATACAAGTTTCAAGTGTTTATATAGCACACATTTATGTTCAACATTAAATGTTCATCACTGTTTCTGGAGCACCAAATTGGTGCAGTTATAAGGAAGAATTTCATAGCTAAGAGTCAATTGCTGTATTTGATACACCGCTGTCATATGGAATTTATTAAAAAATATAAAAAGTTAACCTAGCTGTGGGACTTTGTCTTCATCCGTTTGTGCCACAGAAGCTTGTCATCCATGCTCTGCATATTATTCAGACACTCACTTTTCTGTTTTTAAGGGGAAACCATGAGATTATTGTCTTGAGTTTTTCTGAATATTTGATATACCTTAGAATCCAAAAATTTCTGTGAAGAGCTTTTAAACCAGAATGGTCTAAATGCGATATGGGCTGACAAATTCATGGCTTTCAATTAATTCTTTAGTGGATCATCAACTATGAAAGGCAGAATATTTTGAGGGAGGGTAGATTTATAGAACAATGGAAATGTCAGCCTCGAATATAATTTTTAACAAAGGATTTCGGAAGTGATAAAGAACCACTTGGGAAAAAATCTTTAAGAAAGGCACGAGAGAAAGGAAATATTTGGGTATAGTTTTATGAATTATTTAAATATACAATATGCAGTCAATCACATTTCCAGTGTCAGGACCAGCACTCCTTAGTCTGACTGTAAGTTAGCTGTGTAAAATAAACAAAATGAGCTGTTTCTCTTGACCAAAAGCAATTGTATAAGGGGATCTGAAAAACTTAGACCATTACTGAGCTTGAGAAGAAAGCTGGGGGCCTCTGTTTACAACAGGAATGCTAATTGGTTTGTGAAACTGCATTTCTTTGGAATTGCTTTGAGAAATGTGGAATCTGACAGAAACAGGCTGCAGCAGAGCTTTTTTTTTTTTTTTTTTTTTTTTTTTTTTTTTTTTTTAAAGAAAGCAAACAAAAACACCTCCTCAGACACTTGGAAAAAGTTATTTTGCATGTACAGATAAATCCATATATCTGGAGCAAGATCTTTCTATTACAGATGTATGTATGCACTTGTCATCTATCAGCACTTCCCTGGTTGCCGTCAGGATGTTTTTAATCTTAAAACTAGATGGCTTGACCTCAGGATACTTGTCTTCTGTATTCCAAATGCATTGATATTGCCTAACCACATTTGACCTCCTCTCCAGAGACTGACAGAAAGGTGAGGGAAAGGAAAGTATTCTTAGAAAACAAGCACATCTGTTTGACACCCAGGATTCACAGCACAACACTACATGAAAGCTACATCAGAGACTACCTGGAACGAGTATTCAAGAAAATATTCACAGCAAGGGTCTGGAGCAGTAACTTGTAACCTATCCCCTCACAGGGGTAGTAGTGTTTTTGCATCCCGTTTGCCTCATGGCTGAATTTGTAGTATTGCATCAACATCCTGTGGAGAAGTATAGAAACAGTTCAGAGCAATTGCCTCAGTATTTTTGCATTTAAAATAGTTTATATGCAACTACAGGGGATAAATGTCCAGTTATTTTACAGGAGGCAAGTATTTATTTAGCAGAATTGGACTGTCATTAGTATGCTCAAAATTCAACAAGCAGGCAAGAGATGGCAAAGGAAATAGTATCTTTCAGCATTGTTGTTTGGAAACTTTAAAATGCATGCAGTACTGAAAGTGAGTCATTGCATAGTGGCAAGAAATACTGTATTTTATTACTGTGTAGCCTGTTTAAAACATGTTGGCAGCTTCCTAGTCAGACTTGGCAGTAGAATATTCCACGCTTCATGTGAAGCCTTCATTTTATCAGAGTAGAACATAATGATTTAAGGAGTTATGACATTCAACATCACTGATTGTGAGATCACTTTAATAATTCTCTTTATATCTTGGTAGGACATTTGTTAACTTTATTAATTCCTTATCTTGCACATCCATCCTGATAAGCTGACATTTTGTGCAAAGAAATTCATTAAAATACCACATTTTCTTTTTTTTTATCATTCTGGGTGTATTAGGTATAAAGTTTAAAGTTATACTTGTAACAGTGGAGGTGGGGTCAATGAGAATTGCCTTTAAGATTCTGTTCATTTGTGACTTAATAGCAACTGTTTTTTTTCAGGTAATTTTATTTCTTCTTCCAGCAGTCAGTAGGTGAGGATAAATAAACTGAAACCCCAACAGAATAAATTATGTTCAAATGAAATAATCATGTGTCAGAAGGATGAAGGGTAATGCCTTGATTTTTAATGTGAATTCTTTCTGTTGAAGGGTGTGAGGTAACTGAAATATATATTTGATAGGCCAAGCTGTCTTTGATTTGTAGTGGTGTCATGGCTAACCCCAGCCAGTAACCAAGCACCATGTAGGTGCTCACCCAGTGGCATGGGCTAGAGAATAAGAAAACCAAATGAAAACTCATTTTTTGAGTTTTATCTCAAACTTCATTGTTTGAGATAAAGTCAGTTTTATAGGGGAAGCAAAAGCCACATGCCCATAGCAAAGCAAAAAAAAAGGAATGAATTCACCATTTCCATGGGCAGGCAGGTGTTCAGACTCCTCCAAGAGACCAGGGCTCCATCACATGTATCAGTAGTGACTTGTGAAGACAAAGGTCCTCATATCAAACACAGCACCACCACCACCACCCCCTGCCCATTTCTCTCTTCTCTCCCCAGATTTGTAAACTGAGCATGATGTCCTATCATGTGGAATATCTCTTTGGTCAGTTGGTGTCATCTGTCCTAGTTGTGCCCCCTTCCAACTCCTTCTGCACCCTCAGCCCCCTTGCATGGCAGTGCTAGAGCCCTGCTCAGCAATAACAAAACATCCCTGACTTATCAACAGTTTCCAGCACAAACTCAAAACACAGACCTGTACTATCTATGGTGAAGACAATTAACACAATAACAAATTGCTAGCTTTAGGTTCACTCAGACTTATTCACTAGTATTAGAGTGTGATGGTGTTTTTGCCTAGACATTCATTATCTAACAACCCCATGTGGGACAGGTCGTATCAATTATATTGACTATTTTATCATCAATTCAAAATAACTGAGAAGCCATTCACACTTCATTTTTTGATGAAGTAATGAAGCCTATTTAGGGTATTACTTAAATAAGATAGAACTTAGAAGTGCCCATTTCTTTCATTACAATTTTGGGCTTTGTTAAGGAATAAAAGAAGACAGAATAGCATTTGATACAAATCAAACCTGTTAAAATGCGTTGACTCTCCTTCAGACATTTGTTCTCCATGGGATGTGGAGTGGATGGGGAACAGATGGGGAGTTGGAGGCACTTGCATGTAGGATAGTGTTTAACTGAAGGTTCATATAATACTGGATCCCATTTTATGCCTGCAAATTTATCATGTGTTGTGCTACTACATGAGAAGCAGTTTCTGGTTCCATTAAGAGCACAGATCCTATACTGTTTCTCAGGAAGCAGCAGGTAAATGGTGAATATTTGGTGTTATAACTTGCTGGTTAAGGCAGCTGTTACAAGAGGAAAACTGTATCTCATCTTTGAAATTTATAACAGTAAGATTTTTTTGCATGCCAGTCTTGTCAGTTTTTTCCCACTGCAGAAGGAAATGAGTTTGGAGGAAATCATCCTTGCAGTGGAGACCCAAACAAGTATGTCTAAGGGGTAAAGGAAGTGAAGTGAAAAGAAAGTATAACAGAGGAATATCTCTTAAATTGAAACATCTTGGCCTTCCCTCATATTACAAATATTGTATTGTAACTGCAAGTGCTACAAGACATGCTACAAGCATGACAAGTGATGTTACCAAAATTGTGGCAGTAAAAGCTTGCTCTGCTGTAGCAGGAGCTCTAGAGTTGTATGTTCTTAAAGAATGGAAGTTTTTCACAGTATGCAAAAAAATCACAAAATTGATTCAGTCATTCTTTCTGTTTTACTTTTCAAGACTTCTCCCATGATAAATTAATCTAGGTATATTCATTTCTCCTTGCAGCAGCATTGCTGTATTCTATGCTTTACCTGTAACATCTTTTTGCAGTATTAGGAATAACTTTGGAAAAAAGCAATTTGCTTTCCTGTTTTCTATAAAACACAGTGGGATTAAAATTCCTACTGGTATTACTGAATGCTTGTAAAGTAGTAGGTGGAAGGGGAATGTAGAGAAAAAGCAAACTGTCTGCTACCAGAGGCTGGAGAGAATGCAGGAAGCCTGCCTTTGAGAAGCCTTTACTAATTCTTACTACGGTTACCAGCCCATATGCTTAATTACCAACTCAACAGCAGGAGGAGGAGCCTGCAAAGCCACGAATAGATTTTGTGAAGCAGGAGACTTTGCTAGAATGGCTGGTTGCTCTCTCCTTAGATGTAGGTAAAGAAGATGGTCTATGGGCTTAGCAGCCTTTCTTTTTTTTATTTTACGCAAAAAGAAAAAAAATCTGAATATGCTGTAATCTGCAGGTTGTAAGATTTATTACATATGTTAGTCCATTTTCCATTCAGACCACCATTGTGAAACAAAAAAACTCCTGGGTGCAAGTGGTTTTACATGTTAAATTGCAAGGCCAGCAGGAATTGAATTCTCAACAGTACTAACATTATTACCTAGCACAGAATTGTCCTTAGCTAGATTAGTGTCTCTTGTAATGTCTACCAGGGAGTTATTTTGGCCCTTAAAGTGAGTGGAAATCTTCCTTAGGACAGCATTAACATTAAGTCTGCACATAAAGGAATATGTTCTGTTGTGTCACAGGATCAATTAGATTGGAAAAGACCTCTGAGATCAAGTCCAATGTATGGCCAAATACCCCTTTGTCAACTGGATCAATGCATAAGTGCCACATCCAGTCATTCCTTAAACATTTCTGGGGATGGTGACTCCACCATCTCCCTGGCAGCCCATTCCAATGCCCAGTCGCCACTTCTGTGAAGGATTTTTTCCAATGTCTAAACTGAACCTTCCCTGATGCAGCTTAAGACTGTGTCCTCTTGTTCTGTCACTGGCTACCTAGAGAAGACACTGCCCCCCACCTGGATACAGCCTCCTTTCAAGCAGCTGTAGAGAGTGATAAAATCTCCCAGAGCCTCCTTTTCTCCAGGCTAAACAACTCCAGCTCCCTCAGCTGCTCGAAGCCCTTCATCAGCTTTGCTGTGCTTCTCTGGACATGCCCCAACACCTCAATGTTCTTCCTAAATTAAGAGATCCAAAACTGAACACAGAATTCAACATGCAGCCTCACCAGTACAGGGAAATGATCACTGCCTACATCCTGTTGGCCACACTATTTTTGATATGTTTGGATACTGCTGGCCTTCTTGGCCACTGCTGGCTCGTGAGTCCAGTGCAATCTGTCTTCCTGAAATTCTGCAGTTTAAACAATGATTCAGACCTTTTCTCCCTATTTTCACTGAATTATGCTTGGAAGTAAACTAATTTTGTTTCTGATTAGTTTTGTTTGTCTTTCCCGTTCTTATCTAGTTAAGCTGATATATGACAAACAGCAAAATTCGATGCTAAATAATGTTGTGGTATCAGTCTCCTAAGGTTTAGATTTGAACAAATTAGATTTGAACAAATTAACAGCAAAGTAACAAATTAAGAGGAAAATAAAATATGCTAGCTGGCATTGAGACCAGTAGCGAAGGCTTTGAGAATCAAAGGCAATCATAGACTGACTTTAAGATCATCAACAGCGAGATGCACTTGGCTGTCTCCTGAAATCAAGTTTTTAAAGTTCTGAAATAGTTAACTAATGGGAGAAAGCAGTATTAGCTGAGTAAAATTCATACTATACATATATATATAGACTTCATAGATATTGAGAAACTGCATTGGTGATTTACTTTGTGGAGTGGGTTTTATCTCTTTAAACTGAGCGTGGATGTGAATTTACTGCAACAAAAGGGGAAGAGACAAAACTGAAGGCAGTAAAATACCAAGTTCTTAATGTACTAAAACACCTCAATGATGCATACTTTTCCTGGTATGATGTAGCTCTCCTGGACAACCAAGTTGCCTGTCCATTATACAAATCACTCCCCTACCCCCATTTGCATCATGGCTGAATTTGAATCTGGATTTGATATTTATATGTTTCATCTTGTTTAAATGTTGCCTTTGAAGGAAGGTACTCTTTCTCACTGAATTTACCCAATGCTCATCAATCTTCCTTTTGTAGCTTTTTTTCTTTATGGTAATATGGGCTAGGGATCGGGGGAATGTTATTTTGACTTAAACCTTCTCAAATCCACTTCAGATGTTTCTTTATGAGGTAACTAGTCATCTGTTGTAACGCACTGACATAGCCATACCCAGCCATTGTGAACACAAGCAGCATCTGAAAAAAGTTTGGATGATGCTTAGTGCATTTGGACTGCATTTTGGAAATGTTCAGATACTCTTCTCACAAGATGATGCATTTTATACCTCTTGTTATACCTCTTATTCCAACCACTGAG
Source organism: Sitta carolinensis (assembly GCA_032173965.1). NCBI lineage: Eukaryota > Metazoa > Chordata > Aves > Passeriformes > Sittidae > Sitta > Sitta carolinensis. The sequence continues at coordinate 75,344,177 of CM063284.1, forward strand.
GGAAAGAAACATGCTTCATATAGTGCACTTGGCATGTTTTAATGCTGCAGCTTTAAGATACTTAAGTTTGACATTTAGTCTCTGAAATTAAATTGTTATTGATATCCATTCACAAGATTTAGTATCTGAAATTAAATTTTTATTGCTATCCAGTCATAAAACAAACCTTGAGCCATTCAATTGAAAACTGACTGTGCAGTGAAGCTTTTTGAATACATCCTGTTCTTGCAGTGAAGTAATAGGTTTATCCATAGAAAAGCTTTGGGGAAATATTTACTACATAATACATTTTTGTACTATTGCAAACACATTAGTACAGCAGATTTCTGTCACTTAGTTATGAAATGCATGAACAGCATCTTCATTACAGCTCAAATGGGGAAGTTAAAGTATTTGACAGTGGGCTGTTCTTTCTACTACAAGCACGGCAAAATGTCTTGTGATAGGAATGATGCAACTTTTCAATTGCCATAGAAGCTTGTGAAAATGAGTTCTAGCCCTTGATTTAGGTTAGAGAGTAACCAAAATTTCCCTTAGTCTGTTCATTTAAATGGCCTTAAGCCTCCTGATTACTCCCATAAGGTACTACTTACTTCATTAAATACAAGTGGCGCAGCCCACTGGAGCCCAAGCTAGCTTGTGGCACACTGTCACCATGCCAGGTGTGGGGAACAGCTGTGGTGTGGGGTTTGTGCTGACAGCCGTACCTTAAGAGCCGCTGCTCTTAAGTGGTTGATGTTGCACCACGTCCAGGGTTTGGGCAGAAGAGAAAGAGGAAAGGTCTCCAGCTCTAAGGTTCCAACAAAGAGGTTTATTCAGGTTGAAGGGGAAGAGGTGAAGAGCCCTGAGCACTTCTGTGCTCGGGTTTTTGTACAGTAACAAAATGGGAGATGGATAAAAAACATGGAGCCAACGAGAGACATTTGGTGGTGGAGTAGGGAGATCAGGCTGCCTGCCTGGGACCAATTACAAGAGGTGGGAGGAGAGGGGCGGTAACATGCCCCAGTGGAGCATTGGGGTTTGAGAAACGCGCAGGGTCAAGGGATAGGCTCCAGGGAAGATTGACATGGAAGGGACTGGATCAAGGGGCAGGGTAACAATGATTGATAGGGAAGGGACTAGAACAAGGGGAAACCATAAAGGGAAATTTAGGGGAGGATGCAACTTTAGGAACAAACTAACTTGGGGGTAAACATGGGGGAACACTGGAACAAACCATTAATATCAAAACTATTAATAGTGAGCCAATCAAATGAAATAAACATGAGCTGCAACATATAAGAAATTGGATTTTTGTCTATATTCATAGTTCAATGAATCTTCTTTGTCTTGAGATGTAGGTAAATTTATGTAATACTTAGAATTATAGTGAGAAAAGCTTCTCAAGTACCCAAACCAGAAATGTTTCTCAAGTAGAGAAGAACCAGGTCAATACTTTGGATTTTTTAGTCTAAGAAAAGCATAGTCTCAGAGAGGGACAAGGAGTATAAGAAAACAATGTGTATTAAATAGTGAAGGAAATACTTATCTTCTTGCTTTGTGAGAGGAAATTCTTAACTTTTGAATTGAGTAATTTACCTTTTCAGCTGGTAAGTTCAACTAATTCCAGAGTTGTCACGTTCTGTTTGGTACAGAGAGAGAAAATGGAATTCTGTTGATCAAATAAGAAAAAAAAAAAAAACGTGTTATAGAAGGGAAAGATAGAAGAAGAAAACATTCTTTCACAGCGCTCATCAATTTAATTTGAAGTTTGATGCTTAGTCATTTCATGTGACTTTATTAAACTTGAAGATAGTTTGTTTGAAGTAATTTTAGGAAAAGTGAATGGAATAGTTAAAAGAAGAAAAAACAAAAGCTACACTGTAAAGGCTAACATTAACAGACTTTGAAAGGGAGAAAAGGTAAATATTATTTCATTAATGGGGAAAAGTGATATGTCATTACCAAAATACGTTAACAGCAGATTGTGGCTACAAACAGAAATGTCAACTACAAAAGAAAAAGCACACATACAGCCCTTCCAAAAGACAGACTGTCTTATGCAAAGCAGCAAGATTAAATGGGGAAGATGGTCAGTTTTTGTGCCATCTACTATCTCCTAGGAACATTATTATTAAAAACGTTGTATTGACGGTAATTCTGTCTTCTGAAAGCATCTTGAACTTGTAATATAGTCAAAATACTAGCATCTAACACTCACTTTTTTCCAGTCTGTGTATTGGCAGTAAACAGCTGAATATCTCTGACATGTCATGTGAAAGATAAAAGAAATGTGAAAATTAGTCAGATGAGAGTCCAGTATGGTGACTTATGTGGGATGCTTGAACGCTGATAGCACAAGTGACACTAAGTAGTTTGTCATACTTGTGACACTCATTTGATGCTCATTCAACAGACAGTTAAGCAACATCAGGATACTTTTTAGTTCAGGTCTTCACTATTAGATGTGACTTAACAGTGTCAAGGTCTTCATGTTAGCTCTCAGATAATACCACTTGATAGGTTACTTGTTCCTCTATTCTGAATTATTATAGTATTTTTAAAATTAATAGAATATCTGTGTATTAATAGTATTATTTTAATAAGTAATATGATTAATATTAATACTAGTATCTTAATATTATCGTCTAAGATAAACCTAGATAATTAATAGCCCCCAATAATTTTAAGTGAGAAATATTTATTTGTATGTTTCACTGCTATTGCTGCTTCTATATAACCCTTTAGATGAGCTTAGGCATACAAGGAAACTATTCTGAGGTGACAATAAGCTCATTGTTAAAGCTACCTGTGTGCAAACTCTGATAATATACAGGTTGCAAAACTATCTAAGCCAGCTTAGTTTACGTTCTGAAAAAGGACTACTAACTCAAATTTCTTTCAAGTGAAATGCATCTATTTAACATGAGAAGTAATTTATTGTATTTGTACTCATGTTGCCAAAAAGAGGAAACAAAACAAATCCTTTCTGAGATGGATATTTATTTATATAATATCTCCAAATATTTTGATAATTTCAAGGAGTAAATAATAATGTATTTTAGAGCTAGATAGGGCAAAACAAATAAATCTAAAAATTTTACTCATGCCTGTCAGATTACAGGGAAAAAATAATCTTGTTTTCCAAATAATAAAAAAAATACTTTAGGTTTTACTTTGTAATTTATTTTTCTAACCTTTTTTCTTTTGATTAGTTCAGCTTTTTTTTTGGACAATTCTTGGTCCCACTAAGGTAACATATTACTCAAAAGAAGCATTATTTTGATACAACTATGCTTAATAATATCCTTACTAAGCATCGAATATGTTTAAGATACAGACTTTCTTCATGGTTTTAGGTTCAATATCTTTGCCACTAACTATGGAAAAGGGTGATCTTTAGTTATATCACACATAGGCTAGAGTGCATGCCTCCCACTTACCTTAACAAGTCATGGCTCTATAACAATCAAGTGAAGGACAGTACCTTGAAAACTGAATATGAAGGAAAAGCTCTCATTTTAGTGCTGATGTTTCTCAATTATTGACCTCTTAAGCACTATTATAAAAAAAAAAAAAAAAAAAAAAAAGAAGCATTTATTGGAAGTTTTTAAATCTCTGAATACCTAATTATACCCCAAGGATACATGTTTGCCCTTGGACGGGTAGTTAATAGAATATTTTTTTAGAGAATCATGTTAATTTGCCAAAAGATGAAATGGCAGAATGAAAACTGCTGAGACTGGAGCCACTGAAGAGTGTTGTAATAAGATCATGAACACACTCTCTTAACAAAAAAAATGCAAAAAAATCCCCAAACCAACAACCAAAACTCCAAAAACCCCACAAAACCCCAAAACCCAGATGTTATCAGCTGAAAGGTCAAATTAATAATGCATAAGATCTTAATATTACCAAAGAAGGAAAAAAAGTATTTTGATAACTTATAGGTGTCATTGATCCTGTCCAGAACTGATTTTAAACATTAAGGTTTGAGCACTCTTGTAAATTACAATTCTCTGATGCTTTTATTTCATCAGAGCTTTACTAGTATTCTGGGTGAGTGGTTGCAGAATAAAATGTGATGTTACTGAACTGAGACAGACTACACACTTGATAATTAAAAATCTTGAAATTGAAGTTACTGGGGAAAAAATAAGATGCAAAACTTATGAGGAAATACATTAAAGCAGGAATTTAAAAATTGCACAAGTACAGGAAGTCAAATACATATTCAGGTGACAACTATTGTAAAAAGCTCAATAATGGACCTCTAGCTGAGCCCTAACCCAGGGATATCCTACTGTTTTGGGAAAAAGGGTAAATATAATATTCTAGTATAAGTGAATCTACATTCTGTAAGGCCTTTTGAAGAAACCCTTCTCTACAGAATACTGGAGAGTCTTGGCTTCTGTCCAATTCTGAGATTTGCACAGCATAGTTGGAGAAAGCTCAGAGGGGATAATAAGGGTGACCATAGGTCAGCTGAACATGGCTTACAACAAAAATATGATTCAATTAATGTTATTCTCTTTAAGATGATAGTCTTAAATATGTAAAACGCTATTGCAAAGAGAACTGTAATAATTCTTCTCCATGTCCATGAGAAGAGAAAAGATAATTAATTCATGAAATGCTAAGAAAGATTAAGGTTAGATGTTTTAATTTTTTTTTTTTCAAAATGCTTAAGTAGGTAAGCACTGAAATGAATTGCCTGGATGTAGTTTCGAACTGTGGAAGAAAAGTAGATAAGCAGGTCACAGAAAATATGCAGATAAAAAAACCCGAATGTAAGGAAATATACTTTAAATGATAATCCATGTATCTTTAAACCCTGTAATTTCAAGGTAAATGAGGAATAGGTATGTCAGTCCTTTGGCCTTAAATAATAGAAAAGCTTTCAATTATCTTCCTCTCACATTTGTGTCAAAGGTAAAGAATCCTGCATCTTTCTTTCTCTTCCTCTATAGCTGCTTGCAGCCTTCTCTGGCTGTTCCTATACTCTGGATCTCCTATATTGCTCGTCTGTAAATAAGGCAGCAGTCAGACTACTTCGGTCTTGCTCATTCTTTTCATCATGGGATTCAGGCATTAGAAAGGCTATCCTTTGCTATCAAAGCTGAGAAATTACCCTTGGAAGATCCCAGCTGAAGAAGGTAAGGTTGTTTTTATTTTGATTAACTTTTTGTTTGCTTTTTCCCAATGATCATTTTATTTTCTCCTTGATTCTTTATTCATTCTCCTTGAACATTCATTCATTTGGTTCACCAGCTCTTTTGTTCACACAATATTAAGTGTTTCTGTGACATGTTTTGAGGATTTTTGTGGTTTTTAACACTAGGATGACATCTTTCTTATCCAGAAACAGTTCTCTGCCAGTAATAGTGTCCACCCTATTGATTTGAGAAATTCAGCTGGAATGTGCAGAAGATAAGTGAGTTTCTAAAGCAGAAGATGGTGTTTGTCAAAAGGTAGATAGTGTTATCAGTTCAGATGATCTAATTTGCCTCCTCCTGCTTTTCAAGAAATCTGATTGTGTTGACCAGGCTAAGGTTCAGCTACCTTTCAATTGACATAGATATTGCTGCATTTGCTCTTTTAATCCAGTACTGCTTTGGACTGTACCGTGGAGCTGTATACCAGAAACACAAAAATCTTGTAAGATCTGTAGACCATTAAAGGTTCCATATATTTGCAATAGGAAACAAATGTTATACTTTCTAAGATCTGATAGCTCTTATTTACCATTTACACCATCTGTTGTCTTTACGTAACAAAGACTCCAGTGCTGACACTGGAAGATACTGAGTCATGCCTTATTGTGCAAATATTTCTGCTGACTTTCTCACAATTCCTTTGGTTTGTAAAATTCACTGTAGCTGAGATTTTCTTATGCCCGCTTGTCTTCCCCTACTTTTATGAAACTTGATTCAGTTTGGCCACTTCAACTAATTAACCACTGAATGAACAATGAGCAAAACACTGTCTTTAATACCTACTTACTGTGTAATAAGGCTTTAAAAAGGATGTTTACTTTCTAGCAGGCTTAGGGTTCTTCACAGTATTTGTAGTCCTGAGATGAAGGTCATCATGACTACCAGGATCTATGCTCATATATTAAAGTATGTGGATGCTAGGGACACTTGATTCCAGGCTCTCTCTTGGTTCTCAGAAATATTTCCCTCAAATTTAACTTACATGTAGCTAAGTCCAAAAAATGGATGGAAAATTTTAATTTTTATTTTAATGATTTTATCCCAGTAATTTTTTTTTTTTTTTTTTTTTGGAAATTAGTTATAAAGTGGAGTTGCCAGGGTTTCGATTAGCTGGGAAGGCATAGGCTTACATTCCCTGTTTTTTTATTTCGTGGAGAACACTTCCACCAATTCTTGATTTTATCTTATCAGTCATATGTCCTTATTTGCAACAGTAACATTTATATTCCAGGCAGTGTGTGGAATGTGTCACTATTTGTAAACCATTCTAATTAACTTATTCTCCAGCTTAAGTATCATATTAAGTAAACAAAAACTAATTATCATCTGGTTGTAACAGAATTAATCTCACTCCTTTCATTGACTCCTCATCACTCCTTCATAGCTCTGAAGGAAGAGCTCTTGGTTTTCTTTCAGACTGCAAAGATATTCCAGTAAAGCTCAATCTCCTGAATATTTTTTTAAATAAAATATGATTAAACACCTCAGTAAATACATAATTCTATGAAAAAGACAGCTTAATCATTTTATTGCTTCAAACTTCAGCTTCTTTTCTCCCAAGAGATGTGCAACTGCATTACATTTAAAAAAAACATGCCATAATTGAGATATAATTGTGAGCTTTAATAATTAAGTTATTTGTACAGTGGTTAATAACATAGATCTAAGTGCTTTTTAGTTGGCCTCCTAGAGATGTTTTTCTTTGTAGAAGTTACATCCTTGCACACACCATGCTTCAAAGACAAGTGTACTGGCTTTGCTTTAGAAACAGTATTTCCTGTCTTTCCATGACCTTGCAGACAGCAAAAAGTAAAATCCATTTGTAATTTTGTACTATAAGAAATAGTCCTTCCTAGAATGTGAGCATAGGAAGAATATATGGACTGAAATACAGACTTAACAGTGTTAGTGAAAAGGATCCATATTACTTCCTAAAAGAATTTTTAAAATATTCATAGGTTTTCCTTTTATTCCTGGTCTGCAAACAGACACTAAGGCTGTTAAAAGTGATTTTCCATTTAGGAAGGAGACATTGGTAAGCTGTTTCCTGAATGGCCTGACTAGTAACTTGTACTGTAGACAACGTACTGTGACAGGAAAAGTACTTCAGTATCTTGTGGTCTTTGTCAGCCCTAACAGCTGCACCTGTGAAGGATACTCTAGAGAACTAGTGTGGATCTTTTGTTGCCAGTTTTGCACACTACTGCAAAGCATTGAGAAGTCACAGTTTTCAGAAAGTTACTCTGTTTATGAAATTGTTTTTTTGTTTTATTTTTGTTTGTTTGTTTGTTTGTTTGTTTTGGGGGGGGGGGTTGGACAGCATCTCTAAGAGCATCAACTTCAACTGTTAACACAGAACTAATTCCACTATTAAACTATGTCCCTCAGTGCCATATCTACGTGCCTTTAAAATACTTCCAGGAATACCTCCAGGCTCAGCCACTTCTGGGGGCAGCCTGTTCCCATTGTGGACAATCCTTTCTGTGAATAAAATTTTTTGCAATATCTAATCTAAATCTCCCCTGGCACAAATTGAGGCTGTTTTCTCTTGCCCTGTTTCTTGCAACTTGGGACAAGAGGCCAACACCCACCAGGCCACAACCTCCTTTCAGGTAGCTGGAGAGAGAGATAAGGTGGTTCCCTGTCAAAAACTGTCAAAAGCTTCACTTTATATATGAGATTTGTGAAATGTAATTGTACAATTTTGCAGATAATTTTTGTTTATTTAACTGGAATTCCTAATCTTTTGGGACTAATTGTTCAGCCAAAAAAAAGGAGGAAATAATATTATACAATTTATTTACCTGGAACAGCAAAGGAAAAAAATAATCCTATTTATATTCCTACTTCTCTGAAAGTGTTTCCATCTTCCCTCTCCCTCCCTGAATTCCCTTCTTGAATTTTGTAAGTCCTTGAATGCAATAGTGTTGACACCTGGACATATACCTGGTTTTATACAGAGGAGTGCATGAAGCATAATCATTGGTTCACTTCAAACTTCCCAGTTTTTTATTTGCTATTACTTTTTTCTTATATCCAGGATATGTTTACCTGCCTTCTTGTTCTGTATATAACATTCAAATCATGTCCCTGAAATCTAATTGGCTACTGTTGCATCTCATTCTTTTGACAGTGGTTCAGGTTATCAGAATAATTTCCATGTGGGAAAGGTTTTCTTCATTTTGTGTTGGTGGGTTTTATTTTGCATTTTCCTCCCCACTGCTCTCCTTCCTTCCTTTCTCCCCCACCCTCCACTAGAGTTTAAGTTGTACTGTAAATACGCCTGCATGGGTAAAAATCAATTTGTGAAGTTTCAGAATAGTTCACTATGAAAAGACTTATGATCAAGAAGGAAAAGGTGGGATAGGCATTTAAACCAAGATCTTCAGAGAACTGGAAGTCTCTCTCCTTTTACTGCTATTAAACTGCACATAAAGATTCAAATGCAAACTATATAATTTTTTCTAAACTGACAAATACAAATTCCTTAATATTCTTGAGTGATTTGATGGATGGTGAAGAGTTTGCCCTTAATTTCTGGATAGTTAGAAAACAATTTAAGAAAAGAAAAACGTAACAATAGCACACTTTCTTAAACAGGTGTTTCCTTGCAAATGCTAAAACATGCAAAGAAGTAACAATTGCAGGTGAGAAACTATGGCTTGCTAGCACTGCCCTCTGGCTAGGTAAGAAAGGCAGAGTATGCCTATGCAGCAACCTGAGCTATGTGTCTGAGATCCTTTATTAACCACCTGATCAGAAGCTCTGATCTCTGCTAATAACACCAGTGGTGACAGTAACCCTTCTTAGGCAAAAGCTGCTGCCTTGCTCTACACTTACAAAGTTATTCATTGTGCATCTGACTTGCAACATGGTGTAAAAAGTAGGAAGATGTAAGTCTGGTTTTAGCCTTTTCATTATCTATTAGCAACATATTTGAGATCAAGAGGCTTTATCACATCCTTTTCCAACAAATGACTTTTCAACTGAAGCTCATTTTTTGAAGAAGTACTAGGTAGGATAGAATTAGATGTTATGTTGAGTATGAAATTTTCATCTCCATGATACATTTTTCTTAAAACATGAATGAATTCCTTGAATATGCAGTATTGTAGCTGTATATTTTGTACTCTCTTGTATGATAAAAGGTAGTTAAAATAATTAAGTTTTATGAAATAAAATTCTTCATATTAAGCACTGTCAAAGGGAAGATTACTGATGTAAGTTGTCCTTTTATGATAATTCCATGAGACCACCTCTTGTTCTGTTAGTTTGAAGCAGGAATTAGCACTGCCTATTTACTAGCAATTTCAAAAAATGCTTTTTGAGGACTAAATAGGGTTTTGCATCAGCATGTACCCTTTTCTGCAAGAAATCCTAGGTATTTTTTGAAAAAGATTGGAACTGATTTTCAATCATGCATTATTTTTATTAGCCTTTTGATGGAACTTTGGAACTTTAAGAAATTACTTCCCAGCAAAAAATATTTTCAAATAGGTTTTAAAAAATTGCTCAGGCTGAAGAAGGAATTTTAAGAATGGAAACATCTAAGTGGTAGTAATAAAGCTTTTGATGCATGCTGCTGTTATCTTGAAATAAAGCCAATGTATAAACACTATTTTACTTAACACTACCGTAACAAATAAATTTACTGGGTTTTAGTTCAACTCTCTACTTGAAATTTACTCCCTGTGGCAAAATTAATGGTCCGTGTTGTTTACTAGAAGAAAATGGTGTACTGATATTCTTCATGTAAAACAGAAGCTGAGGATCAGTAATCCCAAATTCAATTGCACACTGCCTAGTTCTTACTGGTAATGATGTAGTAATAATTTCTTAAGATGCTTGTACAGTTTTTAATGGTTCGATTGAAGGAAAGTATACATTCCAGTGCTACATGCATTCTCTCTAAAGCAGTAAAAGCAACTATCAAAAGGAACAGGGTTTTACCCTTCTTTAAACTAAGGATTTGCTATTTTAATCCAGGAAGGAAATTGACAATATTAGAAAACCTTTTTTGTAACTAAAGCATTCTCTTTCTTAAATTAAGAGGTGACCAGACTATATTGCAGGAGGAACAAAAAACTGGTTTAGGGTGAAGGACTTAGGAGCCCTTTGTAAAGAGAAAGCTCAGCTCTAGAAATAACACCACTATTAATGCCACCACCATCCAGGACATCTGAGAAATGAGCTCCTTTGTAATATTCCTGCAAGAATATTTTGGAAGTGTCTAAAAATGGCTTACTAATTGTTTCATTGCCTTATAGTTTCCTAAATAAGTATCATCTATAGCACACAATCCCAATTTTGATCATAGAGAGTATAGGGAAGGTGAGGATTTTTATGATATGCTAGTGTGAGTATGCTATACTTAGGCTCTTATTTGTTTTAATGTTTAAAATTGGATTTGGTTTCATGTTAAAAAAAATGCTTTTATTTGCATACTTCTTACTTTAGATTAAGCTGAATGTTTTTAAAGTTGGGTTTTCTTTAGAAAACAAGACATGGCTAACGTAAGGGTGTCCTGAATTTATATCTTCAAAGACTTTACAAAGAGTGGTCTGGCTCAAAAGAATTTGAGGGGCAGGCTTAATACTGGCTTGTAGCAACACTAAAGGCTTTGTGGCATGCAGTGAAATACTGGGCCATGTACTTGAACCTCAAAGTCACAAGAGGAATATTATGGTCATATAAGATAATTAATTAATAAAATTTTAAAAAACCTGTTTAATTTACTAGTCATCCATCTAAATATATTTACTTTTATGATGTATATGAATATAAGATTTGAAGAGTGGACTGTATCTTAAAGTACAATCAGTACAACCACACATTATTTTTTTTTTATTTTCCTAAGTGGACCATATCTTTTCCTGACAATCATCTTTCTTTTGTCCTAGTGAAGTCTAATATAATCGTGTTCAAAATGCATAAAACCAGAAGAACTGTATCTCTGAATTGAACTTGGGGTTCATTTGCTGATTACTGCCTTCAGTAGTGCTCAACTAAGGACAAGAAAGCTTGTAATTGCAATTAGTTAGAACATGGTGAATGAAGACTGAATTATCAGATATAACAGCTCTTCTAACCTGCTTTGGATTATTTAGAGTACTTTGTCCTTTTTCAGTATCTACTCACTTTTTTTGTAGTTCTGTGACAATCATGGCTTTATTCTGCATCCTGTGACAATGTGCAATAAGGTGGTCTTATAAGATAGTCATACATAGTGCAGGAGGAAATAGAAGAATGCAGTCAATTATTCTAAATTTACCAGCCCTTACTCTCAGAGGATACAGAAATTCTTGTTCTACCAGTGCTTTTACCATTGCTACTCTACTTCTGCATCCATTCTATGCATTGGTGGAGTTTAAAAAAAACAAAATTTGAAAACCATTATAAGTTATAGTTGGGCTTTGACTCTATATCTTTTCCCCTGAAAAACCTCATGACATCCTTACACAACCTACAGCCATTCTTATAGTTCCTTCTTCTTCCTGAGATGAAGTCAGTGCTCTGCCAGAGAAGTGAGGACAGGGAATCCTCCATATCATACATTCTGTTCTCCCATGAGGCCTGTCCCAGGGAAGGTAGTTTACAGATTCAGAGATAGTGGATATTTCTAGGACTCCTCTACCTACTCACCAGAACTCTGTCACTAAGCAGAGAAGCTTCTCTACCTTAAAGGCTCTTTTTCTTCCCTCTAGAACTTAACACAAAGAAGAATTGGAGGGAAAGGTTGTTAGTTTTTCAGTTAAAGCAGTAGGATTCAAAAATTAGTAAGTATTAAAGTGGTAAAAGCAGAGCACTTAGCCATTGTAATTTAAAGCCAAATTTAATATAGCTCATGTATCTCTGTTTCCTTTGTTTTCAATTGTCCTCCTTCGTGAGGACAGCATAAGAGACTAGTCAGCAAAATGCATGTCTTGTTTGACTGACTGGCTAAGCCTTTGTTTAAGAGTGTTTAGCTCCATTAGAAATTCCAATCTAAATAATCAAACTCTTAGCTATCTGTAACCACCTAAGTAAGCTATGATGATAGAACATGATTTAATTTCATTTTAAGGAAAAAGTTCCCCCGTGTCAGCCTTATCTTTGCTTTTTAACTATTGTAATATTAATAATTTCCATTTTTGAATAATCAAAAATGATTGGGCTGAATAAATTACTTTCCTAATTACCTAATTAAAGAGTTGTGAATGACAAAATCTAAATGTTTAAATTTAAAGATTTTGAGACATAAGAAGCAAATATTTTTATTTTTATTACTACGTTTAGTACTTCATTAAATAGGATCATTACTTAAGTTTAATTTTTGAGGTAAACAAGACCTCATCAAGACATAAATGATACTGGAAACCTGGTGCAGTGAAAGAATTTATTCCCTGTTGAATTACAGAGTCAATGAAGTATGAAAATGATGACATGTAATATCTTAATGAAAGCTGCTTTAGGGAATGCTTCAGCACTTTAAATTGGTATCTCATAATTTGATCTCACCTGGCTAATCCAATATCACAATATAGCAGCCAACTTTTCAAACACCAAGTTCCCAGTACTGCTATCAGATTTAGAAAGAAAAAGATGATAGGATAATATGCAACAGTAAATGTGATATATATAAAAGAAGGTGAAATCTTCATGCTTCTGTATCCAAATAAATTGTCATTCTGTAGGAAATATATGACAGATTTTGGGAGGATTGCTAAACCCACACAACAAAATTAGACAGAAATCAAAATTATGTTATAATTTTGAAACTTAATTCTATAATCTCTCTAGACCTTGAAAGGGGCAGTATTTTTTTCAACATAAAATGTTCCATTACTTTGAAGAGCAGATTAGTCTTGTTCTACTGGCCATTAAACCAGACATGTTTTGAAGGACTGCATCCTGCGCCTGGGTCACAACAACCTCAGGCAGCTCTGCAGGCTGGGGGCAGAGTGGTTGGAAAGCTGCCCAGTTGTCATAGTTTCAACTCGAAACTGGGCAGAAACACCAGCTTGTGTTCTGGTTTGGGTTTGCCAATTTGAAATTTCCTAATTAAGAGCAAAGCAGGCTTAAGCTTAAAAGTAGTAAGATTTTATTAACTAACACTAAAAGGAAAAAAAAACAAACCTAGAATCAGAATGAAACCTTCAGAACACTTCTCCCTCCCCACACCTCTTTTCTCCCAACTGACAATATAAAGAAAACAACACTCAGCAATCTCAGTTTTCCATCTCTAAAACAGTCTTTCTTCAGTTCACTTAGGGAGGGAAGCACCTCTCGTTCACTATGGAAAATTCCCCCACAAGGAAACAGTTCTCTCATGGATCCAATCTTCATGAACAGCAGCCACCTGAAGAAAGATCTGGATTCATGAAACTCCTCCCATGTTCAGTTGTGCCTCTGGGCACAACTCTGGGTTTTTATTTTAAAGATAACTGTTCAAAACAAAGGTTCTCTTTATCTTCGATATCACCTTCATTTTAGGGAACAGAGATTCACTTCTTCTTTCAAGGGCAAAGAGCCTTTATCACTTCATCTCTCTGTTCAACTTCTCATGGAATCAACAGTCCCTTTAAATTTCATTTCTCTGCTCAGATCTACAATTTGAACTCTCAATCTCCCCCATACTTCTCTACGGTTTAAAGAATTTATTATATATTTATATAATATTATTATATATTTAAATATTATAGCCAGTTACCATAGCTTACAAGAATCTTTTTTCAGCCAGAAAGCAGTTCCCATACTCTTTCAATCTGGACCTTTACTCCTTGACTGAACTTGATACTTTCATGTGTCTTCACTCTAATCTTCTCTCATTAGAAAGAGGATGAAGGTTTTTCCAGGTCCCATCTGTGCCCTGATGCACTGAAAGAGGTAACAAAGGCGGTGTCCTGGCCCAGGCATTCACCTGAGGGATTGTGGCCATGCTGGAGCTGTGCCAGGATCCTGGCCAGGCTGCAGCAGTCCATGGTGTCACATTACAAAGCTGTGCTGAAGGGGGACAGATCTCAGTGTGCCTGTGCCCAAAGGCAGCTGCTCACGAGTCTTTTGCAGCTGGTGGGGGAAGTTGGACAGATCCCCAGATCCCTTTTCCACTCCTCGATCTTATCAGGGTGTCCCGCCCGCAGCATCCCTTCTCCCTCTCTCTGCCCAGGGCTACAGCAGCGGCAGAGCCCAGCCTGGGCCAGCAGCACAGCAGAACTCTGTGCCAGCAGATGTTCCCAAAAGCAGCTGAGCCCCACCTGGCTCACGTGGCCTTCCCCACTCTCCCTCCTTGGCCCAAGGCTGAGGGGGAGAGGTGTTCTCTCTCCGACAGCTGGGAATGAAAAGGAACTTCCTGGGCTTCATTTCCTTTGAAATGTAATGACAACCAGAGACGACATACTTTTTCATTGGTCCAATAAAATGGCAATCTCAAAACCAGCCGGCTCACTTCTGTGGGCTGGTCAAACTAACACTCCCGTGGAAGAGGACAGGGGGGTGCTGAATGTGAGCCAGTTGTGCCCAGGTGGCCGAGAAGGCCAGCGGCATCCTGGCTTGTATCAGCATAGTGTGGCCAGCAGGATGAGGGCAGTGATTGTCTCTCTGTACGCAGCACTGGTGGGGCTGCACCTTAAATTCAGTTTTGTGCCCCTCACTTCAAGAAAGACATTGAGGTGCTGGAGCCAGAGAAGGACACAAAGCTGAAGGTCTGGAGCACAAGTCCAGTGAGGAGTGGCTGAGGGAGCTGGGGAAATAGAAAAATAGGAGGCTCAGGGGAGACCTTTCTGCTCTTTCCAATTACCTGAAAAGAGGTTGTAGAGATATAAGGGTCAGTCTCTTCTCCAGAGAAGCAAATGAGAAGGACCAGAGGAAATGACTTGAAGTTATGCCAGGAGAGGTTTATATTAAGTATTAGGAAAAATTTCTTCACTGAGATCATTGTCAAACCTTGATACTAGCTGCTCAGCAAAGTGGTGGAATCATTGTCCCTGAATGTTTTCAAAAAACATATGGATATTACACTTGAGGACATGATTTAGTGGTGAAAATGGAAGTCCTAGCTTGATGGTTGAACTCGAGGATCTTAGAGGCCTTTTCCAACCCTAAGAATTCTATGAATCTTTGTATTTCCTTTGGTTACTGCAAGAGTGTTACTTATTGGGAGAAAAATTCTTTTTAAGTCAGGTTTCTTTTGGTTGGTGTTTATGTACTGAGACAGTATCATAGGTATTTATTAATAAAAGTTAGTTGCTTACAAGCCCCTTTACACTCTCGAAACAGACAAGGCAAGCATGCATATTATGAGATGATGGAGCCTGGGTAGTTTTGCCTTCTTGACTAATGTGAATATGTACTTGGACATTTGAGTGCGTCAGAGTAAATTTTAGCATCAAATTTACCATAAAAAAAAAAATAGCATAAACACTATTTCAAAATCAGCAGAAAATAGTAAATACATGTATTAAAAATATCTATCTATTTCTCTATACTAGAAAAAGAAGAAAAGACCTCACACAGGGATGCTAAGACCTCTAGCATATCGGTATCAGAATACATAATGGTAATTGTGTTCCAATCTGTAATTTCATAAATGTAAAATTTTTGTTAGAATGCTTCCTTGAGTATATATATATGGAACATGCTTTATCTCAGAGACAAAAATAAAGTATTTATATGACAATGGAACATAAAAGTAACATGCGGTCATATTTGCTTAGCTTATATTCTTCTATATGATTCTTTTTGCACATTTATAAAGATCACAATGGTATTTTAAAAAACCCACAAAAATATTCCTTTTTAGTTTAGTCTGCATATGAATCTTAATAAAATTTTTGGACTAAACATTTTTGTTCTTGCAGTCATAAACTGGAAAATTCTGAGTTTCTAGACTAACACTAAAATGTGAAAAATAACAAACCTGATAAAATATAATCAAGAGATTGCTTTTATGAGAAAGTTATTACTTCTTTATCTTTCAGTCTGTCATCACCTTCTTAAAGCTATTATTCTTTCTGTGTGTCTTTTCTTTCTCTGACTTTGATTTTTTAATTGAAGTGAAGCTTTTGTATATCTTTTGGTTGCTTTGACTTTCAATCATAAACACTTCAAGATGCTTGTAGGGGATCTAAATGACACTTTGATATACTTTCTTCGTGTATTGCAACTTTGCTGTGATATCTGTTTTCAGGAATGGGATAAAGGCTTGTTTTTAAGGGAAGTCTCTGAATGTTTATTGCTTCTGCTATTAAATGACTATTCAGATCTAGGTTGTGCTATGTCAAACAGCGTTTGGATGCATGAGAGCAAGCCTGACCTGTGTATTTACACAGAACCAGAGGCTGGGCCATCAGGTACTTCAACTTTAATTGTTACATAGCAGAACAAATGCTTAACCTTAAAGAGTAGCATAAACAAGGCTTGATCTATGTGCTGAAATGCTTCCTAAAGTTTAGACAGCATTATGGAGGTTAAACATAGAGTACCATATACTTGCCTTGTAAAGACTCAGGAATGGATATTAAAAATTATCTAAATACCTAACTTCCATTTAATTTCAGTAGTGCTTGGACTTCAGAGTGCTGTAATGACTAGAGCTTTATAAAGCTATCTTCATTTAAAAATGGATCATGAGGGTGTCTGTGAATTCCCCAAATGCACAGAATTACCTGTTTAGATAAAATTCTGCAGCTTGCAGGATTGAATAAAAGAATGTCCTCTTTTATAAAAGAAAGATGAAAAAGATAAAGGAAGGTAAGCCATGGGAATGTTTTCTTCCACTAGAATATAGTTAATGAAGGTGAACAAAATTAATAAAGATTAATATGCTTAAGCTTGAAAAATTGATTTTGATGTCAGAGACTTTGGATGTGTTCACTCATCAAAGTTTAGGAATCTAAATTCAGGAACTTAAAGCAAGATACTTTGCCCTTTCTGAAATGAATAGCTATGGAATAGCCTTTGAAATGGTTGAATGATTTGAAGAAGAAATCTCACAGAGGAAGACACCTGTGCAACATTATGAAGGAGCTTAAATTTTTTTGCACTGTTATTTCAAGTGTTTAAAACTGGCTGTGTGTGTATCCTTTCTTTCCAATAAGTTTTGCATTCTGATCTCATACTCTGTATGTTGGTCATATAACTTGAGCTGTGACTGTAATGAAATGATTCATCCCCTGAGGAAAACACAAGACCTTCATCTCCTCTGTACACATTAATCTTTGCTGTGTTATGCATGGCCACACTTTCTTCAAAGTGCACTGTTAGTGTACATCATTCAAGTGCTGCAAGGAATTAAGAGTCCTCTTAAGCAAAGCACTTAATTCTTCTACTTCACTTACAGCTAGGGTACTCCAAAAGAACAAATAAGATCATCTACCTCCTTAAAGTGAGGGTAATAGGTACCTTGGTTACTTCGAAGTTATTTTAGAATTTTAAAACTTGTTTGTTTCTATGTTGTTTGATCATTGGAAGATGATTTGATGTAGATTCTAAGTCAGTTGAGTATTAAATTATCTATAAAACATGACACTTCAGATATGCTTATGAGAGAATTAAAAGTCATGTGAAAGTGAATAATTTTAATTTTTATTCTTATTATCTAAATATTTCCTAGATCTCATATATTGAATAATAATAGTAATACTTAAATGTTCATATCAAGATTGTTGTGATTAGGTCATCTCCTCTGGGAAAATAGTATGGAAATAAATATTTGGACAAGTTATATTATAATCTGAACAGGATTTCATATGGAAATGGGTGTATTTGGGATTTTCTGCATTTGGAAATTTTACTTGGCAAAGCCAAATTCCTTAAATACATCATTTTGGACAAAAGATTTCTTCACAATACACAATAAAATAGGATAACAATATTTAAAGTACAAAGAAAGATAGCTTCTCTATAAAACATGGAAGGAGAAATATTATTCAACTAGGCAGTGTATCTTTGTTCTTTCAAGTAGTTGGTTGGAAAAAAGTGTTTTCAAAATTGCTGGTTTTATTCTCACACTATTACATCTAAATATATCTTGAATAAATGACTTGACCTCCAAGTGCTGAAGTACTTACATGTGTTCAGGTAAGCTAGAAATATTTTAAGAAGTATTTGTCTCTGAACATTTGGAAAAATGTGCATTAGAAAGTAAACAACAGATGATATTATATAAAAAATTAATACTTCAAACTCTGCTTCTATACATTACTGTGATATTTTTTTTGCATGCAAATATAAAAAGATCTTATGGACCCTGTTTGCATTACAGAATATATAAAGAAAAGGTTTTGCTTTTAATAATGTAGAACTTGTGAGTACTGTTCTATGATACATTTTGTAGAGAAAATTTATGGAATTTGCTCCAGTAGATATATAACTAGAATGTGGGAATTTTAGTGTTATGGTTTGGTTTAAATCTGTAGGGTTTTTTCCCCTCAGATGTAATTGTCTAAAAAACCTCTCTGTAATTCATGAGATGATGCTTATAAGACTAAGTTTGTTTTTCTTTTGTTTGTTTTGGTTTTTTGGGTTTTTTTTTTTGGTTTTGGGGTTTTTTTAAAGGAAGGAAGATAGTACGGTTTTATATACATAGGAATCTTTATATAAAGATTCAGGCCCAAGGATTAGTTTGAATAGAAACAACCCACCTTTTACCATCTTACCTTACCTGGCATCTGAGCTAAGAGGATTAGCTTACAGAAAGCTAAATAGCCTAAGCTGATTAATACATTTTTGTAAATTTTTTCTCAGCTTTGTGAAGCTCTGATAATGAAAATACAATCTGTAGTCTGTATCAACATAGTATTTCCCTTCTCAATTCCTAATTTAAACTTGTTATCTAAATACCAACCACTAAACAACATACCAGTAGGGACTTTGGGACTATCAGTCCCCAGGATCATCTTCTTTGCAATATAGTTGCCCGAAGTTTCTCAGTGATGTAACCAGGCGCTGTCCTACTTGGAATAACATAGCACAACTTTAGAACTTAAGGATACTAAAATGGTCGAGCATCCTTATGGATAGAGAGCCCAGCAGAAGTTGTATGAAGAGGGTTTATTTAGTTCCCTGTAATTTTGACTTTTTCTTTGGCAATGGAGAAAAACCATTCCTAACTTTTTAATGGCAGTAAAATTAGCTTGCATTCTGGGCTGTAGATATGCTGTGCATCAGCCTGCTTGTTGATATTTTTGTTTTGTTGGGTTTTTTTTTTAAGCCTGATAGAATTGCCCTAGTATTGGCTCAGAGACCAAACAAAAGAGGCTTTGCTCCAACTTCATGTTCCAAGTCCTCACATGTTCAATCAATTTTTCCTTTTAAGTTTACAGAAGCTTTTGGAATAGTGTTCTCTGTGTATTTGTAATGCCATACACACTTCACATTACAGGGTATACTAGGCAGCAACTAAGTCAATTCAGTTATTTCTCAAGACAATAGAGAATCACAGAATTGCAGAATCAGTTAGGATGGAAAGGACCTCTGAGTTCATCAAGTCCAACCAATGATCAAACATCACCATGTCCCCTAGATCATGGCAATAAATGCCATGTCCAGCCATTCCTTGAACACCTTCAGGGACGGTGACTCTGCCACCTCCCTGGGCAGACATGATATCTAACCACCCTTTCTGTGAAAAATTCCTTCCTAAAGATGGTCTTTGGGATCCGTGATCTTTTGGAGTAGTCTCTCAAGATGAGCTTTAGTCTTTGGATTACCTGGTAAACATGACCACATATATCATGGGTTTGCTCTTGTGCTTATTAAAATAAATAAAGCTTTTTGTTTGTTTTGTTGGTTGTTTTTTTTTTAATGAGAAACTGTTGTCTGGTTCATTATGATAATTAATCCTCTGACATCACATTAATTATTGGAACCAATGCTAAGGAAAGTGAAACAGCCATCAACAGGAAGTATTTAATTTACAAACTAGTATACTGAATAATATTTTTAAAACACAAACCAAAAGAGAATTATTAATATATAATCAATTAGCTTTGTATTAAAAAAATAAACAGTCATACAAAGAGCATGAAAGAGACTAAATACTGTCTTAATAACATACCGTTACATTGCTTCCATGACCATTGAACAGCTGCTTCATTTTGTCCTTTTTTTTCTTTTTCTCCAATAATAAACTGAAAATTAGAGATGTTTGCCTGTATGTTATATTTTTCTTTCTGTTAGTGGAATCTCTTCCACTGAAGTAAAAAAAAATATTGAACACTGGCTGGTGAGTAACTTGGTATCCAAAGAAAAGGGCTAAAGGTATTTTTCAAAAGCTCCCTTGGCTCAAGAGCAAATATGAATAAAAGTTGCTGTTGTTATTGAAACATGATCATGTAAAAAATAGTGTTGCTATGAAATCTGCTCTGTAACTAAACTAACAAGCAATAATCTGCAAGGGTATTTAATTGTTTTTTAATAATTTATGCTGGTGCATGTTTTGCAACTATTTATGGAGACGTCATGATGGTATTAAAAGATGTAAGATAAGTATTATCTATATTTTCCATGTCAGAATGGAATTCTATTATAAAAATTCCAGTAAACACAATTTATCCCTTGCTATTTTAAAGCAAATTAGAGTTTGGTATATTTAAGAAATGCAGTGCCTTTAAAATGTGAAAGAAGCAGTCTCATTATCATGCTTGTCATGTTATCATTCTTTTTCATGTTTTGGTAAGTACATTACTGAAAATGCTCAATAAAAAATCCAAACAAGATGACTAGTACTGCAAGCTGTTATATTTTGCTCTATTGCTTTAGAAAGCTGCTGTGCCACTTTAATATGGCTTGGTGGTTTTAAGGTACAGAATGGTTGTTGAAATGGATAGGTCCTTATATAAATGGCAGTGAAAACGAAATGCCTCTCCTTTACTCAGCTCTGAAACTATCCTACAAAATTGGTTTAAATATTTGCATGACTTTGTCAACACTTAATGAATTCTGGCCATCATAAATCTCAGATGCCCTTCCTGAGTAAAACCCAAAATTATCAGAGTTTTATAGCCTAAGCTGCCCTTGCCATATGGCGAGTGCAAATGTTTCTAAAGCAGCAAATGTTCTGTCAAGAGTTCCCAGTGACGTTTTGATTGGATTGCTCTATTATCTGAACAAGTCTGCCAAAAGAAAGCACCTGCACAATGAAAAGTGTGCAGAAGCTGCCAGTCTGTAGCAAGGGAAGGAAAGTGAAGCATGTAGTGACAAGTTACCTGTCATCAGAAGATAATGCTGCATAGCTTATAACAGATTCTACAGTATACCTGATCTCACAAAATATCTCTCACAAAATAAGAAAGGTGGGGAGCATATGTGTGTGAAAGAACTAACCTAGCTCCAGTAAACTTCTGCCCCTGAGGGTGCGAAATCATAGCTTAATGTGCTGTAACAAAACAATGAACTCCTCAGTGGCTTCTTAGCCAGACCTTTCCAGAGAGGTTATCAAACAATAACTCCAGAGAGGGTAGATAAGTTCCTTTTCCATATTCAGTTTCACTTCAGTTCTAAGATGCCAATGTTGTATGCAGATTTTTATTCTCTTGGACAGTCTGGCCAGGAGCATATTATTCACTTGTAATAATTGATAGCTGAATATGCAAATGCATTAAAGAACTGACAGAAATAAAATAATTTTTCTCTTCTGAGGAGGAATACTTAATGAGATCCCTTTGCTATAGTCCACTTTTCTGGACTGTATATCATCTTTAAGTAGATTAAAGCTATATTTTGCAGCAAAAAAAGGTTTCACGTGAACATGTGATAACTATTATCTGTTATGTATGTAGGTTTACAGGTCATTACCATTTCTGTCACTGAGAAGGATATGTAGCTATACTGCACCTGTTGTTCTCAAGAAACAATAAAATTCAATCTCACCTAGTAGCCAGAAGTGTGTGAAGTGTTACCAGGACATGATCTCTGTGCAGATCCCTTGACTCAGCCTTAGTACTATAAATTTTGCTGTGTACTCTGTCATGGAAGTGAGGGAAGGGAAGCAGTGCAGAGAGGGAACTGTACATCAGATCAAGGGAACAAAAATAGACCCTGTCAGAAGGGAAAAAAAAAAAAAAAGCAACTGGATGGTGGGAATAGGGTGGGAGTTGTGAGATTTTTCTTTCAGTAAGGTAGATTAGAATTGAGTGGGAGTACAGTAAAAGTCGGGGGGGGGGGGGTGATGAATGGGGGAAGATAGATGGTAATCACAGTTTTATGAAGACCTTTTGGAATAGATTTTTAATTTTATCCCCACTGTAGAAATGGATCAATTAATCTGTAAATGGGTTTTAAAATTCCAGTTTAGGTCAATAAAATTTCATTGTCTTTTCAGACATGCCTTTGCATATTGTAGTTTTAAATTTTTCCCACAGTAAAATTTCTTCAAAAATAAAAGGGAGAACTGTAGTATAATAAAAGTGAGTTGTCTCAGTAAAACATTGTCTCAGCGTACCTGATCTACCTCTCACAGGGTCAATGCAGCTGTTACACATACGTGGCATCAAATGTCAGATGTGCACTGTCCAAATTCTAACTGTGAAGATGTTTTGAAAGTCTTATGTTCTAGACCATGCTGTAACAAACCTTTTCAAACATGGCATCAGTCTTGGGACTTGCAATGTTCTAGCCCTCAGTAAAGCATTCTGTTAAATAAGCTAGTTCAAAATTCCTGGAGGATGTTTCTTACTCTTTAAAATTCCAACTTGGAATAAAAGCAAATATGAGAAAAAATTATGTTGTCTTTGGAGATCTGTCTGATAGAGGCAGAATTATCTTTGCTATCAGCATTTCCATAATTCATGGAGTGTTGAAATGATATTCTCACTTTACCAAATTATTCTTTGGGTATTTAAAGACAATCTATTTTGACTTTTCTTTATTCTACTCTGCATCCTTTCATAATTCACCTGAGAATGAAGTTGAAAAACCAGGAGAAAAAGCATAATTCTGTTTACAAAACCTTATTTTACATTCTCTCACCTCACCATCAGTTCACATTTGCCTGATAGTTTTCTTCTTTTCTCTCTTAATGTACTATTATCCAAACCAAATCACAATCTAATGTGGCCCTAATGGAAGGTTGTTTATTCTCACATCAATGATGTATCCTGCACACAATAATTATTTTCTGTAAGCTTTTCTGCACCTTTAAAATTTTATTTTTTTTTTCTTTATGGATACTAAGTATCATTTAGGGGTTTTCAGAATGCTTAAGGCAGAAGAAATTAAAATTATTTGGGTCTTAACCCTATCTAATATTGTAATTCATAACTGTCTTCTTCCTTCCTTTTTGTTATTGCCCACTTAAAGTAAGACACTTTGTAAAATAAAAAGGCTCAGAAATAGGGGGAAAAGAGTTCTGTGATTACAAGGTCTTGAAAGCTGCGAACATGCGAGGAGATCTCTAGAG
This sequence comes from Sitta carolinensis, assembly GCA_032173965.1. Classification (NCBI taxonomy): domain Eukaryota; kingdom Metazoa; phylum Chordata; class Aves; order Passeriformes; family Sittidae; genus Sitta; species Sitta carolinensis. The sequence goes on from CM063284.1 coordinate 75,367,748, forward strand.
ACTATCTCTAAAGTCTACACAGAGTACCTCTTAGTTATCACTGCATAATTCAATAATAATGATATGAATGAGACAAATACAATTGATAGGTATACTTATGAAAAAAACGACCCTACTAAGATTATTCCTTTTTCTGAAAGATCAGTTTGAAAAGCAGCAAGGTTAACATTGATTGAAGGAAATGCATTATATTACCTTTTAAAATCTGCCATTCTTTAACTTTCAGGTATTTTTCTAGGAGTTTTTCTTTAGTTGCATATGTTTGGGGACAGTGGAGAGAATGTATGCACCATGATCTGGTTGATAACATACATACCTGCATTATAAGAAACATAATACTTCTGACAGGAAAATGAATTAATTTATTTATATGGTAGTCTTGACATTTTCCATGAAGCAACAGAAGTTAGCCACTGTATTACTAAAACTGTTTGGGTTTTGTTTTTCATTCATTTTGTATGAATGCCCAGAGATTAAAAATACCTTGCTTTGCTTACACACAGATATTAATTTTAATGATATGGAATTAATACTAAAACCAGTCTAGGTACAGAGGACTGTAACTCTTGTAAGCCACTGCACTACAGGCATTTCTTAATGTATGTTTTGGAGAGAAACGTGCTTAAAGCAGGTATTCTATAAATCAAAGGAAACATTTCACTTGCAACTGTTGCTGGCAGATCCACAAAACCAGTACACATGCATGACAAGCATTGTATCCTAGTGATGCCAAAACAGGGAATAAGTCTAGGCACCTGGCCACTGGCCGTTTTGTTGCTAGACTTAGACACATTCATCAACCAGCTGGTTTATATTGGATCCATTAAGGAAAAAAAAAAAAAAAAAAAGGGATTTTTTTTTCTAAAAATTGCAGGCAACTTGCTACGCTTGTTTGTTGTGAGAACAATATGCAGAACAAGAAAAAGGTTATTTCATTCTCTGACTCCTTAATTCAATTATATCCTAAAACTCATTGTGTGCTTCAAAAATAAATTAACTCGAGATGTTATTCCACTCTCCATCTGCTGCATTTCTTTAAATGTATTACTTCCACTCCTAGATCAGTTTAAGTGATTATTTTCCTATCAAACCCATAGGCATATTTTCATTTTTTTTAATGCCTCTGTTCCAGAAATTGCCTCATAAACCATGTGACTCTAGTTTACTCTTTTTTTCTCTTGCATGAAAAGCAGCCAGTAAAATGCAGCTAATGGCTGTTTTATGTCTCTACTGCTGTAGATTTTGTAACAGCATACTTCATGTTTTCCATCTGTGGTCTGCGTCTCATTCACAAAAGAGGGTGTGTGATTGTAGAACAAATGATCAGAGTACAGTTGCATTGTTACCCCTTGATGCTGAGAGGCAAAAACTGGCAGAAGAGGCTACTTGAGATAAACCAGATCTTGGATTGTAATTCAGCTGGTTTCCTCACCCTTGGATGTTCCCTTCCAAAGCATTTCTGCTTTAGTTTGATTGGCTGATACAGCTGCTCAAGATTTCCACAGTAGTATTAGCCATGCTAAATAAAAGATGTAAAATGGCTTTTTAGCACAGCATGTTTCCAATCTGCTCTTCATGCTATTAAGATCAATGAAGGAGGAGAATAAACTTGTGCAAATTTCTCCCAAGTATTAAATGAATCTTGAATTAGTAGCATAGGTAAATATTTATGGTTAATTAATAAAACACAATTATACCTGGTTTATTGGAACTCAAGGAAAAATATTAAGCTTCACTGGTTATCAAATGGGGACTGGTCAGAAAAACTGCAGCACTTTTCCTAGATATTTTAAATACTCTAAGATATGCTAACACTGTCCAACTTTGAAATCTCTACATACATTTATATTCAAATTATTATACATGGAAGTTAACCGTGCTTTCATTGGATTAAGGGTAGCCTGTCTGAGGCCAAAGAAGTTGGTACAATTTCTTTAAATATATGATTTGAGACTGGGCAACCACTTAACCTTGCACTTGTTTTTATCTATGTGAGATACATGTAGTACTTGTATCTTGGGTTTCTGTTGTTGTGATGATTAAAAAAGTCTCTTGTCTCCCAGCCCCACGACAGAAGAAAAAGCCGAGATATGTCTGTTCTGCTTTTCAAGGTCTAATACATTCTTTCTCTGACCTGCTGAGGTCCATCATGCAGGTCAGGATGAGGCAGACTCTCAGACTCTGCCTGCTCTTGGGGCGGTGTTGTCTTTTTATATGAAAAACTATGTGTACTTTATTTACAATAATTTTCCAATACCTATCAGCTATGTTGGACAGTGTGTCTCTACTCTAAACCAATCAAAAAGTGCCACCATCACAGCAGAAGATGGAGGACAAGAAGACGAAGAAGAAGGGCAGGGCACACCCAAATTCCTCCATCTTTGTCTCTTGAACCCCCATTCTAAAATCCCAAAAATTATACTTTTTCACCCTGTGACAAATTAACTACCATTCTACTTAAACTCTTGTGACTTGTAATTCTTCACACAATCCAGGGCAGCCAGAGGAATGTCCTGGGTCCTGACACTTGTATACATTAAAGATTTTTTTATTATGTGCAATTTGCATTTTTAAAATTGTTTGGCATCCTAAAATGAAGATTTATTAAGAAACATAGAAATTACAAATCTTCAAGATAGATATATGTGCAGTTGAACAGATATCTGTCTTGATACCTTTATGCTGCTCTAATACTGTTTTCATAGAGACAAAAATTGAACTGCTGTTGAGTTTTCAAATTAATATAGTGAAATTGAGCATTCATGTCATGCTGACAGCAATCCTAAAACCCAAAACGACCAGTTTCATGACACTGCTCTAGTATTTAGTACAATTAGTCTTAAGAAATCCTATGTAATTGGTTTGTCTAACTGTTAGCTGAGGTTTTGAGCTTTGAATAACTGATTCAAGTATTATCTCCTTCCCAGTAAAGCCCACGACTTTTAGAAATCTGTTTCATGTTTTTCACTGCTTGTTGTACATGGGTGTGCTGGTTTTGTCTAGGGTAGAATTCAGTTTCTTCACAGTAGCTAGTATGGGGCTGTATCTTGGATTTGTGTGAAAATAGGGTTGATGACACAGGGATGGTTCTGCTACAGCTGAGCAGAATTTGCCAAGAGCCAAGAACTTTTCTGCCCCTCATCCCATCCCCCACCAGCGAGGAGGCTGGGGGTGTACACAAAGAGGAGACAGGAGAAGGATGGGACAGCTGACCCGACTGAGCAAAGGGATATTCCATACCATATGTTGTCACGCTTAGCATGAGTATTAGGTGACGAAGAAAGGGAAGGGACGCATTTAGAGGGATGATGTTTGTCTTCCCAAGTCATCATAACTGGGGATGGAGCCCTGCTTTCCAAAAGATGGCTGAACACCTGCCTGCTGAACACCATGGGAGTGGTGAATGATTTCCTTGTTTTGCTTTGCTTGTGTGTGAAGGTTTTACCTTGCCTATTAAACTGTCTCTCTCAACCCATGAGACTTTTCCTATTTCCTTCCCCATTCCACAAAGGGAGAATGAGTGAGAGGTTGTGTGGGCTTAGCTGCTTGCTGGGGTTAAACTATGACAATAGCTTATGAAATTCAGAGGTTTCTAGATTAGTTACAAAGGAGACTGTGACACAAAGATTCTATCTGAAACACATACACTATTCAAGTTTTCTTTAGTCTGAGTCTGTATTTTTTAAATCAGAGTGAGAACACTCTAACTGTAAAGGGCAGAAATCTAATCTGATTTGAATCATCCCTCTTTCTGCACAAGACCATATATCCTAAGGGGTGATTCACCATTTTTTCTATCGGCCAGACCAATTTTTCTGAGGAAGGCAGCTGCTATTGTCCTCTTCTCACTTTGGGATGTTCTCTAGCTCACTGATACTTAATGAATCCCAAAGTATACTCCCCAAAAGAGAAAATATTGGGAGTTTTCAATCTTCTTTTGGGAAAGAAGGTTCCTTGTTCAAACAGCCAGTGAACTTAGCAGCAGCAATAATTTATTTTTTTTTTAATTTATCCTAATGACACTTTTTTCAAGCGAAATGACCAGCAGCCCAGAAGGTGAATATTGTAGGTAAGCAATGGAGGTATTAAGAAATTATTAATTGCCATCTTAGATTCTTATTTCTAAAGAGCCATATGCTTAGTTATTAAACCTTTGTAAGTATTAAGCTACTCTGTATGAGGAGGTGGAAAGAAACCAATAGATGTTAGCTGTCAGTGAGATATAAAAAGGAATATAGTAATATAGGAAAAATCCTTTGTCTTTAGTGACCAAATGATTCAGTCCTCTGAAATATTAATCTAAGTGTAATGGTGACCTTTCATCATAGTCTTATTTTATTCTCATCTATTTTCTAAGACTATATTTTTCAGATTAGTGATTCATTTGTTGTTTCTAATTTTCATAAAATGTAAACATGGACACATGAATCTTATTTCTTGATTTACTACACAGGCCACTAACTCAAATAACAAAGGTAGTTGAGCGAAGGTATTTTTAAGGGCTTTCACTCTGTTTAGACTAACATCTACCTTCTTCAAGGACTCTACTTCAAATAAAGTCTTAAGAAGGTGACTTTTGTTGCAGACAGTAACCACACCTATTTTCTCCTTCTTTGATTTTGAGGAATAACTCTTCTCCTACCTATCCCTTCTTAATAACTGCTTCCAAAATCTTCTCAAACACAACCTCTGAAAATTTGAATGTTTCCTTTCCAAGCCTCACTGCCAAAAATGTGATAATTCCCAGTATGTGTAAGAGTAGATCACTTTTATTCTCAAATTAGATGGAAATGAAATACTTAATAGTTAAAAGTTCTGTAAGTGAGTAAGTTCTCTGTAAATGTTATTAAAAGATTGCACTTTGCTAGGAAAATATATCAGTATTTCTAGATGTACTTTTGATACTGTGAAAACTAGGAATAGCTGATGGAACACAAATACAAAATTACTCCAGTTAACTGCTTCATATTCCATTACAACATACAGAAAATACTAGTTTATGCACTTATGCTAGCTATAGGTTTTCACAAATTGCAACATTCAATGACAGAAATCAATAAATAATGAGAAGCTATAGAAAGTGTAAATAATAAAATATTTTTGCAGTGTCAGAAATAAATGAGGATTGAAATACAGTATATTCTTACAGTATTTTTGTTGAGGAAAACATGCAAGTCTGCAAGTAAGTCAGCTGATCTGGTGACAGCAACGTGGATGAGAATTTTTAAACTATATGGTCTCATATGATTTTTACCCAATCCTGTTAGTTCTTTCTAGTCTGGAGATCTCACAGTGTTGTACCAAGAGGTCAGTAGTCTTTTTGATTGGTGTGTTGGGAAAACTAAGGTAGAGAGAATAATAATTGGATGTTCTGTTCTCCACCATGCCGTAATGGAGTGTCCACCATAGTAGAGTGTAAATACAGCTTGTATTTCGTGAGTCCTCCCTCTTGACTGAGTGGAAAGAAATACTTGCTATGCTGCAATTTAAAAACTCAGTTCATGCTGTTGAGAAAACTTACAGATTCTACTGAAATCTAGAAATACTTCACATTAGTAGAGGCTGACTTTCATGCAGTCAAACTACATGTCAGTAATTATGTGATTTGCATTAACTTATCTCCAATTATCTTTGATATTCATTGATGTATTTATACACATATAAAAACTATTATGAAAAGTTACTATTAGGTCATTAAGGCAAAAACTTTTCTTCTCCAACTTGACATTTAAAAGCCAGAGTTAGGAATTTAATGGCTCAGAATGATAGATTTGAATCCCATGAAAAGCTTGGTATCTGTGATGAGAAACCATGAGAGATCTTATTTGTAGTGTTTTTTTTAATACTCTCCTGAACCTAGATGTCTCATAATAATTAGGAAGCAGGTAGAAAGCCAATTTTCACTCCACATGCTTTTGGACCAGGTAGAAAACCAATTAATCTGATTCTGATAGACTATAATTTGGAAAGTAAAATTTTAAGTGATGGGGCTAATCCAGACTTTCAGCAGAATTCAAGAATCATGGAGAATGTTTTTCAATTCTCATATGCTTCTACCTCTAGTTGATCATAACAGCAAATGGTCTTGAAAGAAAGTAAAAATACTGGAGACCTCAGCACACATCCAATTTCAAGTGTTCAGTCCTAAATTATGCCAAGAATTTGTGAAGAAGAATGAAAGACATCCTGTGTCCAAATCATTGTCTCCAATAATCTGTGGGAGGGAAATCCAGATACAGGAAGTGGATAGCATTCTGTTGCAGTGAATCGAGAGCCACAGAAAGGAGCTGTAGAGGTGAAAAAGGAAGGAAAGGGTGAATTGCTCTTAATTACTGAGATGTCTTCCAAATGTCACCTCTCATAGGCACTTCCACTGGAGTAGTGGGGGAAGAAATGCAGCAGCTGAGGAGCTATGAAACTGATGGAGCAACCACCATTAGCCAGGGCAATTAAACTGTGAAGGAAATAGAATGACATATTCCATCAAAAGTTTTAGGTAGCTGGGACGGTACATTAGCACAAGTAGCTTTTCCTTTTTCATAAGACAAGATCAAGAATGTTTCATACACTGTTTTTCCTACATGAGTAAACCAATATGATTTTTTTAAAGTATTGTATTCCCTCTTTCCCCATCCCCCAGAAAAAAATTTGCATACACACACAATCAGCATAGAAAAATACAAGTATCTTGTTCTAAACGGACAAGAAATGAGTAATAATCATGCAAAGGAGAATTTTTCATCCAGAGAATGAAATTCTTAGTAGCAGAGGTGATCAGAAAGTCTCGTGTTTTAGAATCTTTAAGCAGCTGAAACGGATGGGATTAACACAGTGGTTAAATAGAGAATGAGAAGAGAGAACACAGGCAAAAATCTTTTCAAATCCTGACAAACAGAATAATAAACAGACAGTAATTCATAGGTTGAGGAAATTTTATTGTGAAGAAATTATTTTCAAAACTATCCCATTGGAAAATGTGTCCAGCAAAATATCATTTCTCTAGTGCCATTCTTAAGAGTGCTTAAATGGACTATTTTCCATTAACAGAGCTTATAGTTATTGTAACAGTAAAATAAATTTTAAGTGTTGGCAGACATAGGAATTTTAGTGATCTCTTGTGCAGCCCTGCATTTTCCCAATCAGACACAATTTTTCTTGGAAGCTGCACCATTTCTTGTACTGTTGGAGTAAACAGGTCCCCGTATGGATGTTGAATGTTGTTAACCTTTCTCTGCATAGTTTTGTGACCAAATCTTCCACACAACCAGCAGATCTTGTCACAACCAAAGGAAAAGAACAAGCAAAGTCCATATATCAACAAGTATTTTGGCTTGCATCTGTGTGTAACACCTCCATCTGAAGTTTTAATCTTCCATTGATTTGTTTTCTTCCATCAGTAAATGAAAATTTTGTTGGTTTTATGTCACTGAGGAAAATTTTAGATACTTTTCATGTCATATTGTGTTTTATTGTAGCACTTTAAATTAAATATAAAGGTCACACAGTAATTCTCTAGACAAATCCCATGCGAAGCAATCATAAAGACCATTAGGTATGACAGGAATGCCCGCCCCACAAAGAAATAAATTCAAGCCTACTGAGACATTAATGTTAAAGCAAAACCCCTTTGTGACAGGAGTTGTCAAAATGTCTGACATGCCAATGTCAGTATCATCTTTTGAACTAAATCAAACAACAAAGCATTTAAAACTCCATTTAGAGTCCTCTGTAAAAGATTTTGACAAATCTTCTTCCCAATAAAAGGGATGACTGAATTAAGCAGATATTCCTCTTAGCATATGCATACACAAGTGGGCAGCATTATTGTTGTTTGTTTTCTTAAGAAAAATATAACTGAATATTTATTGGCTGTGAAAGTGAGTATGTGACAAAGCAAACAATCAGATTCTTACTGAAAGAGGAGTTACTGGAGGGTAACCATCAGTGAATAAAAAAAATGTACTTGTAGGAAATGTATATTTTTTTCTTCTAAGGCCTTTTTGGGGAAAAGGATAACCACGTATCTATATGGATATATAGATGGATAAATATCTCATTTTCTATTATTAGAAACATATGAAAATTACAATTTAAATATTTTCATCAGTATTCTTAATTAAAAGAGCTATTCTGATTCCAAGAGCATCTTCGAATAAACGATTGGTAATATAATATCTGTTTCTGTATATTTTCTTCCAACAATATTCATTTCATATCATTATCTCTACAAGTGTCAAAATTTATGAAAGCTGATCATTATTTAAGTAGACTGTTAAAGGACATGCACAATGAAAAAGTGTTTAAAATTGTTTTAATTATTTATTTATTTTATTTATATACTAAAGATACAGACAGACTTGGGTACTAATTCCTTTGGTTTTAAAGGGGAGCACCCTTTAGTTTTGGGTAACAATGTATGCTGGGAATTAGATTTTCATCTCTGTTCCACACCTTTGTTCCCTAATGTCGCACACTACTGTGTAATCTAGGTTAAATTTGCTTTGAAGAATGGGTTTATCTTATTTCTTCAGCTTTTCTTGTTTGTTTACGTTTTAGAAAAATATATTCTACTGGTTACATTTGTTTTACACTGGCACAATGCTTACACTAATACTCTACTCTCGGTGGGGGATTTTAAATGCTTTTGGAATATAGATTCTCTTTTTTACTGAAATTTATTCTGCCATTCATGAGAAAAGCATTTTGAAGTAAATTTAGTTACTCTCTAGAAGAGTAACTATGGAGATGCCTGTAAAATAAAAGTGAGTATATCATGGACTTAACTTGCTAATAGAAATACCTGAGTTTAATTGGTATGTAAGTGTTCCTCAGTTCCTGGCATTCTATCCTCAAATCGCAAGACTTAGTGGGGTCACACTGCAGCTTACTTGACAATGGCAGAAACTTAAATCACTGAAGCTTAATTCTAAATTATTAACTTGTTTGTAAACCTTATGGCAGATCTAACATCAACAGTTGTCTTTTATAACACCAAGCAGTGGAGGTTAAGTAGATTATAGTCATCAGCTAAACTACATTCACAGCTTTTCTGTTTTACCAAAATAGCATTAAAGTAGCTGAAGAGCATTCTCAAATATCTCTCTACCTCTTTATTGTCAGTCTCTCATTTTTCTTCCACAGCCAAAATATCTCTCACAAAGACACTGTGTGTTCCTTTTCAATACTGTTATTATATACATGGTTATATCTGTCCTTTTCCTCTAGCTCATCTGTTCTTATTTAACACTCTGACAGCAGTCTGGTAAAGAAAGAAGAAAACACATTTTGAAGTCACCCTCCAACGACTGGGAATAGCTAAAGGACTTTAATGGCTGCAGAGATGCACTGGTGTGCCAGGAGGTGCTCAGTAGTGTCCTGGATATGAGAGGGAGATGGGAAAACAGAATAATCTGGAACTTGAAGGTGTTCAAACCACTCCATGAACTAGGTGACAATATGTTATAATGTGTGAGTGAAGCAGCAAAACCTTATTTCTTTCTGTATATACATTGTCACATGCACAGGTTACACGTAAGTACACTTGGCAGTGTTTCCAAGTCTTAGACTATTTGGGAGGAAAAAACAAAGTGCTTAGTCGAGTTGAATGGAGTAGAGAATCATTGAAAATAAATAGTTTTACTTATACAGTCATATTGGGCTGATAGATACATGTAACTTAATTTATCTATCTTTAGAGGAATTACATGAAATTTCTATTAAAAAAAATGTCCAAGTTTCCTTCTGAAGTGACTGTTACATCTTATTGCTCTCAACAGCACTGAAACGAACTGTTACCTTCAAAAAAAACCCTGTCTCTTGGTTTTCCCCCTGAAGAATAAAAGCCAGGAGATATCTGAGCATCTTACACTGCTAGAAGACACAGTCACATTGATAAGAGTGTGAGGTAGAAGCCATTTTGCAACTGGTTAGTCCTTTATAGAGTTTCCCTTTTGGTGCAGAGCCTTTAAAACACAAGACAGAACAAGCTATTAATTTAATAAATAATTTTGTAAAAAAAATAATTAAAATTTAAGAAAATATTTTGAAAGTCTTGGAGTGTTTTAGTGTACAGTTTTTAAGAGTGTATCCACTTTGTTCTTTAGGGAGAAGAGTCAAGGGAACCGCACAAAGCACTGCTTTTTCTACAGACTCTATGTCGTATTTAAAGGATTTATCTGTAAATAGATAAACTTTTCAGTGAAAATAGATGTAAGATGAAATCTCCACAGACCTCACAAGATGGACTGTCAGCAGTGCTTTATCTTATTGCCTGCATAGTACACCTACGTATTTACTATATGGGATGTATTAATTCGTGGATTTGTTTTATCACAGCACCTACTTTGGTATGAAACTGAATTCTCAGGCACTGGATTTCTACAGGTGCATGTGTATATATAGTGGTTGTTGAAGAGAGGCTCTGTGGCCAGGGTGACCAAGGCCTGATGTGATATTATTCTCACATGAAACTTCCCAAGAAGCAATTTGTGTTTGATTTTGTTTTCTTCATAGAATATTGCTCTTACAGCTTTTCGTTTTTGCTGTTTGGTAATGAAAAATTTTGAAGAATCATTTTTATGACTAAACAGGCTTCCAACTTTTTCTTTTCCAAATTTATCTGAGTATTTTAATTTCACTTTTTTCACCCCATGGAGTGACAAGTGACTTGTCATAACTCAGGAAACTGTAGTGTATTGGCACAGGACTGTATGGATAAAAAAGTATATAATATTCCCTTGATACAAAATATCAAAAGCTGTCATTAAAGATACAGTTAGTGATGTATCTTGATACTCCAATAGTGACATGTTGTTTTATGTAATTTGGCATTATATATCCACTTTTGTTCCTGTTTGCCGTGGTTTCAATTTGAAACCAGGCAGAAACACCAATTTCTGTTTTGGTTTGATTTTGCCAATTTCAAAGTTTCCAATCAAGAGCAAAGCAGGCTTAAGCTTAAAAGTAATAAGACTTTATTAACTAACACTAAAAGAAAGAAAAACAACAAGAATGAGGATGAGACCTTTAAAAAATCTTCCTTCCTCCCACACCTTCTTTTCTCCCAACCAACAATGTAAAGAAAACAACACTCAGAAATCTCAGTCAGTTTTCCACCTCTAAAACAGTCTTTCTTCAGTTCATTTAGGGAGGGAGGCATTTCTTGTTCACTGTGGTCAATTTCCCCACAAGAAAACAGTTCTCTTGTAGATCCATTCTTCATGAACAGCAACTGCCAAGACCCTTTGCTTCATGAAACTCCTCCCATGTTCACAGTTGTGTCTCTGGGCCACATCAATGTATGGGGTCTTATTTTAAATATAAACTGTTCAAAACAAAGTTCTCTTTGTCTTTGGGACCACCTTCACTTCCAAGGAACAGAGATTCACTTCTTCTTTGAGGGCAAAGAGTCTTTATCACTTCATCACTGTTCAACTTCTCATGGAATCAACAGTCCCTTCAACATTTCACTCCTTTGCTCAGGTCTACAACTTGAACTCTTTTATCTCCTCCATGCTTCTTTATGGTTTAAAGGGAAAAATCTCAATATATTATAGCAAATCACCATAGCTTGCAAGAGTCTTTTACAGCTCAAAAGCAACTTCCCACACTCCTTCTACCTGAACTTTCACTCATTCTTGACTGAGTTTGATATTTCATGTGGTCTTTACATATCTGCATTCTAATTTTCTCTCACTGGAGAGAGGATGGAGGCTTTCTAGGTCCCATCTGTGCACTGATGCACTGAAAGAGTTAACAAGAGACAGTGTCTGGCCTGGCCCGTGGCAGTTCATGGTGTCACATTTCACAGCCCTCCTGGGGGTGGCAGCTCTCAGAGGGTCCAGGCCCAAAGGCAGCCTCTCACTGGTCGTCTGCAGTCAGGAGGGAAAGTTGGACAGATTCCCAAAATTCCTTTTCCACACCTTGGTCTCATCAGGTGGTCCAGCCTGTCTCATCACGTTTCCCCCCCTCTCTCCCCAGCTGCAGCCAAGGCTGGTTCAGCTGTGTCCAGCAGCAGAGCAGACTCTGTGCCGCAGATGTTCCCAAATCAGCTGCCCCTGCCTGGCCCCCTGACCTCCCCCTGCCCCCACTGAGCCCAGGGCAGAGAGGGCAGAGGGTGTGTGCTCTGACAGCCGGGAGGAAAGAGAACTGCCCGGGCTGCTTCCAAAGTGAATAAGAACTAGAAAATGCTTTCCCATTGGTCCAATAAAATGCCAATCTCAAAACAGCCAGCTCACTTCTGTGGGCCGGTCAAACCAGGACGCTGCTTACTGATCAGAAAGGGATATTTCTATATATGCATTCTTTTGTATTGTGGCTGAATATTTCCTGCCATTTTTTTATCTGAAGCTCCTTATATTTCTTGTTTTTAATTAGGAAAAAAAGTCTTCTGCATATAGAAGTGAAAAACTTGGTGATCTGTAATTCATAAGATTATTGACTTGATGCACATTGTGCCCTTAGTATTCTTGGGATAGGTATCTTTAGCGTGACTACATTCAGGGGATAGGAAGCAGGGTTCTTGTGCCAGGAGTTCCATGATGATCAGTACTAGTGGGCCATTTGCCAACTTTTGCCCAGAGTGAGTGCTGTACTGAACAAACACAGACTTGGTGAGGTAGAGACCAACTCCCATGGCAGCTCTATCAAATCTGCTTAAATGATAAGCACAGTATTTCCATTCTTTAACAAAGGGAACAACAGTCTTTTGCATTGCCAGTAGTAGGGTACAGCAGTTAAATTTTTCCATAAGTGCCCAAAACAGGTAAAAGGAATTAGAAATGAAAATAGCCTTAAAATGTGAGAGGATGCTTGCTTAATCGAATCTCATTTTGGACATATGACTTAAAGTATTAAATTAGTTCTATGCACCAAGGAAAGGTGTTTCTAGTTTGCTAGCTCTAACAGTCAAATGACATGTTTTCCTTCTTAAAACTCTCTTTGGAAGGATCTTCTCTTTTTCAAATGCTATAAAAGGCAATGAGACTATGCCGTTGCTGTGGTGATCCTGTCTAATGAAAGCTTTATGTCTCCCTGCCCAATTGGACCAGCACAGCTGACATCAAGAGCTGGCTGTTTCTAAAGGAGACTGGCTGAATTCATGTTGAATAACACTGGTGGGACAACTATGGATGACAAATATTTTCAGACACCTTTGTGTGTATTCTCCCATCAATGTTTTTAGCATGTGTAACATATGTACTCCTCTAGTTTGTGCACACATCATGCATTAAAATTGAGCTGAGCTCTGAGTGCCACCAGTAATTTGTTACCACTCATGATACTTGTGACAATATAGCAGTTTTCTGTTCCTTCTGCTGAGACCTCTGCCTTAGCAGCTTTCATTAATCACTTTTCTGATGTGAGAGACATTCCTGCTGTTTTAAGCTAAGAAACCTGTTTTCAAGATGATGGTAGACAAGCTGTTGTAGAGTGGGTATAACCTGCAGGAAGTGGTAGCCCCAGCCACAGAAAACAAATTATAAATATGTGATGACCCATCACTCTCTGTATGTTAGTAGTGAAACCATCTAGGTAGTCTCCTAGAGACATCCTTCTATTGTTCAGAAGCTGCTGATCAGGGAGACAATACCCACTGGTGGGAGATGGCAGTAATGTGCACCTGACATGACGGTTATCATTCAAGAAATATAAAATACACATATGTGGATGTCTCCCTAAAGGTGCCTTGATCTAGCTACAGAGCACAAGCTCACTTTCTTAGAGTTTATGCTCTATCAACAGTCTTTTAATATTTGTGCTCTTTTTAAAATAGCAAAATAGAAAATAGAACTGTCTGAATCTCACCTTTCATCTCACAGATGGGATCCACTTCCAGCTCCCACACTAGCTGTAGCACAAACTAGGAGACTGACAAAACAAACCCTGTGCCTGGTGATCTACGCTGAAATTAAAGAATATCTTTTAAAATGTTAATAGAAATAAAACAAAAATGCATTTTTCTCATAAAATTTCCCATAATCTTGTGTATGAAGTGATGAGTGTAGTGTTTTGTATTCTTCTAATACACCAGGATGAGGATTCATCTTGAGATCATGGAACACTAGTGTAATTGCTGCACATCAGGGGGGTACAGCCTTGTAACCTTCAGCACCTGATAGAGCAAGTGCATTTGGTTTAGCTCAGAAACTCATGAAAACTCTGAGATGTGAGTCAACACATGGGTTGAAGATACATGAAATAAGAAAAGTTTAAATAAATTAAAGCAATTTAACAAAGATTCAAAAGACATGATTATCAGAAGCCATCATAATAGCCTACCTCCTTAATCCTATTTTTTTGTGAATTAGCTAATAAAAGATCGCTTTCTACTAATTAGGTGGTGTTTACTGTTCTCTCAAAATTTAGTAGTTTCGTCTTCTTCAGAAGAGATGCTTAGCATTTTCAGAAACTGGTGATCAATGTCAGAGATGAAGACTAATTTTTATAGTCAATAAATTCAGCTAAACTATGTGGAAAAATTAAATAGATTTTTAGTGTTAATTCTGATTTTATTTATGGTTTCAGACAAGCATGTCCTTTCCTCATCCAGCCTCAGTTTTCTTTATAGCTTCAAATCTTCAGTAAACTTAATTGACCCTTAAACCCTCAAATTCACTTTTGATTTTAAATGTCCTTTCTCCCTTCACATTCATTAAAATCCACGTCTTTAGTGATAAACTTTTAGTTGTTGATTTTAAGCAAGCAGGTGTTCTTGGTCTAAAGATCGAACAAATCATAGTCAGAAAACAGAATTTTTAAAGTTTGAGATTCATGAAGCTGGTAGTCAGTCAGCTGGTCATTCCTATGACATTATTCCCTCAAAAGCCTCACTCTGTCTTTACTTAAGCTTTGTTTCAATATGTGTTTCAGAGGTGAAGGCGTTTTCCACAGACTTTTTTTTTGTTGTTTTCTCAGTGACGTTTTTGTTTTTCTCCCATTTGGACCCAAGGGACCCTGAACAGGCAGGATTGATGCTGGGCATGCATTCTGCTGTGAGCCCCTCTGTGACTCTGGGACAGAGTGTGCCTGTGCTGTGGTGCATGGCCACAGCTCCAAGTCGGCCTCCTTGCGCTACTAGGAGAGCTCCTTGGGAAAACCCTTATCCAGGCTTTTGCAGGGCAGTGGAAGATGTACAACAGCTGTAAATCACTCATGGAAATTAATATTTTCCTAATTATCCTCTATCTTAGAACAGATTTGCTGTCTTGTGTTCTGAACTATTATTTGTATTATTTACACTCGAGCATTATGTGTCATTGCTCTGATACTGTGAACATTTTAACATTTTCAGAACAAACACACATGATTCCGCAAAGAAAGGGGTAAATCAAGCTCTAATTCTAGAAATTCAGTGTTGTCCTTTCAGCCTGAATTTCTTCTAATCCAGTTGAAGTGAGAGAAAAAATTAGACTAAGTTTGCCTTCAGAGGTTCCCTCATTTTCATAGGATTAGCAGGTCAGTCCCTGCTTCCTTGTTCTGCCACTTTATTAGACAACTCAATGCTGCAATATTTTAGCAGGAACAATTTGCACACTACATTTGAATTTTAAAATAAGTAGTTTTTGAATATTATCAGTGTTCCAGGAAGGCAGATGTTTAAAATTGTTCCATAGATAAGGGAAATGGATGACCTTATTAAAGTATTTGGCTCTAGACTTTAAAATGTTGTTTCAGAAATTACCTATACTGTTTTTTATTGAAAAAGTGAATATTTGGGGAAAATAAAAGTAGATCAAAAGAAGGAACTTTAAAAAAAAAACTCTTTTGAAGGTCTGCTGCATTTGCTGGTAGCATGATCTGTTTTGCTTACACATGCATATTTATCATTTTCTTCTGCTGAAGCCCAACACAAAGCAGAAAATTTCTTTTTATCTGATATCAGTGAAAGTGATAACCCTTACTGGTATCACTTTGCTTTCTGCTTTCTAAATGCAGTGTTTCTTCCCTATTGTTGTCTGAAAGAACAACATATAACCAATATATGAATACAGAGTAATATTGTTTTCTTTTCTTTGTAAAGAAGCATGCTTCTGTGTATATATATATAAAGACAGACCCACTATAAATATATATTGTCTATACAAATGCAGAAAATGCAAGGTAAGGTCCATTTCGTAGGGTTTTTTAACATTTTCAAATACTATAGCTATATAACCTAGTCTAATGTTCTCAGCAGATTCTGTGAAGAGATTCACACAATTTATGTAGTGTTTTGCATGCAGGAACTCTATAAAATTATGTAAGCATCTGTTCTTGCAGATGCTTTTGGAGACATGTTGAGCTCTCAGATTGAATGCAGTACAGTATGCACATTCTAAAAATTATGATGTTAAATCTTCTCCAGATAAGAGCTAAAAAATTATGTTTTATTTGTTTTCCAAGACCCATATATGTGTGTGTGTGTGTGTATACACACGTAGAATATAGAATTAATGACAGTTCAATGACTGCTGGTTTTGAGACAATAGGCTAACATCCTTTTCATTTCTCTGTTACTGAATACTGGGCTTCTGAATTTTCCTTCTTGCATGAATACAAATTGAACATAAAAAGAATTAAAATATCTGCCCCTTCTTCTTGCTGCAGGTAGATAGGAGCCTATCAAATACCACGTATTTTTGAAGCAAGAAAGATACTGAATTTCTTCTGCTTTTTCAATTCTTACAGTGTTGGAGGGTTGATGAAAGATTCAGCCTAAGAATGTGGGAAAGCACTCCTTAGTTTGGGAGAGAAAAATATCACCCACATTGCCTCCTGGGAGTCTATATGCAAATGTTGCCACTGTTTCCCCTGTTGTTATTGGTTCATATTTGCTGCAGTAATTATAATATTTCTCATCCTCATCTCCCATTGGAATCCTTCCCTCAAACTCCACCCCTATCTGACCTAATGTAAGTTACAGTTTCACCCTGCCCCTTGCCTTTTCTAATGCACTCCATACTTCATTTCTAGTTCAGCTTCTCCTGTGTTGCTGTGGTTTGCTGTTTTCTCGTTTTTAAAGCTCTTTTGTTTTGGGTCACTGGATGGAGCCCATCCCTCATTTTTATCGCCACTTTCAGGGCTCTTCGTTGAGCTCCCAAGGTAGCGCATGGCCCGATCTACCTGGGCCACGCACAGCCTGCTACACTACAACAAGGTTTGTTCTCAGGCAGATGGGACAAACACTTTCTTTTTCAGACTCATTAATCCTGTTGAATCAGAATTTCAAACTACTGATTAACTACTGTGGTTTTGGAACGTTTTAGAATGTATAGTTGATAATACATCTCACCTGTAAAACTACAAGCCAGTTCTATTTCAGTTTACAAACATGGAAATAAAGTTGGGAGTTACAAGTATAGGCATTGATTTGACATGTGAGAATACTGTGCAGCTTGTTAAAAAAAATAATAAATCCAAAGAATGGGAAAATACAGAAAGAAATAATACTGAAAACACCAAGTTGAAATTATTGTGTTGACAAGGGATTTTAATATCACCTATATCAGAAAAAAAGCAACTGTGATTTTTAGCTGCTCTCAACAATGCTATGAACTGGAGAAGCAATGAATTTTTTGAGCCTCAAAACTTCTGCTGCAAGTGTATTGTTGCCATAATTTTTTCAAAGTACTTCACCAGAATGCTCTTCATGAGATTCAGGTTCAGAAAAGAGCAATGACAGTTATTGGGAAGAAGAAAAAAAAATATCTGGAAGGACAAAAACGAAAAAACATTTAACATGGAGAATGTTTGACAATTTTAACAAGTTCATACATATATTAATTACCTGATTAATGATATAACAATATAATTAGCATATGTAATTTAAATATCCAGATGTTTTAGCAGATGAGAAATTGTTTAATGTAATCTATCTTTTAGTATAGGAGTGTGTGTGCAGGTTTTATTTTTTTCTACAGGAATTGTGACTCCGTGGAAAGAACAGTGTTCTAAGAGTTATTTGAAGCTGAATTTAATTTAATGCCATCATTCATTTTCTATTGCCATGTCATATTTTCCTTCAAATCATCTCTGTAGTGAACTGCCTATGAAATAACAGGTGGACTTCTCTTTGCAAGCCTTTATTCATCTAGAAAATTCCTTTCCAGGAGAAAGATGAAAAATTATCTCCATATGACAGGTGGAAAAATGGCACAAGACAAGGTAAAAATTGTTCAAACAATCCAGTGATTTTGAAGCTTAATCTAAAATGACAATAGCTTTTTTTTTTTTTTTTCCAAGTAATTTACCTTTTGAATGGTATTTAGTAATTTTGAGCCATTTTTTGTGATGTTCATGGATATTCACAAAGTTCTGTCAATAAATTCTGTATTTTGGTCATTTCATGAGATGCAACATCAAAATGATGGTCACTTATAAGAGACAGTACTGGGAGAAAAGGTTGTTAACCATTGCACAGAAATTTCACAAAAGACAGTGCCTTCTTCCAGGGGAGAATTGTAGCTGCTCATGGCTGTAATGCATTTTCTCTGTTTTTCAAGAGGCTTTTTTTCTGCATCTTTCCCAGTGTAAATAAATACCTCATTGTGCAGTCATTGGTTTGTTCCTTGAAGGTGTCCATTTCTATATGTAGAACAAGAAAAATCTGCAGAGAATTGACTGTTGAATCCTAAGAAAAATACCCATTAGAATTGGACAAGCAATTTTAATTCCAGACTTCTAAAATTTTGTGATCCTTGGTTTTGTAGCCTTTTTCATATATGTTCTAAAAATAGACAGGAAAATTATGCATTTCAAAACTCAGACCACTATAAGAACTGTGAAATATCTGTGAGATTGACAGCTAACTGACCTGACTGGTGGGCAATACTGATGTTCACAGATCAAAATTTTTAGTTTGGGGTCAGATCTTTTTGTGTTTAGGAGTACTATTAAAAGAAGTCTGTTACACCTCTTGCATTCAGTTTTGCAAGAAGGCAGAAGTGCACAGAGAGCCTGGGAGTGCAGGACCACATGCTCCTCTGGTAGCCTCAGCTGCAGCAGCAAGCAGGCAGGCACTATTCTCCAGAGGAATGAGAAAGGGCATGTCCCTGACAAACTGACAACTGTGTGTTAAAATTCAAACTAGTACAGCACCAGCGAAGCAGCTATGATCAAGCAAAACAACAATAAAAAGGATAAATAACATTTCTTTATTGTAATTATGACAATAGCTTCTTTTTGTTGCTACTTTAAAAATAAATAGTAAAGTACTATATGATGATGTAAATAGCTACCATGGAAAGCTTCAGCCTTCATGTATGAAATTTAACAAATTATAAGAATCTGGAAATGGATCCAAGTATTGGAAAATAATGTGCAGGATTAAGTAGAAGTGAGCTAATATATATAAGTTGAGCAATGATCCAGAGATAGAAAGATTCTGCAGATGAAGCTGAACTTTAAAAATTAGAGAGGATGATATATCTATTCCTTTTCAAGGAAAGTAAGAATAGTCATAAAATTGTTTGGGTTGGAAGTGACCTTAAAAATCATGTTTCAGACCCCCTAAGCAGAGACAGGGACTCTTCCAGTAGACAAGGTTGCTCAAATCCCCATTGAACACTTCCAGGGATGGAGAATCTGGATCTTCTTTGGGCTACCTACCCCAGTGTCTTATCACCCTCACAGCAAAGAATTTCTTCCTAATATCTAGTTTAAACTTATTTTCTTTCAGTTTGCTCCCTATGTCATCACTACATGCATTTGTATGTTTTGTAGGAACATCTATTTTATATCAAGGCATATGTTAAGATTCAATTACTGAGAGATGCCTCTGTCCAAATTAAGGTGCAAACAAGACCATATGCCAAAATCAGTAATACAGGTATTTTTTAACAATGAATGTGAGGTAGAGAGATAGAATAAAAAAGAAAGAGATCAAGTAGAAGATAGTCAACATCTGTGGATCCAGTAGTGTCTTGATGGTCTCTCTTCACCCTGGGCTTCTGTGGTGGGGATCCTGAGGTTGTACAAAACTTTTCACTATATGTACATTTTAGCGAACAAAGGAATTAGTGCTCATTGGCTACACAGTTCTGTTCTATTGGTTAAATTATCCCCTTGCTTCTAGTGCTAACTAGTCCACATGCTCAGTCTTTCTCTTCTTTTTAGTTGGTGGGGTTTTTAAGTTGGTGGGTTGTGATCTCCCCCTGCTAGAATTACCTTGTACACAGTCAGAGCTGATTCAGCACAGTTGCTAAACTGGCTTTCCTTGTGGTCCATAAATTCTATATTCTTTGTGTCCAATATCAGAGATGTGTTCTCCTTAGTTTTGCTAACCTCTCCTCTCTAGGTCTGAGATAACACCTGGACAATAGTACCACCTTTATCTTATCCCAAGTTCTCCCTGTGATGGCTCAACTTAACTCAAAGTTCCAGGTATCCATGCAGGCATATTTGGGGGTGCTTTGGTGTTCATTGGTCACAGATGCCATCTGTCCCATAACTTGGGGTAGTCTTTCTTTGACCAGTGATATGTGTAAAAGCTGCTTTACGTGGTTTGCCACAGTGGGAATTTCTGCCCAAATGTGTTAACCAGAAAGAGGCAAACAAACCTTGCCTCTGTCAGGCCTGGAGTTCACACCATCCTGTTGCTCCATTCTGACTTATCCCGTGGCAAAGTCCTTCAGTGGACTGAACAGTGTTTCAGACAGGTGCCTGTGTTCTAATGGGTCTGTCACACAATTCTTATGACTCTTTTGTAATAAACTAGTAACACATAATTCCTTACGAAGAGTACACACAGAAATTCAGCTTTGCTCAGTTTCAGAGACTTTCATAGACTTCTGACATTTCCAGATGTAATATTATTCTAAGTGACATTGAGAGTGTATTGCTGTTTCTGGGGCATGGCATATAGACTGGATCTCCAGTTCTGTATACATCTGGAGCTGCTTTGGGAATGGTTGTTATACTCTTGATACATCAGAAAAAGTGTTTT
Organism: Sitta carolinensis; assembly: GCA_032173965.1. Taxonomy (NCBI): domain Eukaryota; kingdom Metazoa; phylum Chordata; class Aves; order Passeriformes; family Sittidae; genus Sitta; species Sitta carolinensis. The sequence continues at coordinate 75,388,671 of CM063284.1, forward strand.
AAAGACTAATATTGATATTTGTTCAAATTCCCTCCTGGGACACCTTGAATGACTAACTTAGTACTTATCAGAAACATTCAAACTCTCTTGGCTTCTGTTTTCTAATGCAAAACTTGTTTATTGTGGACAAAGGGCTTCATTGTTACCTACTTTTAATGGAAATCTAGAGGAACTTGAAGGTGTTAAGGAAATAACAGGCAGAATTCTCTTCTGAGTTGTGTCAATATAAACATGTTTCAGAAATCCTATGATAGTTTAAGCATTGTACTTTTTTTAACAGTGTCACAGCATGTCACTGAAACCTTTAATTGTGTATACTGTATTCCCACATCTTCAATTATCTCATTTCACTAGCATGGCACTTCATTAATATAGAGTATCTCATGCTGTTGTGCTCTGAACAGCAAGCAGTGAGAGAGATATTGCAGACAAGACCCTGAAGCCTTGAAATTTGGTTCACTCATGGCAGTTTTTCAATTTCTCACCTAAAGGTTTTGTTCTGTTCATAGTGTGAGGTTATGACTGTCAAGAGAATTTCTATAAAATGAAATTTTACTTTCTTGTAGGTGTCTCTTGAGCTCAGGAAAGATCAAGCCTGGCATATTTATAGCTCTACATAAGAACATCTTTGGCCATCACTGTCAACATATGTAAAACCTGCATGGAACAGCATGAAAAGACAGTTAAAAAATAAAGAAGTAGGCATACTGTAGACACAGCAACCAGCAAAATCCCTTAGTGCACAGAATTACTCAGTGGCTTTCATTATGCCTCTTAAAAATTCTGAGTTTATGTTGAACCAAGATATCCATCCTATTTACTAGCATTCCTTGCATGGAAGGTTGGATTTTTTTGAATACTTTGCAATCAACAGAAGTCTTGAAATGTTGTGCCCATCAGTGCTCAAAGATAATTATCATTTCACAAGGCTTACTCTTTGAAATGGTAAGATTTTTTTTTTTAAATTTATAAAAATACATGATCTTTGCCCCACAGACCACATGCTGCTTGCACAAACTAATATTGCTTATCCTATGTGCTGGAAATAATCTCAAGTTTTGCATGAAATGATCAGTGATCACAAATTCAAAAGCATTGTTCTCCAGCACTGCAGCATCCTGTGCATGTATTTGTGCAATAGAACAGTATTCACTGGCTTCTTGGATCTCCCACACAGAGTAATGCCAATCCTCCTAAAGCAGAGCTGTCTTATTTAATCTGGTAATCATAGCATTTGTCTTCTAAATTTTGGTATAACTTGATGATAATTGAAATTACCGTGTTACATTTTTCTTTCCCAAATTAGACTGACATGCTAGGTAGAATGATTGCAATGAATTTCTCTTAAAATTTATCAAGGAAGGGTGGGTAACATAATGCTTGACTATGTGACTGCAAGAGATTTCCCTGTTTTTCAGCTGTCAATTTTCCATAAAATTGGATTAAGATATTTCTTACAACTAGCAAAATTTCAGTAACATTACATTGACTTTTATTGCCTAGAAACAATGCATTAGATCTTTATCTGATTAGAGTAATGGCTATCTTATTGATCACATCAGTATTATCCTTCTATGACAGCTGTGTAAAAATCACCACCTTAGAGAAATTACCTGTTAGCTACAGCAATTGTTGGTATGCTGGTCACTGGCTGGCAGAGTCAGACTATGCCCAAGTTAGTAAAGCTTCCTTTTATTCAGGCTTGTTCTCCTTTGTACTGTCAGAAAGTTCAAATAACATACTTTTCACCAGGTTCTTCAGAAACTGTCTTCTGTAAATTTGAATTGCCCTCTTGATCACATATAAGAACATCTGACAGGCATAATAGAGATGCAACTCGCAGTGTCACTTTTGATTATTTAAAATTTAAATTGACTTGTTCAAATATACTGTGAATAGTTGTGGATACCACTAGAAATTTCCCTTACCATTTTAGAAGTTTCAATGCAGTGTATTACTTTACTATACCTTTTTCAATTTAAGCTTCATAATATTATTTTTAAATAACTCTTTCTATAAATAGAATTTCCAAATAATCATTCAGGTGCATATAGAAAAACATTCTTAACTACTGCTATTCTCAGAATCTTGACTTTCAGGAGTCTTACATGACAAGTGAACAGTGCAAAAATCCTGGAAAATGATTTTGAGAGGAATCAAAGGAGAATACTTAAATAGATCTTCTGTAATCCTTGCAGTTAGTGAACTTGGCACCTCAAACTAGGAACCATATTTCAGAGCAAAGGAGCATGGGTCAGAGGATGCTGAGCTGTCACTTACGGGCACAAATATTCACAAAAATAGTGTTTTATTTTTAAACTTAGAAACATAACTCCAGGTTTGTCCTAATACTTCTTTAGAACTTACAGAATTACTAAGATGAAAACCTCTGATGAAACAAAAGGATTTGTTTTGTGATTGAAGTAAAAACAACATAAACTATAGCAATTAATAAAAAAAAATCCCACAAACCATGTATCACATAGCCCAAGTATTATATTGCAAACATAATACTTCCAGCTAATGCACTAAAAAATTGTTAATATATGTATAAGCTTGACCTCTTCCCAAAGTAAACTAAAATAGAAATTTTATAAATATCTAATGGATGGTAATTATTCTTTTGCTAGATTAAAGTTTCTTAAACACACAAACAAACAAATAAACAAATCCCCTTTCAATTTAAGTTGGTAGGTCAGATGAAAAGTGAGATAGCAATGTCACAGCAGATACTGCAATTATTCTATCACCATGGTTTTTATTAACTTTTATTTGAAGATGAAGATATTAAAGTAGGGAACACAACACAAGAATAGGACAGTGAAGCAGCATCAGGAAAAATGTGAAGGAAGAGAGTCTGTAAACAGCCACAGAATTGTGGGATTCAAGGTCCATTTATTTTAATAAGTTTTTCCTATATTTTATAAAACATGGGTTTCCTGCTTCAGCGGAACTTTTATCTTATAGTATGCATTTGAGGGTCTTATGGTTTCCCTCAATGACCTTTGGATATTCAAACAGGGATATTCAACTGTTAGGTTCTTCCCTTAGCAACCCTCAGTATAGCAGTACATTCAAGAATTTGCTGATTCCTTTTCTATGCAATAAGTTTTCTTTACCTATTTATCTGTAGACTGTTTTGTGATACCCTGAGAGAAGCTCATAGGTCATACTTTCTTATTCCTATTTTTGTCAATATTCATCATTGTACAATCAATAATTTATCAGCTGCTTCCCTACAGCAACACAAAGTAGCGACACAAAACCAGCTCAAGAATGTCTGTGTTATTCATGGCTCCCTCAGTCACTCATTGCTATTGTGACATCTCAGCAGTGTCTTTTATGCAGTTATCATGCTGCTACCATGGACCTTTGGCCCAAAGCTATGCTATAATTCACTGATGCCCATTTTTCACAATCCATTTTACTAAGTGGATGCACTAGGTCCTGGGAGAAGTGCTTTTCAGCAATGAGTAACAAGGCAGAATCTTAAAGGAAATAAAAATCTTTTTGCTGTCTTGTTGTAAAAATTAGTTGTCAAACTTGTGTATCAATTATTGTTGATCTCATTCTGGTGCTTTTATAGCAGGTGTTATCTTGCTGCATGAGTGATCTGAAATGAGATCAAATAAGAGTATTACCAGCATAGAAGAGCCATACCAACACTCCTTTTAGTAGGTCAATGAGTTGCTCTGGGAGAGGAAGGTACTCCCACAGTGATTAAAGACTATTCTAAGCATTATTTCTTTCACCTAAACAGATAACATGATTTATAGATGAGAGCACCTCTTTGATTATGCTTTCTCTTGGGCTGTACTAACAGTTATTCTGAGGGCCAAGAGAAGTAATTCTTCCCTTCTGGCATTTATAGGACTGTGTCTGGAGTACCACACCTACTTTTGAGCTCCACAGTACAGGATGGTCTGTAACATAGTCATGGAAGGCAGAGGAGAGAGCTAATTTCTGTATTGAGGTGGGAGGGTACAGAACAAACAGCATCAGTCTCCTCTAGAAGGTGCACAGTAGTAGGACATGAGGCAACAAAACCAACTTGGAGTTAGAAAGGGTTGGTTAGATATTAAGGAAGAAGGAATTGACCCTGATTGTGGGCCAACACTGACACTGGTTGCCCCTAAAGGCTGTTAAATCTTTGTCATGGACATATTCAAAACAAAACAATATAAGGCCCTAAACAATCTGATCTAAGTTGAACTTAGAGAAGGAGGATGGTCTGGATGACCTTCTCAAGTACTTTTTAACATTTAAGACTTAGATATCAATGATTCTATAAAAACCCCAAACCACAGCCTAAAGAAATGCTTTACAATATGAAAGCAAAGTGATAAAGAGAACACTACAGAATTTTATATCCAAATTGTCTGATATGTATAACAGATGCCAGTATTTGGATCACAAGGGGAAATATAAACCCATTAAAACATATAAAAGTATAATACCATATATGTTTACAAAAATTGTTGATTATTATTAAAGTAGCTAAGGAAATAATAGCACGTATTTAGGGCATCTTAAATGTTTTTATTGTAATTGTGCCTGTCATTGCAGTACATTTACATTGTAATTGATACTCTTGGCTTAAGGTGTTCTGTGACTTCTTTGCTGGCATCGTATTTTATCTTATTTGTCAGCCACAGCTCACGATATGGTATGGCATGACATAAAGCTGTATAACATAAAAAGGAGGGAAAAAAGCAAGTAATCCACTCTGACGTAACTTCTGTCATGCAAAACAATTTTTTAGTCTAATTCAAGCCTCAGAAAAAAACCCAGCATATCAATTGTCAATCGTGACTTGTGTTAATGCAAATGTATTACTTCCTAAAAGAAAAATAAGTTTTCAGAGATACTATTTTTATTTTGTTATAAACAGTTATTTCCTTGGGTTTTATTATATAAGGAGATTAGATGTTCTACATAAAGCATATTAAAAGTGCACTTCCAAAACTGTCTTTGTTTTAACAGCATACTTTTAATTACTGTGCAAGTTTCTTTTCCATCATGACTGCTACTATAATAGTAGATAAATAGAAGATAAAAGTATATGTTAAATCCTAAAACTAGCAGAACAAATCACACTAATTTGAATCAAAATAAAGCCTGGAAAAATAATGGAATTGGAAGAAGTTTCACTGAAAACAAAAAAAAAAATTGCTTTGAAGAAATAATTTCAGTATTTTTCTTCTTAAAATGTCCATGCTTATATTGTCTCCCATATGTCCATAAATTTGTCACCACATGCACATTTCCTAATAGAATTGAAGTGGATGTTGGTTTCTTGTTTAATTCTTGATAGACTATCCTCAATCTACTGCATTTTTAAAGTTCATAGTTACTCTAGCAACAGGATTTTAATTTTTTTTGAAAGATTGCATATTTGTCCCCACACATAGATTATATATATATCGCTTCTAATAATTTTGTGAATGCACAGGATTTTATTGACAAAAACTTAAATGCCTTTTTAAGTGTTGTGCTGATAAATTTGTAGTGCTTTCATAGAAACTAGCTCTTATGTTTAAAAGATAATGCTTCTGCTAATATAAGAATTATTGCCTCACATAATTCGCACATAATGTGCAATCAATTGGTAGTTTGCATACCCCGTTTCATATGCTTAAATGTCTGTCTTTAAGTTTAGTTGCAGCAGCAGGCCTCAGGAAACCTAAATACTTGGATTAACACAGACAATCTCAAATCACAATGACAAAGAATATCAGAGAGAGGAAGAAATTGTCAACTATTTTCTCTGGATGACTTCATAATGCATGCAATGTAAGGTTATATGTATGAATGTTTAAATTGCTCTTCTATTCACAAATAAAGTATGGTTGTAATAAAAGTTTGGTATCATTCTATATAGGATTTTAAATTCAAAGATTTTTTCTTAAATTAAGACTCAAAGTACTTCCATCAAATCCCAGTGATTGTCTAAGTAGAGAAGGTCTCAGAATATATAAGATTTGTCTTGGATGGGTTTAAAGAATGAGAAGGTCTAAGAATATATAAGATTTGTCTTGGATGGGTTTAAAGAATGATTTATGTTATAAATTCTTGTAAGCTCTCAGTTCTTACTCTCTGTTAAACTTGCATATATACCTTTATAAAAAATAGATGAGAAACTGTATCATTTTATGGTAATCCAATCTTTACCATTTATAATTTCCAATAAAATAGTGTACTTTAAATGTACTTCAATGAGATTAAATGGCATTAAAATACAACCAGTCATTGAGTTGACCTGATATATTTGTAGTGTCTACTGTATTCTTAATTTGACATGTCCCATACAATATAGGTTCGAAGAAGACTGGCATAACAAATTTTTATTTTTGTATTTTTGAAATTAATTTTTTCTCATATGAAACAGGCTGGAAAATCTACCTTATTTTTTTTCTACATTACTTCACTTTTCTATAATAAAAAAATTTGATTACCTTTCTATAGCAAAAATTCACCTCAAAGGCAGGAAAGCTTTCCTCTCATTTTTCATTTAACATTCTCTTTGTTCTCTTGGAAACTTCTGTGAAACTAGCAGTCTCTCTCTGTTATTCCATTCTTCAATTTTTGAATGATTCATTATAATAAAGATTATTATGTCAGCATATAGACTTGAATTTAGTAAACTTTGCTTCCTACAGTCTTGTGTCCCCTTACCTGGAAGAGCTTGAGAGACCTGACTCATTCCTGGTCAAGTGTGCGTAAAGTCTCTGGCCCATTTACTCAGCAGATATTCCACTCTCTAATTTAAGAATGCCCATCCAGGCAGACCAAAAAATTCCTTGGATTGCTTTTGGAGCAAGACATCCATGTCGTTCTGCTCTTCCACTACAGGACTTTCTATCGTTTGCAGTTGCACACCTACAGTACAATTCCTCTTCTTTTAAGATTTAGCCTTCTGTCCTAGGGTGATGTTTGTATCCCCATTTATGTGTGTTCTGCTATGTTGGATGTTATGTTCTGTGCCTGTGAGACGGGCTCTGAAGGACAAATGTTTTGTTTTGGTTCTGTTATCAGCCTGCTTCCCCCCCACGACTGGCGGGACACAGAGACGGGGCAGTACATAGTGTGGCTGTTGTTTTTTGCTGCTCTCTTTTCTCCTTGACTCTAGCTCTGGCTGCTGCTTTTGCTCCTGCTCCTGCTTCGCTTCGCTCTTGCTTTGTTTTTTTTCCTTTTTTTTCTTTTTTCTTGTAACTACTGGGACCTGCTCCGGACTGGGACCTGAGAACACCTTGTGGCCAGCAACAGCCATCCCCAGCGCCGGAGGGAGTGACAACAGGGCGACCACCCCCAAGAGAGACTCGCTGCATTTGTCATCTCTTTTTCAGAGCTGTGAAAAAGTGTTGTCATCTGGTATTGTTCATTTTGTGTACTGGGGGGGGGAGGCTGTGCCTGTTAAATAAACAGGTTCTTTCCACTTCTCTCCGAGGAATCATTCCCGAACCGGCTGGGGGGAGGGGCCGTGTGGGTTTGATCTCCGGAGGGAGCTTCCTTTGGAGGTTTTCTCCCAGATTTGCCCTAAACTAGGACAAAATTTGGCGCCCAACGCGAGGCTCGAGAGAGAGTGGAAAAACCCTGTTTTGAGTATATTTTGGTTGTTACTACTTGGTGGTGGTATAAAGCATTTAATAGTCATGTGCTTTCAATTTATAATGTCTCTTGGGGTGAAGGCTTGCCTGTATTTCTGGTCCCTAGGGTTTTTTGAGATCATAATACTTCTATGGTCCCTAGGTTTATTTGCTTATCCTCAAATAGTTCTACTATTGTCCCTAATACGTAGTTTTTACAGCAGAGGGGCAGTGACCAGAATAGCCATACTGCTGGGCTTGGTGGTGGTGATTTGTAAGAAGTTTATAAATCTGCTGGGGGCTGTTCCAGGTATGGATGGTTCATGGCTATGGTTATTTACCCAGATTGTTATGGGAGGAGTAGGGGATGAGGCTTTTCAGTCTTTGCTTTCCTTCTTCTCCTCTGAGTTTGTCACATCACTGTTTGAGAATATTCAGTTTCCCCTGAATGTTAAAGAGACTATCTTTCTGGTCTTTAATCTAGTAAGCTTCCATTATACAGTCCGCAGCTTCTCTAGAATGAGGGCTGAGATTTCTAGACGGGCTGATGAGACCCCTGACCCAGGAGTAGACCCAGGTGTGGAAAATCCTGAGTGGTGTGGGAAATGGGAGGATATGGGCCAAATCCTGAAGGAATTCTCTGACCCTATAGCCTGGGACTTTCCCCATGAACAAATTCAGAACCCAGCTGAGGTAGGGAAATACCTGAAAGAGAAGTACCATGATGATCCTAAGGAGAAAAAGATCATTGCAGTGAGCTGGGCCCTGGCATATGCTTATCGCACACTGCTAGATACTGTAGGACAGCAAACAGAGGAAGGGGGGCAGGGAGATACATCAGCAGTTATCCCGGTCACTCAGGCTACAGCAAACACCCTGGGCTCAAAGCCAGCAGCCAAACCAGATAGTGAGCCTAAGGCAGCAGCTACACAGATAATAAGCCTCAACCAATGGCTGTTGCTACTAGCACTCGAAGTGGGAAGTGCACAGACAAGACCGATCGACCAGTGGATGATGATGATGATGATGCAGGAGAAGGACCCTCAACACCTCCTGACATAAAATCAGGAGTCAAAACAACAGGTACCAGATCAGAAGCCAATATTGAGTCCTTTTCCCTGAAGGACCTTCGTGGCCTACGGAAGGACTACACTCGACGACCTGATGAATCTATAATTAGTTGGTTAGTCCGTCTTTGGGATGTTGCAGGTGAGGCTACAATTCTGGATGGCACTGAAGCGAGGCATTTGGGATCCCTGTCACATGATCCTGTCATCGACCAAGGAATGATGAGAGGGGTTAACCCTCACAGCCTCTGGGCACGGGTCTTGGAAAGTGTAGCACAAAGATACCTCTGTGCAGACGATCTTTATATGCAGCAAACACAGTGGAAAACCATAGAACAAGGGATACAATGCCTGAGAGAAATGGCAGTGGCAGAGATTATCTTCTCAGATGACATAACAACTAGGAATCCAGACATGGTACCATGCACGTCTGTGATGTGGCGAAAACTGGTACGACTTGGGCCACAAGAATATGCCTCTGCTTTAGCCATAATGAAGAGGGATGACAGGAATGAGACTGTGCTGGATATGGCAAAGAAGCTCCGAGCTTACGCAGATGCTGTGCATGGCCCAACACATGCCAGAATTGCAGCGGTGGAAACACGTCTGCAAAAATTAGAGGACAAGATAGAAGAAAATCATAAGAAGCTCAGAGAAGAGATTAAAGAAGACCTTCTCCAAATCTCAGCAGTACAGATCAGAGGCTCTGGTACCCAACGCAGACGTTCCCCATATGGAGAGAGAAAATACACCCCACGAGCTGAGCTGTGGTTCTTCCTGCGTGATTGTGGAGAAAACATGAGGAGATGGGATGGAAAACCAACTGCTGCTCTGGCCCAACGGGTGCGTGAATTGAAGGAAGACAAGGATCAGAGAGGAAGTTCCACCAAAAGGAAAGCAGCTCCAGTTGCCCGTAGCCAAACTGCCAAGTATGATGATAATGATGACATGTCCGATCCCCTTGAAGGAACCTCCAAAACATATACCCAAGGAAAGAAGGATAACCAGGCTTAGAGGGGCCCTGCCTCTAGCCAGGTAGAGGCTAGGGAAAACCGTGTTTTCTGGACCGTGTGGATTCGTTGGCCTGGCACATCGGAACCACGAGAGTATACAGCTTTAGTTGACACTGGTGCGCAGTGCACATTAATCCCATCAAGACATGTGGGGACAGAATCTGTTTCTATTGCTGGTGTGACAGGGGGATCGCAGGATTTCACTTTGGTGGAAGCTGATGTGAGCCTGACTGGAAATGAGTGGAAGAAACACCCTATTGTGACTGGCCCAGAGGCCCCATGTATTTTGGGCATAGATTATCTTCGAAGTGGGTATTTCAAAGACCCAAAAGGACTCAGGTGGGCATTTGGGATAGCGGCTGTAGTGACAGAGAGCATCCAGCAACTGAACACTTTGCCTGGACTGTCCGAAAATCCATCTACAGTAGGACTTCTGAAGGGAGAAGAGCAACAGGTACCAATTGCTACTTCCATAGTGCATCGTCGACAGTACAGAACAACTCGAGATGCTGTGATTCCCATCCATAAGATGATCCGAGAGCTGGAGAGCCAAGGGGTGGTCAGCAAAACCCACTCACCCTTCAACAGCCCCATCTGGCCTGTGCGCAAATCTGAAGGAGAATGGAGATTGACGGTGGACTACCGTGCATTAAATGAAGTGACTCTACCGCTGAGTGCTGCTGTGCCAGACATATTAGAGCTCCAGTACGAGCTGGAGTCCAAGGCAGCGAAGTGGTATGCCACTATTGACATTGCAAATGCATTTTTCTCCATTCCTCTGGCAGCAGAATGCAGGCCTCAGTTTGCTTTCACGTGGAGGGGAGTGCAGTATACTTGGAATCGACTGCCCCAGGGGTGGAAGCACAGTCCCACCATCTGCCATGGACTGATCCAGACTGCACTAGAAAAGGGTGAGGCTCCAGAACATCTACAGTATATTGATGACATCATTGTGTGGGGGAACACGGCAGTAGAAGTGTTTGAGAAAGGAGAGAAAATTATCCAAATCCTCCTGAAAGCTGGTTTCGCCATCAAAAGAGTAAAGTCAAGGGACCAGCTCGTGAGATTCAGTTCCTAGGAGTAAAGTGGCAAGATGGACGGCGTCAGATTCCTACGGATGTCATCAATAAGATTACAGCTATGTCTCCACCAACCAATAAGAAGGAGACACAAGCTTTCCTAGGCGCCATAGGTTTTTGGAGAATGCACATTCCTGAGTACAGTCAAATCGTAAGCCCTCTTTACCTGGTCACCCGCAAGAAGAACGATTTCCACTGGGGCCCTGAGCAGCAACAAGCTTTTGCCCAGATTAAGCAGGAGATCGCTCATGCGGTGGCCCTTGGCCCAGTCAGGACAGGACCAGAGGTAAAGAATGTGCTCTACTCTGCAGCCGGGAGCCATGGTCTGTCCTGGAGCCTTTGGCAAAAGGTGCCTGGGGAGACTCGGGGTCGACCATTGGGATTTTGGAGTCGAGGCTACAGGGGGTCTGAATCCAACTACACTCCAACAGAAAAAGAAATCTTAGCTGCTTACGAAGGAGTCCAAGCTGCCTCAGAAGTGATTGGTACAGAAGTGCAACTCCTTCTGACACCCCGACTACCGGTACTGGGGTGGATGTTCAAAGACAAGGTTCCTTCTACCCACCATGCCACCAGTGCTACATGGAGCAAGTGGATTGCTCTTCTCACACAGTGCGCCCGTATAGGTAAACTAAATCGCCCTGGGATTCTGGAGGCAATTACAAATTGGCCCGAAGGTGAGAATTTTGATGTCAGAGATGAAGAAGAAGAGCCAGTGACACGGGCTCAAGAAGCTCCTCCATATAACCAACTGCCCCCAGAGGAAACACGCTATGCTCTTTTCACTGACGGTTCCTGTCGTATTGTAGGGATGAACCGGAAGTGGAAAGCAGCTGTCTGGAGCCCCACACGACAGGTCGCAGAGGCCATTGAGGGAGAAGGTGGGTCAAGCCAACTTGCAGAGCTCAAAGCCGTTCAACTGGCCCTGGACATTGCTGAAAGAGAGAGGTGGCCAAAGCTCTACCTCTACACTGATTCATGGATGGTAGCCAATGCTCTGTGGGGATGGCTGGAGAGGTGGAAAAAGGCTCACTGGCAACGTAGAGGAAAACCAATTTGGGCTGCTGAAGAGTGGAAAGACATCGCTACCAGAGTAGGGAGGCTACCTATGAAGGTCCGCCATGTAGATGCCCATGTCCCCAAAAGTAGAGCTAATGAGGAGCACCAAAACAACAATCAGGTAGATCAGGCTGCAAAGATAGGGGTGTCCAAGATAGATCTAGACTGGGAACACAAGGGAGAGTTGTTCCTAGCTCGATGGGCCCATGATGCCTCAGGCCATCAGGGTAGAGATGCCACCTATAAGTGGGCTCGAGACCGAGGGGTGGATTTAAACATGGATAGCATTTCTCAGGTTATCCACGACTGTGAGACATGTGCTGCCATCAAGCAGGCCAAAAGGGTGAAGCCCCTCTGGTATGGGGGGCGATGGTCCAAATACAAGTATGGGGAGGCCTGGCAGGTTGACTACATCACACTGCCCCAAACACGTCAAGGCAAGCGCTACGTGCTCACAATGGTAGAAGCCACCACAGGATGGTTGGAGACCTACCCTACGTCTCATGCCACTGCCCGGAACACCATCCTGGGCCTTGAAAAGCAGGTCCTTTGGAGGCATGGTACCCCTGAGAGAATTGAGTCAGACAATGGGACTCATTTTAAGAACAGTCTTATCAACACTTGGGCTAGGGAACATGGCATCGAGTGGGTGTATCATATTCCCTAACATGCACCAGCTGCAGGTAAAGTAGAAAGGTACAACGGATTACTAAAAACCCAGCTGAAGGCCTTGGGTGGGGGATCTTTCAAAAATTGGGAGCAGCATCTAGCAAAGGCCACTTGGTTAGTTAACACTCGGGGTTCCACCAACCGAGCAGGTCCTGCCCAGTCTGAGTCCTTGAATACAGCAGACGGAGATAAAGTCCCAGTGGTGCATGTCAGAGGTTTGTTAGGGAAGACGGTGTGGATCAAGTCTGCCTCTAGTACAGACAAACCCATCCGCGGGGTTGTCTTTGCTCAGGGACCAGGTTGCACCTGGTGGGTAATGCAAAGAGATGGATCAACACGATGTGTACCTCAGGGAGATCTGATTGTGGGGTGAAGATGATCAATATTTGTTGGAAAATGTGTAAGTGTCGAAGGTCTGGGCAAGTGAAAAAATGGAGAAGGAAACATGTAAGTGTCGAAGGTCTGAGCAAGTGACAGATGGAAGTTTTAAAATGTATGATGTGTGGTAGTATAATATGGGGATAAGGGGTGGAATGTCCTAGGGTGATGTTTGTATCCCATTTATGTGTGTTCTGCTATGTTGGATGTTATGTTCTGTGCCTGTGAGACGGGCTCTGAAGGACAAATATTTTGTTTTGGTTCTGTTATCAGCCTGCTCCCCCCCCACGACTGGCGGGACACAGAGACGGGCAGTACATAGTGTGGCTGTTGTTTTTTGCTGCTCTCTTTTCTCCTTGACTCTAGCTCTGGCTGCTGCTTTTGCTCCTGCTCCTGCTTCGCTTCGCTCTTGCTTTGTTTTTTTTCCTTTTTTTTCTTTTTTCTTGTAACTACTGGGACCTGCTCCGGACTGGGACCTGAGAACACCTTGTGGCCGGCAACAGCCATCCCCAGCGCCGGAGGGAGTGACAACAGGGCGACCACCCCCAAGAGAGACTCGCTACATTTGTCATCTCTTTTTCAGAGCTGTGAAAAAGTGTTGTCATCTGGTATTGTTCATTTTGTGTACTGGGGGGGGGGAGGCTGTGCCTGTTAAATAAACAGGTTCTTTCCACTTCTCTCCGAGGAATCATTCCCGAACCGGCTGGGGGGAGGGGCCGTGTGGGTTTGATCTCCGGAGGGATCTTCCTTTGGAGGTTTTCTCCCAGATTTGCCCTAAACTAGGACACCTTCAAAGAATCATCATTCAAGAATGATCCCATTAAGTAATTTAAAAAGGAAGATAATGTTGCTTGTAAACATGCTAGTGGGGAAAACTGAGACATCCCTAAAATAGTGTCAGAGATGAGAGGAATTTACAAGAATGATTCTAAAAGTTATGATTATAAACGTAAGACAACTTTTTTCTACAGAAATAATGAAGGAAATTAAGGAGCAATGAAATATAAGGCAGATCCTCCTCAGCTGGCTGCCATGTGTCCACTCAGCTAGTATTTAATTCCCCCTCTCAGTAGGATGGGGACAGAAAAATTAAAAAAAAACCCCTCATGGATCAGGAAAAAAGGCAGTATAATGAATGAAAGTAAAGGAAGCAGGAAACAAAGCAGAACAAAATGATTTATTCTCTTATTTCCCACCATCAGGCAGAGTTCAGCCACTTCCTAAGAACTGGGGATTAAGTATGTATTACAGTTACTTTGGAAGACAAATATCTCTCTAACAAATGCCCCCTCCAGGCATTCCTCTTCTCTTAGCTTCTATTGATGAATATTGCATCATATGATATGGAATATCCTGGGAAAAGCACTGCGGTATTATCAACCCCTTTCTACCTGCCAATGCAGACCACTCTCTGAAGGCTGTTATGTGAATATTAACTCCAATCTGGACATGCTCAATACAGAAAGTTTATATATTTGGTGGTTATTCGTTGTTTATAGAGAAAATGAGAATGAGTCTAATACACCAGGATGTCAGCTTATGTATCAATCACTTTTACAAGTTCATGTCTCTTGTAGACAGATACAATCTTGCTTCATATCTATCCACTGAGTGCTGATACCATATAATTTTATAACCAGTTGTATTTCATCGTGTTATTCTTCTCTGTCCATCCATTTTCTGTTTCACTTTCTTAATTCTGTAAAACAGGAGACGCTTATCACTGTCACTCTGAGGTTGATTAGTCCATCTTCCACCCTTCCTGAATCTCTAATTCATTATCACAAATATTGGTGCAGACCACCAGTTTGTGCTGGCAGCTTCTATCATGCTCCTCATTTAAGCACCACCAGGTTTTTTCCACTACTTCCCATCATTCTGCCTACAAATACAAAAGGAGTTTTAAATGTTTTTAACTTCAAAATTATCCTTAGTTTTTCTTGCCTTGTGCTACATACCAGAAGTTGCTAATAGCCTAGATGTTCTGTGCTCTTCTCTACTGCAATTCTTCCTGTAGTTTCATTGCTTAAATTTCATTTAAAAAAATTTTCAATGTTTGTGCAGCATGGTGCTCAGTGAAGTGAACAGGACCATTTATTATCCTGATAGTGTACACAGATAAACAAAAACCTACATGATTCACAACCAAGGTTGGGTTTTTTTCCAGCTTAACTAACTGTGACTAATTATTAGAAGCTTTAGACAATTTTTAAATTAATGGATTTATAAATGGAATGGAAGGCAGCTTTTGCTATAATGATGAATGTTTACAGATTTGTACTAGAAATTAATAAAAATAACAAAGACAGTTATAAGTACTACTTAGTGGTTTTGTATTCAACTGAAATCAGAGGTAAGGAAAAACTTCTAAAATAATAAATCATTCAGTGTACTGAATTTGTTCCTGCTTGTTTTGGTAGAGCTTGGTTCTACTGACACACTGGGTTGCTTATACACATTATATTATTTCACAGCGTGGTGTATGAGCAAGTAAGGAAGAGAAGTTTGAAGTGATGGTTGTTTGGAATGTTTGTTTTTGTTAGTCAACTCTTGCAGATTGGCTTTTCTGTCAAGATTGAAAATCTGCTACTAACTATTCTTTCCACTGCTTATATACTGAGGGAATTTACTCAGTTTGCATATTTTATAACCTGAAGGAAAAATAAACAAAAAGAAAAAAGAAAATAAAATCAGGAAGCAGTCCATTTTTCTAAAGGCATTGCCAAAGGGTTTCAGCCTGAAGACTGTTTAAAAAGAAAACAAACTAACAAGCCAAAACAACTTTGGAGACGTTTTAATCTCAGTATAACATGGCCATCATCAGCCTGAGGAATGCCGAGTGAGAGATTAAGTATGTTTTACTAACTTGAGATCTAATTAAAAAGCTGTGTGATGAAAGAAATTAAGAAAAACATTCCTTATAAAAAAATATCTCAAAATTAAATCCTAGCTGCTGACAGAACTTGGACTAAGAATAAAGCTGAGGGGTTATATTGTATTCAATGTTGAAGACAGGCACATAACAGTGTTCCAATCTGTGGCAGATGCATAAAATCTACTAATTTAAATGAAAATATGTATATAAATTTTCTCTTGTGCCTTACTCACCTCCAGCACAGCAGACAGGTATTTGGTTTTTTTTAAACAAGTAATTTTAAGAAATACCTTTATATGCAGAAACTGCCATGTTTGTTTTTGATGTAGTTGAAAAGGCAGTTGACGGCTTTCAGAAGATTATCCGCATTTTAATGAATTGAAAACTTGTCTTTCACGAATATACTAGAATAATGTGCCTAATTTCTTAAAATTTGCCAACTTAAAAACATACCAGTGAAATATTCAGCAGTGAGTTGAGAAGAAGATGAAAGATCTAAGCTCTTAGAGAAAGAATAATGATTTTTGTGGTACAGACACAATCTCTCCTTGTGTTTATTCCTCCCTGCAAGTATACCATTAGGTTACATCTGCCCCGATTTTAGTTTGACATTTGCAAGAGTCATTCTAGCCCATTGCAAAAATTATTAAAAAGATAGCAATGTAATGGTATCATGTTCTGTGTCATGTAAGGGTGATAAATTCTAATGGGAAAGTTTCCTGAAGTACTTGCATCAATTTTTTTTTTCCTTTTTTTTTTTTTTAATCTCATTTGAAAGAGTATTTTAAAATTTTCCCTCAAATTTTACCTATATACTCATTTTTCAAAGACTGATGATTTATAAGCATAGATCATCCTGTAATCTGTTTCATGAATGTTCCATGTTTTTGAGTCTTTATTTCTTTCAGAAGAATTTCATTATTTTTTAAGAGATTTCTCTTTCACTATATAATTGGTCTTTCCTAGTTTTAAGTAGGTGCACCACTGGTGGTGCACTTTTTCCTTAAAGTGCATTAGTTTCTGTTCTCCTCAAATTCTATCATTGAAGTCTTTCTAATAGAGACAAACTTAATGGGTTAACTCCATAGTTTTTATATGAAAGGACTTAATTTTCTCCTAGGTCAAAAGTAATTAATTTTAAATGTTTCTTTGTCTCTTGATGATTATATGATACATCTGTATTATTATTGATAAAAATGTTAAAAATTACATACATAGAACCATAGAACCAAAAAACCCCAAACCTCTAAAAATATTATTGAGTCCAAATGTTAACCCAGCACTGCTTTGTTCTCCACTAAACTGTTGAGTCCCAGAACATTCCTCTGACTGTCCTGGAAAATTTATAAGCCACAAGAGTTTAAGTAAAATGATAGTTAACTTATCACAGGGTGAAAAAGTAGAATTTTGGGGTTTTAGAATGGTGGTTCAAGAGGCAAAAATGGAGGAATTTGGGCATGTCCTGTCTTTCTTCTTCGTCTTCTTGTCCTCCATCTTCTGCTGTGATGGTGGCATTTTTTGATTGGTTTAGAGTAGAGACACACTGTCCAACATAGCTGATAGGTATTGGAAAATTACTGTAAATTAAGTACGCATAGTTTTTAGTATAAAGGATAAACACTGCCCCAAGGGAGGTCGGTCTGCTCCATCCTGACCTACAAGATGGACCTTAGCAGGTCAGAGCCAGAATGTAATAGATAAGAGAAAAATAAACAACCTTGAAAACTAGAACAGAAATATTTCCGTTTGTTCTTCTGACGTGGGGCTGGGAAGACAGGAGACTTTTTTGGAATCTTGGGTTCATCACAGCAACACAATATCCAAGACTAAACCACGCTCCCAAATGCCACATCCGCACTCCTTTCGAATACTTCCAGGGATAGTGACTCAACCACATCCCTGGGAAGCCTATTCCAATGCCTGAAAACCCTTTCCATGAAGAAATTTTTCCTAATATCCAATCTAAGCCTGACTTGGTGAAACCTAAGGCCATTTCCTCTTGTCCTATCGTTTGTTACTTGTCAGAAAAGATCGACCTCTCCCCTTGCTACAGCATCCTTTCTGATTGTTGTGGTGAGCAATAAGGTTCCTCCTGAGCTTTATTTTTCTCCAGACTGAACAGCTCCAGCTGCTCCTCTTGATACCTGTACTCTAGACACAGCTGTGTGTTGGTGAAAACACAGTACATTGATTGAAAAACTCATTGATATTGATGTTATTAGATGAGGCACAAATTAGAATGGTAATTTTAGCTAAAATTGATTTAATATAAGCCTATATTTAGGTTAATTTCTGAGCGGAACTTAACTACTTAATGAGTATTTTTACTTCTCTTAGATATGTTTTAGAAAGACAATATTTAATATTTTAGACTTCACCTCGAAAGATTACTCAAAGAGTGGGTGAAAATACTTTCTTTAGCAAATAAGATTGTCAACTGTTATATATTGATTTTAATGTGTCATTTTAAATGTCACAATATTATTAAATTTTAAGCATATATGTACAGGGGAACCTATGTATCAGGTCTAAATGGCAACACAATTTTAGACTAAGTACATAATTTTTTTTTTTAAATTTATTCAGTCATTTTCAAAATACCTACTGTTCTTGAAAAATTTAATAGTGAAAAAAAAAAATAAGTTGGAGTATATGACTCCAGTGATTCCATATTCTGGAAAGAAATAGAAGCATGATCAAAGGAAGAATAAGGCATGTGCCTGCAACGTTTTTCAGAACTTCTGCATGTCTTGAAAGAGACAGGAATAAAATTATTAATGACACAGCTAGTCAAAAACATTCATTATTTTGGAGATTGAAAAGATCAGATTGTATTTCTTAGTATTCTTTGTCTTCTGACTCTTTGTGTTGGGTTTAAACAGCCTGATTTTGCTAGCGGGTGGCC
Source organism: Sitta carolinensis (assembly GCA_032173965.1). Taxonomy (NCBI): domain Eukaryota; kingdom Metazoa; phylum Chordata; class Aves; order Passeriformes; family Sittidae; genus Sitta; species Sitta carolinensis. Next base: position 75,407,302 of record CM063284.1, read on the forward strand.
ACAGAGGTGGCTCCTGTGGCTGCTGGGACCTTCCACCATGTCCAGCAGAGCCAATCCCTGATGGCTCTGAAGATGGACATGCTGCTGGTCAGGGCTGGGCCAGTTAGAAATGGTGGTAATGCCTCTGTGACTACATATTTGCAAAGAAAATCAAAACAAACTTTGGGCGCACTTTTAATTCCAGACAGAGAAGAAGAGGAGGTAAGAACATATGAGGTAAACAACATGGAGACACCAAGGTCAGTGGAGGAGGGCAGGAGGTGCTCCAGGCACTGGATCCAAGACTCCTCTGTGGGCTGTGGTGAGACCATGGTGAAGCAGCTGTGTCCCTGCAGCCCATGGGGATCCACAGGGGATGCAGAGATCCACCCACAGCCCATGGGGATCCACAGGGGATGCAGAGATCCACCCACAGCCCATGGGGATCCACAGGGGATGCAGAGATCCACCCACAGCCCATGGGGATCCACAGGGGATGCAGAGATCCACCCACAGCCCATGGGGATCCACAGGGGATGCAGAGATCCACCCACAGCCCATGGGGGAGGTGCCCATGCCAGAGTGCATGTTGCCTGGAAGAGGCTGTGATCCAGTGGGAGACCCAGTGGAAGAAGAGTCCCTGCTTCCAGTTTGGAGCAGCCTGTCCTTGGAGGACTACACCCTGGAAGAGTGACCCATGCCATGGCAGTTTTGGAATGACTGTGTTCCTGTAGGAGTGACCTACACCAAGGAAGGTCATAGAGAACTGTCTCCCATGGGAGGGACCCCACGGCCTCACAGGGAAGGACTCCTCTCCCTGGACAGTGGAAGAAAATCTCAGGTGATGAACTGACCAGAACCCCCTGTTCTGCTCCCCTGCACTGCCAGTGAGAAGGAGGTTGGAGTAAGAAAAGGTGTTTTTAAGGGCTTATTTTACTTCTCATTATCCTCCTCTGATTCTGTTAGAATCTCTGATTCACCTTTAAATTGAGCCTGTGTTACTCTTGGAGTGTTTTCTCCTGGTCCTTATCTCAACTCATGAACCCCATGTTAAATTTTTTTCTCCTCTGCACAGCTGTGGCAGAGGAGTGTGAGTAAAAGACTTTCGTGGGTGCCTGGTGTTTGGCCACTTTTACTTTGATGTATGCAGACATTCAAGCTGTTCCTTTTTAAGAATGTCGTGGAAAGATGGGGGTTTTTTGCACCATCTCAAATGTTTTATAGCTTTTGGAGGATATTTAATGGTGTCTGGAGTGTCAAACATAGTTTTTATTCCTAATTTCTTTGTTTGAATAGTGTATTCAATGAAACAATTTCCTTAAAGTCTATACTTCATCAGCCAGTACCTACTTTTGAAAACACCTCATCTCTGAAATGAACTTAAGGATGGTTCATCTGAAAGATTGGGTTATTTCACACAGAGGAAACTGCTGGTGACTTTGTAATTCTGCCAACTGACTTATAATCCATATTACTGTTATTATTTTATAAGTGGCTGATAGCTGATACCAAGGCTGAATTGATAAGGAGTAATAGATCTTTAATGCATTTGAGAATGTATAGATATTCAAACTGAACCAATGTCACAGTGCTTTTTAATTTTTTACTGCTATGACATTCAAGTTTTGACGAGCCAGTGTAGCTTGGATACATGACCAAATGTAAAAAAATAAATGGAAAACGTTAATATGTCATGGCAGAGATAAAACTTTTTGCCCCCGCTTAAGTATTTCCACCTAGCATTTTATGAAATATAATAGCCTATGGTGCCCAGATGGCTTCCTCCTCTTTGTCTTGATTAAATATTTACTCTGTTTAAGAGTCAACATAGGACAGAAAAAGCTCAGAAAATGCATCTTTAAACATTCTCTAAAGATTCATATTAAAAAGGAATTTTAAAAAGAACCCTGTAAAATGCATTTTATTTGCATTAAAAAACATTTCACATCATGTTTCTTTAAAACTTAGACAGTTGCACAAGCTTAGGTTTTGAATTATTCATTTACAGATATTTGCTATGTAAAGACAGAGAAAAAAAACACCAAAAAAAAAAAAAAAAAAAAAAAAAAAAAAAAACCCAGATCCTGTTTTTCTCTTTCAGATATCTTAAATGCCAATAACTAGCAGTTACAAGTTGATTACATCAAGAATGGCTACATGAGTTCATCATAATCCTGTGAGAGAAAATAATTCTATTCACTTTGTACAGGGCTCCAAGCAATCTGATGTAGCTGTAAATGTCCCTACTCATTGCATGGGCATAGGACTACATGATCTTTAAAGGTCCCTTCAAACCCAAAATATTTTATAGTTCTAGGATCTCCAATTTATTATTAAAGAAAATGACATGCAAGTTTTGGGGAAGGAATTTGTGTGAAGGAAGTCTGCAAAAAAGGAAATTATTACAAAATTGCAGTAGTATCTAGATTAATCTACAATAGTTTATGTTCTTTTTGCTGAGTTATCCCCAAAATGAGATGGTCTTTAAAAATTCTAAGCAATTTCAAAGAATGGAAGAAATTAATTATCCACCTTTACTTAAATGGGAAATACAGACATAAGTAAGGCTTGTTAAAAGGAAGGCCAGTTGTCTGTGGCTGTGCCATAAGAGAAAGCCTGTTATTTCTCTGGAGGATTTGCTCAATAACTACTATCAAAACGCAGTCTTTCTTACTACTGTAGCAAGATAAAGCACCAGCTTTAATCTGAAGGCATCATTTATTAGAGTTTTCAGGTGACTTGATCTCTTTTCTGGAATGACCAGAAGGCAAGATTTCCTTTTGCATCAATTTGTTTGTACACTGTGACAAATAAAGAAGTGTGGTAGGAATCACACTGAAATAACCAGATTTTTTTTTTTTCCACAAGCCTTAGAAGGATGGTTTGATAGTAGGATATATTTCCAGCATTGCACCACTGGCAGTCCTATGTAAAGATTGTTTGTTTCCAAAGAATGTATGAATGGACCTAAATCTCATGAGATTTAGACATATAAGAGACAACCTTGTTAACCTTAATATTGTATTTTTCCAGCATAAATTTCTGTTCCATTTTAAAACTATAAAAAATTGGTAAAATACTGTTTGAGCTAGATTCAGATTCACAAATTCATTACAGATAGTAAAAAAAAACCCCAAACAACATGATTCAAAACAGAACAGGAGATTAAAATATCCATCATGAACCCATGAGGGAAGCCATTTCATGTGAAAGAGACAGAATATAAAGCTTGGGAATATGCCCCAGGTGGGCGCTGTATTGTCAGGACAGACTATTTTGCCCATAGGGGAGCAAAAAATTGCTTAGGGATTTTTTCAGCTGTGTCATTGGTCTCTTACCAGCTACCAAAAACAATACAACAAACCCTCTCAAACAAGCAAACAAATGACCAAATAAACAAAAGCAAAAACCTAGTCAAAGTTCACTCTCAAAGAAACGTTTCTGTTCAATCCTGGCTCAGAAGTTAAGGTAAATCCAATCATTAGGCAACTTCCAAGAATGATAGTTCTTAGGGGTTTGCTTAACCAGCAAAAAATGTGATTAATAAAATGGAGTTGCTCTGTGAGCAGTTTGGAATGTCTGAAGACTGGTAAAATTGCTGAGTTTACAAAAGTAAAAAAATTATTTCTTTTTGACAAGTTTACATGAAGTCTTACAGTCCAGTGCTATGCTTTGAAATACATTTGCCAACAAATCACTGTCACTTCTTTTTCTTGCTGTTTTGAAGGTTCTGCTTTTAAAGCGCTATTCCTAGTGCGGTTCATATTTGTTCTGGTCTGGTGTATATATGTACAAAGTGCTGAGGGAAAAATGTGTTTTTTTAAAAACATCCAGAATCACACTTTCCAGAACAACAAAGACTTGTTTAGAGGTAACAAAGCTACCAAGAAAAAGATGCAAGAATTTTAAATATACACCTGTTTTTGCTTATTTCTTCCTTTGTAGTAATTTCTTCCATGTTCTTATTCATAGTTGATGCAATAATACTTTTAAAATTTATTACAAAGAAAGTCCTAGCTATTTTAAATGGAATACTTATTATGTATTAAAATGAACAAATAAATTTCGTAGATGTGGGTGTTTCTATTTTAATATTCTGGCATTATTTTTTAAATTGAACTTTACAAACCAGTGCTGTAGACAATTTCATTGAAGAGTTTCCTTAGTTGTGAAGAAGTTGATATTTCAGAGTCATTATTGTCTTTCTGTAAATGCAAATTTCAAAGAGAATCTAAAAGGAAGACAAAATAGAAAGCAGGAAAAAAATGAGGGTGACTTTATAGTCCAGTAGAATTACTGTTGCCATAATATACAAACCTTTTAATGTTTGGAGGATTTTTGGTTTGGTCTGGGGGGGTTTTGGGTTGTTTTTTTTTGTTTGTTTGGGGTTTTTTTTTAAGTGGGTTTGGTTTTTTGTTTGTTTGGGTTTTGGGTTTTTTGGGTGTTTTTTTTTGGTTTTTTATTTTTATTTTTTTAATGTACCTGAAATTGTGATTAACATAAAGACACTTATGGAATTGATCCTGTATGCCAAAAGCAAGAGTGACCTTAAAAAAGACATTATTTTTATTTGAGAAAGAACTATTTCTAGAATTATTAAATGTGGTAAAAAGGATAGAATACCCAAGTGTTTTTTCTCTTCTCTCAGACAGTAGAAGAAAAAAGACAACAAGATCAAAACAGGGAGACCTCCAGCATTGCAACAGACAAACAAGCAGAAAGAGAATTTGGTAAATGAAACCATCTGTACTAAAAATCTATGCTGAGGTGTTGGTTACTACTGAGATTTAATTAACAACTCAGTACCAGGAGAAGAACCAATTATACAAGCACAAAGATTTAACTTGGGAGGCGGAATTCTCAACTGCCTCAACCTTTCAAAAGGTTCTTGTTTAGAGACAGAAAGAGATTTTTGTTCTTGTTTGTTTTCAAAATGTAGTGAAACCACTGAAAATAATTCCCAGAAAGACTGGAAATTAATTTATTTTGGATTGCCATCCAAATTTTAGAAGGGTTTCCAAATGTATTTTAGCATGTTAAAGTTGAAAACCTTAATAAATGTTTTTAAACTTTTCTATACATGTTATGACTGTTTCATAATTGTGACATAGTAGCAACCTGATCTTTCTCTGTGTATAGACCCAGGAAGATCAGAAAATATGAAAAGTCATCCAATGTAAAATCATAAATTAGTCTTCCTTATTTTTAACACATATTCTTAACTCCAAATTTTCCACAAATATGTTTTTCTTTTTATATGACTAGATGATGCTTATTGTTTAAATGTTTCTTCTTTATTGGACTATAATATACTACTTGATCAATGAAAAGATTATTTGTTGCTTTGTGTTTACCATTTTGATCAGTAAAGTTTATTAACTTCTTAATTTACAGGCTTTCTCTTAATTCTGAAGTGCACGTGATTTTAAATACATGCAGAAGCTAATTTGTAGCACAAGTACCTGCTTAAGTTTCTACATTAATTTCATCCTCAAATGTCTGCATCAATTGTCTACAGATATGACACTAAATTGAATATTGTTCAGTAGTCATCAAATTCTTTGGTCATAAAGATCGAGTTTGTGTCTTAGACCTTCTGCTGCCATACATTAGAATTCCCTCAGTTGTTCCCAAAGACAAGCAAGTGTTGAGTATCTGACACTTCTAGGACAAGAACTAGAAGTTCTTAAGAATCTGAGATTTCCATAGTTTTCTATCTGTGAAGTCAATGCCAAATTGTTTCAGAGTTCTGCAGGCTTGTGTTTAAATCCAAATGATGGGGTTCGACCTCTTTGTTTTCAGCTACTGTCTTTACATTGCTATAACCTGGTACATAGAAAAAAGAAGTGGGATTATAACACAGCCACACAAAAATAGCAAAAGGAGAAGGTTCAGAACTCTTCATACCCTATAAATAGCACTCACACACACTTTTTGAATGTGTCAATGATTGATCCAATTTTTTATGTGGTTTATGACCCTTTTTGTGTTTTGATGGAGCTGCTGTTTAGATAGGAAAGAGTCTGGGGGTGGGAAATGTGAAGACTTGTATTTTTATCTCAACCATGCTCTAGAAAAGTCTTTTTATGTATTTTGCTCATAGCATGATGACTCCAGCCCTATCAGTGTGCTTATCTCCTCAGAAAAGTTGTTGATTCTGCAATTAATAGTTTAAATCCAGATATAGTTAAAAATCTGATTAACCAACAGCATATATGTTTAAATTGTTTTGTTCTGACTTGTTGAGCAGAAGCAAAACACTGGTTTTCAATGTGAGTCCCCCAATATCTTACATTTTATAGCGTCTCGTTGAAGATGCAATTTTTTTCTTGTCTGTATTCCCAGAGAGTCTAATTTCTTGGCCAGCCTGTATCTTTCAGAAAGTCATCAATTAATGTGTAGTTACTGAGTTAACAATACTTAATATCATGATTGTAGAAGCCCATGAGATTAGAGAAAAATATATTTTGAATACCTGTATCTAGAGAATTCTGATTGCAACAAAATCTATATGAATAATATAATTCATTTGGTATAACTGTAGAAATCCAGAGTTATTTGGGACATCTGGATGCTTAGCACAACAGGCAGTAAAATTAGCAGTTTTCTAACAAGCAGATTTGTAAATACTCATAGCAATAAGTATAATTCCACAAAATATACATCAACAAAACACAACTTTTGAGATTTATGTGCTTTGTTCCCTGAAAACTACTGTCTTTATTTAGAGCTAAAAAATGTCTGTTCACCTTGTAAGACGTTACAAAAGTCCTTCCTGCTTTTCTAAGTTAATTATTTTTCTACAGCCTGAAGCTACAAACAGCACTTGAAGAATTAATAATGGTTTTGGCACAGGTCAGCATGTATCCTGCCGGTTCTCTCTCCCACTGAACACACACACTAATACAGGGCTTGTGACTCCAGTGGGGTTCATTACATTTGCTTATGGTGAAGATGGTGGAAATCTTACTTGCCTGGAGAAACAGGAGAGCACTAAAAAAGATGTTGCTGAAATAGAACAAAAGAAACGAAAACTTTCTGGACTCCATCAAAAAGCCCTTGGAAGAGCTGGGGTTATCATGTACTCCTTCATTGCTCCACTGAGGAATTTTCATTTCTCCCTGTGAGAACGTGACAAAATTAACTGATTTTACCTACCTGAAATTTTATACAGGAGTCTGAAAAATCAAAATAACGAAATATGATGTTAATTCATAGATGTCATCTGGTTAGCTGCTGGTTTATTAGTGTACTGAGTAGTCATCTTTCTAGTAGCTTTGAAAAAATCAAGTGGTGTTCCAGTTCACTTAATGGGGCCAGGAAGGTTGTGTTTTCTTCAGGCTTCCTTGTAAATGTTTATGAAGCTCCTCTGGAGACTAGATTTAGAAGTTTTAGGAAAATTTGATTCACAGTGCCGAGCACTTTCTGGTTATGATTGGTTTTACTTTTCTTTCCTGATATGAAAATGAGTCCAGAGCAAGGTCCCGTTATAGAAGTTATTAAGCAAACATATAATAAAATGCTAATCCCTGTCATAGAGGCTTCCTAAATAATAGCCTGACATTTCAACAATGCTAATATTAAAGTATATAAGTGATTTTTTTATTCTTGTTACAAAAGAGATATTTAAGCCTTAAGAAATGCATATGAATATGAAAACAGCTTGCCTTAGAAATGATTGTATTTTAAATTATATTTTTAATAAAGCAGTATAATTTTGAAGTGATGGATATTGTGTTATAGCAAGATGTCACATTTTTTTAATTTAAGAGATAAATTTTTGCAAATATTATTTTTTTAGAGAACATAAGAGAAACTTTTATGGAAACAACCAGACATTTTCCATATAAAAATATGTTAAAATTCTCCTTTTGGGGAGATCTTACATAACTTTGGCACTAGATTTTTCAATCATGAGTTAAGTTACAGTATTACTAGTTCTAAAGATCAAATCAAATCTCATAGACATACCACGAGGAGTTTCTTTGATCACTGCCTTTATTTCTGTTCTATCCAAATAGAAATATTGAATTTTATTTTGCAAAAGCTATTCTGACTTGGTTTAGGCATGTCACCCTAACTTTAGTCATACCACCAGAATACCTGTAGACTGTCCAAGCTACCAAGAACGATCAAGTGAAAGGAAGTGTAGTCCATGAAAGCGGCGCTCACCCACCGTGATGTGTGCTGACAGCAGGTGGTGTACCTTTAAACTAAGGCCACGCTCAGCTCCCCCATCACATGTGCCTGTACAGAAAAGCATGGGTCAAGCTTCATCTGCCTTCCTTGGAAGGAGGGCACATAGTGTAGAACTTGAAGTGCATTTTCCTTTTTGTTTTAGTCAGTATGGGTTCACATAAATATATGTTTTTATATATACAGTACGTGCTATTTCTGGATTTTTTTTAGAAGTTCTTGTGGGAGTTGTCCTCTTCGTGAGGTTTTACAGAGCTAGCAGTCAGGTGGTTAATGTTCCAGTTAGAATTAATCTTCTGAGATGTGACACTCTTCCTGTAGAGGAGAAACCTCCTAGTTATTTAGTCCTGGTTATTTAGGTAATGCTTTAATGCCTGAGGTGGATAAGGCATACAGTGGCAGCAATATAGTGGCTGCCTACAGTGGAACAACACACATCTGTGACAGATTTTTCTTTGGTCATCATTGCTGTTTTTAAGTGCCTTGATTTTTTATATTTTTTTTTTTTTTTATGCCAGATATAACTGAAGGGTCAGCAAAACACAGCCATATTATTTAATTTTTCTGGGAAAATTTTCGGTTTCCTTCCTCAAACAAGTTGAACTCCTGCTCCAACTGTATGGTTTAATTAAGGGATATATCTGTAGATGGCAGTGAGGTGTTTCAGTTCTCTATGTAGAACTGAAGCTGAATTTAAATGTCTCTGACAGAAATAGTCCAAGTAAGTAGTAAATTGCAACAAATTACCACATTCCTAGAAGATCTGGTGAAGATAGCCAAGTAATAGATTATTATTTGAAATATAAACCTATTCATTTAACCTGTCTCAAGGAAGGGCTAACAGTCAGGCTAATCAAATGCACAGAGTGTTATAAATCTCTTGAGATTTCTCCCTCCATAATACTTTTTAAATACTATATTTCCTTTCTGTATTCAAATAATTCCACTGGCAAACAAGTGGTTCAAATAGAATATAATATATGGGAGAAAAGGTCTACATGCAGTATATGAAAAAGTTTGCAGCTCTTTATGAGATATAATATGCAAATTTGGTATCTACTGGGTTAAAATATAGGGACTAAATCTATCAATTTCCTGGTTGTGGAGTATTATGAATTATGAGTCACAAAATGGACTTGCTAATTAAAATCCAGCTGAGCATTATGAAAGTATCACTACCAATACATTGACTACATCTTCAGAGACTCCTTTTCTATTTAATGAGACAAAAAACAAAACCAAACAAACAAACAAACAAACAAACAAAAAAAAACACAAAAACCAAAAAATAGATCAATATTAGATCCTGATGGTACCTAAAACAATTACCAAAGTAACCTACTCAATACCTATTTAAACACTTGCCTGCTGAAGCTAAATGAAAACCACAGTATTTATTGTATTCAATTTGCAGTCAAATGGATGTAAGAACATTACTGACAACCTAATTATCACTTGGAGCTGGATGTGTGGTACACTTATTCTTGAAACTTAGAGAGCTTTCTGTTCTATTGATAGGGAAGCAAAGAATGATAAATTCTATCAATAAAAACAGTGGTTAATATTAGGGTTAAACTGCATACTGTATTATTATTGTTCTGCAGTTAAAAAAATACTCATTAATAAGAGATTGATCTAGTTACTTTTTAATTTAAATGAAAGAAAATAAAAGATTTCGTAGTATTTCTTTAGTTTTCTTATAGATGCTAATTATAAAATGTGTTTTGATTATATAACTGTTTTCAGGACTGCTGCTCAGGATTTTTTCTTAGGTAGTGTTAAAAATTAGGAGAAACCAAAATAAATACAACTCTTTTTTTTAATGCAGCCTTGCTGCAAATAGCTAAGATTTAATTTGACATTTTTATATGAGTCAATTAAGACCCTAAAGTTTCTCATCCTGTGAGATATGACAGGTACTAACCAAAGAGCATGGATTAGAAACTCATAAAGAATTTAATTGCTTTTAAAAGTTTCTCTTAAGTATATATTATTTGCATGTGTTTAAATTGTTACTTAATTTTTGGATAAAATATATTTTCCTTTTTTTTTAGTTACATCTGAATATGCTGATATTTGTTCAAAGTGAGTGTTGCTACAGAAATATGTATTCTAGAAAGAAACATCCTGGGTTTGCTGGTGCTAAATTAACAAATTCTGCAAAAGACTTATTTAAAAACAAAACAACAAAAAAAACAACCAAACAAACATGCAATATGCAAGCTTCATTTTGCCTCCTTTTAATAATGTTATTTTCATTATATGCTGGATCTTGTTTAAAGTTAAATATTTACTTAACTCCTTCTTCAGGGCTGATGTTTTATTAATCATCTTACAGATGATCAATAAAATATTATTCTGTTAAAATTTCAGAAAATATTTGGAATATTTGTCATGCTTGTAGTAAATGTCACTAAAGTTCACTGCAGTTCTTTTGGAACAAAGTTGATACAGTCATTAGCAGGGAAACCCAGAAACAGCTTGTACAACTTTAAAAGTATGCCTGTCTAGACAGCAGATGAATGGAGAAGAAATTCTTCCTGCATTGGCCTTGAGCAAACTCTACACAAAATCACAAGTACTTACATAAGCCAAGACTGCAGTGACCAGACAGGAGAACTTAAAATCTTCATTCTAGATTATATTTTATGTAATCATTACTTGTTTACATGTTATAAATGAACACATACCTTATGTGTTAGGTACTCTGCAATAGTATAATGTATGGCTCATAGAAGCCCAGTGTTAAAAATTTTTGCATAGAAAGAAATAGCTCTACAGGAGTAATGATAGTATTTCATCTCTCATTGTGTGCCATTCTTGGCAGAAAAAATAAACTGCAGGACAAAGCCATTAATCCAATCTCTGGTGCACTCAGCAAAATTTGTAGTGGGCCTACAGGCTGACAAGAACTGTGAGCCTTCCCTAGAAAAATCCTTGTACACGCTTCCCCAGTGTAGACCAGAAAGGTCAGTTCTTTTACAGGGAAACTGCCCTCTTCCTCCAGGGAATTTCTGACATCCTGAATACCCTGTGAAACATAGTGAGCAAAGAGACATGGAAACTCTCAACACTTGGTTCTGTCCTCCAGTCACTGAGAAACACAGCAAAGCTGGCTGATGGCTTTCACTTCCTGAGGGCAAGGGAGCTCTTGCACAAATATTCCCTCCCTTCCCCCTTCACTAGTGTGGAGGAAAATATTTACTCTGGTAGATGTTGGCACTTGCAGTCAAAATATGTCATGAACGGAACAAAGGGCATATATCTGCACACATAAGTATACACTTAAGTATAGCTTAACCCATAGTGAAAGAGTTCAGATAAATCACGTTACTTCACAATTGTTGCAAGCTAAGAACATACAGTGTATGTGAAAGGTAGCTCAGCAGATGCTGGGTAAGCCACAGTAACTTGATTCATTATCAATTCCCCAGGAAGCAAGGCCACAAATCGTATAAAGTTGCATAGGTTAAACTCTCAAGAGGTTTACACAGATTCCTGGCATAAAGTACTTGATATATGACTGTCAACATATTGACATTTCTGCATTTTAGCTGAACTCTCTTTAAAAAAGTTTCAAAAGAGAAATTCTGCTCAAGAGGTATTATTATAAATGATAAAGAGGGTTCATCAAGACATTGGATGCATCAGAGTATGGGGTCAAACCTCAGGAATCAGGCAAGGAAGATGTAATCAACACCATCTCTAAATGTTGGCATGGACTTGATAAAAACCTCAGGGGAAAGGAAAGAAAGACAGCAACTTGAGCAGCTGTTTTCACAGTGTGCCAACATAACCTCAATGAGAAGTAAAAACTGAACAGAGACGATGGATCTCGTGCCACTAGTGCAGAACCTGGAAAGGTTGCCCTAAGTCAGCACACACAGAAAACCTGGTGCCATTCCAAAAAGTACTGCATATGAGCTGCGAGGATAAGCAATTAAGAATCATGGTAAGGAGCTCAGAGCAGCAACAATCTCACTGAGCCATCACTGCCACTCAGCGTTGACTTGGGAGGATCAAAGACTGAATAGTGACATGCTTTAACTAGAGGAGGCTTAATACAAAGCACACTTATATTCAGCCCTGCCAAGTCAGCCTTTCAGTCTAAAGACAACAGTAAAAAAAGAGGCATTTTCAAGCACAGCATACTTCATGATTTGCTGATGCCTGAGCTTACATCATTTTCCATTTGCATAGTTAATACAGAGGTAAAATATGTGGAATCTGCTTATGACATGAAAAATTAAAAAGGGGGCAGCACTCTGGGATGAGCTTGGTAGAGCTGATATTTTCCAGATTGTATCAGAGGGCTAAATGATTTGTTTCTTCAGTCATCCTAGGAGTGACTTAAGCCACTGACTGTCAAAATTTTATTTGATTCATTCTCAATTGAAAAAAACCCTAACTTTTCCACTATCACCATGTCAAATGCTGCACTTTTTACACTCAATCTGCTCTGTTTTGAGTTTTTCCACATCTCACTGATTGGTAGCCGGAAGAGTAAGCAAAACTTGGTCAGCAAATAACAATTTCCTGAGGTTTCCATTTAAGTTTTGGAAGTTTGTTAAATTCAGTAAGTCATTCAGAGCAGTAACCCAAAAGTCACTTTAGGGAGTCATATTGGCAAAAGAGAAAATACGGTTGATTGCGGTCTTTAATGATAAAATAAATAAAATTTTAGATAAATTAATGATTTCAGCCCTGACAGGATAGGCACAAAATGAGGAATCATTAATATAAAACTTTAGGGAACAGTTAAAGAAAAATAATTAGTTTTGTTTCCTTTCCAAATCAGAAAATGTTCATGGTTATTACTTCTCTGTACATAATATATGAAACCTGGTAGTAAATTCAGGATAGTACAGTTGGTTAATTTATCATGTTAATTTGAATCCATATAAAAAAATGATTATGTGACTTTTTATTTACCTTAACAAATAAGATTTCCTTTTTATAAGGAAGTAAATCTACATAACATTTTTCTCTGAAGTCTTTAATGAATCTCAGATCTTAAAACCAATTGGATTTTCTTCTACCAGACATCTTGTTTCTCTTGCTAATGTTAATAAAGCTCTTAATTTTATTTTATTTTTGTATTGGCAGGAAAAAGGTGAATAGAAGCTGTCAGTCACAACCTTCTCCCCAAGATTTCTGTATTCCCAGCTTTCCCAGAACAGAGACAATCTGGCAGTCAGCCTGGAGGAGGAGGAGGGGTTGACAGTCAGGGCACTCAGGCTCCAAAAACTTGCCAGAGAAGTGCATGCCAATTTTACTTTCCTCCTGCAGTGAGAAAATTAGTTGGATAAAAGCCTTTCAGACAGGCACCAGGAAAACTACTTATTTTCCATTTGTACACCCAGTATGGGATTTTTCTAGAAATCGTCCTTTCTCTTCTCATCTCACTAATTTTAAAAACATTATCTTTATCCCAATTTGCACCATCAAAAATACCTACAAAAAGCATGGAAGGAGAAACAGATGGAGGCAGATACTGTTGGAGAGAAGACTGAAGTCTGAGTAGCTTTGTATGGTTAATTGGCTGGTTAATAGCTCATATCACTTTACAGTATTACACAGTAGCTGGAAAATTCCTTTTGAGGTGGAGTTAGTTGAAGGAAGAGCAGCACAGGATTTCAGAGGTCCAGTGGACTTACAGAAAAAAACGTGCTGATTAGTAAAAATAAAGAATGTTTAGAAGAAGAACAGCCGCATCGTGTGGCTGTTGGAATCCCTGATCTAACCTGATTATTTGCTAAAATATGTCAATTAATGGATTCAGTTAAACTTCTATATGTATTGTATAAAGACAGTAAATGCAAAAAGCAGCTTTGAAGACCAACAAATAGGCTGTAGGAAAGAAAAAAACAGTTAGCAACTGTGTGCCTAAATAGTACGGAGGATGACACTGCATTCTATCTTCTGTAATTGCTAGTTACAGAGCTTCTGGAATTTATAGACCAAATTGTGCTTCTGTGGTTTCTTCTAAAGCAAGACCCTGAAGAGGTTTTAAACAAATGTTTACATCATAAACTTGGAACATGTAATGCAGTTGCATATACTTAGTTTGTTACAGTGAGACAACATTTTATGCTCATGTTCCTTGAGGAGCAAAGTAAGAACTCTGAGATACTTCATCAGATGTATGCAAAATTTTGTGTCCTCCGTGCTTCTTCATATGAGTGATGACTGAGATATTTCTGTAACTTCCATTATCGACTTTAAAATGTTATTCATGTGATTCCAGATAAAAATATTGCAACATTTTTTTTAAAAAAGCACATTGATTTATTTACAGGACATTACTGTTAGTTGTAACATACTAATAATAATAATTATGGAATAATAATAATTATATGTATATATATGTGGAAATAATATGTATAATACTATTGTATAGTATGTATAATATAATATGTATTTTGTTTAAACCACATTCCCTCCTCCTGGAATCACTTTTCTGGGATTTTTTTCAGGTTCTTACATATGTTATTTTCTTGGAAAACATGTTGCTGGCTTTTAATTTACTTTTAGGTCTGAAGTGTCTATAATAAATTGAAAATATGACTGAAATATGTCCTGATTTTTCATTTAGGTTTGTTGGAGTTAAATTTTATTTTTAAAAGAGAAATCAGAACTTCAAAGCCATGCTTGCTGCTTCTTTTTTTTTTTTTTTTTTTTTTTTTTTTTTTTTTTTTTTTTTCATCACTTTTATGACAGTCTTGAGATTTGGAAGGAAAGCTGATACTGAATTCTTGTGGCTGCTAGTACTAGTGATAAAAAATATGTGACTATTAGGAAATAGAAAAATTCAAGCATTGTGTCACGTTATTTCAACAGATTGTGGATGAGGGAATTTAAAATTTAATTCTAGACCTTTTACAGAAGTACATTGGACTTCATGCTAGTCATAGACAGAAGGCTCAGATGACAGAGAGGAGAGTACCTTTATTTGTACCTACTAAATTATCAGAGGTGACACAGGCCTGGCTGTACTTGCTTAAACATTTGGCCTTGCTGAGGTCTGGTCTGGTTGGGTGTAAGCCAGTAAATTGCACAGGTACCAGCACAACAGGCTCTCAGAGGGTGCAATGCTTGCTGTTTCTTGCTGTGAAAAATGTGATGGTTATAACTTGGCCTAAGGAGAAGATGAGATACAACTCGTGGTTTTAGTCGTAGATCACTGAAATAGCTAGTTGCTCTAGAACACCTTACAGAAAACAATACACTGGACAGCCTTTTTACAAGTGCAGATATCCACTTATCTCTAAGCTTTAAGAGCTGTGCCAGTGTGCATCAATCAAAGATCTCCTTGACTAGGTAATACAGAAATACAAGAAATCAAAAATCAGCCCTAAGCCACATGGTGAGATCTTTCTGGGGATTCCTTTCTGTTTTCTCCTCAGGTCTGTGGTTAGTCACTTTCATGGTATTTCTTAACTGGACAAGTGAACTGTTGAAGAGGAGAAATTAGTAGAGGGTTTATTTATGGGACATAAAGTTAAACTTTCACCAAATTTTATTAGGTATTTAATTCTCAGAAAAAACAACTCCATCAAGTGTACAGTACAAACAAGAGGTGAGCTGGGCGCAGTTGTAGGGTGGTGTTTCAGGGACTACCCTTCATGGGTGGATGGGGCTCAGCAAAAAGAGGGACTGAAAAGTGTTCTTAAGGAAAGAATAGATCTGTGAATATAATTTCTGGCATCTGAAACCAAAAGACGGTTGTCTACCTTAGAAGGTGAACCTTTTGCAAACTTGTGATTTTTCAAAGGAGCAAAGCCCCTCCTAAAGGTGTGACCTGAGTTAAGAGGAAGTGAACTTCAAAAGAGAATATTTTGTTGACATGCATGTGTATGCCCTAGGACATGAGAAGCAGACCAGGGCTGATGCAGCAGGTAAGAGATGTCCTCCTGCAATCTCAGCAGACTGGCCAGGTCTCCAGTGGCCAAGGACTACTGTAGGGGTCACATTGCAGCTACTGTATCCCAATTGCAACAGTTCAGGCCAAAAACATTTATCCATATTTTTTTACATCTTAGACATAAACAGCATCTGTATGTCCCCTACATCCCTTTTTTTTTTTTTTCTCATTTCACTCTTAAAAGACATATAACTCTGATAGAACCAAACAAGAATTCGGAAGAATCGTTGGGGAAAGATCATAGGAATGTAGTTAAATTATAGTATCAAATTGTTTCAACAAAATGGAGACTGTAAGGCCATACACAGGCTATGTGAGCTTATATAAGCAATTGTATGGCCAGCAGGATCTGGGCAGTGATTATCAGTCTGTACTCAGAATTCATGAGTCCACACCTCAAATCCTATGTTCAGTTGTGGGTCCCTCCCTACAAGACAGACATTGAGGTGCTGGAGCATGCCCAGAGAAGGGCAATGGAGCTGGTGGAGGGTCTGGAGCACAAATCTTATGAGGAGCAGCTGAGGGAGCTGGGGCTGTTCAGCCTGGAGAAAAGGAGGCTCAGAGGAAATCTTATCACTCTCTACAACTGCCTGAAAGGAGGCTGTAGCCAGGTGGGGATCAATTTCTTCTCCCCAGTGACAAGCAACAGGACAAGAGGAAACAGCCTCAAGTTGCACCAAGAGAGGTTTAGACTGGATATTCAAAAAAAATTCTTCACTGAAATGGTCCTCAAATAGTGGAGATGGCTGCCCAGGGAAGTGGTGGAATCACCATCCCTGGAGGTATTTAAGACGTGTACACATAGTTTAGTCGTGTACTTGGTAGTACTGGGTTAACAGTTGAAATCAGTTATCCCAAAGGTTTTTTAAAGCTAAATAATTCTGTGATTCTATGTAATTTGTGTAGAGTTGTTTAGCAGACAAAATCTAAATATATCTTTCTTCTCTAGCTGAAATTATTCCTCTTCTGTTTGACTGAGAAATTCACCTGATTTGGAAGCTGTAGCTATAAATCTATAGTATTGGCAGAAGCCTATCCATAAAACGTGGAGATTTCACTGTAAGTTCTGGAGGAAAGTCAATGTTGCAAAGTGAAGTGTAAAATTATTCCTGTCTCAGTGTTATTTTTGAGTCATATATCTCTGCCTTTTATGAACAGCAGGCATATTTGGAAGAATTATGTCTGAGTCATAAATCCCTATTTGCCTGGGACATGACTAATAGGTGTCTTTAACACAGTAAGATGATATTACTGTCTTAGCTTGCAATTTTTTTTAACATCTGAAGCACATACAACAGATGAAGTTTAAACAGTACAATGACATTAATCTATGGTCTGTCAGGATGTTGTTACCGCCCTCCTTTTCTGGTCCATTGATTCCAGCCAGAGATGCTGTAATTTATATGAGTTCCAAAATTTATTATTTCAATATTTAGCAAGCACAATCAGCATGGTTGTTTCAGAACCTGCTGAGTGTGGTGGTCTGTGGGAGAAAAGAAGTGAATGAGGCAGGGAAGGAGGGAGGAGATCATTGTTCGTGCACTCCCTCATGCTGCGTCGGCTGAGCTGTGACCAGGAGAAACAAAAGCCTGTTTAAATGAATAATGTTGCAGATCTTCCTGCTGTAGCTACCAGTGGGGGCCGGTCTGTTTGTAGGCAATTACCAGCCTCTTGTGTTTTGTATAGCTATGCATCTTGAGTGAAAAAAAAAATAATCTTCATGAGCTTATTTCTGTCATCTTCATTGTCTTGTAGAAAAGACAGAGAACAACACATCTTAATATTAATATTTAATATTTGCGAATATCTCTGGTAGTCTAAAGGCTGCCAAACATTGCTTATTAATAGGTTCTGAATTTTACAGTGGAAACACCACCACCTTCTCTACATGATTTTACTAGCTGCCTCCTTGCCATTATCACTATTATTAACTATTTATATATCTATTGTAGGTCAGACTGTACACTCCTGCACAGCATTATGTGTGGTTACACTAGCTGCCCCAAACTTACTCCCTTAAAAAACAGTCTCTTCGTAACTGTGTATATATGCACAGTGCCTTACATGACACGGTGATAAATATTATATCACTTAACAGGAATGAAAAATACTTGGTGTATCCTGAACACCCTCAGTTGTTCCTGAAAGTGTGTTCCCATGTTCCCCTCCATATTAATTTATCTTGGCTGTGCAATGTGAAAATACCATCGAGAAGTTTTTGCGGGAAATTTGGGAAATTTTGTTTGTGTTTTTTTTTGTTTTGTTTTGTTTTGTTTTGTTTTGTTTTTGTTTGGTTGCTTGGGTTTTTTTGTTTGTTTTGGTTTGGTTTTTTTGGGGGTTTTTTTTGGGTTTTTTTGAATACTGAAGTTTGCACTTCATTATTCCTGATATGTGATTTGCCCCTTAAATCACAATGCATTGTATTTTCTCAGTCAATTAGATGGTCTAAATTCCTAGAAGGAAATAACTGTTGAAGAATAATGAATGAGGGTAGTATATAATACATCATTAATATGGAAATTAATCAAAATTTATGCGGAAACTCACAAGCTCTTCAGCAATTACCAGCATTTTTTATAAATAAAATGGTAGCTGTCCAAGTATTTACAAACAAATAACATGCCCTACCACTATTATGGGCCTAACTGATTAGATATATGTGCTAAAGCGTCAACAAATTATGGTTTATGCTGTTCGATCAGTTCTAATTAATTCTAGATGTTCCTCAAGGGAGATTCTGTTCAAATGAACTGATTATTAGCAGTGATGAGAGCTGTGTGGTGACAAATGTATCCTTTTCTACAGCCTTCTGGAATGTGATAGCATTTGGTTGGACATGAAATAAGGCAGTGTTCTGTGTGTTTAAATATGATACATGAAAGAGACTTTCTTCTTCTGTTAGAAAGGACCATCAGAGGCTTTGTGTGTTTATTTCTTTCCATACTCTTTTAGCTAGAAACAGGTACTGTAAGATAATGCTGCAACACTCTAAACCAGAAACTGACTGACTGTGGTTAGGATTCAGCCCACCAGCACCTACCTCCAGATAAAGCATGGTGGTGGTTATTTAGTTTAGTATCAGGTAGGAATTTATATTCTTTACACTGGAGGATGACTTTGTGAGCTTTGGGCTGTGCTTGAAGAAGAAATGCCATCTTGAGGTACCAAAAAGTACACATTTAAAACAAACAGCTGAAATGACAGCAGCTGTTGCCCCCAGGCTGATCGAGCTGAGCACTGAAAAGAATGATTTTATCCCCGTGCTGTGGAGGCTGTCACTTTCTGATGCAAACAACTAACATGCAGCATTTCTTCTTATAATTGTAGGCAACATGCCACAAATGAAAGAGGAACTGTGCTACTGCATCTGCCAGCCCTTGAAGGCTACAAGTGGTGACACTGGCTCCAAAATTTAAACAATTACTTGAATTCCTTTTAATTTAATTATGCTAAACTGTTTTAGTGGAAGAATCAAAAAAGAGCAGCTGTGAGAAAACTGCAAGGACAAAATTGATAAATTTTACTTTGTCTCTGAAGGAAAAACTTTTACGTAATTGTACTTAATTTTAAATACACATTTAAACATGTTTGGAGTGTGGATTTTTAGCTTCAGAGATCTAGCTTCTTCAGACACCATTGCTTAATGAGTGCGATTATCAAATATCCATTCAATTTCTTTTTGATTGAATTTTCTTCATTACCAAAATTTCATACTGTTTTTCTATATCTATAATATCCTTTGTAATTATTCCATGTTCTTAGTGTTCTTTCTCACAGAATCCCACAGTTTACATATTTGTCAGGTTTTTACAGAGCTTATAACTATTTTATGTCTTGTGTAGTCAGGAGTGGGCTTTGGCTAAAGCAAGAAGATAGAATTAATCAGTGCTTGAAATATACCTTCATCAGAAAGTTATTTTCCTGTGTTAAGAGAAATTAAACTCCTGGAGTGACTGCAGATGTTGCTTCATGCTACTTTTAATCAAGGATATTTGTTTAAGAATAAAAATACCTTTTGAATAGACACTGTCAAATATTTTCATTTTTTTATTAAAGAGGTTAATTTTGTTTCAGAAAGTTATAATTTTTGATCTCACTTCTGAAAATACATTGCACTCCACTTACCAAAGAACTCTCAGACTGTATTCTCTGTTCAGAACCAAACTGAGTTGCAAGCAAACAGTGTCACTGAGTATGTAGATCCAGAACTTCAACCAGGGCCACAAACTGCTTGAAAGCCTCCTTCAGGAAGTTTACTGCTTTAATTTCATGTGTAATCACAAAGAAAAACAACAAACAAGCCTGTGGAAAATTTGGCTTAAATAAAATTTTCAGATTCTTAATAGAAATGTTCTTCAAGACAATTCGGAAGCAATATATTGTGAAAAGTTTCTGAAGAACCACTGAAATTTTCAAAGTGCTTTTTACAAGATTAAGACACATCTCATTACCATACTACTGAGGTAATAAGAAAAAGTATATAAATTAAAATATTTGAGTTAAGTGGAGAGAGAGCAAATAACTTTGTGGAGAATTTGAAAAAAGTATCTTTTCATTTTGACATATGCTGTGTATACTGTTGGCCTAGTAACCTGTAAGGGAGAGATAAAAGAGGAAAAAATCCACCTTAGTTGATTATATATATAATACTGATTAGGTGAAATATCATAATCTTTCCAACAGAATCTCTCTGTTAGCAATAAATGCATTGGGGTTTTTGAGAGAAGTTTATATGGGACCAATGCACTAAAGAAATTCCAAAGCTTTGTGTCTTACATGTCATTAAAGATCTTTTTAGAACCATACAGTAGTAATGTAGGAATTGCAAGAGAAATGTAACTTTGATGTAGGATTTTGATTTTGGCTGGCTTATAAAATTATCATTTTTGGGACTCATAAATATATCAAACCACCAAATAGGAAAAGCTCTGAATTTCCATAGAATTTCATTATAATATTCCTACTAATTCAAGTTGACCAGCTGAAATTAACTCTGGAGACAGAGCTAATACCAGAAAATACCACCACTATTTATTTTTACAATGGGAGAAATCAAATGCATTGTTTTTGTGAGGAATCAACTCTGAAACAAATTCCTCTGGAGGTTAGCTACTCCTCTAAGACTACTCCTCTACAGTAATTTCAGTGGAATACCTACAGACATACACTCTATTGAGTTTAACTTACTACTGTTTTATTCATTGATAATCAGGCCTTGCTAAATCTACCATTGATTTCTCTCCATGGTTTTCTTTATATTCAGTCAGATTTTATCATAATGTGTCTGCCTCACATCTCTAGCCAGCATGGAGCATGATATTTCTAAAGTATTTCTGTCATTTCTAGGATAGAAAAGTCCAGTCACAGAATCCTCCCTTTTATTTTTTCATTCTGAAAAACTGGTATCTTTTCACCTTCCTAAGAAAGTGGCAGTGAATACAGACGAGGAGATTTAGAAGCTGAGTTAGAAAATGAGTGTTTTTCTGGCAATGGATAGTTCTAATAGTTTAAAAAATCACTGATGCTTACCCAAATAAAAAGTTCTGAAATTCTCTTTTCTTAGATTTATGCTTCAATCTTCTGTTTGTATATCCATTTATGCTGGCTTACTACACATTGCAGTGGTGTGGGTGGCTTATTTGTATCCATGATAGTTTCATTATACTTCCACTTTCAAAAGTCAAAGGCATATTTCTACTGAGAGTAATAAAACAGAACTGAAATCTGCTCAAGAGCTACTGCATTTGCCCTGTCTTTGAAAAAAAGGATACTTATGGATAAATAGTCCCTAGTGAGTTTTTACATGCATTTTGGACTAGAATTTTAGCAGAATCTAACCTCCTTCTGCAGAGAGACATACGTCTTACTTCTTTAGCTGTTGCTAGCAAGAAGGACATCCTCCATTATCATCAGCGCATTTCTAGATACCTTTATAGAGATGGTGTCAGTCATACAAATCTTAGTAGACTTTTGTACTTTACTGTGTTCCTCTTCCAGTTCTGTAAAATGCATAGTGATCTCCCCAAATCAGTACAATTTCACTGATTAAACATATATTTCACTAGAAGGATGTAGCTAAGAATTACCGGGATCCAGTTTGTCAAGATTTATCTCAGCTTCAAGCTTCATTAAAACACTAAGAATATAATGACATTAGAATTTTATCTCAGACATCTAATTTAATTGGAATTATTTCTTGCTCTGTTTCTTCATCTCTATAAACTTGACATATGAAAGGTATTCTTAATGTTTTCCAGTTGCAGTGCAATCAAAATCAAAGCTTTCTAAATGAAACAGAACTGATGGAAATTCCTGTATTTTAAATTATATTGCTTTCTTTTTTTTTTTTTTTTCCCTAGTGTTTTTTGGTTGGTTGGTTGGTTTGGTTTTGGGTTTTGGTTTGTTTGGTTTTGTTTTTTGGTGTTTTTTGTCCTGTAAAGAGTCTCCCTGGTTTGTATTTAAATAGGTAAAGTGCTAAAACATATGAGAAATTACAATTAAAATATTTTCTTTTTCACTCAAGCAAATTTCCACAGTCTATACACAGATTCTTAATTACTTTCTAGTTCCAGTTTTTCAGGTATTACTTATGCAATATTTTCATTACCTGACATTATCAAATTAATACTTTATAGTAGCATCTGCCTCTATCATCTACCACTTTTCCTCATTGCTTGAAGGCTATATCTTGAAGAAAATTAGAATAAAACAAAAGTGAGTAGAAGAGAACAGATGATATTGAGACAGTCTACCTGTTGATTTGGGGAAATAAGGAAAACCAATTTTTTGAATGTTTGAAAATCAGATATTCTGTGATTTTCTCTGTAGAGTAACAGCCTTCCCATAAATAAACACATAAAGTAGCAGATCCTTGAAAAATGATGGATTGACACCCACCAAGATACTTTTCAGCCAAATCTAAGAGTATCAAGTCTTACCTTTCTTTCAAGAATGGATCAATGTCCATATGGAACAAAAATATAACAAAATGAGTTACACATACTATTTCCTTCATCTTTATAGCATTTATTCTTACCCATTTCTGGGAGCAGGTACCACACTTTAAGCAGTGTATTTTAATTACTACAGGTATCATAGGATTATAAAATAATATCTTCACAACATTCATTTCCTTGTCTGTAAATTGTTTTAGTTTCTGTCATGATAAAAGAAGTCTGCAGTAATTTTATTATATATGTTTAATGTTCTGAAGCCGAACAACAAGCCAGCATTTCTTAATAGATTAAAATTCTCTTGAATGTTTTTACATAATGCAACAAATTCACCTCTCCTTGGAAGTGTGTCTATACATAGCAGTAGGCCTCGAGGGAAAAACCTAACAAACTAGTGTGTGTGTGGAGTGTCAATGAAAAAAATAACTGTGTGTTTCACAACTCTGTTTTGATTTTCCTGACTCATCTACTTAGAACTGCATAAGAATGCTTACTTTGATCCTCATTGTGCTTGTTGCATAAAAGGAAGAAGTGGTTAGGATCCACTCTGTCCCAGGCAGAGACATCTTCTTTTGGTAGCAGTGGTACTATGTGTTGCCTGCTCAAAGTTCTTTTGAAACTTCAGTGTTGGAAAAAATGACAACTATTTCAAGATTTTAAACCTAAATCTTAGACCACTATTTCAGTATTCTCTTGGAAAAGCAAATTGTTCAAGAATACTTTTAACTGAAAAATGGAATGAGAAAATTAACCTTTTTCTAGTGTTTGAGACAGATATCAATCAGCTTGCTTCTTTTGTTTCTATAGTGTGAGTGGAAAAAGAGTTAGGAAGAAGATAATATGCAGCATTTTAGCAACAAAAAAAAAAAATCTCAGCTGTTTCTTTGATTTCTAAGTTATATATAAAATTAAGAGAATATGTGCTAGTTTCTTATCTGCAGCTGTTAATAGAACTTGCAATAATCTCATATAGACAGATGTATTTTTATACTGCAACATGCACTCATACCATGTTTATATAAGCCACTGGATGAATTTTTGTTCCTTCATAGTTTTAGTCCTCTTTCTGCTAATGTACTTGGAAGCTAGAGTGAGCAGTCCATGTAAATATACAAAATTTGTGTGAACTGAAAGTTTGTTGAAACAAATTCTGTAAAGCATTTAAAAAATGTGAATATCTAAGTTTAGAGAGAGCAATTTCCACATGCTATGATGCTATAAGTTGCAATTAAAGTTGAAAAAAAGAGACAATTATTTCCGTTTATATTTTCAGTAACGTTAATTTGGTTCTGTTCTAAGCCTGTTAAATGTTCATTATTTATTTTTGGCAGGAATTGTCAAGGATCATTTGTGCTTTTATTTCCAACATACTACTTTTTTTTATCTAGTAGTAGTGGCCTGTTTTCAGCAAGATGGATGGATGCACTGCCTATGTACATCAACAGTAACCAAGGTACAGAATCAAAGAAATAACTCCCAGCTAATGGATGTTTTGTGGGCTGCAAACATATGTTCTGTGAACATAGGGGTTGGAGGTCCCTTGATGCTTCTGAGGCATCTTTGTGGAGAATACTGAATAAAATACTACTGTGCTATGTAGTATATTCACTTATCCAGTGGCTAATAAATCTTGCCACCTCCAAAAGCCTTAGGGGAAGAGGGTAATGAATTTCAGGGTGATGCAGAGGTACAGAGTGAAAACAAAAGGAAGAGCACTCTATGGTTCAGACTGACTGATGTTAGAGCACAAACTGGATGTGAATAGACTAGAGGGAGCAGGAACTTGTTGAATTGCTACCCCTCAAAGAGAAAACCAAAATACCCTCTAAGTATTTTTACTCTCTATAAGCTCTAAGGCAACACTTCATCCCTGTGCACAGAAGCTGAGGCTCAATGGGTTTTTCCTAACCTGAATTCCTGGAAAAAACCTCCAACTGTTTGGTAATTATGTGTGGCACTTTACAATGCCCCAGTACCTAGTGCTTCCCTATGAAAAATATCCAATCTTCTCCCAGAATAGTTTCTATATTAATGAAAGCATCTGTATTCACATTTCACACATTAGTGTAGCAAAAAACATAAACGAGGGAACTTGTTAAATGTTGCAAGAAACTTGTAAAAACACTGTGTTGATTTTTGAGGTCAGAATAATAATTGCATCCAGTTTCATCAGTAGATATTAAAACGCTTTAGATAGGTACATGTAAAATTCATGCTGCTCTTTTTTGGAGGACTTACAAACAAGTACGTGATATGACTTTTTTAAGGTCTGCCATGTTGTTCCAGTTCACTGATTTAACACTCTAGTGTTTAATCCAGTCTTTGTTTATAGAAAGTAGTTCCTCAATTTATTTTTTTCTTTATTATTTCTGTGTGAAAATAGTGCTGCTACTGCTATAAAAACTAATTTTAGCATAAAGTTGTTATTCAGATGTAACATACATGATGCAAACACCTCACAGAGATGATTACATAGTACATAGAACACAGCTGCAATGTTAGCAAGGCAGAAATGTAATTTTGAGAAGTATGGGTACTTATTTGGAAACATATGTAAGTTTATTGTGTTTCTTGAGACAATTTAAGCATATAAAATGACAATAGACTTTTAATAGTTGCCTTAGAAATTAAAACAACAGCAACAAAATGTAACATTGTTTTAAAGATAATGTCAATTGCTTAGAGAAGGTTTTGTATTGGGATTTAAGAATTTCTGAGTTGCAGGAAAATAAATTTACCTCTGTGTGAAGTAAATTCACTGTCTTGTTAGAGATACAGTAAAATAAGAAATGACTAAAAATGGATTACATTAATATGTATGTATTTATAATTGCACTCCTGTGAAAAAGCTGGCAAGATTCTAAGGTTAGGGAAAACAATTTATGGAGATGTACTTATCCCCAGAAGAAAACTGTGATAACTTGCTAGAACAACAGTTTCAACAGTACTATAAAAATATATAGTGTAGAAAACTTACCATTTAGGAAATATGGGTCAATACAATACAATACATTATTTAAAAGCAAAGTTTGTATTGAAATTGAAAAAAAAAAAAAAAATCCAGCTATTTTATTAACTACTGTCAGTGTACCTTAGGGCTCATTTCCGTTCTGTGATAACCACATATAGTTCTTATCTGTGCTACTGACATAACTTTTTATTTCTTAATAACTGCTATAGCATTTGCTATCCCTCTCATTGATAATCCATTTGGTGCTCATGATGCTAATTAAGTTCACAGAGAGACAGGTTTAGTTTGCATCAATTTGACATAGTTCATAACTGTATGAGCTAGATGTATGATTCTATTTGACTTACGGCTTTTATGAATGCATCAAAACATGACTGTTTTACTGGAAAGTGAGATGAGTAAAAATTTGTATGTGTTGACAATAGTGGTGGAGAGCAAAGCTAACTGAATTAGTAGGTAGTCCCTAAATGGGGATAAGCTACAAAGGAAGGATGCAAGAAGATTGTCCTGATGCTTTGTTTCATGTTTTCAGAAGCAGGCCAGGAAAAGTGTGACTCAGTGCTGGAATCACCAGCAAGGAAAGCTATTCAGCTGGTGAAATTATGACTTTTTTAGCAGTCATTATGTCTAAAATACAAGAGTAAGAAAAATCAACAGATCCCCAGAACACATTCTAAAAAGTAGTATCAGTTGTAAAGTTGAAAAAACACAGGTGAATAAACGTTTTATATTAAAAGATTTGCAAATTAAATGTGATCAAGTTATATTTGTGTCTAAAGGTACATCTTCCAATGGGTAGATAGATAAAAAGCATTACAATCTGCAGACATATAGACATTGTGGAAAGTAGGTGGTTGGATGAGACAATGATAGTGGCGTAGACATTGACAAACTGAAAGCTTTGTGGAAGGATGGAATAAGAAATACAAAAAAGTTCAAAATGCCTCATGCAAACACTATTGCATCCTGTTTTGTCTCTCATTTCCTGTGTTGATGATGACAATTTAAACAGTCATCCCTGCACTGTTCCGTTTATAGTGTGCTGCTGCACTGATTGCATCTGAGAGTTCTCTCTCATGTTTTGTTTAAAGTGCAAGTTCTTTAGAGAAGGAACGATTATTAGGATAACAGCATGACAAAGAGAAGAATGGCATTAACCCTGCATAAAGACAGTGCTCAAATTTGAAGGCATTACCTTTCTAATAATCCTCAGGATGTCCCTTACTGGCACAGAGCACAGCAGCTCTATTGTATCCAGTATTACACATTTAATTTTAGGAAACAGGAAATATGTTGAATAGAGGAGAGAGCAGAGTAAAAAGAATGCTCAGAATCTAGGAAGCAAAAAGTCCTGTGAAGAGAGATGGAAGGAACAGGAATTGTTAGAGATGATATATCTGTATTTCATATCTGCATGATATGAAATATCATAGCGAAAAGAAAGAGAATAATACACATTATGCTAAACCAGAGTATATGTAGAGCAAAACCCAGAGGACTTAAATTTCAACCAGGCAGTTTCATGTTAAGGGCCTGAAAAATCTTTCACTTGTAAATGTAGCTAAAATGTGGAAGAGACTAGTTGAGAGACTGTGAATTCTCTGTCCTCAGAGATTTCTAGGACAGATTAGACATCATCTGGAAATGATACCTGTCGTTTCTGCCTCTGCCTGTGACCTTAGGAAGGGATTTCAAATACTATCCAGGTCTACTTAGGATACTGCTGGATCTCTGGTTGGTTTCTCTAGGTGTCACTATAACAATCTGTATTTATAACTACAGTAAAAACAGAAGTCTGATGGCTACGTGGATAACAACCTGGGAAATCACTTAAGAGACAGGTTAACACTTTATTGATGTAATATACTGGTGTAAGTTCAGGGAGGTCTAACTGGAGACGTTTCAGAAGTTACAGAAGATCCCATAGATTCCTAGTAAGTATACCTATAAAATTAAGCTTTCTCTTTGAATCTTGTCTAGAATAAGGTTTCCCAACAAAAAAGAAACTCTCAGGCAAAAACTGCTTCCTGATCTTACATATACGTGTAAATATTTATCAATTAAAAAAGTTCACAAGTGAAATCTCAGATCCGTTTTACCTCTGCTGTGAACCATGTGTGCTTTTAATCCTAGTTTTACATGTATAGATCAATGAATTCTCCATGGAAATGGCTAAACCTTGAATTCTACCATGCACAAGTTAGGTGAATAAGTATCTGCATAGATAAATTCAGTTATTCTTATAAATGGGTTTCCATGATGAAGCAAGGCTGAAAATCTCAGACTTTGTTTTGGTTGGCATTGGAAATCTTTTAGATTCTGCAAAGGGTATTTGTCCAGCCTGCATTTTCTTAACAGAAATCTTTGTAAAATCCTAGGAGGACTCCTAGCATCTAACAAGAAAAAAGAGTAACTTGAGTTATCTGGACTAGTATTTGAAAAATTTGTAGGGATACAGGGGCTAAATTCAATCATGTTTACTTTTACTGGCATGCGAGGATTTTTTTTTAAAAAAGGAGGAATTCAAGTTCCTCTGGGTGCATTTTCCTCCATGCTACATACATTTTCAACTTTAATGAGTATTCACTCATAAATAAGTAGCCCTATCTCCCCTTTAGAGTGACACTAGGAAATGAGCTATTCATGCTTCAGTGTTTTCTAAATAAAAAAAATCTTTAAAAACAAATGGAATTTTAAAACACACACATACTTCTTTATGACAGATAGCAAAATTGGAGGCTAAAATTAGCAATATTACTTTGTGGCTTTGCAAGTACTTCTATACTCCTTTATAAATGATACCGGTCTCTTTTCTATGGTTTGTTTTGAACCTTCGATTGTCAAACTAAATCAAACTATAAAGCTGAAATAAAGATATTTTAAAGTAAGCTTTTAAGTGTTGCAGTAGTTTTGCAGCTAGTATGAGCTTTATTATTGGTATTCTCCATTATAAGGGAATAACTAGGCTGAAACAACTTTTTACAGCCACCTCTGTTATCACTTAAGGAAATGCAATAACATTTTCCTTGCAGTCAATTAATAGGATTTACAAAGATAAAACTTATTCTTGCTGATGATCTCCTAGATTTAAAATATGGAACATCTTCAACTCTTTTCCAGTCACTACACATCTAAGCTGCTGTGCTTGGAGGACACTTTCATAACTTGGTCAAATGATGGACAAAAAAGAAATTATTTTTTTTTTAAGTCCTTAGGAATTATTTTTAATGACATGACACCCACAGCTTTTCACACAACAAAGATAGGACTCCATGTAAGAGAAAAACCTAGTGGCTTTGATAATCTACACAAACAGCTCATAGCGCATGAATTTTGTTATGGTTAACTATCAACATTTTCACATACTACACAGTAACTGACTGCTTTGAGGAAGCTGGACTTTGAGGAATAGCTCATGTATTAGTTCAGAGCATACATCATACCTGTAAGGGATGAGAGAGAGCTACAGGACAGGACTGCTGCAGGACTGGGAGGGCTGACCAGTTGTGGGGGAGACTGTTTCCCTACTATCAATATTAGAATCTTTCATCTTGATGGGCTTGATGCTAACTGTGAGGAGAAGGTTTTAATTTTGTCATGCTCCTTTTCCTACATGATAATCCAGATCTATTAACTCTGGGAAGAGAAATGCCTTTTCTTTCATGTTACTTACATGTTAGCATACAGAAAACTACGCAATGAAAAGCCAGCATTGAAAAAGAAGACAGAGGAGTCCTAGAACTTTATTCGAATAAAGGGAGAGAGTCCACTTGGGCACACACCTGTGGGGTTTCTCTCGAGGTTTCAGAGGGCACATCCTTTTTTAATCCCAAACTCACGGTTGCATGTTGCTCTCTTCCTTGCTTCATCGGCTGAGCTACTACGAATGTACAGCCTTCCCAAACCACCTACGACATATCCCCCCTTGAACATCCTATTTTACCCCCTTGAACATCCTGTTTTACTATTTTACAGGCTTGTGCAAACCCCTTGACTGTTTCAGGAGTCAAGCTGTCTGGGCTCTGTAGCAAACCTTCTGCCCAAAGTTAGTAGAGGCATTAAGACCCATTTCAAAGATGTTAACATCCATACCTTCACTCATGGAATTGTTTGTAAAGACATTAGCACGCATCTTCCCTATCACTAGGAATTTGGTTTTAGCAAGTATCACAGCTATATTTTTGTCATAGTTTAGCCTAATGTCTATGGTTTTATGACTTTTTGTCTTGCTGGAAAGCTCACCAATCTCCTGCAATTGGATGGCAGTATGAGGTCTTTTCCACAATATAGGCAGTTGTGCATATATGTGTGTACATATAGAGATGCACAATATGATCAATTTGTCAATGTCTCTTGTGCTTCTGAACTTTATGATGTTGGTGTGCCTCAGATATACTGCATACTTTTTATTTCTTCAGCATATATTCTGCCTACCTTCTATTCTCTGAAGAATGTTCTCTGACTTGATTTGAGAAGCACACATGAGAAGACTGATAAAGACTTTTTACAGCTCCTCCTGATCCAACTATGGATCAGGCGTATTTTTCTTTTGCAGGTACCATGCTCAGAACTAACATTACATTGGGGAAGCAATTCCCTGAAAGACAGGGAGGTAGACGCTGTCCTGCAGCCACTGCCAGAGCAGCTCAGCACATCCTACTCCCTTCCACAAGTTACTCTTGGAGAAAAACGCTGCTGAAACTGAGCCTAGAAGTCATACAAATTATCCTAACAGGCTTCAAATGGCTGTTTTGAAGAAGCCAAACCTTCTGAACTGTCTTTGTTAATGTAGAAAGTATTCCTTATTTTGACTGAGGAAGGCCTTAACTCATCGGTGATAGCTGCTTTGTGTTTCCCCAGTACTTAGGTCTGTTTCCCTAGTTTTTGACTAAAATTAATGAAGTTGCTGCCTGCCACATTAAAATCCACGCATGTATCTGTAATTTATTTGTCTGTCAAATTAATTTTGTGTTATATATAGCACTGCACTTTTTTCAACTAAGTTAAGGGAAACCCAAGTGTGTTTCTACTAGGCAGGTTATCTAATTTGCAAGTACAAACTTCAGAATATTGAAATGCTGTGAAGATTGTATTATCCATGTGGATAGTGCTAATGTTATATGATTCTCTTATCTCTGCGTATTTTAGCCAGGTTTGTTTTGTTGAAAATTTAAATCCTTTTAAAATGTTCTATTTTTGCAGTAATTCATGTAGTATATCTTTTACTTAAGTAAGAAAAACAGGCTCTCAGGCTTAACTTATTTTAAAGCAGTTCTTACCTTCACGTAAACACCAAGAAACAAACAAGAAGGTGGCATATTTACTGTGAGGGTCTAGAAAGAAAATTGTAAGGCTGTACAAGTAAGGTTATTTCTTCAAATGTAAAGCATTCAATGTCATTGATGAAATGGTGATGTCATATCCATATGTTTATCCAAATAAAGTTCAAGACTGGCCAAAACATAAATCTCTCTTCTCTAGGTATGTTAGTATGACTGTATAAGCCACAATTTAAATTCTTTTTTTCTTGTTTGATTGAAGTACAGGCATATTTTTGGTCAGAAATGTGGGAAGTTTGTGGACAAAAAGAATGATGATGACATCTGGATGATAGATTGGAGGGCAGGGTTTTTTTTGGTTTTTTTGGGGGAGGTGGCTTTTGGGGGGGGTGGTTGTGTGTTTTGGTTTTTTATGTGTTTTGTTTTTTGGTTTGGTTTTGGGGTTTTTTTGTTTGTTTTGTTTTGTTTTTTTTTTTTTTTGGGTGTTTGTTTGTTTTTTGTTTGTTTGTTTGGTTGGTTTTTTTGGTTGTGTTTTTTTTTTTTTTTTTTTTTTGAGGGGGGCTATATCTACTAGACTGCAAAAGCATCATCCTTTCAGTCATTCAGTTGATTGCCAGGTCAGGTATTTTAGTTTTCTCACGGAACTTTGCCCAGCTTTAAAGCGTCCAGGTGGGGATAGTTTGGACTGTCAGACCTTTATTTAATGCAAAAATTAAAAAATGAGATTATCCGGAGCTGTAAAAGCACAGGGTGATTTTCAAGCAAGGGGTTAAAACTACTTTTCACAACTCACAAAATTCCAAATGCAGACAGTGTATTTTTGTGGGAGGGGGTTACCGAAAGGGAATCCTCAGTACCAATTGGCTGCTCTCTATCAGCTGCAGCTGAGCGCAGACTGCTGCTGAAGTGCAGTATTGATCTGAAGGGTAAATGTGTAGGGAGCTTCAGAGAGCGATTCAGTCGTATTCTGAGAAGGGAGCCAACCTCTTCCAGTAAGAAAGTGGTTTCCACCTGCCTTTGCTGCCCGCGACCTCCTTTGTGAGTGGAGGGAGCCCGAGAAAGGGCAGTGTGTTGCTACAGCGATTGAGCGAGTGAGGTGCTGCCGCTGTGGTCGCCGCCGCTGCTGCTGCTGCTGCTGCTGGTCTGCCTGGTGCTGCTGCAGCTCCATGTAGCAGGTAAGGCGGCTTTTCCTGCGAAGGGGGAGTCGGAGAGACCGGGATGGCACCGCGGTGTCCGGGCTGCGGTGCGTGACCCTCGGTCAGGGCAGCAAGGGACACTGCCTGCCTGGGGAGCGGCGGCGCCACCGGCCAGGAGCCCGACCGCGCCGCTTTGGCAGGCTCTCTTCCCTGCTCATCCCGGTCTGGAACCGCGAAACTTCAGTAAGTTCCAAACAAAGTGTGCGGGTCCGCAGTGCCGAAAGGAGAAGGAGCAGTGGAGGGGGAGGAAGGAGCTTCACCTTCCCCTTCCCGCTGTGCGGGCGTCCAGCCCTCCGGCAGTCGGGCAGCGGCTCTGGGAGACACCGGTACCTGGGTGGCACGGAGGTGTGGGTGCAGCCACCTCGGCTGTGCTGGCTGCTGAGATCAGGGCTGACAGAAGGGAAAATACAGCATGCCAAACTGGGCACTCAGTTAAAAGGGAAAATAGCTAAGAGGTGGTGTGAAACTCGTGGGATTGGAAGTGTATTTGCCATTTTTTATGTCCCCCTTTTTTTATTTAAGCGCTCAGTACTCCGTGCCTGTGTGAATACGGGGTGGGGGGCTGTGTAGACTTCTGCAGCATTGACGTTTAAGGCAATAACGTTCAAATTAAGGAAAGAAGGTAAGGGATGTGAATTTGACTTGAAACAACTTTGAAAACACCTGAGAAGCCTCCTCCCTTAAAACAAACAAACAAACAAGAAAAGGCACTGCAGAAAAAATATAATGGTGAAAATTAAAATTTAGCCCTGACACAAGATCTTGAAATGTGAGCCGTGATTTATCATTATAATGTTTCAAACTATTCTTCTATGAATTAGTCATGTGATGAACAGTATGACATGCATTATCTTTATACAAACGTTTTAATAGTGGGTTTTGCTCTGAATAACAAATCATGCTGCAAGTGTGCCTAGGACAGAGATGTGTGAAGGTACTTACTTACCTTGAGTATTTCATGTAATTTTTGATGTGGTTGGCTATGTGGCTTTGGTATTTCAATTCTTAATATTTAGTCTAGAGTAAGGAGGATACATGTTTCTTGCCTTTTAAATACTCATTTCAAAGCATGCTATGGTGTGGTGATTATGATGGACTTGTGTAAATTTCTGTGTTTATTGAGTGATGATTAACTGGGGGTTTTTTTGTATCTGCAAATGTCTGTACAGAGCTAAATAGGATGCTGGATAGCATCAATGAATGGCTGAGTTCATTGGTATTTCTTTCTCTATTTTCAAATTCAAATATAAGTAGCAAAATACGAACAATTCAAGAATACTAAGTAGGTCTTATTATTATGCACCTTTTGCTGTGTGTATTATTACATTTCAGATTCAAGGTAAATCAGTATTAAAATATTTCCATGAAACCATGCTTTTATGAAATTAACAAATTTGTCAGGACGTCTTTATTTCAGTCTTCTGAACATGTTAAACCTCTCATTGATCACAATGTGTTTTCAAGAGGTTTCAAGCCTTCTTACAAAATATTTTCCTGAATAAAAGGATCTGAAAGTCGATGGTTAAACTGCAGAAGTCATAAGCAGGTAATTGTAAACTGATTTAAGTGCTCCAGAACATATCAACATGCAGACCAAAGTCTTCCAACAGAACTGATCAAACTAGCTACCTGACGTTGCTCTTCTTAGAGATTGAGTCCCCTGTGGGAGATAGTAGGAGGAACAGATTCTCCTTTGGGGAAGCAATAAACAAAATACTTTGTTTTGAAAAGACTGTTTTATAAGCAAATGTATTTTGTCTTTCTTGCATCTATCCGATAGATGACATTCATCCTCAAGTATGCTTTATTCTGATTAATTTGTGCCTGTCCTGCCCCCCTCTCTCCCAACTGCTTTGAATGTTAGGTCTATGGTATTTGTTTATCCACTATGCTGGAGGGATCTCCCACAATTTCTATTCATAGTACATAGAATTCCCTCAAAGTGGTCAATACTTTGTAATTTTTTTCTTCCAAATATATGAGGAGAAATAATATTTCAGTTGCAATGGCATGCAATGGAAAATAGATAACAGAATACCAAATATAAAGTCTACAGTTGTCTTGCTACATGCAGTTTTTCATTTTGTACCCATCAATTGGAGTTTTGTTCTTCTGAAGAAAAACATGACCCATAATCAGTATTCAGAAGAAAAACAAATGCTTGTTTTTCTTTCTTTCAACCTTAAATAATCCATTAGCTTAATAGTAGTGCTTGAGATGATTAAAAATTTTTATAGGTTAGCAAATTCCTAAATTATTTTTCCTTAAGTGAGTTTGAGACTGACAGCTTTTTCCATATTCAAATAATTTAAAATATTTTTGCGTAAGAGAATGTTTTAGAAATCATGACACCTGTGTAACAGGAAAATATAATGATTTTTTGTCTTTATCTGGATACTACTTTATGTGGATATTACCACAAAATATTTTAAAGGTTTGGTTATAAATGTTTCATTAAAGGTTGCAAAGTTGAGCTTAAGTAAGTATTTAAACAGTTATCACAGAATTAGAGAAGGAAGTAACTAACTTGTAACTGTGCAAAGCATCATTATCAAATTTTTCAAATATTCTTATAATCACCCACAGCTCAGGTATTTTGCCTTTAATGTGTTCAAAGGATCTGTTAGTCCCATATTAACTTTCCTAAACTATTCTGACAGTGAAGTCTTACAGTAAAACAGAGCAGATAATGTCAGGGTGGAACGTTGTGCTGTCTTCACGTACTGAAGCACAGAGGCTTGGGCACACAGCCTGGTGCTGGCCACACAAGCCAGCCACTGAAATACATGAAAACACCTTCTCCTTGGTGGGGAGCAGGGTTCTTCCTACCTTGTGCCCTGCTGTAAAGCTGGTAAAGCACTCGCCATGTCCCATGAGATGACTGAGCCTTAAATTATAACCAGAAAGATTATTTGGAGCCCAGTTTTTTTCATTAGGCATAACATCGTAAATACCAACTTTGTTGAGAAAGCCATCTAAAGGGAATTTCCGCACATACATTTCTTCACCACATTGTCTGCCCAGAGGGACCTTTTGCTCTGGAATGTATTGCTTTTACTTATCCTTATGCTTTTAAAGATTATGAGAGAGTGGAGGTACTCACTATGTCTTTTTTCCTTATTTTCTAGCTATAATAAAATTGTCTGAAACAACAAAGAAAAATAATATATTTCAAGTTTTGATATATTTATTTAAAAAACTTTATTTTTGTCATATAGTCTACTTCTGATTCCAAAAACATGGACTGGTTTTAATATAAAATTATTCAAAGTTTACTAAGACCTTTGCCTCTATTGTTTATACTTCATAACCAGACATTATTTATTATTATTATTTAATAATTTAAGTATAATACTGAGTACTGTGTGAAACCATTTTGTGATGACAGCTGGCATTTTGATTAATTACTGCAGTTGTCCCATTCACAGTCATAAGGCTTTGAAAAATGATTGTATATAAGTATTGCTGTTGAGCATCTCTCCTTTTGGGAATACCAAACTGTTTTCAGAATATTTTTCTTAATATTGACAAACAGTGATATATGTGTGTGTGTGTATGTGCTGAACTATACACGTGTCCAGAAAAGGGAAACAAAGCTGCTGAGGTTCTGCAGCACAAGTTTTATGAGGAGCAGCTGAGGGAGCTGGGTCTGTTTAGCCTGGAGAAAAGGAGTCTCAGAGGAAACCTTATCACTCTCTACAACTGCCTAAAAGGAGGCTGTAGCCAGGTGGGGTTGGCCTCTTCTTCCAGTCAACAAGTGACAGGACAAAAGAAACAGCCTCAAGCTGCACCAGGGGAGATCTAGATTGGATATTAGGGAAAGTTTCTTCACTGAGACCATGGTCTCAATGTCTGTATTGAGATAGGCTGCCTAAGGAAGAGGTGGAATGGTTACCCCTGGATGAGTTCAAAAGGCATGTGCATGTGTCACATTCTCACGTGGTTTGATAGTGAGCACAACAGAACTACATTAGTGGTTGGACTTAATGATTTTAGACCTATCTTCCAACTTTACCAATTCCATTATAAGTTATAAATACAAGCAAATTGATGACAGTTCTGTTGGAGTTATGCAACATTTTTTGACAGGCTACAAAAGGAACATAATAAAATTTTAGTGTGAATTGTTTTAAATAATAAAATATACTGATTTTTTCCCAGTATGTTACTGAGTGGAACATCCATATTTTAATCTTATTTCCACATTGTCATTTATTTATGACAGCTTATGTATTTGAACCTTTGTATTAAAGACTCCTAATAAAAAAATAGAGGAGAGAGACAGAACAAAAAAGTATTAAAGCTGATGCCATAGTGGTTTTGAGGTTTTTTAATTTTACCATGGCTTTCTATTCATACATTAAGAGAAGAAACTCTAATACCTCTGCATTTGTCTGCTCCCCTTAAAATCATATGTATTTACCTACAGCATCAGTATCTGTGTTGGTTTCCAGGCTATTCATTTG
The DNA here is from genome assembly GCA_032173965.1 of Sitta carolinensis. NCBI lineage: Eukaryota > Metazoa > Chordata > Aves > Passeriformes > Sittidae > Sitta > Sitta carolinensis. Next base: position 75,444,266 of record CM063284.1, read on the forward strand.
GAAAGCACTCTGAGGTATCTTGAATGTGAAAATTGTTATGAAGCCAAGTACTGTTCTGCTTTTAAGTGACTCATTAAAATGCCTCCACTTAAAAGCATTTTTATGTATACATAAACATATACGTAAACATACGTGTACATTTGGGTGTGCTTATAAATAACCTCTAAATGATGTAATTTTTATAAGACATTTTAAAATGAAGGCATGATTTGAGTTTGTATAGCACATTGAGTTGAAGGTTATCACAAGGAATGAGATGGTTCAGGCTGGCAACAAATAGAGAAATGCTACTAAGAAGGTATGTTAACTGAAGTACTATGTTTTATATCTGCATTATGAAAAATATAATGTGATGTTTGTTTTTTCTTAGGTACTTGATTGTTCTCTAAAGGAACTGGAATATAATGTATGTTATAAGAGATGGCACCTCTTTTCAGCTCTAGATTTCACTTTTAGAAAAGTCTTCAATGTGGAGGGAGCTCTATGGTCTGCTCTGGTACATTGGTTTCTCTCAGTGTATTCACTCCTACTGGCCTGCATTTAGGAGCTGTATGATACATCTAAGTGGTTGTGTCATAGTAGTGGAAATAAAGTTGGGGTGTGATTTCGCATATGTGTTGTTTTGTATTGTGATACTAATCAGATTTCACAGAGTAAACGTTGACAGTGTGCTTACTTCTTAAGGGAAAAATTGGGGTAAAAAGGTACAGATTCTGTCTTCCCTCATTAATACAATTTGATGCTCAGAGACCTAAATTTCAGAAAGATGGTTAAGTGTGTTCTTTTTAGGATGCCACTTAAGGGTCTGCCCAATATTAAGAGATAATTCCCTTATATATCAGTATGGTTCTAAGATGTCTGCTAAAGAAACTACTATTTTTCCCTGAAATGTAGTACAAGATATTAATCAACTCTTGTCACTGAGAAATTTACGTTGCTATTGAGTAAAACAGAGCTAAGACACACTATTTTGGCCTCTTTGTTTTAAAAGATCCTCTTTCCTGATTTCATTGTTCTTTGCTGGTTTATCTTGGTTGATTTTTCTTCTATTCAGTAAACCAATTGTGAGGTACTCTGAAATTGCTACTTTACTAGACTCCAGAGAGGAATTGCGTTTCCCTGACAGATCAAGTGAACTTGTCATAGCTTGTTATAACTACCTCCTTTTTGAAATATTGTAACAAATGTTTTATAACTACCTCTTTTTTTGAAATATTTTAACAAATATTTTGCTTAATTTTTTTTCTTTGTGTTTATTCTCTGATTTGTCTCAGCATATACATTCTTAATATCTACTGTAAAATTTAGTTATAAACTGTATTTTGAGATGTCCTGACCACTTCTTCAATGTAGACACTCTTGATGAACTTACTGTCTGTTAATTCCCACTGTCAGTTACCAAATGACAGATTTTTTTTTTTCCCCAAACATCTGTCCTCTAGCAGCAGAGTCAGAGGTGGTAGACTGTGCAGTGCCTGTACTCACAGAAGCAGTCTCTTTTTTCAGTTCTGTTCTGTACATTATGTCTTTCTTATAAACTACTGGAAACTTTGACAACAGCATGAAAAACAACAGGACTTTTGTGGAATTAAAGATAAACCTTGAAGATTACTTCAGCCACAGGAAAACACTTCAAAATAACAAAATGGTTTTCATGGATAATGTCTTAATGATTTGATGGATTGAACTGCATAATAAAAATTAATTATGGCAGATAGGGAAATAATACCAAGGTAGAAGAAGAGAAATAAAACCTATGTAAAGTTAAATAAAAGCTCTTTGCTTCAACTTTCCTGTCATTGATGGAAATAGCCCTAGTTCTGCTCCTTGTCAGAGAAATAAAGCTGCATGATGATTCACTGAAGAGACAGCTCAAAGAACAAGCATGACAGTCCTGATTCATCAAAATCTTTCATGTTGTATTCCAGTAGTAATTATTTATTCCTGTAGAAATTTGCTTTGAAGCTAGCTTTTTGGCTAGGTTGATTCTCTAGCCTCTTTAGGACCACAGAGCAGGAATAAATCTGGCTTAACCTTGGCTGGAGACTCCCTCAGTCGCAAAGCTTGTACTGTTCTGTGGCTGGCAAACATCAGGCCTTTGGCCAGGCAGAGGGTACAGCCTCCATGTTGCTGCCCTGCTTATTACATGCCTGCTGGTAGGCTTCTTTCGGCAGGCTAAGATGATTTAGGGAAGCCCTGAAACTGAAACTAGCTCTCTTTAATTTCTTTATCAATGACATAAACCGTGAAATCAAGTGCACCATTAGTAAGTTTGCAGATGGCCCCAAGCTGCGTGCCCCTGAAGCACAGGATGCCATCCAGGAAAACTCAGGCAGTGGGCTCATAGGAAACTCATGTGGTTCAACAAGTCCAAGTGCAAGGAGCTGCTTCAGGGTTGAGGTAATCCCTACCATGAGTACAGACTGGGAGCTGAACTCATTGAAAGCAGCCCTGTGAGAAGGACTTGGGCTATCGGTAAGCGAAAAGTTGCTTGAGGGCAATGTGTGCTCGCAGCCCAGAAAGCCAAATGCTTCGTGGGCTGCATCAAAAAGAAGTGTGGCCAGCATGTTGAGGGAGGTGATTGTCCTTCCCTACTCTGCTTCTGTGAGACCCTATTTTGAGTACCGTGTCCAGCTCGACAATCCTCAGCACAGAAAACATGCGACCTGTTGGAGTGGGTCCAGAGAGGGCCACCAAAATGATCAGAGGGCTGCAGCACCCCTCCTGTGCAGGCAGGCTGAGAGTTGGGGTTGCTCAGCCTGGAGAAGAGAAGGCTCCATGTAGACCTTTAGCAGCTTTGCAGTAGTTAAAGGGGCTTATTTAAGAGGGACAGTGACTGTTTTTATGGGTAGGTATTGATAGGGAAAGGGACAATGTTTTTAAACTAAAAGAAGAGATATTTCAGTTATATGCTAAGAAGAAATTATTTACCTTTGAGAATAGTGAGACACTGGCACAGGTTGTCCAGAGAGGTCGTGGATGCCCCATCCTTCAAATTGCTTGAGGCCAGGTTGGATGGAACTTTAAACAGTCTGATCTAGTGGGTCACATCCCTGACCATTGCAGGGGGTTTTGATAAACTTAAAGATGTCTTCCAATCTTAACCGCTGTATGTTTCTATACAATATTGGTATTCATTCTCTCTTTCTTCTGATAGCATAGTGTCTTGGTGATTGGAGCAAAGAATAATTCTATTTATAAACAAATATCAGTATAAAAGAAAAAAGAAACAACAAAATTTTGCTAATGTTTTATTCCAAAAGCTTATCCATGTAAGTCAGGAGACAAGAATGAGCTTTTCAGGACAATGCAACTGTTATTTCTACAGTGTGCAAATCAAAAGAAAATGAATTAGGTGTCAGTGTCATTTGTTTGGCTATGACACAGAGAGAGAGATATCAAAGAATAGGTTGCAGCTTTTTTTTGTCCTGCAGTCATAACGCTTGTTGTAAGCAGTTGTGTTGATTTCTATACATTCTTCCCTAATATATTTGTTGCCCTTTTACACTGAGAGAATGCATTTTTATTCAATTACTAGATCAAATAGAAATCATAAAGAACTCATCAGTGACCTGCATATAATCCTAATAGTCTAAGTAAAAGTCTTCTACCTATCAAAACTGAGATGCTATTTATATTTTAGAAACAATCATAGGTATCATCAGGGAGGTTCCAGAAATACAAGTGTAGGTCAGACTTCAAAGTTAGAGGAGGGTCTGATACAGCAGCTTACTCAAGCACCTAACATTCTGCAAAGGCTGTGTGTGGTTCATTGGGACTTCGTTATTATGCACAGGAAAGGCATTTCACTGGATTTTTTTTCCCTCAGCTGTAGAGTGAGCTGAATTGTTTAAACATGAATATGAATGTCCTTCTTGAAGGTGCGACTGGAGAAAAAAAATTGGATACGCTTATACTTGGCTCTTGTCAGTAAAAGCATTATACCCAAGTGAATTTCAGTCCATCAGGAGTCAGAGGGTCTTGAGGAAGTATGCAGGTAATGAGTGTATAATTTGAGACTATAAAAAGAAAAGTATGTCCCAACAAAGAATTTAGGAAAATGACAGTAAACAAACTGTAATATATACAGTAATATACAGTAATATATAATAATTTATTCTGGTAAACCTTTAGAAATGTAACCAAAATTATTCTATGTGGATGCCCCAGAATTCACAAAAAGTTCTACAACACACAGTCCCTTAAAACACCTTACATATTCTCAGAACAGCTGTTTAAAAGTCATATAATAAATAAATGGGCACATATATTTTTATATTTTTCAGGGTAAAAGTGGAGAAAGTGTAAGCTAATCATCTGTCCTTCCTAGAAGGAAATAGAAAAGTTTTCAAATTATTACAAATTTCTCACTGTTATCAAGTTCTTTAGCATATGCTTCTGCCATGTTATCCATGCAGTTCTTGGGGAAGATTTCTTCTTCCCAGTTGTGAAGCCCATTCCTACCTTTTTCAGGCAAAAATGATTTGATAGTGTATAGTGATTTGATTAAAAGATTCATATATTTCCTTCCCTTATTTCAAAGAATTGCTATAAGATAATAGCTGTGAAAATAAAACAATGTTTTTGGTAAAGAGGTATATAATTTGTGATTTAAACTTGATTTCAGGAGTATTTGGGGGAAAATATCTCCTTCATTTATGGTTCAGCAGTCTCTGAGGACGGCCATATTTCCTTGTTGCATCCATAACTGAATAAAGCTGCTAGGATGCCATAAGAAAAGGAGGGCCGTGAGAGTCCTTGAAAGGTTTGTCTTAACTGGTTTTGAAGCTCAGTCCTGTTGTTAAAACTGAACAATGAAGGGCTGGTATTAACACCTGGATGTAAGTTCAGAGTTCCTAAAGTAGCAATTAATTGGCTTAATTCTGAATTCTGAAGCTCTTTTGTGAAGGACCATGTTAATTTGTCATGTAGTGTTTATTCAGAACAACTGGAAGTGCATTGATTTTCTACAGTCCCATAGTCTTTACTCCTTACACAGTGAAAGTGTGAGAAACAAAACAAAACAAAACAAAAACAAAAAATAGTGATTATATTCTTTCCTCTCTAAGACAAAACTAAAACTAGGACACATAAGAATGCCTTTCTATATATGTGCAAATAACTGTTTTAATGGAACATTTTAAGTTATTCAACTCTAAATCTTAAGTTTTCCCTTCATTGCTACCTAGCCTTTAAAAACACACTTAAAATCTCGGTTGTACTTGGGCTGTTTGCTCTAATAGAATATAAGACCTTGGAGCATTAACAAATCTCTCAGCTTTTAAATAGACTGTGACCTATTCATTTACAGGGCTACTTCAATAAAGCAATAGCTCACTTAGGTTAATGATGGATCATGGTGTGATTCGATTTGCAGAGTGCAGACTTGCCCATTATCCCCTAATGTTTGTATGGGTCATGTTATCACATCCAAATAATGATTCATGCCACCCCTTGTTCCTGAAGATATCACAATGATTACAGGAAAGCTCAGCGTGCTAGTACACAAAGCCTTTGGAGTTCTGCTGGATGCTGTTGAATTATTATTTTTGGCGAGAGGATGATAAGGCAGGGAAGTCGCAGGCTTCTCTGTGACACCTTCCTCTTGTGATTCAATTGGCCATCTGGCTGAGCAGACAGACTGGACATTTGCAGAAATCAGATCTGTCTCTCCCTGTCTTTTGCGTCTTTCTTATTCCTTCATTTTGATGAGGAAAGTTAGCTGGCCCTGACCTGCTGTGACAGATTATTTACAAGTCAAGTGCCTTATGACTTTCCCTTCTCTTCCCTCTCACAGCTTGAGTTTCTAATATGAAGCAATTTCCAACAGGAAGAAAATATAAATACTATGTCCTCCTGTAGTTGCCCACAGGAGAGACTCAGGCTGGTAGCCACACTGAGAAGGGAAAAGGAAGGATATGTTTTCTAGTTGTGAATACACTGTGAGTATCAACATAATTTCTTCTCCCAGTGTTGCCACATTGTCATTTACACTGAAGAATTGTTGTCACTTCGGCAGAGCAATTCAAAACAGTCTAAGTGATAAGATGAGAAGACATTTTGGCTGTGACTGTAAATGTTTGTACAATACTCTTAGGGGGTTTTTTTAACTTCTCATTTTTGGGGATGATCTGGATTTTCTCACCCTACCACTGTGTTTGTGCTGAATGACCATCAGGCTGCTCACTGGTTCAGCTGCTGACAAACACTAAATCTTGATAAATGCTTCCAATAAAACTGTCATAAACATCACTAGCTCTAAGCCCTCTTAGACATAAACCACTCCTAGTTAATATATAGTACAGCTAAAACATGAATGGGTAGAGGAATTGTTCCCTTATTTTTTTATACAAAAATATAAGACCTATCGAAATTAAGAAGATGAACTTCTTTGTTTTCTATGAACTGCACATGCAACCTAGATACAGAAGAAATTGCCATAAGAAATAGTGCTGTTCTTCAAAATAATTTTCTTATAGCTGGATTTGAAGATTCTACAACTGCTTCTGTCACTAAGGAGATGTAATAGTTTCACTCAGTTACAGAATATTTTTCTAAGGAAAGCCACTGACAGTGAAAGCAATCTAACTTGAGACTACCTGTTAACATTGTTTTTTCCACTTTCTCTGCTTCTACACTTTGGTAAACAGCTACATTCAACAGCATCAATTAGTGATGAAATGTTTAAAAATATGCGCCTTTTTAACACACTTGACTTTTTCTCATTCACCCATAAAAACATTTCTTAAATGTTAGCGTCCCTAGCAAGGTTTACTAAAAAATATATATTTGTGGTTTTTTCTTCTGTCTTGTTGTTCTCTGTCTCTGTTTCGGCTGTCTGTTTCTCTCTGGCTCTGTGTCTGAAGAAGAGGTCGAGTCGTCTGTTTTCTCGTGTTCAGGAATTTGTTTATTCTTTGCTTATCTCATATTCATTCCCTGGCCTGCCACAGCTTCTCTGCAGGTCACTGCTCTCTCCCCCCGTTGTCTGTCCTTCCTTCGTCTGTCATCTTCGTCGTCTGTCCGCCCTTGGGAGGGCACGATCTTTTATACTGAAAATTACATGTACTTTATTTATAACAATTCTCCAATATCTATTCACTATGTTGTACAGTGTACTTTTGTTCCAAACCAATCCAAATGTGCCACACCACCACAGAAGATGGAGAACAAGAGGACGAAGAAGAAGCTCAGGGACACACCCCATTTCCTCCATCTTTGCCCCCTGATCTCTCATCTAAACCCCACAAATTCTACTTTTTCACTGTGTGACATACTAATTATCATGCTATCCAAATTCTTGTGACTTATAAATCTTCCCAGGACAATCAGAAGGACTTCCTGGTCTCCCACACTTAAAGAGTTTGGATACTATAGAGGGAGTTTGTTGTTCAAATCAGTCATTAGAAATAGCATTGTGATTGAAATAATATTGCTGTGTTGACCTGTTTGGCATGGAATATGGTAAAAGGATGGGCAATTAAAATATTTCATATATTTGGCTCTCATTATATAACATTTTTTACTTTGCTTTAGAAGTATTATACAAGGACCTTCCCAGAAATAGTGCCAAGGATCTCAAAACTGTAAGCAGATTTCAAACCTAAATTAGGTTTCTCAGCTGCTTAGTGATATATACTCACATTCAAATAGTGAAAAATGGCTTTTGAAATGTGTACTACATTAGAACTATGAAAAATTTTATATGTTTTAATTTGCTGAGTGTTTCAGCAAATTTAGGAATTAAAAGTCTCTTGTGATAGCTGCCTGAAGCCTTTATAGAAAGAGATTTTGTTCCTTTTCCCCCCCCTTGCATGCACAAAATAATGATTTTTTAGGATCAATGTTGTATTCCTGCATTTGGAAGCTTAAACTCATGCAATTTTATTTCTGTCCAATGTTTTCCTACTTAAGCATGTAGGAATTATTAAAATTTGAAAGGATATTGGAACTTGCCATTTCCAAAGACCAAATTCCAAGGTCATTCTCTCTCCTTGGCAAATCCCATTTCCAGTGATAAATTTATCAAAAAAACCCCCTAGTGTTTTTAATTGTATCTAAGAAACACATAGACTTAGTTTATGATCTGAATTCAATGGCCCATCCTTCATGCTCAGTGGACTAATAACAGGAACATGTGTGCTTTTTGCAAGCAAAGCAAAGATTTTCACTCAAACCATAACCATAGTTGTAACTATTATCTACTAATTTTACAGCAGAGTGATTTTTTGCAATGAAACATAAAGACACTTCAAGATTTCAAAGTTTGCATTAATGCTGATAATTGTAGATTAAGCTGTCTGCCACATATAATGCAAAAGCATAGGGTTTTTCCATTTTGTTTTTATTTTTATCTTTATCTTCAATATGTAAATATAATGTGGCATATCTGTATCACTGTATCCTTATTTTCTTTACATTGAAAACAGCATAATGAAAACATGTTCTGAAACAAACTCCTGGTTCTATTGTTATTTTTCATATAGACCAGTGGAATCCATCCCTGAAAAGAAGGAATTGTAAATGTTACCACTATGAAATATCTACACAGGAATTTGTGAACTTGTTTATTTTCTGTTTGAAAATATGTACTTACTTAAACCATTATTTATATTATTGTCTTTGAGATGATAGAATTAGGGTTCTTGTTTTCGTGTCTTGATATTTTAAATGGGAAATGAAGATCCTTAGAGAATTTAGGGCCATAATATCCTTCTGTTGCATTCTAGCTCTCACGTAGGAGCTAAGTGCTCAGATTTTTTTGAGGGTTTAAGTTAAAACATAACTTATATGTTATAGTTATAACATATATATAGAGAGAGACTGAATGCCAATAAGAAGCAAGGCAAGAAATGGTGCTTTTTATGTCAAGTGCAAAGTGGAAAGCTTTGCTTTGGAATCTGTCAAATATCTCTTGCCTGTGTCTTACCTAAGTACCCACAGACATGTAGACTTACCCCTGTCACAGGAAGCTCATTAAATCCTACTCTTAGACAGAACACCTGACAGGAAAAGAACCTTCCTCTCACAGCTTCTCCTGGAATTTTCTTAATGCCATGAACTTTTGCCTCTATGAAGAATAGACTTTTCAAACTTTTGTGGACTTAGGTTAGAATTATAACATTAGGCTTTCTTGTCCAGTTAATTTAAAATTACATGGGAAATGTAATTTCTGCCTCAGATATAACTTAACAGTTCCGAGAAAAAACTTGCTGTCATGGTATATTGGTAAAAGCAATGAATAAGAGAGAGAAAAAAAATTACCTTATTTTAGTAACAACAGTTCTTTTCTGATGACCTGATATCATTGTATTATTTCAATTCAATTTACTCATTTATTTATGTAATATGTGAGGCTAGTCAGCACTAATGCTATACATAATGTTAATTAATTTTTGTGGTTCAGCTTTTTTTTATGCTAGGCATCTAATCCTGGTGTCCTGTACTTCCATATTGTATGTGACAATTTTTTATGTTGAAACTTTTCTTCACCTGTTAAAGTCACACACTTGCAACAATAGATGTTGGCATAATGAGATTCTTTTTAAAAAAAATGCGAAATTAAACCAGTGGAATCATAAAATCATGGTGGTTTGAATGTTATCTAATACTAAGTAAATGTACAGATGTGATGGTTCAACTTTCATATGTGGGAAAATGAAAAGAGAATTACTTTGTGAATTCCTGAGGAGTCATTTTCAGCCTTGGGATGAACTCTAGAAACCCTGGTCAAAACCTTCCTGAGGGAAATATTTTTCTATTGAGAATTTGATTTGTAGTTGAAGAAATAATTTTGCAAACAGAATTTTCTTTCCTGGAGAAAAACTTAAAAGAAATAAATAAATAGTTGGAACAAAATTTTCTGCAGAATAACACATAAAACTGAAAGAATTTAATTCAGAAACATTACATGACATTGTAGTTGTTGCCTCATGTTCCTTACTGAAAAGCAGAAATGCTATTTCTATGTTCCTTCATGTAATGCTTCATGGCCTTGTCAGTCTTATTCACTAAGGAGAGTGTTGATTGTGGAACAGCATGGAGAATGCAGGGAGTAGGAGCAGTCACATTAAAAAAAAGAGTAAGACTAAATCTGAACTATCTCTGTCATATAAGATCAACAAAACATTCTAACTAGCTAATTTTTGCTAAAATTATATGTCGTATTTTGGTATCTCTTTTCTTTAAGAAGCAAATCCCTTGATTTTGAACATTCCTTAACTCTCTAATTTAATACTACCTTACTTCACATTTTTCGCATAAGATTTAAGCCTCCAAAGTACATTTTATCTGTTGCTTGTGAACTTAATAATGTGGAAAGTTGTGTTTATCCATCTTCTTTATAGAGGTTTTCACCTCTAGTTTATTCAGCACTCAGTTTATTCTATTGCTTCTTCACTACAGATCAAGTCTTGAAAGAGTACAAGTGACACCACAGACTAAACTGTAGAAATTTAAGAGCTTGGAAGAATTATTAGGTCCCAGCTGTTGTCTGATGACCTAAATAATTATTTTAACATTGAGGCTTGACCCTCTTCTACACTTAGTGAAAAGACTGCACGCTGTTTTGTCACTCTTGTAACAGCTAAGGCAGATAATTTTTCATCTTTCCATTGAAATATTTTTCAGATAGATAGCTTAATGTTGGTACCTTATGATTTCTTGACAGCTGGCCATAAAACCTGATAAATGCTCCTGCCAACAAAACAACACGTGGGTTCCAAAAAAAGTTTGTGATTTTTAATAAGTTAGATTATTTGATTGATGTGCCGTATGAATTCTAATTACAAAAAAAAAAATGAGGAAGAGGAAATTTGTCACTTCCCCATTCATTATTCCTTAGTACAACTAATCAGGATTTATGATTGGCTAAAATAATCCCAGATTTAATTTACTGCACTGCCATTACAGACAGATAAAAAGAAATCATGAATTATTTCTTTCTGCCAAGACAGCACAAAAGAACAAGGAAATAGGATGAATCTTGTAATATTGTAAACATGACTCTGTCTGCAATCTCTCAGGTTAGTAATTTATTACAGAAAATTAAATGCTTCTCTTGTGAAATGACAGAGAACATTTTTTTCAATATGCAATATTTATATATATTCTGATGCCAGAGTAGATCAGTACTGCATGTGAGACCGATGCATTTAATTTGGTTTTGGCTTGTGTAAAAGCATTTTGCATACTTAACAGCAAAATATGTCAAATAGGCCAAATGAGTGGTGATAATAACACAACTCTGACATTGTTACAGCTTCATTGTGGAGCCAAAATAAAGAATGCAAATATTTTTTTAGACGTGTCTTTTTTCTCAAAGTCAGCATTATTCTACCTGATGGTTTTTATGTGCTTCCACCTCCTGCACTGCTGGTCTCTGTTTGGATGTGTGTATATTAGGGGAAGAAGATAGGACAAAAAGATAGGGTAAATTTTCCTTATGATATTCTCATGCATGGTAATTTTCTTGCATGGTGGCATCAAAGTTACTTGTATCTCCGTGATACACACACGTGTATGTGAAACAATGTATTTGTTTTCATATGGGAATCTGTTGGCTATGCAGGCAAACCCATCAGGTGCCTGTGGTGCAAGGTGTGAAAAATTCTGTTTAGTCAAAGTTAGTTCTTCTGAAACACTGTCACAGTTTTGTGTGCCCAGTAGACGAAAAGGGAGATAGGAAGGAAGATGTCAAATTATAACTTAGCACAATGGTTAGCAGTTAAGGAATGCTTTTGGGATGTAAGAAAATAAAGTTTAAACCCCAGTTTGCTTTGGCTTTGACTCAGGTCTCATTTTAAGTATGAAACTCCACCTCCATATTTTACAGCCTGAGTCTCTCCAAGGAAGTTATTTAAATTTTTATAAAAATTAAAAGATCATTGGTAGGGACAGGAATTGTAAATTACACAGTAGCACAGTGGGTGGACTATTTCCCCACTCTTTCAGAGGCAGATTGGGGATCTGTTCTGAATTGATCCAAGCAGAGGCTTCAAACCTTGGTCTCCCTAACTCTCAAATGAGTTGCTTCCTGCAATATTAGTTGGTCTAAAACTTAGCTTTAGGCTTTTTATAGATGATTCAATATTGCCTGTGAGGAGTGTTCCCACTTGAAATCTGAAAAAGTATATAAGTACAAAAGACACATTCTAACTGCTTTTTTACTTTTTTTAACTTTTTTTTTTTTTTTTTTTTTTTTTTTTTTTTTTTTTTTTTTAGTTCTAGTGTTTTGGCTGCATTTATTTTCTCTTCTATTAGCGTAGATCAAAAATGTTTCAAAAATAAAGGCAGAGTGTAAGAAAATGTCTGAAGATCTGTAATCTGAATTACACAATGCAGAAAGTCTCAAGGTCCTGGTTGCAACACAACCAAGTCATTGAAAATGCTTATCTCCTTGTAATACAGCTGCACACAAAAAAAAAAGCTGTTGTGACTCACTGTGGACTCAACAACAAGCTACACAGTCATTTTTATTTCCTTTGATTCGGTGTCTTGTAATTAAGTAGGTGCAGCACATAAGATTGAGTCATGTATGGACAACCATTGGTTCTTACTGCCAAAAATAGCATTTAAAAATTATTAGTTCACTAGACTGTCATCGACAAGGAATCACTGAAAATGGCAGAAAACTGTGTATTTGTCTCTGCTTCTTCAGTAAGGTTCTTTCTTGCCTGCTTTTCCAGGCAGAGCTTGTCCGTGATGTGCAGGACATATTTTCTGTGTATGTGTGCAGTGAGATCTCAGCATCCTGTTAGTCATGCTGCTGATGTTATTATTATCCTTTTATCTCCTTTTCTTTCTTTGAAGCTTTTGATTATTTTTTTATTCTGCTTTTTCATTCTCTTGTGTTTTTCTTTTCTTCCTTTAATTTCTACCTCTCTAGTATTTCTTTATTTTCCCTTCTCCCATTGGAAAGAGGTAATGTAGTTCAGCAATGCTACTGTATTAGATTTCAGGAAACTTCTGCTTCATGCCAAGAAAGCTGGGTCACATCTGCAGCAAACAATAGTTCTCAAATGCATCAGATACAGGGAAAGAAGTCTTAGGCTTCATGTAGCACGAAAAGAGATGGAATGTTTTTGTAGTGAATTTCTTTTGCATCATTCTTGTACCTTAGTAGACATCTATTTCATTGCATATCTATTTTTACTTCTGCACTTTGTAGCTGTACAGAATTGCACCAAGGAATTGTGGATGTAAAGACACACCCAATCCCTCTAAATATTTGTCTGTAAAGACAAGAAAATATGTATATATTTAATTGACATTTTCATGGACATATCATATGGACTGATCTATGAGAAAATTATTTAAAGAAACAAGCTTGAAACTCCTAGATATAGGTAATCAATATAAATGGATTTCTGCAAAAGTTCTGATAGTATTTTATTGTGCAAAGCTGAATCTTATTTCTGATGATTACTAAAGCATTATGTATTAGAATGTCTTCTTCACTACACAAGAAATATTTTCATAATGAATTTTATTGTTATTTAGTAACTTTAAAAATTACACAACCAGAAAAGAAGGAATGGGACAGCCTATCCAGGCTAAGCTGAGACTCATATGCTTTTTGAAAGGTGCAGAATTATTTTTATGATGTTCATTTACTTCAGGCACCTTCTGCTTGACCTTGGCAAGACTTGCAATGAGGACTTTTACAATATGATTTCAAGGAAAATGGATGCATTTGAAATTTCCACACGGATTCATACATCTGAGCAATCTTTAAAAATGCCCAGTGTTTTACTTTTTGAAGAATTTAACTTATTTCTGTCAAACATACAAGCTCTGCTTTTATCCTGCTTGTTGGGAACTTTTGAATGCTTTCCAGGTGCTGCTGTGTCTCTTGAAAAACTAAAACAATAGCTTTGTAAGTGATGCCATCTGCCTGCTTCCTTTGAAATATGTTAGCTGAAAACAAGTAGCCTTGGTAAAGGATTGACCATTTCACTGCCGACCATAGAAGCTGCAGCTGAACTCAGTACTGTAACGGGGGCTGCAGAGCCACACAGGAGCTTCTCTGTTGTGTCACTGGGATGTGACTGGCACAGCAGGTGGACTCCAAGGAGGTCTGTGGCCTTCTTAGACAAGTATAAAACTGTGCATAGCTAACAAAGGGTTTCAGTAGGTTGAATGTTTCACTGTTTCTTAGTTTAGGGAGGATTTTCATAAGTGAACAAATGAATGTTGTTTCCCATACTGCCCAGAAGGATGGGACAAGAAAGTGCTAAAACAGGGAAGGCGGAGAATGAGAATCTAATTTTGAACACTTGGCTATGTGAATGGAAACTGCACAGAAGTTAGATGATGAGTTTAAAATTACTAATTGAGTGTCCCAGCAGGTACTTAAATTAAATTTTTTCCCCAAGAAAACTATCCTTACTTTTTTTTTTTTTCCCCCCAAAATCTCTTCTGAATGTGTCTTGTTCATCATACGGAATATATTAATATTTTTACCTGTACAATATTTTGTTTGCTTATATGGCTGAAACCTATGGGTAGCAACTTCAAATGTAAGGTTTTAGTGAGACAAAGTAGTGTAGTTTTACAGGTGATATCTTAAAATAAGCTGGAAAGTATTTTCCAAAATATATTTGACTCTGTATTATATATAAAAGAAATATGTAAAACTTAATCTACTAGTTCCACTTGGCATGATTACATTTGGCATAATTAATTTTACAGTTTATCCATATGATGAAAATCAGATTTTGTCCACCTTCAGTTTAATCAAAAGGCTCCAGCTGATTAACTTTCTTTTCTTGAGTTCTTCCATAATGGAGTCCTTATCACACCAAACAGAAAGTAACTAATTGATCAGCTGCCACTTCCCATTTCTTCTTTACACTGGCCATTTCTGTAAACGTTTCTCCTTAGCCTGAGGCATAATCCTGAGACATGCACACAGTTAAGGATGATAAAGATACAGAACAGGGTAATCAAGCCATATAGATGTAGTGACAAAAAAAATAGGTCCCCTGTGTTCTTTATGTGGCTTGATCTTGTTAAAAAATTTATTTACGCATTGTGGGGTGTAAGTAAAGAGTAGAATAATGCAGACATGGTGTCATGAGCATGGTTGGATACAGATACTACATACATGGTTGTGGGAACCCAGGACATCCCTCTGACTGTCCTGGAAAATTTGTAAGTCACAAAAATTTAAGTAGAATGATAGTTAACATATCACAGGGTAAAAAAGTAGAATTTTGGTTGTTTAGAATGTGAATTTAGGGGACAAAGATGGAGAATTTAGGGTGTGTCCCTGTCCGCCTTCTTCATCTTTTGTTCTCCATCTTCTGCTGTGATGGTGGCACATTTTAATTGGCTTAGAGTAAAGGTAAACTGTTTAATATAGTTGATAGGTATTGGAAAGTTATTGCAAATAAAGCATGTGTAATTTTTAGTATAAAAGATAACACTGCCCAAAAGAGCTGGGAGTTTGAACCAACCTGGCCTGCAAAAAAGATCTCTGCAGGCCAGAGCCACAAATGTAACAAGATAAAAAGAATAAACTATGCTTGAGTAAGACAACAGATGATCTCAGCCTCTTCTTCTGATGCAGGGCTGGGGGAAAACAGACTTCACAAATTCAGGTTCAGGACAACAACAAAAAGGTTGTGGGGTTTTTTTGGGTTTTTTTTTTTTTTTTTTAAAGCCTGACACATGGTGTATATATATTAGAAAGCTAAAAGAATAGAAAAGCACAATATTGATAACATTATCAAACGGTTTGCATACCAGGGATTGCACATTATATCATATACCTGTATTTTGTAGATCATGTTTATCATATTCTTGTTAAAATTGGCATAACTGGCAGCATCCTAAATCAGGGTTTGTGACAGCGTGCAGGTGAGAGTCTATGTGGAATCTAAGAGTTCTAGGCGGGGAGGTATCTTGGAGGACTTTGTCATTATATTCATTAATAGAGAAATACACTGCCCTAAATAGAGCAAATATGTATTTTTTTTAAGCAAATGTGTCTATTTTATCACTTATTATTACATAATCTGTGCTTCTGAAAATACAGCAGATTTAATGTTTCGAGATGTCTTGTTTCTAAATTTTTCCCTGGCTTTTTCTTCTCTTGACAAATTGAAAAAGCATTGTTTTTATCCTGAGTATTGTCCAGTGTGTTGTTACAAATAGTCTTTCAGACGTGAATGTCTTCACCCAGCTGTAATGAGACCTGACTTAGTGACTTCTTCCAAGTTTTGAGAATGTATTTTTTGATACCTTTCAGTACATAGGAGTACAATATGTACCTTTCCTTGCATACTTGTGCACTTAATTAGCCCTAAATGCACTTTTCCCATGTTAACAGGTTTCTGCTTCTATTTTCCCTTCAATTCGTTCATTACGTGTTGAAGTTAATCAAATCATCTTAGCTCCTAAAAAGGCATTATCCTTTACTTCTGTAAGGAATGCATTTTAGATGACCTTCCTTACTCCCTCCTACTTGACTTGCTCATGGTATAGGTGGTAAATTTACCCTCTTTGGAACAGAGTAGGGTTTTCATAGGTCATTAAATCTATGTTGCCATGAAAATAACTTTCTCTAGGAGACTTTTTATTAGCAGTAGGCAAACTGCAACTCTATCTTTGGTACCTGGTACCACATTTGATATAATATTCTTCTTTTTATAAGGGGCCTAATGCTATGAAAAAGAGAGGTAGCAGTGAAACAGCTGATGGTGTGGCATCTAGAGAGTAACCAGAAGGGTGCTTCTTCAAACATAATATTTCAGTTAACAAATAATGTACCACAGCTATCCTCAAAACGGTGTTTGCCTCTGTGTCCCTTGGAGCTTTACAGCTAAAAGGGCAGCAGCAGAATAAAGACAGGCAGAGACAATAATGAACCCACAGCAAAAGTGCTACTTCTACAAAAGTTCCTGTTCCCTCAGCTCGCATGGGTGTGCAAGCCTTGCTGTGCTGAAAAAATGGAAAGAGGAGAAAACTGTCATTATTTTATTGTCCTTTGGAATGTTTAATTTGTATTCAAGCTGTCCTAATGGTTGAATTGCCTTGCAGGGGGTTTTATAGCTGCAATGTTGACTATTTGGATTTTAATTCTCAGTTATTAGTGAGCTTGTTATAGGGAGGACTGAAATGCATTTTACTCCTTTGAACATAACCTCTGCAAAGAAGAGGAGCCTTTCCTCAGCTCATTTGTGCAATACTACTTCTCATTAAAAAGACGAGTTTTAACAATAAAAAACAGAAAACCAGTTAAAATAAAAACATTTTAAGGCAATTTATCACACAACTATTAAGAATTCCTTCCATTTCTGGAGCAGTCCTTTTTAAAAATTATCAGGTCAGAAAGTAAAGATTTATAAAAGACAGTGGTAGCTGCTACCTACAGACTAACAATATATTAGATAAAACCATTTTTTTACAGTGTAATAAACTACTACACATCTGTACAAGCAAATGCAATTTTTTTCATGGATTTACACATCCAAGACTATCTTTCTCGTGAATTTTAGAATGCTTAAAATTCAGTTAATTTGCAGCTTAAATAGTCAATTGTTTTTCAGGCTCTGTTTGTTGATATAGGCTTAGCCTGTTATTAAGCATTTTAGAATTTAGGATTTGTGGGTTACCAAATTGAAGTAATAGAACTGGTACTTAATTTGCCATAGAACTTTGATGGACTTTATACTCTTACTTGGGGATAGAAGAAGTAAAATATATCTGTCACTGGACTGGGCAGATAAATGTAACCACTGCTTTGTGGTATTACAGAATCAGAAAAAATTATTTAGCTCCAAAAGACTTTTCTAGCATTACATGTTATTTCTAACTTCATTACATCACCTTGCCCGAGTTTCAGTTACCTTGAAATAACTGCTGCTAAATGACCACTGAAGCTTAGCTGTATTAGAGGTCATGGTTTTGAAAGCTTTTGGATGGCTGAAAAAGCAACTTTTAATTCCGTACTTGTTTCCGTCAGTTTTTCAGTAGTGTCACCTGATAGTTTTAAGTAAGTTTATGAGTTTTGGCAGAGCAAATGACAGCAAAACCAATTTGAGGTCATTCTTACTTTGCATATAACTGGTTAAAAAATATGAAAAATTAAAAACTTCATCAGTCAAAAAGGTCTGTGTTTTACTGTGCTGGCAAATCCCAGCATAAGAAGTTATCTCTCCTCTTATGATATGTCCTTCACTAGCACTACAGTAAAGCCCATAATCCGCAAAGCAGAGAAAGAGGACATATAACGAGTTTTATTAGCTCAGTTTAAACCTGTCTTCTCTACAGAGATAACAAAGGTGAAATACAATGTCTATGTACACTTTCATTAAGACTTTAAAATACCTGAATGCCCGTGTCTCAGTTACACCTCTCTTCTCTTGGTTCTCCTTAGAAATGTGCTCAAGAAGAGAAATACTAACCCTACAAAACTGTCTAAAACAGTTGGCATACAATTTTTTCATACAGGAACACATCTCTAGACACTGATACCCATTGCTAAGGTGCAAAGGAATTTCAAATAGCAGCTAGTATGTCGTAGGTTTGTTTATCAATCCTAGTCTGCTGGGCTTTGGCTTACTAAATGTGTAACGTCAGAATCAGCTGCTACTGAAACTACTACTGGTTTTAAAAATAAATCTCTGAATCATACTATTTTCTGTGCACATGTTTGTGATATGCAAACTCTGAAAACTCACTTGATATAAATGCTCATTGTTCAGTACTATTTTCTGTTTCTTGTATTTCCCCTGCTGACCTATTCTGTAGAAATACCCTTCAGCTTTTTCTTCAAATTAAGGAATCTTTGTCCGCTTTCCCAAAGACCTCTATCAGTTTCTGAACTACATATAGCTACACTTCTTAATTTTGGTATGATATATATTATTCAAGATGTACTCTTATATATTTATGCGTACGTATAGGCCAGGGACCAAGTGACCTGGGAGACCTCAGAGAAAGAGAAACTAAGGAGGGTTTACCCAGTAATGAGTAAGAAACTGAACAAGGAAAGTAGAACAAATTGTTTCTTCAACTGAAGAAATTATTAGAGAGGGTTTGGGGGCAACTGCACTAAGTTTTCACTGTCACAGATTCTTGGCAGTATCTGTCCTAGTTTCAAGCAGCATGAAGTGTCTGAATATATAGCTGGTGTGAAATTATGTTCTGGTATCAGCAAACAGAAATACTGAGTTCAGATCATTCCTAAGTGCTTCAAAATCTAGAGCTCTGAAATAGATGTTTAGGTATCTAATTTTAGGCAGTCTGATTTGAAACTGGACCTATTATTTGTATGTTTTGAAGACCAGATGACAGTTTATCTCACCACTTTAAATCTCTAACATTTCAGACAGTTTCACACTGCTAGAAAGTATGATATTTGAAAGGCACTTTACTGTGTAGCAAAGCATTCATTCCTACTTCAATGAAAGCTGCAATAAATTTGATGGAAGTAAACAGATTTGAAATGTAATAGACTGACAGTTCACTAGTCATATCTGAAATATCTGGCCATGAGCATTCTAAATTTCAAACCAGTTTTTCAGTGTCAGAGAATGTATTTGGATTTTAGCTGAAGGGCAACTAAATGGTTCCATTTCCTGCTCACATCAAGCTCTATAATTTTCTGGTACAATAAGGACCAGCATAAAATTCAGTACTAAATTAATTTGCAGATAAGCAGCAATAACACCAGTGATTGTTATGGACTTATATTAAAAATTGATAATTATTGTCCCTTCAACGACAGCACTCAAGACTAGAAACCATCAAAATGGGTGTTTTCAATTTTAGTAAATATGCCAACATTGACGCCACAAGAGCATGAATAAACTTGGAGCATTTTGGGAAGCAGAGAAGTTACAGCTCACAAAGATCACTCGTATTGCAAAGGTTTGAAGAATTCATGTTAGATACTAGAATTTCAATCAAATATTTTCATAATAAAGGTAAATTCAGCTGTAAATTTTAAAACCATAATAAATTATTTATAATTTTGTCAAAATTACAACTTTCCAAAAACATTTATATTTTGAAATTGTTTCAAGAAGGGGGCAAGTTGACAGGTGTTTTTATGCTTTTGTTGTTTTTTCAAAATTCAGCCTTTTGCACAACTGTAATTAAGTGATTAATATATGGCATCTTTGACAGCTGGGATTTTGGGCATGTAAGAATATTGTTATAAGGGATAGTGAGATGAAATTTTGAAGTGGACTTTTCAGTAGCTTTTGAACAAGCAAGGCATTTACACAGGTGAGCAGGTTGCTCAAATAAATTACCTCCCTTGCTGATTTGGTCTGGGAAAAGCCTTGTAAGCTGTCCTAAGTTCTTGCACTTAGATTGATTTATAATGAAGTTATTGAAGAGAGGCATGTACACCTCAACAGTGAACTGAACCAAAGCTTTTTATGTAACTCCACAACGAATTGTAGAGTTGAGGTTGATGCAGTATTGAAAACAAAGCTCTTTAGCAGAGCCTTATGTACTAACTCTCCAATTGCATATATAAATATTGGTTTAAAAGGAGTCATTAAGAAAAAGCAATGACATTAAGGAAGAATCCTATAAATGTCAATGCAAAGGCAGTCTTGAGGAAACATTAATCTCCTCTTAATTGTTGTAGACACAAATGAAATTATTCAAATGGAAAATAATTAAAATGAGCTGATTGTTTTCATGGATGTTTGACGTGTGAATAGTATCAGCACTTTGGCATACTGGCTGAATATCTTTTGATTAGAAAAACGGTGGCATAGCCAAAATCCTTTCCTTCTGTACTTAAAAATTTAGTTCTTATGTGCATTATAAAATCTTTCTTTTGGCATAAAATACTTGCAAAAAGACTGTATAGCTGGTCAGAAAATGCTGTTATGGTTTGGGTTTTTTGTTTGTTTGTTTGGTTTGATTTTTTTCCCAGAAAAGTAGGATTTATTTCAACAGGGATTTTCTCAGGAATCATTGTCAGCTGTAGCATAGCCTACAAGTGTTATAGAGTACAGGCTGTGTGTGGATGTCTGTGAGAAGAGAGTCATATGCAGGAACCAAAATGTTCACCTCTGATACACAAATCGCAGGTTGCAGTCTTGGTTCCAGCTGGCAGAACAAGGTTTTTGATTTGCATTAAAGTCTTGAAATAGAAGACTTGGAATGGAGAAATGCAAACATCACAGACACAGAGAGCATTTCTTTACAAGAGGTGGTATTAAATTATTTTTAAAATGTGGAAGAACATAAAATATTAAACAAGGCATTTACTTCCAAGGTCTGTGGTCAGAGACCTTACAGTGTATAAAATAATAATAAAAAAATATAATCTAGATGAATAAAGCAGGCATTCACCTGTGTCTTTTGTGGCCCAGGTGACTGGTCTAACCACTGTGCCCTTAGCCATACAAGCACAAGGCAACACCTTTGAATGTATTGTATTTTCTGGAGAAAGCAGCGTGTCTGTAGAACATCCTGCCTGTTGCTTGTGTTGAGCAATGGAAGGAAACAAAAGGCAGCTCTATGTGCTTAGACATAGCTGTAGGTCTTTTGTGGTTCTGAAGCAAAATATTTTGAATAAAAGTTCCTTGCATCTGATGATTTTTTTATCCTTCTTCAGTAGTGTTATCAAAACAATTTTCTATTTAATTCCAAAATTATTCTAAAATCTTACAGTTTCTGCATTTGAAACATCCTGCATTTTGGTCAGCTGTACTAAAGAGTTTCTCTTTATCTCCTCTAAGTATTGATGTGAAACAGTTGTTCCAGGTTCAAACAGTTTTCTTGTATTAAAAAAATGAAAAAAGAAAAAAAAAAGAAGAAATAAATGGAAAAAACCCAAAAAAAAACAGTAAAAATTGCTTTTTGTCTGATCTTAGTCATTAGTGGATTGCAGATCCATGCCAAATCCCATTGTTTGATGAGGCAACCTGCTTAAAGATGCTATTATGGCATATTAGAACATAAATTTTTTAAACAGAAGGAAACTTTACACAGATATTTAAGTATATTAACACACTTGAAATATCCAGATAATAATAAAAAGCCCCTTTATAATTGGAAAGAAAATATAACCCAAAAAGAAATTTCCAATAATTACTCTGTGTACAGTCTTACTCATCCAAAGGACCTTGTTTAATTACTGTATTGATAATAAAGCTACACTTGGCTTTAATTTTTGATTCTCATGTATTTTGGGACAGTCAATAATTCTACATATGTATTAGCTGCCTAATATACTTGTGAGAATAAAATAACCTATGGAGTACTTGAACAAAAAACAGTGCCATTTGGTCAATCTGTTTGAATCTGGAAGATTGAGGCAGTTTTTTCACTTTTGCTATTTACTGCTAGTAGTCTTTGATGGGTACATAAATCAGGTGACACTATTTCAGCTTCCTAATTATGGAACTGTTGTTATTTAGGGGAAAAGACCATAAAAAAATCAGTAAATTCTTCATTTTGCATGTATATGCATTCATTATTCACATGTCTTTGATGGGAACTACTGTCAGTGCTCATGCATTTCATGTAGAATTATTGTAAATAGAATTATAGAGGAAGGAAAACAAATCATTTCCTGTCATGCTTTTTAAGCAGGAGTTTTCCATCTGATTTTCTTTTATGGAAGGAAAAACAATCTCAAAATTTTCTGCTACTAAAAACTCTCCCATCTCAGGGAACGACTGGTGTACAAATTGTTAAAGGGCGGGATGATATTACTGGAGAAAACATTAGATGTTTGCCATGCTCTTACAACCTTCCCACAGGAATATTTTGTTGATCACTGGAAGAGACAGTACACTGACAAAAATGGATATTTTATTTTGACCCAACTATGTTATCCAAAGTGATGGTTTCCACCATTTCCCAGTCCTTTTATAAGGAAACTGCTGGCCTATATTATTCTGACAACCTATCCTCTGTACACACCTTGTCAGTGGCCTTCTCCAAAACTTCTCATGCTTGGATGTTTTCATGGGAATGATTTAGAAATTCTTCGTGAATGAGATATGCGATAAGATCACAAGAACCTGAAAATTAGACAAGTCTTTTGGAATAAATTATGAATAAAGTTAAAACTAATCTAAAAGGTAAAATTCATCTTCATGCAAAACCAAATTAAAACAAAAAATATAAATATTTAATATTTAATATTTAATTGAAAAAGTTATAATTAAAACTATTTTATTTCTGTGTGCAGAAAAAATTTTGAGTTGGTATTAGTTTTTCCTTACGGTAGTTCAGATCACTGTCACTGGCAGCATTTCGACTTGAACAAAGATGGAATACTGCAAACTTCTCAACAGCTTGCTACTCAACCCTTCTGAAAGTAATTTCTCCTCCTACAAATATTGTGACAAAGGTAGTACTTTGGGGCCTTATGTTCAACCAGTCCAAATTGACATGCCAATCCTATGTGATATCTGAAATTCACAAAGATTATCCTAAGAAAGCAAACTGTTGGATAATTATTGTGACTTCTACAAGAAGCATTTGGAAGTATTTTAACTTGTTGGGTTGCCTGTTTGTCTGTCTTCATCTTTATGTAGACTGTTTCTTCTCCATGCACCATCATAAGTCATCTGTTCAAAGTAGGTTTGTTAAGTTCTCGTAATTTTTTTTAATTTTGAAATAATACATAACATATAAAAAATGTTGTTGCCACTGCTGACCTCCTGGTTAACCAGAACTGGAGATAGAATGCACTGAAATGTTTCAGTGCAAATGATGTTCAGAGTGCGCTTTTTGTAATGAGAGACTAATTATCAATTTTTGTCCAAATTCCCAAGATACATGCCACTGATAATGCCCCTGGATAAAGTTGGCGGTGCTCTTAATTCATCCTTACATATGTGTTGTGCAGAATAATTCACATATTTTTCAAATGCTGCAAATCTGATCTATTGAAATAAAAATAAGTTTTAGTGTCTAACAAAAGACACTAAAGGTAATAAAAATTTAGAAGAACTGGAAATAAATACTACAAAAATACCTTGTTAGCATATAAAGGTGTTTTTATTTTTAAAACCCAAGAAAGGCGTTTTTAAAATTAGGATTAACTTGTGCATGGTTGTCTCAATACATTTCATTGGCAATATAATAAAAAATAAGTTAAACTTGCAAATATTTGTTACTATAATTTTCTTTGGTTCCTTGCTTACAAATGTATCTGCCTTTCCTCTCTTCCTTCCTTCTAATGACATCTGGATCATAGGTATTCCACAGATCATGGTTGAGGTACAGTGATCTGTAATAGGGTTATAAGACTATTTTGAGCTAGGAAAAAACAAACTATTAGTAAGATACATATACATTTGCAGTTCTAGCCACACATGAAATATATGTCCTGCTGTGGGAAGACATGAAAGTTGCATTAAAGAAGATTTTCTTCTCTGGACTTTATATTTTCTTAATCCAGTAGTATTTTTTGGACTTTGACATTCACTTGAGGGACTAGGAGGACCGAAAAATGTAGTATATACTGAATTAGTCATATAAAGCTATATAATGGAAGTGCTGCTAGACAGCAACTATATAGGTCTGCTGATAAAAAACAAATAAAGCTGATTCCAGTTGTCTATATGAAGAAGTATTAAGGTGTCTGATGTAATAAAATATTTTCCCCTAAAGAAGGATAGTAGATTTACTCCTGATTTACAGGAGGTGATAAGCCCCACTTAGGCTTTGGTTTCAAAGGTAATAAATATCATGGCTCCTGCCAAGACAAAGCCCTGTTTGAACCATACTCTGTCTAGATTTAGAACATGTCCCTGTGATATCTGGTTGGGGTTTTTTTGTTTGTTTTATTTTAGTCTTTTCTAGATCACTTGCATTTACTATACACTTTTTTAGTTCTTTTTTTTTTTCTTTTGTAATCTAAACTCCAACTCCTGTGTTGTATCTTCATCCTTAAAATATCAAGTTAACAATAGAAGCTATGGATAATGTGTTAATTGTGCTTGTTCTTGTATTATTTCTGGTTGAACTAGAGCATATGACACGAAAGGTCAATGATACCTAACTGAAACATTGATTAAAGTTGTGAAAATCATCTCTGGTCAGAGATGTTTGCTCTTAAAAATCAAGTGAACAAGCTGTCATTAAGCTGTCCTGTTTCATTCTTATATCTGAACCATTTATTAACCCCCTGGCACTTTAAAATAAGTTATATAAAATTAAATTTAGATTTGAGGAGAGAAATACAGAGAGTTACTTCTCTGAGACTGTGTCTGGTCCACAATCCTTTTCATATACTGCAGTCAGACAGAATTTTATGATGGTCTCTTCAGCCATCAGAACTATCTGGACTAATATTGTTATCCTCACATTGCAGTTTAGCACATTTATGGAAAATTGGATTTGTGTCTTTTCCCATAATCATAAATATGATCACTTTTTCCCCCCCCAAGGATTCTGGGAAAATCATCATAAGATCCTTGACAGTAATACTTGTTTAATGTTTTTGGAAGGCAACTTACTCTAGTCTAAATGTTCATTAAAGATAAGGTACTGCCAAAAATTTAGGTCTATGATAGTATCAGGAGAATAAAAGTAGTATGTTTTTGGGTTTTGTTTTTCCTTTGGGATTAAATTTATATGGAAGGATTATTTTACCATCTTCCTAATTCTTTCTCAAATAACTGTGGAAAACTGATATGCGGACAACAGTTTTCTAACTTAGATCTACATTTTCCAGTTTGATCTTGGATATAGAACTTTTTTAACAAAATCTCCTGAGGAATTGTATAGACATAAAGATAATTTTAGAACTTCTTTTCAGAAATTCACTGACTTGTTTTAAATTCTTTTGATTTCTAAGGGCTGCTTGGTTAGAATACTGTATTTTTCAGTGATTTCCTCTCCCCCACACCCACCCATTAACATTTACTGGTTTTATATGTTCTTGATTATTTTTCTGCCTAGAATATATCCTGTAAATGACAATGTTGGAAGGCCACGAAGATATTTTTTTATCATGTCATTCTCTTTCTTGTCAATGTATCATCTTTTTATTTTATTATTTTAATAATTGTCTTCTCCAGTGACAGTCTCCATTTTAATGTACAATTCATGCTTGTCTTCACATGTAGAGTATGCTGATTCTTTTGATAGGACTACTAAACTACAGGCATGTCAAAAAAACCAATTTATGCTAGCTCATTAAAGCAGGGTTTTTTTTTGTGGGAAGTGAGCAAATGTATGAATCATTTCTGTTACCAAAACTTCCTGAGTCCATCATAAATCTGTGAGGAAGGCATGTTCTCATACATCATAAAGAAGCAATAGAATCTGATCCTCTCTTAAATGACAAAAAGCTGTAGAGTCCCTCTCATTCTATGCCCTACCTTACAAAAACTAGACGGAGAGAGACCTTTTTGGAACAACTTGCAGCATACTCATTGTGATAGAAACTTTGAGTGTGAGATGTTGGTAGAATAGCTGGCAGATTTTAGAAATCCTTACCACTCCACTGATTGTGTTAATCAGCAAAATATCTGCCTTTTAGTGATTATTAAAATCTCAAGTACTTTTTCCTGGAATGGGGTGACTGTTATTTGCATTTTTTTTAGTAATATTTTTTTTGTTTCTTCCAGTTATTTAAATGTTTTAAAAAACCTCCATGTTATCTGGAAATGGCAGCACAGTGTCTTCTCTTTTCAATAATTATTCTGAGGTATTTATACCAAATGTACTAAGTTCATTTTCTTCTCATCACTTTCTTACTCTTATCAAATATCAGTCATGAGTAGTACTGCTGGTTTCACTAGTCTATTTCACCAATATTCATGAAGCTAACATTGATGTATTTTCATTTGCTTATGCTCACCTCTGTGTCTGCCAGGAAGAAATACATTCATAGAACAAGAGTTTTTTACTAAAATTAATGCTACGTTCAACTGGGTCTTCCATCAAGAAGGAGTGTTCCACAGGCAGTGGTGCAGCACAAAAGCTCTTTAGGATAGGAAAGAAGAGTTTCTGCCTCAGCTGAGATTTTCAGAGAGCCTTTCAGCAGAAAGTCTGATGAGAAAGTAGGAAATGAGAGAAAACTTCCCTCACAAATCAAAATCGGCCTCAGGCTGGGCAAAACCTTGTGATGGTGTGCTGACAAATACTATCTCTTTTTTCCTGGTGCTTGCTAATACATCAGGAATTCTCAAAAAGCAGCATGTGGAAACCTGCTCCCAAGTGCTGCAACAGCACCTTTAAAAGTTGGGCCCAGAAAAAAAGGGTGTTTCCTAATGGCTGTTGATGCCAGGATAGCACAGCACACCGTATTGATACCACAGCTTGGCAGTGGCACAACCTCAGGGGCAGTGAGGAGGTAGCTAAGAAACCCTTTATGATTACATAGAATAGATTTTTTAGACATGAAGGACAGAAGGAGCTATTCAGTTGCCTGGTCTGATCTGAGTTTATAAGCAAACTGAAATAAAGAACTTCCTCAGATTAATTTTTTTCCAATCAGGCATCATTCTTGATTTACAAATTCCTGGTTTGGGTAGTTCTTGGCAGTGCTTGGCCAGTGGATCCAATGACTAATTACTGCCATTAGGGAAACCAGCATGTGCTTTATTTGCAGGATACATCCAGCTAAGATTAGCTCACAGACATGGGTTTGGTTTTTTGTTGTTTGTTTTCATCTTTTGATAATTTTACCTGATAGAATGCAGTACAATATTTTTTAATTGTTTAAATAGGGGAACAAAAAGTTGCAAGGGTATCAGAGACCCAAGTCAGTAGTAAAATAAAACAGTAAAATAAGAAACTCTGGTAGAATATTAAATACTATGTGTGGTAATATTTGTTTAAGATTATTTCCTCTTAATCTCCTTAATTCCATGCACATTTTAACACTGAAACTGTAAATATGCCAGTATTAGCCAAATTTATAAGACAGTTAAATGAGAAGGGGAGGGGAGGGTTAAACAACTGTCTAAAATGGCTGAAAATCGAAATGAAATTGGAAAACCAAAATAGATTAACAGATTTTGTTTTGGATTTGGGGAATATAATTTTAGTTGCATCTTGTCCTTGACTGCCATAGACTAGAACAGTCAAAATAGAACATGTAAAGATGACATTTTTAAAAAAGCTAAACCAAGAGAGACTCTTTGAACTTGAAGCATTGCTTCCTCTTCCCCCTCTCCAGAAAGATAGGATAAAGTGTCTTAATATTGGCTGTTACTTAGGAGTATAAACAACATATATATTAGAAACCATCAGGCCGTGAAGTTACATCTTACATGAAAATCATCTTAGAGATCATAAAATACTAGCAATATTTTGTTTTCTTATCAGATGTGACTTATAGTCTTACATAGATCAGGGATATTATAAAATCAAACCCATGAAATGCTCTGTCAAGCAAAAAATTAAATTATTTGAATATTTTTTTTTATTATTTTTTGTTTTACCAAATATAAAATTAATCCTTTTTTTTTTTTTTTGAAGTTGAACTTAACTGCACAATAGTCATTTCCCATGTAGGTCATCATTACTTTGTGCTGTTACATTATTCCCTTACTCTTCTGTCTCCAGTCTCCCAAGTTAGTTACAGAGTCATTTTTCTGAATATGAAGTCACATGTAAACTCTCTCTGATGTTGTTCTCTGTCTAAGCTTCCTGTAATCTTAGTTCATAAAATCCTCAGTGACAGTGCTTTGCTTTGCTCTGCAGACAGAGCATCTGGCATATCCAAGTGGCCTCATGCATAAGCCAGGGACAGAAGATACTCTCTCTGGTATCTCTCTCAGGCTTTGGTATTCGTACAGCCCTGGTTATGATAGTTCAATCTGTTTACACTCTCTAATGAATTCATACAAAATTCCATTGAGATACGGAGGATGTACTGCTGTTCCGTTTTTATAGCACCACAAAAACAAACAAACAAACAAACAAAAAAAACTGTGATGGCTTTTGAAAAAGAATGAATTGGTTTTTCTTTTGCTTTATATGACATTCAACACTTAGATCGCTGAAGTCAAAATTCAAATGAAACCCTGCTAATTCCAACTGATCCTTAATGACTGGTTGGGAAGTTGTGTGACAGAGACATTGATGTGTCTGATGGCCCCATCTGGTTTGGTAAAAGCTTGTAGTCTGGATTACTTCAACTCTGTCCTCATCAGTCTGCATCCTCTCTGGCTGGGACAAAATATGAGTCATCAGTAGACAGAACTTCCTCTTTGGCAGGAGCTGACCTGACTTTAAATAATAGCTTTCCAGGCTGCATATTTCCTTATGGACACCTCTCTTGTACTTCAACCTTCATCTTCTTGATGGACTGAGATCTGGCTCTTTAAGGGGCACTGGACCACAGCCAGATTTTTTTTTTCTTCCTTTATTTCTTTTTTTTTTTTTTTTAATTTTTTTTAGCTAATAGAACTATTAGAATCTGAGTGAAATTCTGCTCATTAGTGCACAGATGACTTAAGAAGATGTTTTACACCATTCAAGAGATGTTTTAAGAAATATCTTAAATTTTGCAAAGCTGTGCATTGAAGTACTTAAAACAACCTCAGTGTATCTTTCTCAAGATCAAGCAGGAGTGTTCTGTCATAGTTCATATTCGTCAGGGAGATTTTGTCTTTTTCCCTCTTTATGGATCCATACCTGAAACACTATACATGGAATAAAAACTACCAGTATATTCATTTGTTTTTCATTGTATGAAAAGGATTCTTACAAGATAGGGTACTGAAAATAAATTGCTTCTCTCACCAAACACAGATGTTTTGCGTCCCTGATGAAGTTCTGAAATATAAGCCTATATTTTCTCCTCAATTTCACACTGCAAATTTTCAAACACTACCTATTAAGAGTGAATTAGAGTGAATTGTGAAGAATTTAATAAAAACTAGCATGGAAATGTGAAAATGTAAATGTTTTGTAAAAATACTTCTGCTGTGAGAATCTGATTCTTTAGCACACCTTATATATGCCCTTTGATGTTAGAAAAAGAAAGAAAATTTGAAGTTGTTTTAGAATGAATGGCAAATGTTTAGTTTTTGATGTTTTTTGTTTTGAAGAAAACAAAATGTATAATCGTGATTTGTATTAATTACTTAATTTGGTTGAATTTTAACTGGTTAATTTTTAATTTATGTGAATTAATTTATTAGTATTAACACTGGAGACCTTTCGGGGAAAATTTTTCAGAAAGGGACTTGCATTATAGATATTATTTTATATGCTCATTTTATCTTTACACAGTACAAAGTACTCTTATTGCATGATCTGACTTTCATTCTGACTATAATTAATTTCTTTATAGCAAGAATAAGAGAGGGTAAAAAATTATTTATCTGAATTCCTTAAGGAAACCTGAATATCTGTTTGCAGTAGGCAGAGTCCAGAGTGAAATGATTGCTGGAGAGTTACTTGGCTAAACAGGGAGATGTGAGAATCCTGTTTGTGTTGTAAGGAAAGCACGAGGGTTGCCATGGCTGGTTCAAGGCTTACAGCCCACTTCCCTCTAAGCCTGAGGATCACATTCTTATTTTCAGTAATAGCAAGGGCTCAAATGTATTCAGTTTCTTTTCATGGCTCTTACTCTACTTTTGAGAGAGCTCTCAAAATTGGATTTTGAATGTTCTAGCCCAATCTTTGCAGTTAAGCCAACAGTCTTCTTAAATTATCAAATAATGCAACAAATTATCAGATTCATACATAATTTATAGAGTATATCATTAGTTTAGCCAGACATATATGTTTTCCTGTAGAGGTTAATCTATCCTTTATTTGAATTAAAATTTATTTCATATGAATAATGGGGTTTGTTGCTACATAGGGGGCCTGTTTATTCACTAGAAAGGCAATTGTCAGGTTTGTTGAAGAAAACATTAAGGGCCTTTTTGGTATGTTTAGGAAAAAAGAAAAAATTAGATCGTTCTGGGTTTTAATTGGTATCAATGCCTTGCATTTGGTAGAGTTAATATAAATAAAACATTGTAATGTTATGTTTCATTCTCAAGAAATATCTCTCTTCTTGCATTTTCAATGGTTTGCCCTTTTTAAAGCTTCTGGATGAGAACCCAAACTCTGCTAGAGGTCAGCCTGGTGCTGGAGATACCAGTAGATAAAGCAGATGGATATATCTTACCTGAAATGAGACATTATCTTCCCTGTTCATGTTTCATGTGTGTATTTATCTCTACAATCATTATAGCTGCTGGTAACAGCAATGAATCTTTTCAGACAAATCATTGACTTGAGAAAAAAAGAGAGAGGAGTGAGAAAAACTAGTGCCCCCACACCTAGAAAACTGCTTATATAGTTCATGTCAGCAAAACAGTTTGGACATAAAAGTATCTGCTGATTATTTAAAACAATCATTTAAGAGTTTTGCTGAATTTAGACTTCAGCGAGGGTGAGTAAAACAGCTCTTACCTGTGGTCTTTCACTTAGTTTTTGAAAATCAAGTTTTACCAGGAAAAGGAAATGCTTTAGGAAGTATTTCTGTGGAGGGTTATAATGCCAATAAGATGCTATTATCAGTAGGACCATTACTGTCTTTGTAGAATTGGCAGAACTAGGGGCTTCTGAACAGAAACAAAAGTATAACTTAAATGTGTGCAAGAGAACAGAAGAGAGAACAATACCAGATGTAATTTTAAGAAATAAGATTTGCATAAGGTCTCGGTTCAAATGTTTGCAGATGTTGTGGCAAGGGCAAAATAAATTATTTAGATGTGTCAAGGTGAGGAGAGGACACATTTATATCAGAATACTTGTCATAGTGGACAGAAAACCCAACAAGGGAAAAGAAGAAGGTGCCTTTTCAATGTAAGAAAGTCTAAGTACGAAAAAGAAGTACAATAGTGGCTAAGGAGAGAGAAGGCACCACAAAGAAGAAAATGCTTTTGAGTGAGAATCTAAAAAAAGTATATGGTTTTTCTAAATTTATGATGGCAAATTGAAATTATAAAATGTGATGCTATGAAGAGGAAACAGGAACCTAGTATGATGTTGAATTCATAAAATACCAAGAAAATAAAAAGAAAATTCTGAAAGTTGTAACCCTTGAATGAATGCTATTAGTACTACTACTGCTAGTAAAGGTAAATTAATTTTAAAAATAATTCCAAATCATAGATGTCCTTTACTAATTTTGAAAATGAAGTATCTGAAATGCCAGCGGACTGTAAATAGAATAGACTTTAAAATGGGAACTGGCCAGAAAATGACAGAACCACTTCAGGATTGTAACATTGTAGGATTGTTGGATTGTAGCGATCAAGGGAATGTTAGGTACTGTGATTTCACCCACTTAATGTTTTGTCCTTTCTCGAGGACGCAATAGTATAATTTCATGATCTCGGAGTGCTGATTACTGGACCGATTAAAATTAGCCAGGATAGTCACAACTGAGACTTATACTTGTTTAGCCTTGTATTGGGAACCTGTAAAGTTTCTCCAAGAGAATCTATACTCAGTCTCTGTGTGGTGCAGGACTGCGAAAGCATTTGTGATGAGCTCAGGCTGCAACTGGCAGCTTGATGTCGACTTCCAGTTTCCAGTCTTGGATTATAGGTTTTATATGCCTCCACATAAACTAAGTAAAATTTATAGAATCATGGAACATGCTGAGTTGAAAGGCACCCACAAGGATCATCAAAGTCCAATTCCTGGCCCTGCTAGGACCATCGCTACATGCCTGAGGGTGTTGCCCAAAAATGCTTCTTGAGCACTGTCATGCTTGGTGCTGTGACCACTTTCCTGCGGAGCCTGTTCCAGTACCCAGACACTCTCTGAGTGGATAAATCTTTTCCTGATACCCAACCACAACCTCCCCTGACTCAGTTTCTTGAGTCCTGTCATGAGTGAAGAAATCAGTGTCTGCTCCTTCTTTTTCCCTCACAAGGAAGTTATAGGCTGCAGTGGGGTCTCCTCTCAATCTCCTCTCCAGGCTGAACAGACCAAGGGCCCTCAGCCAGTCCTCATATGGCTTTCCCTCCAGATCTTTCACCATTTCATCACCATTCTTTGGATGCTCTCTATTAGTTTAATGTCTTTATTGTGGCCCCAAACCAGCCCCTAGCACTCGAGGTGAGGCTGCCCCAGTGCAGAGCAGAGCAGGACAATCCCCTCCCTTGCCCTGCTGGCCATGCTGTGCCTGATGAACCCCAGGACAGGGTTGGCCCTCCTGGCTGCCAGGGCACTGCTGGCTCATGGGCAACTTTCTGTTGACCAGGACCTCCAGGTCCCTCTCTACTGTGCTGCATTGCAGCCTCTCATTCCGCAGGTGCACAGCCAGGTGCAGAATATGGAACTTGCCCCTACAGTTGGTGGGTTACCCATCTCTAATTTGTCAAGGTCTCTCTGCAGGGCCTCTGCCCCATTGGAGGCTCTGTGTTTCATCACATCAACAATTGCAGAAATCCAGTAAATATTTGAATGGATGCTTGAACCCATATAATTTGAGTAATTTAAAATGGTGTTATATATATTCATGCATGATGTAATTTTCAATTGAGATGAGATTAATCATTTTACAGGTGAAATATGTCCCATTGAAAAGAATGGACAGACTGAAGGACAATATATTTTAACAAAAGAATGGGAAGCAAGATATTGAAGTATTAAAATTTTCTAGTCAAGAACTGCATAATATTTCAGATTCATCTCAGTCTCCTACCCCTTTTAACTAAGAAGAAATTTATATTGACAGAAAAAAAGATTCATAGGTTAGCCAGGAGCAAAATGTTCTTATATTTCTGAATCTTCCACTGCATTTGAGAAGATGTCCAGTAGTATGGTTTATATTTTTCTGACATCTCCTTTTTTCTCTTTTGCCTAAAGCAGAGTGAAAGTGTAGGCAAGAAGGAACTGTAGAATCAAACCTTTCAAAAAATGCTGAAGGCCTGCTGCTCCTCGAAGTGGAATTTTTCAAAGGACAATTAAGAGTTTCTGACTACCAACTAAAATCTTATTTAAATCAGAATCAAGATTTAACCCAGAAGTTTTGACTCTTCCCTTTTAAGAGTTGGAGAGCTCTACTTAGTGGAGAAAAACAGACTTCCACTTTTTTAATTAATTAAGGTTTCATATAGATAAAAGAAGCTACATTAAACAAGCCAGTTATACAATATTACTGACACATATAAAATAATTATTTTTTAATTATTGTGGTTAGGAGCTGTATATTTTTGGCATTTCAGACTTGTGTCAAAATGTATTCAAAGCTTTGCAAGGATGGGTGTGGAGAAAATACTTCACATCTAGTTTCTAGAAGAGATTAAAATCTCTGTGCATACGAAAGACTCAACCCAAAACTTGTTTGACAAAACCAAAAACAGTGTAATCTTATGTTCAGTTCTCTTCTTCCCACTCAAAGAACCTCACAAATTGCACTGTGACTGCATTCAATCAACTAACATAAACTCTATGTGGAAATTATATGATTTTTCAGCACTTAAGATGTTTGTCGAAAGGGATTTGAGGTTTAAATTAAGACATGCAATATTTATTACAAGTGGAATTTTGTCTGTCTTCTAGTTTATTAACCAGAAAAAGTACCCTGCAAGCTTTTATTGATAGAACAGATAAAAGTTTTTTTGAAGGATGATATTTGCTGCAGGATGGTGCTTCCCCCACACTCAGCTGTGGGAAGTGCAGTACAGTTTACAAGATGTTCTTTCAGCTGAATTGCCAGCACAGTTTGCTGGGTGTTCCAGGGATTCTTCCCTCATT
This sequence comes from Sitta carolinensis, assembly GCA_032173965.1. Lineage (NCBI taxonomy): Eukaryota > Metazoa > Chordata > Aves > Passeriformes > Sittidae > Sitta > Sitta carolinensis. The sequence goes on from CM063284.1 coordinate 75,478,928, forward strand.
CAAGCATTTCCCTCATTCAAGAAAGATGAGTTCCTGATCCTTCTACTAGAATAAAAGGATATGACTGCAAATCAAATCAAAAGAAACAAACAGACCCAGGAAGCACTGGATTTAGGCTCTGTACTTTAGGTATACATGTTCAGTGAAATTGCAAACACTTGAGATACAGATGTAATTTCAATATATACTTTATTAAGACACTAAGTGGCAATAATCAGTATATTCAGCTTCTGTGAATAGCAGTTATAAAAATTTTGCCAAAGTTCTGATAAATTGAATATACAAATGGTTTTGCTTTAGTACTGATACTTATTATTTGTTTATTATGTTCTATTCCACAAACTTGATGTAGTTCATTTATTCTATTTGTTTCCAAAATGAAGTTATTTCACAAGACTATTATCTGACTGCTTGAAGGAAATCAAAAACTTGATAGAACTCATATTAATCAGGCTATATCCTACCTGTGCATGTACACATATATATATAGGCATCATTTACATGCATACATGGTATGTATATTTGTGTGTAGTACGTAAATTTGGTTATAGATACATATATACATATATTAAATATATGTATATTCAAGTGCAATAACTGTAGATGAGTGAATTGAGCAATAAAGGCTATTTCTCTACCAAGTATTGATGTGTAGACATTAAAACAGCTTCCTGGTACTAATTATTCTAATATTCCTAGCTTTCAAAAAGGCTTTTTCTTTTCTCCTCAGTTATGTACCAGTTTTTGTGCCTTAGGTAAGAATTATAGCTGAGTGTTATAACTTTCCATTTTATAAATTTACTTGACCTAAGCTTGAGTGTCAAATTTACCAGTTATTTCTTTTACTTCTCTAGTGAAAAGTCCTTCCATCTTTGTGATCTTCTATTATCTGCTGGGAGATTAGTGGGAAGCCTTTGGGACTTTGGTTGCTCCAACTTCATCAGTCCCTAGTTAGTTATGTCTCATGATCTTTTGAGCAGCGTATAAAGTTTTTGTAATACCAAGAGCCACAAGACACAGTCTATATATGTAGATAGCCAGAAGAGAAATATGTGGACACTGCTGAGAAAAGAGGTAACTATGGTTTCCCAGGGCTTGCTCTACTCTGCTGAGGCAGGAGATGTGATTAGATTTTCCTAGACACTAAGTGCAACTATTTAGCAGGGCAAGGGCAGGGCAAGGAGTAGTTTGGATATCAGCAGTCATTGCTGGCTCATTTCCCTCACTGATGTATGTCTCAGTTTCGTTTTGTCCATACACCACCTTCCTTGACTGATGGTGTTGTCTTGGACACAACTGGGCTGCTTGAGCTGCCTGCAGCCAACAGCCACTGGATATTCACGTCAGACCTAATGTTGCATAGATTAAAGGGGAAAAAATTATCAGTAGACACAGCTTCTTTTCAGAAGAGCTGTATCTGGGAAGATTAAACAGGAATGGAGACTTCAAAACCTCTCTGTGTCATCTTTCTTAGTGTTTGATCATCCTCGTGGTTTAAAAGCACATAAAGCACATGCTTTTGTTTTGTGAGGTATTTGTTGTTGTTGTTTCTTTTTATGGTTTGAATGGGGCTTGTTCACATGATTTTATGCCCATTGTCTCTTGCCCTGTCACCAGATACTGAGAAGAGTCTAGGTCTTTATTCTTTAAAGTCGGCTCTGCCAGGAAGGGGCCTGAGAGGTATCAGGCCAGGATAGCCGGGTCTACCCCAGAGAGGAACTCTCCTCGGAGAATCCCTTCCAGGGAGCCAGCGGGCTTTCCCTCGGCTAGCCTAGGGGTGCCTTAGCAGGGTAGTAGCCACGGCGGGCTACAGTGAATTCAGCTCAGTGAGTTCAGCTCAGTGAGTTCAGCTCAGTGATCCTGCAAGGCAACCCCTTCACAGCCAGCACGGGGAGAGAGAGATGAGGGACTCGTGTGGCCATTCCACAGGGGTAACTTTATTGCAAAGCACCCAGCGAAGGGGAGCCAGGGACGAGAAATCCCCAAAGTCTGGGGAAAAGTACAGAGGTTTTTATAAGGGTACATAGGTGGGTGTGGGGGGTTACAAACCAATGGGTTCCAACAGATCTACATAAAAAACCCTCAAAGAATTGTGGGCCTCTTTTTCCTTGTCGTAACCAAAAAGTGTTCTCCTTATCTAGGGGGTCTGGACTTTGTTATTGTGCAATGCTCCTTATCTCTTCAGGAGGCCCCTCTCCCCATCCCAGGGGCCTCCCTCCACGGCAGCGCCGCGGCGGGCCTGCCAAATCCCACAATTCTTAACTCTCCCATCAGGTATACACATTGATAAGATCCTCCTGAGCCTTCTCTTCTCTGGGATGAACTGTCCCAGCTCTCTTTTGGCTTCTCTTTTTATGTTAGATTCCCCAGTTCCTCAATCACTTTCATGGTCTTTGCTGGACTTGTCCCAGAAAATCCATATCTGTCTTGTACTGGGAAGCCCAAAACTGGACACAGCATTCTAGATATGTCTCATCAGGGCTGGGTGGAGGGAAAGGATCACCTCCCCTGAGTTTTAATCAAAGGTCTTCCATGTACTGCCCAGATGCTGTTCATCTTCTTTACTTCAAGCACACTGTTGCTAGTTCATGGTCTACTAGACCCCAGGTCTGCTAGACACCCCTGCTTTCCAGAAAGTTTTCCTCCAGTATGTACTGATGTAGGGTATTATTCCCCCTATGTGCAATTTCCATTGCTGAACTTCATGAGTTTCCTGTCAGCCCACGGCTTCAGCCTGCTGAAGCCCCTCTGAATGACAGCATGATGCTCTGGTGTATCAAGCATTCCTCCCAGTTTTGTGTTTTCTCCAAACTTGTATCCATTGCCCAGGTCACTGATTAAAGTGTCATAGACAATTGTTTGTTGTGGCATCAGCCCCCGGGACACTCGTGGCTCCATCCTCAAGGTTCAGCTCACTGACTTCCTGAGCTAAATGTCCTTTCTCTAAATTTAGTACTTTAGCATGCATAAATTTGTCTGTCATGAACTTTTCCTCACCTCATATAAGTGAGGCACTTGCTAGCATAAGTAACTTGCCTGAATGTCAGGGATGCTCAGGATTTCAGACCTGTCAACAGAAAACCACAGGAGGGTCAGTAGGGTGCTTTCAATTCCCAACAGTCACATTATTTTTTCTTAGAGACACTTGGTTATTGAACTTTTAAAATTTATTTAGTGGCAGACTTCACATAGTCACAGTTGGTAAGTTTATTACAGTTTTTGCTTATAAAGTGAAAATTGAAGAGCTAGATATTGTGGGATATATTTTGACAAATACTGTCACAAATAGCAACTATGGTATTAGTTTATGATTCCTGTTTAATTATAAGCTTTTTAAAATTATTGCATTAAAGTTATATAAAATTTGCATTTTAAATGTACGGTTATGAAGAAAATTTCCTCTGAAAATCAGAAAAAAATTATAACCATTCACTAATTATAAAATAACTCGGTTTGTGTTTACCTGATGCTTTCTCCAAGAGACCGACAAATCAATAGAAGCTGAAATCAGTTTGCTGGCTGAATAATTTTGAAGCTCAAATTTCAGCTGAATGGTCTAAGTGGAATTAAGTTTATCAGATTTTTAAAAATTGATTGACGTGTGGGGGAAAAATCTATGACAGTAGTATAGTACATGAACACTTTGCAATGTGTAAGAAGCACACAATTATGTATGATAAATATGGATGACTGTAACAGCTTCCATTACAGTCATTGTGGGAATTCCATTCCATTCCATTCCATTCCATTCCGTTGTGGGAATTCTTTATAAAATTTTGCCAAGGACATGGAAACCAAAGTGATGGTAGGAAATTACAACTCTTAACATGATTATAGAATGGTCAGCATTTTTCTATAAACTAAAAAAATATTTGAAAAAAAGACTTTTTGCCCCATTATTTTTCTACCTTTTTATCAGCTTTTTGCTTAACCAGTGAGCATTTTTCAGAAACATAGTAATACTATACTTATTTTTTTTACAGTTCTGGCTCCTTTGTTTATTCCAGTTTAAAGAAAAAAAAATATACTTATCAATCTGTGAACCTAATGGTATGTTACTGAAGTTTGCATTATTATTGAAACACTTTGAATTTGACTTCAAGGGTTTGAAATTATACCCTATGAGAGACAACTCTCCTATTGGGACTTTTTATAGGTAGAGACAGAAAAAAGTGACAGGGACATTCTAGCATAAAAATGTTTTTAAAAATATTGACAGAAAACTACTAATTTCACACTAATCTCTTAATTTCATGATATGACGGTGGTGATTTGGAATGCCTTTCCCATGGCAGTGATACACTGTATGCAATAATACAAATGACAGTTCATTCAAGATATCTCAGCCTTCACCTTTTTTCGAACTATGGTAAATCAGATGGTTAGGTCATAATATTCTGTCACCTAGAATGTGAGGCTGAGTTCAATATTGGAAATTTGCCCACGCCTTTGAGACCAAATAAGTTATAAAGTGATTTAATTACTCTTTATGACCTGAGTCCTGAAAAGCTGAGATAGATGAAAAAAATCTAAATATCCTTATTTCTAGAAGAGGAAACAAAGTTTTTTAGCCAATTACATGTACATTTGGGTACATGTACTTGCAACAATAGTAAAGTATTGAAATTCAACAAAGTGTATTTTATTTGTCAGTTAATGTACAATTCAGGCGTGTTGTATGACCGAGTGCTTTTACCACCTATAGTTTGTATTAATAGGCTAATAAAAAATGCCCTGGAATGTTTTAATACTATTACTGTATGTGTCTTTAAGCACCAATTAATTTATTTTAACTATATTTTTAAAACATTTTTTCTTTTAAGATTACTTCTTTCTACATAAAATTAAAATCCCTCTAGCAGTAAAAGAATAAAATAGGAAACCCACTATTTTATTGTCAATAGTATTTTTTCATTCACTATGTATTATTTTATAAAATATTTTCATTTGTATTCCCTTTCCTGTATTGCATTTGAATCTTACTGGCTTTTTCCTTTCCTTCAAGCTTAAGTCTGCTTGTTCCTTTCCTTGCTTTTCCAGTTCTTTTTTCATATATGTTTTTTCTTTCACATTACAACAAATGTTCTCTGATGCATGATTTTTACTAGCAACTGTAAATGTTCTCTGATGTGGTTTTTACCAGCAACTGCAATTATCCTTATATTTTAAGCTACTGAATTGTTTAAGAGTTATCCTAAGCTTTTCAGAACCTTAGGGTTTTTTTGGGTTTTTTTGAGATGCTTCATAAAAATATACTAAATAAAAATGGTAGTTATAGAAAGATGGAAATTCGTGCTGAATCTTATATAGGCAGCTGTTCTACTTGAGGGTTGTCAGGTCTCTCATGGGTTGAAGAAATGTGCTGACCATATGAGCTGTGCCCTTTAAATTGTGCAAAAGTCAATTGTAAAAATGTATAATGTATCCAGGAAAAATATTCCACTTAGGAATTTGTTATGCAGCAGAATTCTAATATGTCTGACCTTTTCTTTAGTTGTGTAGGTGTCACCATACAAATATAATGAAGTGCAAGCTGCCAGCTACTTTAAAGGAAGTGGTTATATGGGGCAAATTTTAACCATAGCATATTTCAAACAAACATTGGATTTTTATTTTTTTTTTATCATTTCTATAGAATCACTGTCAATTAAAATAAGACCATCCAATTTTTGCAAATAATTTCTGTTGGCTTCTGTTAGGTAGATACTATGCCGTCCCTTGTGGATAGCAACTGAATTGTTGTAAAAATGAAAAAAATTGGGTGACTCAACCATGTATGTCAGAAAACTTCATGACTGTCATTTAAGAATATTAAAGCCTTTTAAAGTCCAGCTACAACTCTAAGAGCTAAGTTGGGAGCTTCCATTTATCTTTCTACATGAAATCAAAATGGAAAGTAAATCATTTCAACATGTCTGAAATGCTAATGAGATGAGCAGCCAAGCTTCAAAGGAAATTGTCATCTAATTCTGGAGTCCACCAGTTACATCTTCTCTCAGTCAGCTTGAGTGCTGAAAGGCCTGCCTTTCACCACAGAGGTAAATTAGCTCTCTCTGAAGTGCTACAGCCAGGTAGGAAGGGCAGTTTCCCTTTGAAGTTTGACCACTAGCACATCTCTCTCAAGGAAGTGAACTTCAAAGGGAAATATTGTTTCTCTTCTTTTTTGGATGTTGTATTCAGTAGTATATGAGACACAGCTTCTCTATGTGTGTGGGGAGAAAAACGTTCTTTTACACATTATTTCTGCAAACATTAGATTGAAGTTTCAGATTACTTTCTTTGTGATAGGATAAGCTGAACAGCGGTTAGGAAGAGCTACTAGAGGCATAAGTCTAATTTACAGGATTTTTAAAAAAGTACAAAGAGTGTGTAAGAAAGAGAGAAAATATCAAAATGGTGATTTTTCTTACTAGCATTCAGTTTTATTTGCCAAAGAAACACCCAAATCCAATGACTGGTCATGTGGTTTAACTTTTGTGTTTTACTGGACAACATTTAAGAGTTTGTTATAGAAATGGTGGTTAGAAGCACCTATGGAAGCCATCCAAACTCCTGCTCTCATCAAGATTATCACCAATAGATCACATCAGCTGTGGTTTGGTTTAATGAAGTCTTAGAAGTTGCCAAAGATGGAAGCTGTGCTGTCTCCCTCAGTCACCTGTTCTACAGCTGCAAAAACCTTCAAATGGTCTTCTAATCTGAACCTCTTAGGCAATAACTTTAGCCATTTCCCCTTTGACTGTTGTCTACCACCTCTAGAAAGAGTTAGGCTCAGTCATCTTTGTAACTTTCCTTCAAGTGCTCTAGTTTTCTCTTAGACTGCCCTCTGACCTTGGCATCTCCGGATAAAATAAGCACATCTCCCTCATCCTCTCTTGAAGTCATGACCTTTTCCAACTGTGGAGCTTTAAATTGGTCGCAGAAATCCAGGTTTGGGTCCATTGCCACTGAGTAGAGTGGAATAAATTGTCTGGTAATCCTCATAATCCTCATAATGTAATTTAACATGCTGTTTGCTTTATTGGTGATGAGAACACTGCTGGATTATATTTAGTTTTGTGTCAACTGTAATACTTGCTTTCTTTTCAGCTGGTTTCCATGGAGCAGTAAAACTATCATAACTGCAGCTGGTCTGATTCATACCACGCAGCCCCAATAATATGCCACTGCAGTCAGAGAAAGGAGTTTTTCATTAATACAGCTATCTGGAACATTTCCATTTAAACAAAGCTTAAGTAATGCTACTCATATGCTCCACATTTTTCCTTTGTATGCGAGTGTTTCTTACACATTAATAATATCCTGAAATTTGGAAGAATGAACACCAGCTATAATGATGGAGAGAGTACTAGTGTCTTCAAGACCTTATGAATTATCTTTAGAACTTTTTTCTCTCATGAGTAAGCACTTATAATCTACACTTACAAGAAACAGACTTACATTCTTGAAATATTTAATAGTTTTGTATAGAGTAGATGAGCTGTAAAATTACTTGAAGTCTTTCACAATTGACCATTTTCAATTAACTTCAAGGAGGAATGTTAGGAGTAACTTAAAATTTTAGTACATGCTGTAGCAGTTAGGAGCATCAATAGGAAACTCTCATTGACTTCAATAGGTCTGAAAAGAAAGGCAAAATACTGATACATACAGTTTCAAATGAAGAGATAGAATGGTGCAGCCCCAAGTCTCACTGCTTCTTTCAAGATTAATGTAATACAAAGCAAAAATAATAGCAGCATATTTCAAATATTGAAATAGAATATAACTAAATTGTGTTCTATATGTCAAGGAGAGACTTATAGCTGTGCTAAATTTTTGCAGTCTCCAACATCACTTAACAGTCCTGTTAACCTCTTATTCTTGATCACATTTTCTTACCTGTGTGTTTCAGGTTTTGTTTGGTTTTACTTAATTGTAATTAATTAATCCTAATTTACACAAACATTTTTATCTTAGCCTGCATGCTTTCGAATGTTATTGTTATGTATAGGAGAGACAGAAGTTTCATTGTTTGGCCTGAGAATTATGCTGAAATCTTTCATAGCAAAATAAGCCAGTTAGATTTTCTGATAAGATTTTTTTTTTTTAAATTGTATTTTATCATTTTTGTGAGCAAGTCTTTTGGTCTGTTTTATTAATTTTAAATATGCCAGTATTGTAGAGAAAGGAACCTAGGCAAAAGCAGTAAACAAAATGTGCTGTAAACCTGATCATTTTGTTATAGCAAGAGTTAAATATTGTACTTTGTTTTCTTACAGTGTTAGGTTTGGTATGAATTGTTTCATGACAGAGAGTTCTGGCTGACTACTTCTCTTATGGAGAACTTATCTCATGGTTTGCTGAGGTGATTGCTCATACAGGAATAGATTCTTATGGCAATCTTCAGGTTTTCTTGTACATCATCCCTGTAAACAGACATGTAGGATTTCTCAGTGAACCGAAAAGATTCTGAATTTATACTTTCACCTACTGGAGTGAATAATTTGAATGAAAGAGTTGATTGATCTAGCAACACAGTAGTTTGTTTAAAAAAATAAGCTGCAATTCATCAAATTAAAATGTTATTGTCCCACCAGTATATAAGAAAAACAGTGGAGGTTGCTTTTCTGTTAGAAAAAGCTGTAAAGATAAATGTAGGGAGATATGTATGAGATTTATCCAAGTTCTTGTAAGATTGTGGTGGGTAAGTCTTAGCTAACAGTCAAATTCTCACACAGCTGCTTTCTCACTCTCCTTCTGAGGAGACAGAATAAAATAAGAAATCTTACGGGTTAAGACAAAGATAGGAAGATTGCTTACAATTATTGTAGAACAGGTAAAAAAGGATCTATATGGGGGAAATGAAATTTTTGTCAATTTAAATAGATTTAAGTGGTGAGCAACAAAAGACAAAAGTAAAGCAACACATTTTCTCTCCTGTTTGTGAGAATTTGAAGGAGTGTTGCCTTCAATTTTTATTTATTTTAGCCTTTGTTGTCAGCCATAGAACAGATAATACCTGATTTGACAATATGGGGTTTTTTCCAGAATTATTTAAATAGCAAATTGAACTTCCACCAAATAAATGCTTTGTATGATATAATCCACATTTTTTATTTTCATCTAAACTTAATTATACTGAACTATTAACCTGATTATTCTAGAAGCTATATACCAATTTATTCCTCAATTATCATGGACTGCTACTACAAAATATTATACACACACACACACACACACACACACCAGACTGGTATTCGATTTTTGGTGACACATTTAGACAATATTTTGAAGTTCTTGTTCATTGCATTGGATTTGGTTGCTTCACCATTTCTGAAGGACAGGCACTGTTTTGAGATGTTTGCACTAAAAAATCTCAAAGGTAGATGAGTTTACTGTTAGTGATGTCAACTGACATTTTATTACCAGTGTAGTATATTTTACCACTCTGGCAAGTGCTTTAGGAAATGAAGCAATGTAACATAACAGAGATATTGCTTCAGAAAAGTCAGTCCTCTACAGCTTGAAATGTGTGTGCCAAGCAGCATGGAAAAATAAACCAGAACAAAACAACTCTTCATAAGCCTGTGCTTCCCAGTATGAACTCTATAGCTCTGACACCCTGGGTTTTCATTGTCAGTAATCTTACATTGAAACAGTCTGTCTCATAACTCTGAATTTGTTTTTCAGAAGTTCTCTCTCATTAATTCTTTCTTAAAGCCATATAATTAAAACCTCACAAGGTGTTTCTTGGTAAAAGATGAGTACTTGTTACACGAAGATAGAACACAAATCCCACCCTTAGTACAATGGACCTTCTAACCTGGCACTCTCATAAAACCAAGATATTGCCAAGTAAATTGGCTGCAAGTGCTATCAGTGCCCTCCAGTGCTTTTGTTAATTGTACTGCCATAGTACCTGACACAGATAGCAATCTTTCCAAAAGAGCAGGCAGATTTAAAGAGGCAGAATTAATTAAAATTGATTTTTGAAGTGTGTCATGTTGAGCTCTGCTGGGAGAGTTTTCTTTTCCCTTCTCTCTCTAATTCCTGTTGTAGTAGTACATGTAACAGGTAGTTGCCTCACCTTGGAGTACTAATTATGGGTAATGAATGGACTTGTCTGCTGTGATAGGTACAGGACAGGATTAGAGGACATACAAAATTTACTTCATTTGAATTCCACACAGAGAAACTTTTTTTCCAGTTTTCTGGGTTCACAAAAAAAGGGGACTAAAAACCAAAAATTCCAAGGTCACAATTTTTTCAGTTGAGGTTGTAGTTTGGTCTAGTATGTCCAAAGATACAGGGTTTTGTTGCAGATATCAAAGAAAATGGCAGTGGAAGGCGTGCAACAATGAAAATACTCCAACATTTTATACAGACAAATCCCAATGTGAAGAGTGAATTTATTTCCTGTGTATGAGGCTCATTATCAAGGAATACTGCTCAAGAATTCCTGAGCTTCTTTATTCAGTTTAAATTTTATATAGAATTCTTCTCATATTTAAAAGCTCAAAAAGTTGAGCATTTAAAAATAACCTTGAAGAAAACGATAGCTGTTTGTTTTATAGAAATTTGCTTATCCTACTGGCAAATAATAGGCATATTTGGGAAGAACATGAGTTCTTCTATTATTTGCCAGTATTTACATCAAGTCACTCCAAGCTGGATTTTCAAGAACTTGCTTCACTGAAAAATTGTTAACTTTAAATATTTTAGATTTAGTATATGGTTTGCAGTCAGTTTTTTCCAACTGTGATATATGTGTATAAAAGTAATTTTTATTATTTGGCAAGGTGAGATAGTGATATGATAAAGACAAACTAGAAAACCAAGCTTCTCTTTATACTAAACATTTTTTTCCAATGTTAGGGGGAAAAAAGAGTATTTAAAATAAGTGCTAAAATTCAGTTATTAATAAGGGGCTTATCAAGCAAGACTTAATACATTCAGTGATTTTTTTTTAAATCCTTTCCTGTATTTTTTCAACTCCAAAAGATTTGACTGGGTTTCTGGTGCTGATGTTGCAATTTAAAATTAATATCTTGATCTAATTTTGAAGAAGGATTATAATTTGTATTTACTGTGAGAGGTTGGATGAGTATTTTAAGCAAAAACTTGCTTTCTTGCAGCTCTTTACTGAATTGAAGTTTGAAAAATGTATTTAAGATGCCCACAACCATTGGAAACTGGCACAGTAACTGCTTGTCTTTTACTGTCTTAAATTCTTAAATACCTCTGACTGGATAAAAAACCAGGGAAGAATCAGGCCCAATATGCTTCAATTATTATTTCTATTTCCATACCTGACAGGCATGCTGTTTCAATTGAAACCAGCTATTCATGAGCAGAATTTGCTTTATATTGCATCACATTTATAGAAATTCTGCTGGGTAAAAGGGCAGAAAGGGAAATGTGCTATAAGAATAAGAGGCAGACACAGTAATAAATAAAGTGGAAACAAGCCAGACAGCAAGCTAAATATGCAAATATAGTCAGTACATGCCAAGGTGAGTATTTTGCCTGGTATATTTCTTTTATGACCATCTTTTGAGCCTGGAAGTTTAGCCAGCTTTTAGTCCATTTCACTCTCTGCTTATCTTGACTTACTTCATCCAAGTAAGTCCAACAAATCAGTTTGTTTATAGGGATGCTACAGAATAAACTGCTGAAAGCCTTACTAAAGTGCAGATAAACCACTCCTCTCTCCTGAATTAGTATCTTGATGTAGAAGTTTTCTATTGCTCTTTTTAAGTAAATGGCGCTATATAAAATGTATCATGAGTGCCTAAGATAACTTTTAACCCAAAAAAACCCAGTGAAATTTATAGGTCAGCCAAGAAAATAATAATATGATAATAATAATATTTATAATAAGGGTGCTTAGGATTTATCTTGCTTTGCAGTGAACTTTTTAACTGACCTCAGCCAAGCTCTGATGATTTTAAGTATATTTGCAATATCCTCAAGGCTGATAAAATTTATTGAAAAATCGGGTTTTAGAAGTCTTTTTTGAGACTAAAAATATCTGCTTTGAGTCTTTCAGTCATGTAGATAAGTGTGTGAAGTTTTCTGAAACAAAAATTCAATTCCTGCTGTAGCCTGATGAAACCAATGAGAAATCTTGAACAGTAAACTGAATGGAATAATGAATTAAACCTTCTAAGAAGATAAAAATACTTCTTACCATACTGAAAAGTTGAAGTCACAGGACCACTACGTGTCTAGTAGATTGCATGTACAGAATGGCCAATTACTAAAAACTTAAACAATGACAGGATTGAGATAATGCCAATCCAAGCTTTTAATTTTATTCAGATTCAGCTCTCTTTTGTAAGAAGAATGTTTATTTTCATTAACTTTCATAATTTTCATCATTTATTTTCCAGTGAAAGATGGAATTATAACAAACCTTCTACCTGAATAACTAAATTGATATGCAGCTGGAACTCAGCAGATGTAAATACTTTGATGGCGAAAAACTTTAAACCACAAAGCTATGGAAACTGATTGTCTTGAACTTCTTTATTTGCTTAAAATATTTTTATCTTGAAGATTTAAAGTATTGTTTTTAAGCCGGGCCAATCTGATTGTTTAAATGGGGATCAGGAACAGAGATTTCACAGCAAGTCTGCAAATAAGTAAGTGTTACTATGTGTTATTTGTATCTAAAATACAGTGCTTGCAGGTGAAGGTAATTTCCAGGCTTCTGAGGAGCCCTTTAATTATTTCTCTTTTGAGGTACAGCAAGCAGATGTGAGGGTAAAAAAAAAAAAAAAAAAAAAAAAAAAAAAAAAAGAAAAAAAAAGAGTATTTTAAATTATCTTAACAAGAAGCTGCAAGCTATTCAGATAAAAGGGCTTAAATCAGAAAATGAAAGCTGTACTATCTAACCAGTAATAGAGTACTACAAAAAGTCAATCGAATTTTTATATTATATGAACCAGCATTCCCCATTTAAAATCAGTAAAGTTACACTGACATAAATAATCTGAGAACTAGGATTTCTCTTTTTTAGGAAAATACCACTGAGGTGCCCTTATCAAATGTATGATATTTATATAGATCCCAGGTCAGCAGAATTTTTTCAACAAACCTTGATCAGATTAGTTTTGAGAAACCTGTACTGTATATCTTTGCTGACAGTTAGGAAAAAGCTAGGAATCAAACAGGAAAGGAATGATGTCCTGAGAGTTTCAGGTATGAGAAACTATAATGGAGTTTTCTGATTTCCTAGCAGACCTAGAAGCTGAATGCAAACCTAGTGAGTGACTTGGGAGAAATCAATTCTGTCATCTATGCTTCAGTTTTGTGTTTGGCCCTTGTTTCTCTTACTTGTTCAGATTCATCTTTTTTGAACCTGCCTTATTTCTGGCAAGGAGTTTTCAGTTGCTGTAATATGAAATAATTGTTTCATCAATAAACATTTAATTATTCAAAATAATACAAAGTAATGAGCATGTACAGTGATCATGACAGCCACTTTTCTAGGAACGGGGCATCTAAGGTGAGGAAAGTAGCTTTAAAGCCGTAGTCTTGGCTAAATTTACTCATCTGTGTTTTCAAACAAATCACATTATTTTTTATGCTTACATGTATTAGAGGCAAACATGAAAAGAAAATATAATTCTAATGGTTCTAATTTCCAATGACATTCCAGGCATATTGCTGGAATATTTAACAAATTTTCAGATTTAACAGATTTTCTTTCTCTGAACAAATGGTATCGAAGTAGAAAACAAGTAACAAACATTTATTTAAATAATAGTTTTTTTCTTAATAAGAAAAGAAATAAAAAACAAGGTACAAAGAAGCAGTGAACAATTGTTCCATACTGAGATCTCTTAATCACAGTTTCCTATGAATATCTTTTAATTGGGGTTAGAATTGCGTCTGGGACATATCCCATATATTATCAATTAAATTAAGGTGCTACACATGTATTTATAAATTGTCTTCTGGACAAGATGACTTCCAGAGATCTCTTCCAAGCTACACCATTCTGTGATTCTTTGAAATATCCAATAAATTTAAAAATAACAAGGAGAGTTCTATTTAAGTATTAAAGGAATTAGTGAATCCTATTTAGTCCTATAAGGAAGCTTACAATGCAGTTAATTTACCTTAACTCCATCCTATAAAAACTAGTTCAAAAATCCAACAATTCACTTTAAAGAGCTATCTATGCCAACAACATCAATAACAACAAAAAATGAAAAATTGGTATTAAGCTTTTTGCATTTTGGTATGAAACTTATTATTAATTCTAGCTAACAAAGTTTGAGCTTTTAAGCACCTTTTCATGAATATACAGTCATAACAACCTGGCACTTTAACAGAAGAAGTTGTTAAGTGTTTGAGATCTGTTACAGGAAAAATTTAAGCTAAGTCTTCTGCAATGCTTTTATTTACATCCTTTCCCTATTCATGACAAAACATGCTGAAGTAGAGAGTTAAATATTCTTGAGTAATCAATAATTCTGTCAAACTTTAAATTATCACTTATAAATATTGATGTTGGTATGTTAACAAAGCTTTCAAGCAGGGCAAATATTGAGAGAATCATTAATGACAAAAGGATCATTAATAGTAACTAATCTGGGTTACTTGGAATAAGACCTGCAAGAAATATGAAAAAAAAAAAAAAAATTTCAGAGATTTGAAAATGGAATGATCTTCTTTTCATATAGCGGTCTTTGTGGTCTTTGGCAATTTACTCCTATGGCTTTTTTTCTTTAAGGCAGACAATACCCAGAACTGTAAAGGGCAATGATCTGAAGTGCAGTTCACCATTACTGTCCTCAAAACCATTATGGTTTCTTAAAAAGAGAAAAAGAAAACCCACAAAAGCTATCTCAACTTTTAGATAAACTTTTATAACACCAAATAAAAATATATGAAGCATTAAAAAGAGTATAGAACTTTCAAAGCTGGACTTCCAAGTCTATGGAATGGACCTCACGGTGTTACCAGCAAGGGGTATATACCTGGAAGCTTTTCATTAATTGAATGTATTCAATTCTTTAATTATACAAATTGTATATGTATACAAATGTATACAAAATCATTAATTGTATTAATTGAAGGAGAACTGAGATTTACCTTAAAGCAGTCTTATTAATTAGCCTGAACTCTTTATTTAATGTAATGAGCAACTGAAGACATGAGCATGTGAATTATGTTCTTCCAGAGTTATGTCTGAGAAGTGTCTCCTACAAATGAGTAAAAGCAAAAAATGATTTTATAATACATAATATCTTTTCCCCTCCTCTCTTTAATAAAGTTTACTGCACCAAGTTACACCAAATTGCCCTGCTGCAGACTTTGATATCAGACCTGTGTTTATAAACCCTCTTTTTCAGATTTCTTGTGTTTTAATAATATTTAGCAGTAGGGTAGATACTTGTACTTTAGATTCAGGCAGTTTCAATTAATTCCTGAATATCTAAAAGTATAATGATGTAAATAGTAATCTGATGAAAACTCAGGAACTCTTTTTACAAGCTCTTGTCTGAGCTGCATGACCAGGTCTAATTAGTACACACTCCAAAGCAGATTCAAAGTCTCACAATCAAATTTTCCTTCAGGAAATAAGCGTTTTTTAGTCCTTGTTAATCAAAATGATTTGCCACAATCTTCTGAGGGTCTCCTGCTTTAAAGCTATCTAAAATACTCATTTAGACCATTGGTCATTCACAATAAAGTCTGAGCACTGAACTCAACTCCTTGAGTAGCCGATGAGTGCTGCACTTTTCAAAGGCATCACATGAAGTCCCCAAAGTGCCTCCACGGCACTGGTGTGGGGTTGCCCAATACATACTGGCTACAACTCTCACGGTAGTCAACGTGGTTATTTTGTTTATAGCTCTGTGTTTAACTCTTCAGATTTTCTGCAGATTCTACACAAACGTTATGCTGTGTAATTATTTGAAGGGGAAAGAAAACGACCCTGAGAAGTACTATTTGCATTGGTAGCCTGTCTTTCGGTCATCGTCATCCATTTCATTAAACACATAAAGTGATTTCCCTGACCAGCTGAATGCGAGGTGTCTTTTCTATCTCTAGCACCACTTTGCAGTGTTTAAATGCTTAACATCTTCCAGGATAGCACTCTTGCTATTCACCAGAGTCTTGTTTCAATGAATAAAGAGAAGGCTGGTTAGAAGAGAGTATTCCCTGAATACTCTTCCTAGCAAAAATGACTATTCTTTTTCTAACAGTAGCAAGGAAAATTTCTAAAAGCAGCTTGAATTTTAAGGCAAAAATGATTGTTGTCCTAAATTTCTTTATATGAGTATTAAATATTCGGATTGCAAATACAAGAGGATCCTTATATGAAAGAATATTTTCAATATCACTTTTGCTCTTGAGAGATAGAAAATAAAATCTTACAAGTGATCACATTTAATTTTGTAAGAATTCTTATTTGCTATATATATGGAATTTTTTTACCTTTTGCCTTTACCTTTTTCTTGAAAATAGCGCTTATGCTACCATGATTTATACTATTATATAAATATTGTCCTATATATAGAGTGGACAATTTTTCCTACTTTTTAAAAATCTAAAATCGTGTCACAGTGACTGTGTTATTTAAAGTAATTTTCTATTTTCTAAGGAAAGATTTAATCCTTAATGAAGAGCCGTTTTTAGTTTGTAAGTGGTGTTTTAAAAGGTAAATTACTGCTTATTACATAGTTTTTCTATTGTTTCGTCTTGTGTTTTGGAGGACTGCTGAACACTTTCACTTTCCCATTCCAAGTTTAAATAATTTGTGGCAGAAAATACAGCTGGCTTCTTGTACTGAAAAATCTTTCTAATTAGCTGTTAAAGTCCTCTTCTCTGAAGAGGGTTAGGACTCTCTCATAGATCACTCGTTGCTTTATTTCTCCCATCAATCTTCTTCAGGCATCTTGACATTTAATAGTGCATTATTTTTTACACACCTTGAGTTGAAGCTCTTAACCTGATCCTAGAAAAAGTATTTTTCACTGAAGAGGAAAAAAAAATATTTTTGGTTTTGATCAGATAATCTCTGGGCCACCTGCCTTAGTGGTACATGATCAACTGCTGTGCCGTACTTCTATTCAAGTCTGTGTTTAAAGAAAATGCCACATAAGCTTACATTTATTTAAAGAACTGACAAATTTTTTTACTGGTGCTTGTTAATGAAAAGACAAGGTGACCTTATTATTTTCTTCTTTTAAAATTTTTTTTGTTGTTTTGGGACTGGGGCTAGAGATAATTGCCATACTCCTTAACAGTCTCTAAAGACCAATTAACAACAGGGAGCCATGTACTCTGCCAGTCTGAGTTTCAATTAAATGTCTGCTCCAGGAGGAGCTAAACTAACACACAGCTATTGAACAGCAGTTATACTATTGATATAGCTGAGTCCACCACAGAGGACAAAGACTCTTGCTTCACAACAGATGGCCTATTGCTCTGGCAATTAATACATTTTTATGGCTTTTAAATCTTTCTGACCTTTTACTTTGCTGTCTGAATTAGCAGGGCACAGTTTTATTAGTGGAATGGAAGTTTAAGAACATGTTTATGTGACATCTTCTGAGGAACCTCTTTTTTTTTTTCATGTAAAATATATTCTGTTGGCAAGACTTAGCAGTCTGATTTTTAATCAGTCTGGACTGCAATGTACTTACTCTGACTGTAGGGAAGGTGGGAATTTCTGGTGAGATCCTGTTGTTTCATTATAGCTGGGCTGCCAAGGTAGCCTAGAGAGTGGAGATTAGTAGTAATTCACAAACATTATAAAGAACGCAGTGATTAACACACGTGATGGAATTTGATACTTTTATCCTAACTCATTATGCCCTAGGTTGTATCCTGAAAATATAGCTTTCCAAACAATAGAACTTAAAAATCAAATCAACATGGCATATACTATCATGTAAGCATTCTTTCAAATTTCCAATTACAGTTGAGAAGTATCAGCAAATTTTGGTTAGCTTATGCTGTAAGATGGAATCTAAGAAAATGCAGTCAATTTGTCATTATAATAGTTCATTACAGTATTAAGAAATGTACCACAGTTTCACTCCTTTGCTTGTTTCCTCCCTCAAAATATCATCCATATAAAGTTAAAATAATAACAATAGTAGTTAAAAAGGAAAATATGCATTTCTTTCAGGCATACTTATAAGTCAGTTTTCCCAACATGGCTAGAAAGAAATTATAAGTGCTTGGTATTCGTGAAACAAACACACATCTAAAACCACAGAAAAAAATTATGAAAGACACAAATTTTTGTGTGCCTAGCATATACTGAGTGTTTTTAAGCATTACTTAATTACTACTCATGTAATTTTTTTATTAGAATAAGGATTGGACTATTTGTGTATGCACAAAATGCAATATTTGGGCATGACATATTTGCAGTATGTCTTTATATTATATTTTTCACTCTTTCTATCAAATATACATCATTCAAACAATGAAATCACTTGAAAGAAAACAAACACAGTTATTAATTGACTTTATTTATAGATTACAGAAATATTACTAGTTTGTTTAAACTTTTATTTGCATTCTAAGGCGAAGTATTTTCATTTAAATTAATTTATTTTTTGTGGTTTTCTCTAATATCTAAGTATTAAAATTATCTATAATGAATTTCCAGTATTAATACATAAAAAGTTTTTGGTATTATTTTGACTACATATAACTTAAACAACGCACTTGTGCTAGTGATAACAAGGAAACAATACTCAGGAAAAAAAATAAGCTTTTTGTTCTATAAAATATTAATTAGTTTCTAAAACTTCATGTATGTCTTCCCCTTGCCCCCCAATACACACACATATTCTTAGAAATTAAGATTTTATTTCTCCACAGATTTGCTGAAAATCTTAAAAGACTGAAGTGTTAAACTTCTGTTATCCAAATCAACCTTTTCGGGATGTGATATATATATACTTGCTTCTGACATCAGCAGAAAATTAGACAACGTAGTCAAACTCCTAGTTAAAGCAGCCATAAACTTTGGGAACTAGTCAGCTGACCAAACTCACATGCCCTCTTGTGAAATTCACTGATTTTCATTAGTTGTACTTTATTGGCCAATTCAAGTTTCCACACCTAAATTGAATGCAAAGTTTTTAATGTCTAATTTTTTTGGTCCAAAAGTGTATCTGCTTTCCATCTGTAATGGTATCTCAAAGTAAGATTCATTTTGATATTTCCTAGGTATACACTTCCCTTCCAGTGTTTTTACTATGTGTGCCCGACTTTTCATTGTGCAGACAAGAATCTAGTAAGATTTTGTCTGATGAAACTAAAACTTAAAAGAACAGGGCTGAAAATTCTATTCTCCATCCTTCTAAGATGGGCAAGGTGAACTCAGAATCTAGATTTATTTTTTTAATTTTTCTTTTTTTTTTTTAAGGAGTATCTGTCTATTCAGTGTCAAGGAGTTCATAGTTCCTCATTATCTGTGCTAAACATGGACACTGGTTATTACTTGTAGGTGATATAAATAAATAAATAAATAAATAAAACCACCAAGCCTCTAAAAGATTGACGAAAGAGACAGTGTTGATCTATTTGTATTTTGTTGGGGGTATATATAAGACTCCTCAGTTCCCTCAGTTTCTCAGGCCTTTTCCAAACTAATTCACGATTCACAAGGGAAAGAGGAACACCAGATGAAAGACAGCACGATCCTTTTCAGGACCCTTTTTCATGAACAGATAAAACACTGGGTGAATATTTGACTATCTAGAGATAAATGGAAAGCTTACCAAGCAAACAGAACCTTAAAATTATGCCTGCAGTTACAAAAATGAGTTTTATGCAGAAGTGAAAGAGGTAGGTTCATTGTCTTCAGAAACTTCAGGTACCCTGTAAAACCTATAATTATTCCCACCTTATAAAAAGTGTTTTTGTTTTCAGTATACACCTTTACAAGTTAACCTAGTATTTTTAATATCTCATCCTATGTGAACAAAATTTTCTCTTATTTGAAAAGTTTACTTTGCTCTTATAACTGTGCAAATGTATCATGGTTGAATTTCCTTTCTTTTTTTTCCTATTCAATACCCTAAGATAAGGAACCTGTAAATAGGTAGAAACTTTAAAGTTTTGTCTTTGAAATAGTGTTTTTCTATAGTTTCCATTAGTCTGTAGTGATAACTTTGTTCGCACATAAGTCTGTTATCTCCTTTTTACAAAGTAACTTCTAACCTTGGCTTTTATCTTTCATAGACTTTTGGTTTGGGAGATTTATGGGCATGTGAGGAACCATGCGAGAAATTTGCATTTTACTTTCCATCTAGGTATTTGCTGTACATAGCAAGTGATTATTGAATGGAAGAAATGAAAATCAGTTTTTATTAATAGCTTGGTTATAATTTTATTGCTCACAGAGCCTTCCAAGCTGGAAGCACTCTAGAATGCTATCAGTTGCTTAGCTAGGTGTAAGTACAGGATCATTAAATCTGTGCTTTTGATAGTCCTATTTAGTGAAACTCCAGCTCCACTTAGGTGTATGATACCTTTGGGACCAAGAGTTTATAACCATTCTTAAAGCTAGTTCAAGGTGTGTGAAGATCTACCTCTATAGTGCATGGTTGGTATGGTTTGATGGGATTTTATCTTCTTTATGTCTTCCTCTTTCAGTCTTCCCTTCTCATTTCTTGCAGCCTTCTTTGGCACATCCCCTTTTTCTTTCTCTTCTCTTTGACCCCTAAAACAAACCACATCCCGTACTGAACTTCTCACCATTACCTGCTATCTGAATGAAATAAAATTAATCTTCTAACCAATGTAATTCCAATCTACAAAAATGGTATGAGGGAAGACCCAGGGAGCAGTAGATATGTCAGTCTAACAGCTCCATGAAAAAAAGAAGATCATGCTGGGTACTAGTGGAAGTTATTTAAAGAATAGTATAGTCATCAGGCACAGTCAACATGAGTTCACAGAGGGAAAGTCCTGTTTCACTAATTTGTTATGCTTTTAGGATAAAGTCACTCCCCTAGTCGATTAATGGAAAGTGGTGGATGCAGTTATCCTGGATTTTAGTAAGACTTTTGATGATGCAGCAGCCTTCTGAACAATTTGTGCAGCCATGGGATGTGTGGGTTTACAGTGCTCTGGGTGAAGATCTGTCTGAAGGGCAGAGAGCTGTGGTGAATGAAGCTTCATCTGGCTTGCGACTGGTCATTAGTGATGTTTCTCAGGGTGCAGCTCCAGGGCCAGTCCTGTTCAAATTGTTTATCAGTAATCTGGACGCAGGAGCTGCACCTGTGATGAGTTTGCTCACTATCCAGGGCTGGGAGACTGGCAGGTGTTGTTAACTCTTTTGAGACCAGGAGGCCTTGCAGAGGGATCTAGAGACATTAGTGCTTCGAGCTATGACTATTGGGATGAGATTTTAAGAGTTCAAATACCATTGTCTCAGTTTTGAGACAAATTCAAGAGAAGACACTGCAATGAGTAGTCTCCTCTAAAGGTTTCAGTAATCCCCCTCCACCTATAGAAAAATATGTTCTAAGGCAAGTAAAAAACCAAAAACCCAATGATTTATTAACAACAGAATGCTCACAAAACTCACCCCATGCCCCACACAGTCACAGGAACGAAGCCCAGAAAATGCCCAGAGAATAGGAAAAATTCAAAGAAATTCCCCTGACGTATGGTGTGAGATGGTGCTGGTTTTTCCACTGAGGGAAATGGAACTTCCATGGAAGAGTTCCAGCAGTGGGCAAAACCTGGTGGCTCTCTGGTGCTGACCTCACCATGGCACATGACACATGGTAGGTGAAAGAGCTGTGCTGGAGCCTCTGGGTGTGGTTTGTCACAGCACAGCTCCCCAAGGCTTAGGGCTGGAACAGGGCACTCCCACTTCTCTGGTCTCGGACTAGCAGCTATTTCTTTCACCTCAGGACAGCTGAAAGATTGTTGGTGCAGCTTCTCCCAGCCAGGGGAGGGAAAAACTTTTTGCCTGGGCCAAGAAAACCAAGGAAAACTGAACTACCCAGTGCCACAGAGTGCCTGGGCTGTAAGACTTTGAAAAATGCCTGCCAAAGAGCCCAGAGCTCCCTCAGCCCCACACACCTTGGCCTTAAAGGTAGTGCCACCATTTTTGGGGCATAAAAACACAGTATCGTGGAATGGACTAGCATGACTCTAAGACAGCCTTAGAGAGTATTCTGCATCTAGAATGGAGTTATGATGGACAAGAGCATAAGTGAGGAGAGGCTGGAGAGCATTCCTTCAGGAACGGATCTGGAGCTGCTGGTCAGCAGCAGCTCAGTGTGAGTCAGCAGTGCATGCCCTGACAGTCCAGAGGGCAAACCACATCCTGGGGTGCATCAAACATGGCATCCCCCACCAGTTAAAAGAGGTGATTATCTGATTATCCCACTGTATTCAGCACTGCTGTGGCCCTGCTTAAAGTGTTTTGTTCAGTTCTGGGCCTCACCGTCAAAGAAGAATGTGAAGGCTCTTCAGTCTTTCCAGAGGAGGACAACAAAGTTGGTGAAAGAGTTGGAGTGAATGTCCTGTGAGAAGCAGCTGAGGACTTTATGCATGTCTAGTCTGGAGAGAAAAAGACTGAGGGGAGACTTCATTGCTCTCTACACCTTCTGAGGAGAAGAAATGGAAAGGAAGGTCCTGATCTCTTCTCCCTGCTGTTCAATGATAGGATGGAATGGGAATGCTTCATAAATGCAACAGAAGAGATTTAGAGTGTATGTTAGAAAGCATTTCTTTATCAGGAGGGTAGTTAAACACTGGAACAGGTTTCCTGGAGAGGTGGTTGATGCCTCATGTCTGTCAGTGTTTAAGAAGTTGGACTTCACCATTTGGTCAGCTCTGACATGATCAGGCAGTTGGACTAGATGATTGCTCTAGGTTTATTCCAACTAAAATAGTCTATTCTAGTCTGTTCTGTTCTTAGTCTGTGTTGTAGAGAGAATTATCTGAAAAATAAAATTGGCAGGTGTTTAATTATGTATACAAAACCCCTTTCCCTTAAAAAACAAGGTTTTGAACAGATACATGCTTTTAAATAACAGAACAGAATATCAACTTCACAATATCCCAATATCCCAATTTTAAATTTGTTTCTACTCCAGTATTGTTTTTGAAGCTGGACTTGTTTTGAGGTTTGAAAATGTTAAGACCATGATAAGCTCAAGTATTCAAAAGCTACATCTGTTCAAAGCTTACAGATGGTCTTTTGTGTTATCTCCAGGCACTGTATAATTATATGTGACACTGTGCTTCTCAGGGAGGTGTTGCAATGTACAGATATATTACAATTGAAACATTCCAAAGGGCTTTCCTTAATACTTATTATTATTTATTCCTCAGTGCATTCACCATAACCTCAAGACCAAAGATTAAGTTCTTGTGCATTGATTTGTTCTTGTTACAGAATTCCTGCAGTTGAAAATTACTGTCTTCTTAGGTTAAAAATATCAAAAAGCTTTCCTTCTCTTTCTGCATATTTTAATAGAGATAAAAAACATGTTTTTAAGTTTTTCAAACCATGCTACAGAAAATTATGCTTTTGATATTTGCATAAAATGCATAAAATAAATATTAAAAAATTACTTTCTAGTAACATCAGCATAAACCTTATGGTTCATGTTTGCTTCTTTATTATTATTCTTAGACTTTCAAGTTTCTCTCCATAGTGAGAATGCCTCCTTTCTTCTTCCTCAAGTAGGTTAGTAGTCTTAGAAATGTTTCTCCTGTTCAACTCCCAGAATCTCCCTGGTTTACCTCACAGAATAAAAATGAAAGGGTTAAATATCACAATGTGAATCTGAAGTTGATTGAAGAACCATGTGGAATTTCTTATTGATGAGACTTGTACACCTGAGTATTGAAAGAAAAAGGAAGATAACTATCATGAATTATTTATTCTCCTAGATTCTAACAGCTCTTTTTTTTTTTTTTTTAACAAAAATGTTCTTTTCTTTTGAATAAATAACCAATTCCCAAAGGTATACCTGCTACAGTTGAATCTTATTTATCCTAATATGAAGGACAGGAAGACATTTCAGCAGCTAAAACACCATCCAATGTAAGAGGGAGAAGTGGCAATATTGTAGACAATTTTTGTAGGAAAAAAAAAGAAAACTGTCATATATTGCTAGAAGTCTATTATATATTTTATACTTTCAAATTTTGTGTATAACTTGCATGTTGCTAGTTTTTCATTTTTAATAGATATTTGTACTGCAAAGAACATGTTGAATCAAAGCAATTCCACAGTAACTAGGAAGTATTTTGTTTGTATTGTTAATTATAAGATCAGATAACAACAAGATAATTAGACAAATGCCTCTGCTGTCTACAACAGGCCTTGCAAATAAGTGTATAATCTGCTTATGGTCTACTCTTTTCATTCTTGGTATCTCTTGACACTTTAATAAGAGTTTTCTACATCAGGATGAGAGCTGACTAGATTTTATGTTCATTATTTACATAGCTTGCTGCAACCTCATCTATACACAATTTTGCCTATTTGAAAGTATAGGATAAGCAAATATTGTCCAAATCATGATGTTCTTGATGTTTTCTACTGAGTTTTCATTTAGTCCTTACTAAGACTACTTGTGTGAATTCTGAGTTTCTACTCATATTTTAGAGTAGTTCAGCTCCATCATAGCTGTGCATAGTATTCATTACAGTAGAACTGGACTCATGAACTCACAAATTAAAACTGCTGTTTTCAGAAAAAAAAAAAGTATTTTCATTATATTTTTAAGTGTACATTTTTTTCAACAGTCTGCATTCAGCAAAATCATTACCATGGCTTTTCTTAATTCTAGTGACTTTGGTGATACCCTGGATATTCAAAAACAAAATAACAATTGAGTCTTCCAGTTCATCCTAGGGAAATATTTTTCCTTATTAAATGCTTTCTTTTCATTTTCTTATTAGAACCATTACAATTCAATGAAAGGAAAAAAGAATAAAAACTCCCAGGATTTTCTGAGGCTTTTAATTTGGTATTTAACTTCATCTACCTTTCTAATGTGAATCACCATAAATGAGTATTTATGTCAAGCAACTGATGGTATTAAAAGAAACCCCTCCATGTCTACTTATTAAGTGTATTTTCTGTTTAATATAGCCATGAAATGTGTGGGTAAGGGAGCAACGCACACTGAGGTAAAAATGACTTGTACAGGATTACCTTCATTCTGTAAAGAGCCCCATCATTTTGACTCAAAGTGCACAGTGCTTTGAGGCATAAAAATTTTTCCTATTAAATTCTATTCAACGTGTTTCTGTCGAATTGCATAAAGTTTTGCAGAACTTAAAAGTGGCATTGGCTTTTGGAATTGGGCTGTGTGAATGTTGCTCTTGCTTTTCTTTACTTAAAATAAGCAAACTTCCATGGCAAGGAGCAACGTTAATAACTGATTAGTTACTAATAATTACAGAGGGAAATTATACTAATTTTAAATGTTTTTCAGGCCATTGTAAAATATGTTCCAAGAAAATAAACCAAACAAACAAAAGAGTAAAATAGGGCATTGATTTTTGAAAACTATTTCTGACATTTATTGACTATGGAAACTCAATTATCAGTAAAAGTGAAAGCAGCAAGTTAAAAGCCATTAAATTTTATCCCACTTCCTTTGACAAGTTTTAGAATCAAATTAGATTTTTAGTAGAACTGATGGCATGCGGACCTAATTTTTTCTCTAGAATGCATTTCTATCAATTGAGCTAGAAATCTGAACTTTTTATTTGTAAGCAGACCTCATGACCACAATTTATTCAATTTCCATCTTTTAACCAGCTCCTGGAGTATGTTTTAAATGGTAATAAGCTAAAATATAAACAGAGAGTCTTAATAAAACTAAATGCTATTGCCTAGCTCCATATAGATACATTGCATTGATTGTTTAAGATTGTAGTTTGCTTTTAAAATCCAAATTTCCAGATAAATATCCACAATTGTGCTGAGCTTCCACTTTAGGAACCATTTGTATGAAGTATCTGAGATCAGCCAGAGAAAGTAATTTCCAGATGATCTTCAGGTTATGTGGGACAGCCTTGTTTTCCCTTCAGTAGTCCTGTAAATAAGCAGAAAAACAAGGGAAAGATAGTCTTAAAAGCCAGTTAAGGCTGAAACTTTTAAGCAGTTTGATGATTTTGGCAAACATCCAATCCTCATATCACAAACAAAATTAGACTACTCTATATCTCACCTGAGAAAAAAAAAGTTACTAAATTCACAATCGTGGAAATAGACCACTTTTTTGCAGAAATACCTAAACGAGGGAAGATACGCAAGAAACATAGTAATACAATATAAAAATAAAATAAAATATAAATAAAAGTAAATACATATTTATTATTATAAATAATAAATAAAATAAAAGTAAAAATACCACCAATGCATTGAAGAAATACCTTTCCAGAAATACATCATGCCTTTAGAGATTATCTGGAAGGGAGAATAAACTGTATATCAATAAAATTGCATATCACACTAGGTGGAATTGTTAGCATTAGTCAAAAAAAGAGGAACAGGAAACCAAGGGGAATTTAAACATGAACAAAAGCCTGGGGAGGGAAACAGTTAGTGTAACAGAGGAAAGCAAACAGCATGCTCGCTGTCAGCTGGAAGGCAGTAACACCTGAAAGAACAAGGCTTCCTGTCATCAAAGGGGACAGCTACATTTCCGTGAGTGCATCAGGAAAAAGCAAAGGGAAGACTAATGCAATGTTAGGCTTTTTGCATAACAGAACATTAGTAATGACAGTAACAGACCCTTATAAATGTGGTCCAAGTGTGACCACATCCCGCTACATTACTTGGATTGATTACTGTTATTTATGCAATTATAACACTTCAATGAAATAATAGGGAAAGAAACAAATAAAGATAAAAGATAGGCTTTTCATTGTTCTTCTGCTTAAATGGAAATCTTTTATGTTTCCCCTATATGTAGTAAAATATTAATCCCTTTAAATACTAAAGCCCTAAAAATAACTGGGCTGATCAGTCTTTCTCATCCTGAGAAGAGGGACTATTTAGTGGATGTTTTCCATTTCACACTTGGATATTTCTAGAAAGAGGATATAGTTACTTTGTCATACATATTTGAAGTGTGTATTCATTCTGTATGTCCATGTCTATGAAACAGCTAGGTTTCCAGCATCCTAAAGAAGAAATTTTCCTGTATTACTATGCCACCACATCTACTATAGGAATCACCTGGCTGGCCACTGGCACAGTGACATATGAGTGCAAGTAGGGATTATCTGGTTATTCTGTGACTGATGTTGCACACTAAAAAGAATTCATAAAACCTGAAATGCTAGAAAGCTTTTCCATTCCTGGCATCATTCATTCTTGGCTTTGTACCAACATTTTTGTAAAAGCATTTGTCTAAACTGTACTATTACAATGTCCTTTCAAGGATGAATATTGAATCTTTAGCATTGCTACTTTGCTTCAAGCAATTTTTATGCGCCTCCTCCACCTCTTATTCAGACCAAAGATGCGTGTCATCAAAGCTGAGTTTTAAATCACCTCTCCATAACTTATCATATCCCAAAGGCAGCTCTGGATGTCAATCTCTGCTCCTAACCAGTTTAAACAAAAGAGAAATATTGCCACTTCTATAGATGTGTGTGACTACATTTGGACGTGGCATTGTTCAAAGAATAAAATCCAGAAAGGACAAACATTCAATCACTATAAGAGTGAAAACACAGTCTTAGAGTAGCAAAATGTAAGGAAGTTTAATTATCATTGTTACCATTGGTCCTGCTGCAATAATGTTTTTTGGTTAACTTTTAAACTTTTCCATTAAAAAAGAGCCTTCTACCTGTAATGAAAGCGTAATACAATTTCAAGTAATGCCCTACACATCATATTTTAAGACTTGTTGATTGCCTCTAGCAATAGACAATGAATGTAGAAGAAAGTTGTTCTTATTTGGATATTTTCAGAGTGCTTTTCTGCCTTTGAGATAATCTGAAATAATTTTTTATCAGTTTCATTCAACTGGGAGTGACCAGTCATTAAAAAATTGTTCTTAGAAAGAATAATTCCTCATAAATATTTAAAAAAAACCCCAACTCGCTACATTTGGTTATAGCATGTGGCACGGGGACTACTATCTGCAACCTTGAACTAGCCTCCATGAATATGGGAAGGATAATGCCAGAGGCACTTTTAGTAGATCAGAGAATGACTATGCCTTATTTTGGTATGTTAGGTATGTCTGCTTCCACAGACTTGTTTAATGAATTGACACAGCTTTTCGGCAGTGAATTCTTTGATCTGATCCTATGCAAAATGTGCTCACTGCCATAATTTAATTTATATCATGGATTTATGTAAAGATATTAAAAAAATTAAGATGCAACTCGGATGTGCAGAATTATAATTTTAAATACAAGAAAATGCAAAGAATTGGTGGATTGTAATGATCAGCAGTACTACATGTAGTCAAAGCAGGGGACAGAAACATATGGTCTTCCAGCTGTGATAATATAGGTTGCTACAGTCAGTAATAACTTAATAAAAAACTGAAATATACTACATTGTGTATGCTACATGTACACAACATGTATACTACATTGTACAACCATTCATCATGCATACAGGTATTTAGGGGCAGAATAACACATAGTTATCTATTTAAACTGTAGGAGACAGAATCCTCAAGCTTAAATAAAAGAATACAATTTCAACTTGTGCATGTCATGCTCCCTCCTTTTCAGACCTCGTGAAATTTTCTGAATGAGAAAGAGGAAGTGCTGCATTTTTACCCACTGATCATCACAGTGCACTGGTAATTATCCTACTCCAGATCACATAGTTCCTGTAGCACTGATAATCCTTTCAACTCAGGATGGCACTACTAAAAAGAAAAAAAAGAAAAAAAAAAGAAAAAAAAGGGAAGCCTCTTTAAGCCTTCAACTTCATTAGGTCTTTGTGTTCTTTATATTTCAGTTCATATTTCTCTTTAGGAACTGGGATATCAAGAAACCATTTTCTCAAGAAACTCTCAAACCAGAAGGCATCTTCATTATAAAAAATTATATGAGTTTCTGAGGAAAGGGCAGATGGTCATCTTTGAAAAGAGATATCTCATTATCTGTCTAGTGAAATACATCTTTGTCAGCCTCCTCCTGTGCCAGAGCTTCCCTGCAGTAGGATTCAGTTGATTTATCAGCAAAAGTCAGACTAGAGCCATAGTCCAGAGTAACCTGCAGCACTGCAAGGGTTGCGGTGGTTGAGGGCAAGTTCAAGATGTAAGTTAACATAAGTGAGCAAACATAGCTGGGGACCTCCATCACTCCAGACTTTGAATGAAAGCCAAATTCCAGACTATTTGATAGTGCCTATAAGAAATGTTAGGGGGTTTTTTTGACAAAATTGGCTTATATAGAATGTTGAAAGTGACTGCAACAGAAAATATGTCCAATATCTAAATCAATATCTAAATCAAAATTAGCTCTCCAGCCTCAGAGTTCTCTAGCCTCAGGAAGAGGTAAAAAACATCAGTCTAAATTATCATTTGTCATATGTTTGCATTTTAATATTTTATTTATGCATTTGTCATATTTTTGCATCTAGGATATGGTCTTTATTTTCAGGTTCTATAATAGCGAAAGGAATAAATGGTCACGAATAGTAAGTCAAGTATCATAACTGAACAGAAAGTTCTTCACAGGAAGATCTTATTTACAGTGCAGGTGCGTGTGTGCTGGAGAAGATTGCCCAGAGATGTTGTGGAGTCTCCCTCTCTGGAGATATTAGAACCATCTGGACACAATCCTGTGCCATGTGCTCTGTGATGACCCTGCTTAAGCAAGGAGGTTGGACCAGATGACCCACTGTGGTCCTTTTCAATCTGACCCATTCTTTGATTCTGTGAAAGCTTTCAGTAGCCATATGTACAGTAAAGGTGAGCAGTTCTCTGAACAGTTCAGAACATTGTTATCTGTGCCTTCTGCCAAACAAATTTTCAAAAAACAACAGGAATTTTCTAAAGAAAAAAAATACAATTATTTATAAAAACTAATCCCAAATTATAAAATTACTTTAAAACTACCATGTGGAAAACCTTAAACATTCATTCTAATGGAAAAATAGAACATCCCTGTGTTTTTTTTTTTCCTTTTTCTTTTTGTTCTTGTCGATTGTTTATTTGGGGGAGAGTGTTTCTTGGGTGTTTTTGTGGTTGGTTGGTTAGTTGGTTGGTTGCTTGGTTGGTTAGTTGGTTTGTTTCTTAGAACCTAAAAGTTTAGCTATTTAGAAGGGAAAACCAGGTAATTTTCCCAGCAAAGCCAATTGGTACATTTTTGAAATAGTTTTCTGCAGCTGAGAATCTCCAATCTTAATTTGTGGTGCTATCTCTAGAGATACAAACTGGTATTTCTTCTTTACATCTAATGAGCAAAACCAAGTAATATATTTCCCTGGATTTCTATTCCTTTGTTGCTTAACTGTCATTTTCTTATCATATCAAAATGGGGTAGAGATTAAGGCAGTTCTTAGACAATGTAAAAGCAAAACCAGCTTGCTGAAGTTAATGCAGTGTTTGCAATTTACATTAGAGGGATTCTGTTTATCTCATGTAAGTTTATTTATAAATATACCTGGCTCTATTTATCTTGATTGTAACTGAAAAAATTAAAAAATGATTTTGTTTTTCTGAATGCTTAGTTACCTAGAATGATTGTATCATTATCAGTTCATTACTCAGTTTGGGTAAAATTAGTATGTAGAACTAGGTAAAGCATTTTGTTTATTGATATATGTGGCGTTAAACAAATGGAATTATTTAATCAATGCCAGAAGCAGAAGTGTGCATTTACAGAGCCCAGAAGAAATGATTGCATATGGAATTGCATCCACATACAACCAACATTATTCAATCCTTGTTCTTTGGACAGTTAAAATAGAAGCAGTTATTATAATGCCTCCCATGAAAATAAGGGATACCATCCACATGGACTCATCATAACCACTTCCTGGTTTGCATGGCCGTCACATTTCTGCTCTTTAAACCAAACTTCAGTTCTGGATAACTCCTACTGTTATTGTACAAAGAGACTAAATGAGATGTTTTTCTGCATATTTTTATGAGTTAGTTTCTTGATGATTTTTTGTTTGTTTGGTGGTGTGGTTTCTTTTGGTTTGCTTTGGTTTTCCTTGATTATAGCAAAACATTTTACCATCTAAAATTTAATATGTGTTTATTTATTTTCTCCTGTAGGGTTTTAAATAAGCTGCATGGATTAATTTAAACTAGGATAGGATGAATCTAATTTAAATTTCCTTTTGGGAGAATTAGTTTTGAATATGGTTCATACATTTTCAATCCTGCATTTTATTTAAAAAATTGGATAATTAATTTTAGTCAAAAGAATTATGCAAAATAAAAGCTAAATTTTTTAAACTTATTATCAAGCTAAATATTAAGACCTGTGTACTTTTGTGCTCAGAGTAGATAAAAAGTATGACTAGTTAAAATTACTAAGTCCTTGTGAATATTTGTCAGTAATTCGTTTATTCATATTCATATTCAATATTCATATTATTCTTTAAATATATGTACCATATTTTTTCAGCCCATAGAATCAATCACAAAATTCCTGGTCAGATATCACTCAGGAAAAAAATGCCCAATCAATATCTAGGAATTCTGAGATAAAGGTTGGATAAAGCTATTTGGTTTGCTTCTACTGAAAGCCAAACTACCTATGCAAATAAATGTATGTTTGTATTCAAGTTCTGTGGATTTCATGGAAAGTAGAAATTCTATGGCAAATGTAATCCAGGAAACAGGGCAGATTCCCAAACTAACAGTGCTTTGTATTCTTCCTAGCAGGGAATAGTTCAGAGTTTTCTCTAAGATACTAGAGGTGCTTTAATCTTTAGTCTGATTGCCAGAATATATTTTATTAACAAGGACCTTTACTTGGCAACAGGAATTACACCTTTACCCATGCCATTTTTTTCATATGCCATTATTTATCTCTCTAGCTTCTAGAAAAAGATTGGCCCAAAGATATTTGCCAGGGTCTATAACATCTATGATAAAATAGGTCTGAAATAATTTGTTGACATTTAAATATTTTGCATACTTGCCACATCCCCAAATGTTACAACAGTTTTCTCAAAGAGAAAATTTGATAGAGA
This sequence comes from Sitta carolinensis, assembly GCA_032173965.1. Taxonomy (NCBI): domain Eukaryota; kingdom Metazoa; phylum Chordata; class Aves; order Passeriformes; family Sittidae; genus Sitta; species Sitta carolinensis. The sequence goes on from CM063284.1 coordinate 75,511,071, forward strand.
AACATTGTGTCACATGGTTATATTGTTTCAGCTACAGCTTTTATGAGACAATAGCTTTTTACCAAAAATTTGAAAATATGAAAGGCTCATTTTTCTTATCTCCTCATAAGATTCAGTTGTTGAATACACTTTATGCATTTCAAGATTGAACATTTTAGTTACACTGGAACGCCAAACATCCAAACTCTCTCTTTCAAATTTCTTCTATGAGAGAATGTTTCTAGCTTTTGATATTTCTTTGAAAGCCTAAGCAAAAACTTAGAGATAATTGATGAAAACTATCCATTTTGGCAGAGACCATTACATATTCTGAAACAATTCAGAAGTCCTTCCAAAATTAGGTTTCTCTAGGTAGCTATGATTAAAACAAAGTATTTCTTTTATTTCCAGCACTATTTCCCAATCATTTTAGCTGGCAGAAAGAGAAATGAAATATGTGTGGCATGTAATTACAGGAAACTGAGCTGTTTCTGAAAAGGGGACATATTTACCTACTGAAAGATTAAAAAATATTACAAGAAGACAATGCACAAATGATTGATGATGATGATGATGATGATGATGATGATATCATCTCTGATCCTTGTGTAAGCCAAGTAACAAATTAACAGTGAATGACAGAGAGCAAAGAGTCCAAAATAAATACCCTACATCCATCATTAGAAAAAAACCTAGTTCTTATCTGTTAAAATGTCTTTCTGACTTATTAACCTTATCAAAACATCCCTTTGAAAGACCTAGATTTTTTTCTCTATTTATAATGTCTTTCCTACAGTAATACTAATACTAATTAAGTGGAGGAGGAAATGGCATTCCAATATTTGCCACAATGCAACAGTAAGGGCAAATGAAATGGCGGTTTTAGGCAGGCTTAAAGCAAATAAACCATGTTGCTTTTTCAAAAGTGCAAGATTAAAAGTAGCTCTGATTGCCTTGGGATGTTATCAAGGCTAAAAGTATGTTTAGAATAGCCATACAGCAGTGACCAATAACCAATGTCACCCGGACACAATCTCATTTTCTGTCACATACTTAAATTTTTAATTATGTTGATGAAGGAATTAGCATTTTCTGTGCTTTTTCTTCTACTCCTTCCTGCAGTGTCTACTACTCATCCTTCCCAGGATTTCAGGCTACACAGACCTTTCATATGGGCAATTACAGGCATTTTTATGTTCACATTATTCCAGTTTTGCTTTCTGCCTGGTTTCATTTAATTTTTCCACCACTTATGAACTCCATTGGAGCCTGAACATCTGTAACTTCCTTTCCCTTGGTTAGATTCAGCATCTTCCTTCTCAATGAGTCCCGTTTCTTTCTTTCTTTCCTCTTAGCCTTTTCTCTTAGAATGTGGAGAGGGCATTTACATTCTTGCCTCTTTTCAGCTTTTCAGTTAGATGTTCTGAAAGTGCTTTTGGTTGAGCTTTTTCTCATCTCCTTCATTTTTGGGTTGGGCTGTGAAAAGTCTGTGTAGCTGTGTGGCCTGTGGGAATTATAGCAAGGGTATCCAAGGATGCCAGCTTAGTGGAACTGAATCCGAGGAGTTGCTAAAACACTGCAGTATTTTCAGGTTTGATTAGGCCCGGCAGTCCTTTGGTATCACAGGCACAGCATTGGGACAGCACAGGCAAAGTCATTTCAGGTTGTTTGCTGATGAGCAGCTGTGCAATGGGACAGGGGCAGGGACAAGTGACAGCCACTGGCAAAATCGCAATCAGAGCGTCAGTGAGGTGAGGCTGACAGAAGCTGGAAGTGCAAGTCTCAGACAACATAAAATATAAGAAAAGGCTCTGGGGCTTTGTATGATTAGCAAAACCTGAACAAAATTCCAAATAAATTTCATGTGAAGTAGAAGATGATTATTTTCTGTTTTAGCATTTTGTTCATGTCCTCTAAGTTACCTTCTAAGTTATCTTAGCTCTCATATAACAGGAAATACATATGCGTAGAGAAATTAATCTGCAGCCTTTTCAGTGAAGAAAAGTATTGTTTTCTGTGTTTCTACTTATAAACCTTGAAGAAGTTCTGGAGGCTAGGAAGTGCCATATTTTGCTTTTTCAACAAGCAGTAATTAAAACAATAGAATACAAGTAGTTGGAGGTTTTTGTGGGGGATAAATTCTTAGGGGATTAACAACCATTTGAGTGCCTAGGGGATAGGAATTTTTGTTTTCTACTAAATTTCAAGCTTTTTTTCTTCCTAAACCTAACATTTCTTTCACTGTTTTAAGTTGTAAATTTTTCTAATTTTTCAAAGCATTTGCAATCAATAAATCCCCTACTGATGGAATTTTTGGAAAATGTATAGTGTGTCCAGATTTCAGAAACTCCAAACAAGACTCAGTTAGATGAATTTTAGTTGGATGTGGAAATACAAGAAAGAGTTAAGACATGAGACACAATTGTCATGGTTTCAATTCGAAACCAGGCAGAAACACCAATTTCTGTTGTGGCTTAATTTTGCCAATTTCAAAGTTTCTAATCAAGAGCAAAGCAGGCTTAAGCTTAAAAGTAGTAAGACTGTATTAACTAACACTAAAAGAAAGAAAAACAACAAGAATGAGGATGGAACTTTCAAAACACTCTTCTTCCCTTCCTACAACCCTTTTTTTTCTCTTAACCAACAATGTAAAGACAACAACACTCAGAAATCTCAGTCAGTTTTTTACCTCTACAAATTGTCTTTCTTTAGTTCATTTAGAGAGAAAAGTATTCTTTGCTAATGCTATGGAAAGCTCCCCACAAGAAAAGAACTCTTGTGGCTTCATTTTCCCACAAACCACAGGTGCTCAAGATCTGCCTTTGTGAAGCCTTTCCCATCTTTCACAGTTTTTCCTCACAACTGTGCTCTTGGTCCATATCAGCTTATTGGGGTGCATTTCTTAAGGATGAGCTGTTCTAGCATCCTTTCAAGGGGAACAGAGGTCTTCCCCTTTTATCCCCGGGGCCGAGGTTTCTCATCAAACTTCTAACACTGGTGCCTCTGCCCATGATTGTGGCTAGAACGCTACCACCCCCCTAAAGCATTCCGTGAACTTACGGGGGAAAACCCAAAGTCTGATATATCAATTATATCTGTACCATAGCTTCACAAAAGAATTTTACAGCCTAAGCTTAAGACAAACTTTTTAAAATCTCTTCAGTCTAAAATCTCTTTTCTTACCGACTTCAATTTCATGTGGTTGTTCTTACAAAATTTCACTTCCCCTTTTTTTCTTAGCCTAAGAGAGAATTAGTGTTCTTTGAGTACAGTCTTGTAACGCTGAAAAAAAAATCAATTTTGTCCAAGTTTGTATCAGAAACAAGCTCTCTCTCTCTGCGTCTTTCTGCTGGCCACGTGCTCTTTTGCTGACTCCATGTGAGCTGTGCCAGCTGCTCTCAGTCTGGAACGGGGGTCAGGGCTGCTCCTGGCTTCAAGGCTGCCTTTAGCACGAACCACAGGGGCCACTGGTGCTGGTGCCCATGCACAGCTCCTTTGGTGCCCATACAGGTGCTGGTGCCCATGCACAGCTCCTTTGGTGCCCATCCAGGTGCTGTCCCCATGCACAGCTCCTTTGGTGCCCATACAGGTGCTGTCCCCATGCTCAGCTCCTTTGGTGCCCATCCAGGTGCTGTCCCCATGCACAGCTCCTTTGGTGCCCATACAGGTGCTGTCCCCATGCTCAGCTCCTTTGGTGCCCATCCAGGTGCTGTCCCCATGCTCAGCTCCTTTGGTGCCCTACAGGTGCTGTCCCCATGCACAGCTCCTTTGGTGCCCATCCAGGTGCTGTCCCCATGCTCAGCTCCTTGTGCCCATCAGTCTGTCCCCATGCTCACCGCCCGATGCCGACACAGCCTCAGGCCAGCGTGGTTTGGTGTTCGACTGGCACAAAAGCTCTGCAGGCTCTGCCGGCTCCTTTGCCCCTCCCGGCCGGGCCCGGTGGGTTCCTCGGGGAGGGCTCGGCAGCCGCTCCCGCCCCTCCAGGAGCGGAGAATCCCGGCCGGGCCGAGCGGCCCAGCCCGGTTCCGCCCACACGGGCCGAGCGGGCCCGGCCGCCCCCGGCCCGCCGCCGCCTCCGCACCCTGGGCAGGGCCGGGAGAGGGCAGAGGGGTGTGCTCGGACAGCCGGGAGCAAAGAGACCTGCCCGGGCTGCGCTCAAAGGGAATAAGAACGAGAAAATGCTTTCCCGTTGGTCCAATTAAATGCCAATCTCAAACCCAGCCAGCTCACTTCCCTGGGCTGGTCAAACTAGGACAACAATGAAGAGCTATAGGGTGAGTGGGACAGAAAATGTCAGTCTGCAGTGGGAAAAGATGCAAAATTTTTATAATTGTCCGAGACTTCTGGGAAAGAGTTTCACTGTTTGTATTTCATGAAAGAGGATCATGGACAGTATTCCCTTCCCTCTGAAAATCAAGATTTTTGCTAAGGCCTATGAGGGAAGTGAACATAATGCACACGACTCATGCTGTCCCGTGTACTCTCTCTGACTATCTCCTTTTACAAATTAGCTTAGTACTCCTTATATTTTGATTATTATGATGTATTTTCTGTTCATTGTCTCCCCTTACGTTTTCCTCACTTACTTTCATTTGCTTCTAGTGACTCTGAGGCCTTTTATTTTTTCTTCTAATATTCACCTGAATATTCTTTTTTAATACATTTTATATAATACATTATAATACATTTTGTTCCGGGGGATTTTCCTTTCCTTTCCTAGAAGTTGAAATTGAATATGATTATGATGCAGGTCTTCTAAACAACCAAATTTGTTCTGAGCCAAATAAAGTACTTTCCAAAATCAGCCAGCAGATAATTTCTCAGCCTGTCATTACTTTCACATCTGCTGCTGCTGATAGAATCTTCTGCATTGAAAATGCATGCTTGAAATATGCTGTGCACAAATGGCAGGACATAAATATAATGAATGTAATCAAACAATAAAACTCATTTTCAAATGCCATTTATGGGCTCAATCTTTCAAGCTGCTTGGAGGTTTCAGAGAATATAAAGGGCAATCTATACGTCTGAGGGAGTGGTCAGGACCTTACCAGACCAAGATCTGTAAAAGTATGACCTTCCCTTCAAAAGTTACTGTACAAAACACTCTTCCTATTGCCAAGATAGAGGTCTGACAGAAGAGAGGAAAAGAATGCAGGTTCATTGTGGTTTGAAAACACAGCTCTAGCCTACTAAAATTTGGTAATTCATTAGAAAGGTCAGCCACCTACTGTTGGAATTTCAAATGTTTTTAATTTCTAAAATTGTAAAAAATGAATTTTTGACTCTCGATCTGAGAGTCAAATTTTTGAACAAAATATAAATCAGTGGACAAGTCTGACACTAAACCCAAAGCTCTATAACAAATTTGAATTCTATCAGAAGTCCAAAATTGTATCCATTAATGTGTGGGCATGTCTTGTTACAAAAGTAAATGGTACCATCATTGTTCCATTCCCTGCTGGAAGGAGAGTGAGTCACTATTCTGGACTATTTGTTTGACTTCTGTAAGGCAACATATTTCTTCTCATCTGTTTCTCATGCTGTACTTTTTTTATCTGTTATATTCTTTACAGTGATGCCAAGCCATGAATACAGCTTGTTTGTATGTTTTCTCTCTCAGCACTATTTGGTTGATAAATCATGATAATAACAGGTGCATCAGTATTTAATTCTGCATTAGTCTTTCTGTCATAAATCTTTGCTTCTGTTCGTGTTTAGAATGCTTGCTGTCTGCTTCAGTCTTACTTTCTGTGAAATAAGTTTTAAGACAGAAGTTTTACTAATAAATTAAAAGAAAAAACCCACAGCGTATATATTTACCCCACAAATTCCATTGCTTCTTGTTGTTGGCAACTGATTTTTGAATGAGGAAAAATGGCAGTGTTTTTCAGTATAAAGGTATATTAAGACCATTGTCCTTTTGTCTGTCTACCTCTAAAAAATAAGACTTTTAATATCCTTATTTTTATCAATTCCATTATAATAAAATATTTTTTCTAAAATAATTTGCTAAATGGATTGCAGGTGCCACTTGTGTCCCATATACAGTAGCTCTGATATTATTTAATTTGGTTACCATCACAATTTTTCAGGTGTCAGATTTCTAGAAATAATTTCTTGAAGAGATCTGTAATGCACACCTCCTTACTCCCTCCTTCCCTCTCCTTTCCCCCTCCCCCAGTTTCTAATTAATCTAACTGAAGTCTAATTAATTCAGCGATAAAGTTTGGGCCCTTTTTTAATAAGACTATGATTGTGTTCACTCAATAGCTATGTCATGCTTTTAAAGGAAGTTCTCAGGATCCAAAGTTCTCTGCCTGTATTGTAAGCAATTATTTATATGAGAATAAAAAGCATGTCAGGTTTAATTTATTGTCTGGCTGACAAAACTTCCTATGCTACCAAACAGTATTAATTCAAATGATAGAGTTCTGTATAGGCTACCTAAAAAGTCTGTCAGATGGAAAAAAAGTGAGTGACAGGAGAACAGTATGTTGAAGCATGGAAATATGTCAAGGAGTGATACTGAAAAAAAGTTATTCTGTGAAGAGTGCTCTGTCTTGTGCCAAAAGTAAAGCTCCACCCTTGGTTCTCTTCTTTATCTACCAGGTGACACCGGACAAGAAGGAATAATCCATACACAAAGGGAGAAGGCTACAGAAGCAATCTTTAGTCTTGTATTTTCTTATTTCTGTACTTGAGCTGTATTGTTTTCATTCCTCAATATATCACAAAGCTTATTTGGATGACTTGAAAGACTCATTTTCCATTTTTATTAATAACAGAAGGACTTATTTAGGCGTGGTGATACTTTGTTATCCAGTTATAAGCAAAACAATGTGACTGGGTGGTCTAGATCCTCTATTCTGCCCTTCTTTGTTGTTACCCTGAGATTCAAAGCCTTCTGATTTGTTTTCATAATTGTAATGTACTTTCCCATGAATTGTAAGATAAACAAAGATTGTGTTTACATTCCTTTTGAAAAGATATCACCTGACAAGCTTCTCAAGTGACCAGTGGGATTGGAGAGGTAGTAACTTCTCTGTCCAATCTCTAGTCACTGTCCAGAAACCTATATATACGAAATCTACAATAAACTCTTCCCTTTGTTGGTGCCTGAACACCTGTTGTGTGTATGTTGCAGTGTGTCCCTCTGTACGTTACAGTGACACTTTGTTACTGAAAATTTAGAGATTCATTTAAAAGAAAAGCCAGCAGGAGTCAGACTGAATTTGTGGGCTTTAAATTACAGTGAGCAAGTGTGAAAAGAACAAAACAGAAATAAGCTTTGGAAAATAAATAAAGTGTCTCCAGAGGCAGTGATGGTATCTCTAATTAGTAATACTGGTGATGGCACTTTTTTTAGGGAAGGGCACATTCTGCTTTTATCCCTACTGAGCATAATAAAAGAGGAGGAACCTAGGATTTTATTAGTCACTTATTGCAGCTCAAAATTATTTATGAAGACTAGCCATTTGATGACTAGAGGAATATCAATTGGAGGAAAAGATACCAGCATGTAGCTGCTAGGGAATATCCTTCTCTTATCTATAGGCCCCTTTATTCATAAAGGAATGAAAAATAGGTGCAAGCAACCTAAGAATGCACTCAGAAGATCCCAACAGTAAAAGATTAAGCTACTATTTTAAATGACTGGTCTATACTTTCTCCTTTGTGCCTAAGAATTGCCGGAGACATCCAGTGCAAATTTGGCTTTCCTTTAAAGACAGTTTTACTGTGCTGACACACAAGATGACTGAACTAAGGGTGCAGAGAACATCTGAATTCTAACATTCCTTGTCTTATCTATACCGAATTTTAAAAACTTTGATGTCCGACTATGTTGTTGTACATTAGTTCCTATACAGAAAACAAAAAAGCTTTCCTTCCTGCGTTCATCAGTCTAGGCTGCTACGTAAACTGACCTCTGAATAGGTTACCTATCAGTTAGCCAAGAGGGAATTTAGCTAACAGTTTTTGCAGTTTAGAGTAACAAACTCACAGACTTTATGGATTTCTGCAAGAACATATGTGCTGTTAATTACAGATGATGTTTCTTGCCCTTTCCCCTGACTTATCTAATCTTTGCTACCCTAACCTCTAACTCCTGTTTCTTCACCTTTTCTGTACTGCTACATTTACATTTCTTACTAGGGTATTTTATCCACATTTGACCTCCTAGTGCCTGCATCACGACATGGACAGCTCTGAGGAAAAACACACAGTGCTAGCATCTTGTTATTGTCCATACTTATTTATCAGATGGACTTAAATGTAAAAAGTACCTGTAAAGTTTTTCTTTTTAGTTTTGCAGGCAAACAGGAAGTACTTCTGCTGAAATACTGTAAAACTGTCTTTTACTATTAGGTTTTTTTGGTATTCACACTTATGAACTCTGTGTTGTTAAATATTGCCCTGTTGTATAATGAACCAGATTTGCCCCAGAAAGTTTATTGTATATGATGTGACTTATTCAGATTTTCAGACCGTAGATCTTTGAAGATAACGAAAGACAGCATTCCAAATTTAGGATATTTAATTAAGGTTCTCAGTGCTTTGGCTTTGAACCTCACCTATTTTCTATATTTTTCTATTTCATTTTGCAAATAGAAAATCTGTAACATTGTGTAGTCTTCCCATCGTGAGACATGAATTTTATTCATCTTTTAAATGTCTTGCTTCCTGCTAAAGCCATACTCTTGCCTGGCTCATTGCCAATAGACATAGCCTTTAATTTCTAAAACCGAAATTCAGAAGTGATTCTGCTCCTATACAAGAAACAACAAAAGGGAATAGACCACCGTACCATAGAGGCTTGAAACTGCTTACCTGTAGGCTCTAGGTCTTTACTGCTTTTCTGGTCACATATTTTTAAAATAAAACTCTTTCTTCATGCTTGTATTTATAACCTCAATTCACATTTAAAGTATTTTGTGTTCTTGCTGCTATCTATTCCAACAAAAACATTTTCATATATTTCAAGGGTAATGAAGTAATACTAATCTTTTTGAGGAAAGGAAATGCTTTACTGAGTAAAGTGAGATGCACAGATTGATGTGCATCCCTCTTCAGTCTGTAAAGCATTTCCTTTTCTGAAAACACAACTGATTTAAAATAGATTCCAATATACAGAAGATTTGCACCAACTAAAATTCTTTCTTATTCCCCAGCTAATGCTGTCTTCTAATCTTCTAGAAGACTTTTAATAAGAAACAATCAAAGCAAATTATAATATTTTTAGGAAGGGAAAAAGACCTGGGGAGCTACAGAATGGTCAAGCTCACCTCTGTACCTGGTGAGGTCATTGATCAGATGCTCCTGGAAAATGAGCTAAAGCTCATGGAAAACAGTGCATTTTTGACAGCCAGAATGACTTAACTAAGGGAAAACCATGTCTGAAAAATGTGGTGGCCTTTTATAGCAGGTTTAGGGAATTGGTGAATGAGGAAAGAGCACTGACATCATCTACCTGGATTAGTGCAAAGCATTTGATACTGTCCCACATGACACCCTTGTTTCTAAAATGGAGAGACATAGAATCAATGGGTGTTGAGAGCCAGGACAGCAGCAGTTGTGGTGTTGGCAAAGAGGCAGGAAGGGCCTTTGTATGGGTTCTACAGAGATGCTTTAATTCCAGCCTTGTGTGCTGAGAGTCCAGGGTAAAAAGCAAGGTTTAAGGAGAAGGTCCAGGTTCAAGTATAGGTATGGTTGGGCTGAGAGAGCATCGGGGGCCAATTGTCAGGGGGCATGGGGGCAGTACAAAGGTGGAGTTAGGGCATGGAGGGATTTCCCAATGGGGAAATAAGGGTGGGATTGACTGAGGGACATGGGGAGGGGCTAACAGGGCTGACTGAGGGAAGAGAACAGGGGTAACAGAACAGGATATCCTGTGAGAGAAACCCTTTGTGTCTCCTCAACGTGGGGAATGGCTCCCAGCCTTCACAGATGGGCAGACCAGTCAATGGATAAGGAATTGTCTGGATGTTCCCACACTCAAAACGTTGGGTTCAATGGTTTAATGTCCAAAGGCAGACCAGTGAAAAGCAGCATCCTCAGGTGTGCACATTGGACCGGTATTATTTAATATCTTATTTGGGGACATGGACAGCAGGATTGAGTATGCTCTCAGCAAGTTTATGGATGACATCAAGCTGTGTGGTGTGGTCGACATGCTGGAGGGAAGAGATGCTTGACAGGCAGAAGGGATTGTGAAAGGCTTGAGATGTGGGCCTGTGAGAACCTCATGAAGTTCAACAAGCCCAAATGCAAGGTCCTGCAGTTGGATCAGGACAATCCCAAATATGGATACAGGCTGGGCAGCAAGTGGATTGAGACCAGCATCATAGAGAGGATGTGGAGTTTATTGGTGGATGAAAAGCTCAACATGAGCCTCAATGTGTTCTTGCAGCACAGAGAACCAACTGTATCCTGGGCTGCATCAAAAGCAGTGTGACCTTCCAGGGTGAAGAAGGCAATTCTCCCCCTCCTCTACTGAGTCTGCCCTCAACAGACTCCACCTGGAGTGCTGCATCCAGCTCTGGGGTCCCCAACATAAAAAGGTCCCAGACCTGTTGGAGAGAGTCCAGGGGGAGGCCACGAAGTTGTTCAGATGGATGGAGCACTCCTGTGAAGACAGGCTGAGAGATGAGAGAGTTGGAGTTGGGCATCATGGAGAATGTAAGGCTTCAGGGAGACCTTCTAGCATCCTTGGAGTACCTAAAAGGGCTTACAAGAAAGTTGGAGATGGGTTTTTGACAAGGGCATGGAGTGATAGGGCAAGGGGTGATGACTTCAAACTAAAAGAGGGTAATTTTAGATTAGATGTTATGAAGAAGTTCTTCACTGTGAGGGTGGCAAGGTAGTGACAAAGGTTGCCTGGGGAAGTTGTGGGTGACTTATCCCTGTAAGTGCTCAAGGACAGGTTGGATGGGGATTTGAGAAACCTGGCCCAGTGGAAGGGTACCTACCCACAACAGGGGGGCTGGAACAAATGATCCTCAAGATTCCTTTCAACACAAACTATCTTTTGATTAGATGTTTCATTGTTTGGCTAATTTGTTAACAAGTAGTTACCTCCTACAGATTTGAAATTCAATTTGGAAAATAGTCGTGTGTTACACCTCCTAGTAATTGATAGTCTGTTTGACCTATTGAATATTAAATAACAAACCCCTTTAAAAACATACACATTGAAAGATAAATGAGTAATCTTTGCATTTTGTTGATTGTTCTTTCCTACTGCTGTGGACAAGCAGATGGTTATCCTGACAGTATAGCAGCGGGTTCTGTGTAGTTTTTCCAGCTGGAGGTACACCAGAGTATTTCAACTAGGGTTGAATATTGAATATGTATTTAACCATATTGAATGTATGCACATCTTACATTAGCTTAATTTAGTTCAGTGGCCTAATTTAGTTCAATATTCACAGAATCACAGAATCATTTAGGTTGGAAAAGACCTCTAAGATCATTGAGACCAACATTTGACCGAACACATCAACTATACCACATCACTAAGTGCCACATCCAGTAATTTCTTGAATGCTTACAGGGTTGGTGACTCCAGCACCTCTCAGGGTAGCTTGTTCCAATGCTAGACAACCCTTTCCATAAAGAAATCCTTCCTGATGCTCCTGACACAGCTTGAAGTTGTGTCCTCTCATCCTATCACTAGTAGCCTGGGAGTAGAGACTGACCCTCACCTTGCTACAACCTCCTGTCAGGTACCTTTAGGGAGTGATAAAGTCACCCCTGAGCCTCCACTTCTCCAGGTTAAACTCAAGTTCCCTCAGCTGTTCCTCATAGGAGTTACACTCTGAAATCTTCACCAGCTCCATTGCCATCTCTGGACATGGTCCAGCACCTCAAAGACTGTCTTGCTGTGAGAGGCCCAGAACTGATCACAGGACAGTTTGGACAGTGAGGTGCAGCTTCGACAGGGCTGAGTACAGGAAGATAATCACTGCTCTGGTCCTGCTGTCCACACTATTGCTGATACAGAACAGGATGCTTCTTGGCCACCCTGGGCACAGCTGAATAATGTTCAGCTGGCTGTCGACCAGTACCACCAGGTCCTTTTCTACTGGGCAGATTTCCAGTCACTCTTACCACAGCCTGTAGCAATGCCTGGGATTGTTATGATCTGAGTAAAGGATGTGCCACTTTGCCCTATGGAACCCTCACCGCTTTGGCCTCATCCTATCAATCCAGCCTGTGCAGATCTGTTTGCAGAGCCTTCCTACCCTCCAGCAGATCAACCCTCCCACCCAACCTACTATTGTCTGCAAAATTGGTGAGGGTGCACTCAGTCCCCTCATCTAGATGATCGTTAAAGATATTAAACAGGACTGAGCCCAGTACTGAGCCCTGCAGAACCCCAATAGTAACCAGACCCCAAGTGAATGCAGCACCATTCACCACCACTCTCTAGGCCCTGTCTTTTAACACAGTGAAGAAAATGTCCAAGCCATGGGCTGCCAGCTTTTCCAGGAGAATTCCATAGAAGACATTATCCAAGGCTTTGCTGAAGTCCAGGTATTGTTGTTATGCTTACTTGAATTCCATTTTGCTTTGATATGGTTTGGTTTGCTTTGATCAGGGGCTAGCTTTCATAAAAGAGGAGGAAGCATAAAGGCAATATCAGATTAATAACTGACTTGAAAGATACTGAGATTAAGCAGACAACAGAAAGAGGGAGTGATTAGAAAGGGAAAAAGGAAATTAAATCTGTGTTTTAGAGCTTAGTAATGAATAAAGTAAGAAGCACCAAAAGTCAGGTTTGCAGAGGAATTAAAATGAGAAGCACTATTTCTCCAAATGTATGCATAAAATAAGATAAAAAGGAAATAAATAGTGGGACTGCTATGTAGTGGGGATTATGCAGAAATTAAATAAAATCCTTATTTGCCTTGATTTTTAGTAAAGATAATAAGGGAGAGCATGGAACCAAACTAAAATGGCCCATAAGGCAGAGAGAACAAAGGCAAAATGAAGACATAAGATGAAACCAAAACCAGACAATTTCAAGGCAGATAGATCATAAAAATATTAACTCTGGAAAAGATTTGTCCTGCCTGGAGAATAATATGCTTCAGGAGAACCTAAAAGCGGCTTTCTTGTACTTATGTGGATTTACTGAGAAGGCAGAGAGGGGCTCTTTATGGAAGTACACAACCAGAGGAGAAGATCAGCCTAGTCTGACTTCAGAGTTGACCCTGCTCTGAGCAAAGGGTGGCACTAGGGGCCTCCTAGGGGACCCTTCCAGCCTGAATAAATCAATGTGAAAACATTGCCCCAAAATAAATGAGGCCTGAGAGAATATGATCACTGTCCCAACTTATGTAGGAGATGAGACTGAACAGGAGGACACATAAAGAGAATTACTGGCCCAAGAGCAAATAAATATGTATATACAGACCTTGAGTAAATTCAGTCTGGAATGAAAAGATTTCTACCTGTTAGGGTCATGAAGATTTTGGAACCACCTTCCAAATGGCTAGACTTCCCAAGACTAGACTTGTTTTGTCTTAGAACTTGATTCCTATAGGGAAAGAATTATAGTATGTGTCTTCCTTTTACAGCATGTAATTCCAGGTCTGTGGCTAGGCTGATCTTCACAAGACACATCTTTTTCCTAAGAAAACTCCTTTGTTGTGACCTACTCTTTAATACCCAGGGGTCTCTAAAGTTTGTTTTTAAAAACTTGGCACAACGGACTTGTAACATCCTCCCTCTGTAGGCAATCAATTGTCAGTGTTATTAGGAGCTAAGCAGAAGAAACCCACGCATTCACCAAATATGAAAAGAAATCTTGTTTCTGCCAGTCATCCTATGTTCACACTCATCATGCTCAGTTGAGTAGTTCTTTGAGATGCACACTGCAGGGGCTATTGCTCCATTGTAGTTAATGTTCAAAGATTCATTCCTATTTGGTTGCCATTAAACAGGTTTGTATTAATGTCTTCCTTTAAAAGTGAAATTTAGTATGATAATTTTGAGAGTTCTTTAATGAAATACTGTTGTGCTTTCTTCCTACTGATGAGTGCTTTCTTAAATTCAGTTCTGCAAAAAAGAAAAGTTGTATGTAAACACTTTTAGAGTTCTAGATCACTTAAAGCAAGAGTTTCAAAACTTGAGATAAATGCCATCAAAATATAAAGAGGGAAAGAGATTGAGACCAAATTTGAGTTTTTCTATAGAATTATTCTTTTCCTATTTCTGTGGTGTACTTACATTTAGAGCAATTTTTTTAAAGAACAAACTTAAACCATCTGGTAGCATAATACTTGGTTAGTGCTTCCTATCTCTATACTGGATGCACAGAAAAGCTTTGATTTACACAATGTCTTTCTGAGGCAAATGAGAGACAGAATGCATAATTCATGACTGTACATCTTGGCATTGCATGGCAGTCTTGATTCTGATGTTAAAACCATTTTCTTTTCAGAAGATTGTGACTCTTTAGGAGTGTGATTACAGTTAAGTGCACTGATGAGTGTCAGATATAATGAGAGGTTGTATCTCTGTCTTATGTCTCTGTTCTGAGCATGTTTTAGAGCAGCCACAAGCTGCAGGCCCTCATGCCAGTAATGAAGCATGGATGAGTGACATTACCAGTATGCCTGGAGAAAAACAATGAAATTTGAGGAGTTGAAGGGTTTGTTCCAATGCTTTGGATAATTCGTTACCAAAAAAAAAAAAAAAAAAACAAAAAACAAACAAACAAACAAACAAACAAACAAACAAAAACAACAAAAGCAAAAAAAAAAAAAAACAGCTTAAAAAAGAATCATGATTTTCAAGTTTTTAGAAAACTGTGGCCAGTGTCAATCATATTGCTTTATAGATGGGTTATGCACCTGCTTCATGCCACTCACTAACCCTTACATTTCCTTTAGTCTGAAAACAGATACAGGACATGGCATGGTTGCAGAGATGCATTTTAGGGACATTGTGCTTTGCAAGTGGAGCGCCCTTTGGCTGGCAGATCAGTGAAGGGAATGATTCCCATCCAGATGATTTTGGGTTGATCCTAGGACTAACTTCAGTGACTGTTAACATAACACTGAAACGGTTGTCCCATCTGTTCAGAAAGTGTGATTCCCTTCACTGTGGAGGGAAGTGAATGCTTTCCCCTGCACACATTTCTAGGACTATATATTTTCTCAGTGAATCTCATTGTAGTTCTTGTCTTGCTTTCTCTCCTCTCTAGATTCTATTTCATAATGTCTGTTCAACTCAGTGATAGAAACATCTTCTGTAACAAATGTTGTGTTTATGCATTCTCTTGGATTATTAATGGAGTTGTTTCATAAACTAAATCCAACCTCTGAAAAATTAAGTCGTCTAGCTGATTAATACCCAGACTCAACATGTAACAATGTCCTTCAATATCTTGTGTCATCAGCTGCAAGGACATGGCTTTCATTACTTCCTAATTGTCCATAACATTTCCTTGTATTATTCTTATTAAAGTTAGCTTTAAAAAGCAGCCTGTTGGCTGAGATGGTCCAGAATCATCAGCAATGTAACCTTCTTCTGTAAAGCTTGCACAATGACAATCATGTAAATCCTTTATTTAAATTAAAGGAAATATGATACAACCAGCATTAAAGATGTTTTTGTCTCAGAGCTATTCCCACCTCCCAGATATGAACATCCTTGGGGGCAATTCCCCAAGCCTATTTAGTCTTTGGCTTCTCTTATGGAATTACTTACAAGACTGCAAATTAGCTTGCTAATAATAGTGAGTCAGACAGCTTGTACATGAATTCATAAATACCTTTCCCACTTATTAATAAAAACCTTTAAAGCCATCAAAGTTAGATAAGACATAACCTTGTGCTTTTAACACTATTTTTGTTGTATTAGCTTTCTCCCTTTTAATGCTGTACTCAAATACTATTATGTATCCTCCTTATTTTCCATTTCTATTTGTGAGAATCCTTGGGACAATTTTTTTCCTGTTTCTACAACATTTAGAAAAATGGGTCTCAGGATGCTGGCTGGGATTTCTCTTGTAGTAGAGAGATTTCACAGCATGCAATATGTAATTACTTTTCTAAGATGCATCAAAGAAAAAAAGTCTTACATTATATGGCAAATATGAAAGAATATTTCCTAAAGGGACTATCTTTTTCATCCTCTTGCCTCAACTGCTCCTGACAGTTATTTCAAATCCTGGTAAATACCTCCAATGATGGGAATCTGACAACCTCAATTTAATTTAGTGCTTAACTGTCTTTACAGTTAAAAGTTTTACTAATGTATAATCAAACTTAAGGCTTCAATTTAAGCCTCTTACTCCATGTTCTATCCCCAGTGGACATAAACAGCAAGTTATTAATTTCCTTATGTGCAACAGCCACGTACATGTACAAGGCTGTGAATGCTGCTCTTACTGTAAGCCATCTGCTGTGCCCTTTCTCTTCACATACTGCTTTGTCTGTAATTGGTCTCTTTCTCATCTAATGTTTATACATGTTGGACAGTGAAGAAATGGCCTACTAAATTCCCTATATATGGGATTTCTACATTTGACTACTTAATTAACACCTTAATTCTAAACTCATATTTTTTGTTTTGAATATCTAAATCCTGAATTTGTAAATAATTGTTAGTAAAGCTTGAATGTCTTTGGTTTTTTTCACTCTTTCACATCATGATTACTTTTTATGAGATGAAGTTGTCTTGAGAGGAAATTCTAGTTGTACAATTCTGGAAGTCAAGCACCCTGAAATTACTTGGATTAGCAAATGGATCTATCAGGTATACTTGTGTACACCCCATCCCACTGTTAGATTTATCTCTGTTTAATGAGAAAAGAATCTTGAATAGGGTTTTTAAAAAAAAGAATTCAATTACCAACTTTATTACCTCAATTAATGTTAAGTTAGTCACTATAATGAGACGTGGGTATTTTTCTATAAATGTAAATTCAGTGCCATGAACTATTAAATACTAATATCTGTAAAACAGCTGCCTATTGTTGGTAGACATCCATGACACATTTTCCTTGTCCTTTGTCCAGGGCAATACCAGCTGCGTACTAAATTCACTTAAAAATTTATACTTCTTTAATGGAGCATTGTTACATCTGCTTATAACCCACAAAATCAAAATCTATAAATTTCAGATATTTTTTCTTACTTGGGACATTAATGAGGTGCATGGAATTAAACAGATCAATCTGACTCTAGATATAATAAAAAGAAGGCACAGTTATTTAACCCACTCAAAGTTTAGAAAATCTATATAACCCAGAATTTACCAAGTTTAATGCCTCACAGGTTTGTGGATGTTACTTATTGCTCATGAAAGCACTTGTGGATATTGAGTCCACTTACAGGGTCCCAATACTAAAAACAGTGATAGACTTGAGTAAATTCAGCTGGCTGGGATCTGGAGCAGTTGTCCCACGAGGAAATGCTGAGGGACCAGTGCTTATTCAGCCTGGAGGGATTGCTCCAGAGTGCCTAGAGCAGCACCCACCATCATCCCCAACACCTTCTAGAAGATGGAGCTGGGCTTTTCACATAAGGTGAAATAAGAGAGGATCAGGCTGTAAGAGGGGTGGAAATCACTCTGAGGACAGTCCAGAAGTGGAGCATCTTTCCCAGAAACGTTGTTCAGTCTCCATCCTAGGACTTTTTCAAGAAAAAAAACAGATAAGTACCTGAGCAGCCTGATCTGACTCCATGTTTGACCCTGTTCTGACATCTCTTTCATCCTGAATCATTCTGTGAATACAAACTATAGACAATTTAATCACTATACTTCTTTAACTTATTTGAAAATATTATGGAAATGCAGTTGCTCAGTGTCAACTGTGCTTGTTTTCTGCCTTTACTTGTGGTAAAGTTTAAATATTCCTTATTACTGGTTTTTGGGTTTTTTTTAGATGATGATTCAATTACTTTTAGAGTCTTCTTTAGAGATTAGTCAGATGGTTGGATATGCCAAGGAGTTCATTGCAGCATTTCAGCACATTTCCTGAGATGGTGAAATTGTTAAAGCCAAAATATACAATTGTGTTTTCTCTCCATCTGAGTAGCTGATTCTTTGTGTGATTCTGAAAGACTCATTTGAATGGATCTTTTAACAACTGGGTATCATTAATTTCTAAATACTTAAATTGACTTATTTGCAGAAGCCCTGACACATAAAACCTAAAGTTAACCAGAGCTGGTTTAGACCTTTGAGTTTACGATGAGAAACCTTCTGTAGAAGCATACATTTGATGATACTTACCTCATACTTCTGACAGTCTTATCTTAATTTTCACAGTTATAAAACAAAAAACTAAACCCAGATGACATTAGAGAAAGGTTGATATCAGTGTTTAACTTTCCCATGAAACTTTGAAGAAATAAAAAGACATATGGAGCAAGTCTTCATTGGATGAGACAGGAACTTGGTGGAAAATAAATTTATATCACAATGTCACAGTGTATGCAAAGTGCATAATAGTGAATCAACCTGTTCCACTCTTATTATTTGTTTTTGCAGTCTTAATATTTTGAAGTAGTTTAAGATTATTATTATCGTTACAAAAATTTATTTGAGGCTTTACAAAGTTACACAGTTTGATTAGAAATCTGTTATATGATCTAAACATAGGAAAACCTAACATAAATTTAGGAAACTGGTGTTTGACTGGACAAGGGAGACTTGCTCCATTGTCACAGCATGGAAAGAATGCTTCCTAATAACCACATTCGAAACTTCTTTTTCCTTTGCTCTCTATCTTCGCTTCTTTCACTCAAATGGAGATAGAGAGGCTCACACCTCATTGATATCCACATCACTATTTTGCAAGTGAATTCATTGTATTGTCTTTCACTTCAATGCACATCTCATATATTTCCCCAGCAGAATGCACAACTCTCTCTTAAGAACAGCATAGCAAACTAAAAACACACACAAACAACAGAAGCCATCAATAGTCACACACCACAGGTCATTATTACTGTTGCTTTGCTATCATCTTGTTTTTCTTTGTTTTGTCTCTCCTCCTGGGTGGGGAGAGCACATCTGGCTATAAAACCAGAGGTTTTTCTTTACTAAGGAAAACATTTCTATTCTAGACATTTTTGTGATGTTTTTTCCCCTCGGTTATGAGCCAACAACCATCTGTCCAACAGTAGTGAAAAGCATGCTTGAAACAGTATCATTGAGGGTACATAATTTGCAGAAAGTTTTCTTCTAGAAAAGGAAATTTACAGAAAGGATTCCTAAAATCTGCATATTTATAATCTGCTATCCCACCATTCTCTTGTATCTAAAACAAAACTTTTAAAATAATTAGTATAATTGAGTTCTTCCTGTTGCTTCATACTTTTGGTGAACTTGATTTCATTACTAGAAATGAAGGTTTTTAAATTCTGCAGCAAAATAATCAAACTTGTTTTTAATGCTGTTTATATAAGTGAGCAGAAGTTAACCCCAGTGCCCTCTTGGTCTAGATATTCATCTTAGTAAATGTGTAATGTGACTGTGCTACTGGATAAGCTGTGCTGGATAAGCTGTGTAATGAGACTGTGGTACTGAACAAGTGTTACCACCTTATGTAGCAGTTGAAACTTTTTTTTTCTATTAGACACTTGCTTTCTCTGCATTTACAAAATCTGTGTCTAGCTTTAAACCAACCAGTAAGAGTATGCACTTATTTACATTATGTCACCTTGAATATTTTCTTCCTGACAATTTAATGCAATCTGCTTTTCAGTTTCTTGTGGAAAGGAGTGCCATACAAATACGTATCACTCAATGATGGGTCTATAATGTTTACTCAGTAGTAATATTCCCTCCAAAGTGTGATGCTAGTCTAACCTCTTTCCATTACTGAATTCACCAATTACCCAGGAAGCAATTCAGGACTAGCATAAGGTATTAGGACTAATGTTGTTAATTTGAGTTTATGGAGATATAAGTCAGGGACCTGACCCTACACTAATATAGACAATAAGTCATAGAAGTCAGACAGTTTGCAACTCATTACTGTGCCTAGGCTGTGAAATGGTCAGTATTGTTTCGGGAACAGCCACTCCCAAGGAGGATGAATAGAAGTGAAATTCCTAGCCTTGTTCCTTCCTTTGCTGAATTAAGGGCTGATGCACGATGTATAAACATTCATGTAGAAACACTGGATGAATGAAAAACTAAAAAAAGAGAGAGAAACCCCATAACATGGTATGTTTGTCCCTGGTGAAGGCACAGTTGTAAAGGCACGTTCTCCTCTGAGGTTTTTCAGATGAGTCAAGAGATGATGTCAGCTAATAAATTGACAGTTTTTGTAACACCTTTCTATTCCTATGCCAATAAAAGCTATTCAATAGTTGTCAGCATAAAACTGAAAGTAATTTGTCCCAAAGATAGTGAAAAAAAAATATGTTCTGCAACTGGTTTTGTAATAGATATTTTTTTAATAAGTAAATTTAAATATATAGATTTCAACATGTTTAACACTGTAGGAAAGTGCGGTAAAAAAAAAAAAAAAAGACTGACAGGGGACTTTGTGGTACATTTGTTTGTCCTTAAGTACTTCTCATCAGTTGTCTGAAATAACATCACTGAGATAATTCTAGTGCTTTCCCATGCAATTGAGATCCAATTACTGAGATGCCTTCTGTGTTTCTGAAAAAAATGTTACAAACCAGTAAAAAACTTCTGCTGATACCTACCTATCTTTATTTTCCTTCATGATCTCACTCCCAATAATTAATGCTCTTTTATAATGAAATATTATTTCATAAGAATGGAATATTCAATATTATCAAAAAAATATTTGTATTGTATTCTTTCATAGGGTTTCTATCTTCTTTGAAATGTTGCTTGAAACTATAGTATCCCTTTTTATTATACCAATATTACCTATACTTTCTCATCTATGTTTACACTCATTTCTACTTAGCTAGCAATTATAGTTAAAAAATTTGAAACTTTACATAACTATCCTAATGCATATTGAAATATTTTAATCACATTGAAGACAAAACACTATTGTGATTAGTCAGGTTAGTATTATGCATGGAGAGTTCATAATTTGTTCTTAGAGGAGCAACCACTAATTTTATTTATTCATGTTATACATGAATATATTTATAATATATTTATCAATAAGAAAATCTGAGATCGCTGTAATAGGAACATCTAGAAGACTGATGCCACAACTCCTGCAGCAGTCATCTTGTCCAACTGCCTGACCACTTCAACTAATGTGTTATTAATGGCGTTGTCCAAATATCTCTTAATCACCAACAGTCATGGGTTATCCACCACCTCTCCAGGAAGCCTGTTCCAATGTTGGACCTCCATCTCAGTAAAGAAGTATTTCATAATGTCCTCCTCCCCCAGTGGAGCTTTCCTCACATCCTGTTACTGGATGGAAGAGCTCAGCATCTCCCTCTCCCCCTTCCCTTTTCAGGAAGCTGTAAAGAACAATGAGGTCACTCTTTAGCCTTCTTCTCTCCAAATTAGACAAGCACAAAGTCCTCAGCAGCTTCTCACAAGACATTCCTTCCAGCCCTTTCACCAGTTTTTTTAGCCTTTTGCAGGTACTTTCAGAGATCTTCACACCCTTTTTAGACTGGGAGCCCTGAACTGCACACAATACTTTAGGTGGAATCACACTGGTGCTGAATACAGTGGGATAATCCCCTCTTTTGACCGGCAGGGGATGCCATGTTTGATGCACCCCACTATGTGGTTTGCCCTCTGGACTGCCAGGGCATGCACTGCTGACTCACACTGAGCTGCTGCTGACCAGCATCCCAGATCTTTCCTGCAGGAATGCTCTCACAGACACTGTTCTCCTCACTTATACTCTTCCCCATCATTTCTCTGTCCTAAGTTCAGAGTTCAGCATTTTGAACAAGTCAAATTTTGTCCCATTAATGATAGCCCAAAGCATTAATGTCTCTAGATCCCTCTGCAAGACCTCCTGTCTCTCAAGAGAGTCAGTGGCACCTCCCAGTTTGGGATCATCAGCAACCTTGTTAATGGTGCATTCAATTCAACTCCTGCATCCAGATCACTGATAAACAGATTGAACAGTTCTGGCCCTGGAACTACACTTGAGGAACAGCGCCTGTCACTATTCTTCAGTCAGTTCTTTTACCAACACGCTGTGAATCCACACATCCCACAGCTTCACAACTTGTTCAGAAGGCTGCTGTGAGGGTCAGTATCAAAAGCCTTATTAAAACTGGGAAAAGTACATCTACCACTTTCCCTTTATCTACTAGGGGGGTGACCTTATCCAAGAGGGATATCACGTTACTGAAACGGGACTTTTCCTCTGGGAACCCATGTTGACTTGCCTGGTGACTGCATTATTCTTTAAATGACTTCCATTAGTACTCAGTATGATATCTGCAATTTTTCCAGGAGTTGAGGTTAGACTTAACAGATTGGTAGTTTCCTGGATCTTTTATCATGTTCTTCTTGTAAATTGGAATAGCATTGGCCGGTTTCCAGTCAGTGGGGACCTCTCCAGACTTCCAAAACCTTCCGTAGAGGATCAAGTGTAGTCCTGCCATTATATCCTTCAGTAAACTGGGCTGAATCCCCATGAACTTGTGAAAATTCAGAAGATACAGCTGGTCCCTTATAATTTCAATATCCACAATTATGTCCAATGACAAGTGGTGTTCCTCAGAGGTTAGTAATGGGATAAGCACTGATAAATATCTTTATTAGGAACATTGGATTACATGTAGCGCAAGCTGAGTGGTGCGTTTCATACCCTGGAGGGAAGGGATGTTGTCCATAGGGGTTTTAGGGATCCAGAGGGCTTTGGAGATGGCCTGTGTACTCAGGGAGATGATGTCCCTATTTATAATCCCTTGTGCTTATCCTGCTGTCATTTGGTTAAGTTTGTGTTTGATGCCTCCTTTGGGCAGCTACAACCATCATAACCCCTTTTTGTGGTCACATTGCATATAAAATTATTTCATATGGTACTTTCTGTATTTTTTGGATATGTCTTTGTTTTTTTGCCCCTAGAGAGGATTTTGTCTGTCTCCCAGGGTTACATCCTGATGATGGTATGTAATGCTTATTGTTGAATCATTCATAGCTCTTCATTTTATCCTGTCCTGGTGCTCACAAGGCTTATGCTGTCATCCTATGCCTCTACTCAAATCACATGGATATGCTAGTGTGCCACTTCATTCTATACAGAGTAATTGCACACTGCCATAACTTACTGCTTTCTGAAAAGTTATTACAACAGGCATAACATGCAGTTTTTCAAAGCTAAGGAAAACTGAAGTAAATTAGGCAATGATAACCCGATTTTTCAATAATTGCTAATAGAGTAAAACAAGTTAAAAGAAAGAACTTGGGAAACATAAGGAAACCCAGACAAACCAATACAAACAGGTTCTTATTCTGAGCTCTTGCAGAGCTCAGAATACAGCATTAATACATTCTTAGAGTGGGAATGTTTTCTTGCTGAGGTACACGGCAATGCACTTCTTAGAAGATGAACTCAATTTCATGCTTGTAGCAGATGGACTACATAATCAATAGGGAAAGTAGTTTGAACAATATACTTAATGGTAAATATTTGTATATAATAACTGACATATTAATGAAAACAGTACACTTTTTAGAAGGAAGAAAAGTGTTGGATATTGAAAACATTTACTTTTTTCTCTTTTTATCCAACTATAAGATATAAAAGCTGAAACATGTTTTTACTGGTGAACAGAGATGAGTTACAAGGCTGGGTTCAGCTCTATGTGTAAATAGAATGGTAGGAAAGGAATTTCTTCCTATTGTGGGATCCCAGACTTAAAACAAACTCTACATCTAGGAATGCTTGTAAGAAAGTTACCAGAGAAGGTAGCTGAGGAGTGATAGCTGTAAAACTGGAAATGGTACAAACTGAGTTTGTACGTACAGACACACACCCACACATGTTATGTATAATATTTATACCCATACATATATCTCTATATGCAAAACAGAAAGCCATGTATTGTCATTCTTCTGAGAGAAGTCCTAAATCTTCCAGCCATTTGTCTCTGCCGAGGCACCATTACTCTCTCAGGTAATTGTATTTGTGGTTCTCTTAGTTCATCTGGTTAAAAACTACCAAATTTATGTATATTTGCATGTATACATATATTCACACAATAATAGCTAAAAATTTGCCAATTGATACACATATCTGGCAACTCTCTATATATGGAAGTATAAGAAACTTCCATATACAGAAAGTGTCATTTGACTAGCAAAGATGATTTATTATGATAAGGACTAGAAGATTTATCTATTACCATAACAGTGTTTTGTTGTCTTACAAGCTGAATGATTTGGTACAGTATGTTTGAATTTCATAAGTCTAGTTATTTAGGTTTCTAGAAATGTGATAAAATAAAAAAAAAGCCCCAAAAAAACTAAACCAGAAAAAAAAAAAAAAACATACAAAATATCTTAAAAATAAATCCAGAAACTAAGCCAAGAACTGAATCAATCTTTAGAGAACAAAGGACTGTGCCTATCTTTAGGTCTTTTAGAATAAAGCTGTAGCTGACAACAAATCTAAAGTACAAACCCCACACTTTAAGGTAAGACAGGTTGTCTCATCAAAGAAAATAGACCTGTTTGCTAAGGCAGATAGTATCTGTTCCTAAGACCCCATAAACTGTTCTTCCCAACAAAGTATTTATATAAAAAAAATTTACTGACTGTGTGATAATTAGTGACCCTCAAATGCTAAAGGGTCTGAGGCTGATAAATTTTGCAGGTGGGTTGTGCAACAAATGAGACTTCCCAATTAAGCCTAATTATTGCTGTGCTTTAGTACAGCTGCCTAATTGAAGATTTTAATTTATAACAATACTTGGCCTTAACACAACCTGGAGTTTTCTGCAATTTCTCAGGTATTGAAATGGTCCAAATTAATTTTTAATATTGATTAACTGCAGAGTTGCCCCCAAGAGCTGATGCTGTTGTTTGAGAGGAGGATTTGGGACAGCAGGAAGAAGTAATTTTTATAATATTTTAAAATAGGCTCACTTGGTAAAGTTGAGAAACATTCAGAAACACTGTATAGTAGCTGTAGGCCAGACTGGAAACCAAGGTGATGAATTTGGATGTGAAGGGAAAAGGAGTCAAAACAGGGAATTGGACAGAGAGGGGCAGGTGGCTTCTTGGCTCAGCAGGACTGGACTTCCCACTACCCTGGAATTTAGCAGAGGCTCCCTTGCATTAAGCATGAGAAGAACAAATATAAAAGGAAAAAATGCAGGGAGCTTTTCCTTGGAGAGGTCAGTTGTAGTTTTCATCAAAATTAGATTGAGATTTTATCTGTTATTGTGCTGTCTGCCCTGATGGATTCAGATCTTATCTTCTGTTCCCCATCTTATGGTTATGGTAACACCCTTAAATTATGTTCAGAAAATTTTCCTGTAGAATAAAAAGAAGAATGGGAAAAATAGATAAATGTATATTCTAAAAAGAATCTGAGAATATTTCTGTTCCAAATATTTCAGTTTTCTTTAGCATTGTGTGAAATTAATATTTTCTATATACATTTATTGCCTAGGGAAGCGAGGAAACTCTGTAAGGGAGCCCCACTTCACCTTTCTTTCTCATTCTTCTTTGTCTGGTTTCTCAAGAATAACAAATAGACTGAAAATGAATAGACTTGGAAAACCGACTAATAATTCAAAATCACAATCTGAAATATTTCTGTTTCCTAAGAAAGTAATATTAGTTTAAATAAAATGCAACTTTTCATTTCAATTAAGAGTACAAAATACTAACTCTAAAATTATTATTGACAATAAATAAACCAACATTATCAACATTATTTCAAGTTTTGAAATTATTGTCATTTATTTTTTCTCCAAAAAAAATTCAAGAAGCCCTATTCTGATCAGACATATAGAACTGTAAATGAAATTAATCTCTTCAAAAACTTGTAGTGGGAAGTGATTATAATTTTTTTCATTCCGTTTATATTCAAATTTATATTTATATACATCAGATCTATTTGTAGATAATTCAAGTAATAATAGTAGTATTATAAATATTAATATTCTGAAGCATGGAGAATTTGCAAGGAAACAGGGAGGAGATTTTAATTCGTTAATCTTCAGCTTCATGTCGATAAAGGAAGATGAAATATTAGTTTTTATTACCATAATGCTCAATTTCCTTTTTGCATTGTTCAGGAAATGGCAATTTAGTAAAGTAGAACTGCAAGTTTTGATTTTTTGGTCAGTGAACATTGGGATGTTGAGAAGCTGTTTTTGTGTTTGTGTTTGTGACTTTTTCCATGCTCAAATGAAACGCATTAATGGTAGAAGTTCCCTTGTTTATATCAGTTTATTGCTTCTCTCTCACCTTACTAGATTACATTTGTGCTAACCAAAGTCACTGTTTACACTTATTTAACAGTATTGACTGAAGTAACACTGAATCACTTTCAGTGAGGGCTGATTTAGCTACAAATCACTGTTCCAGCCCCAAGATCATTAATCAGCCTCAGGCTAGATCCATTACGTGGATATTCAATATAGAGAAAATATTAACAGCTCTACAGAAGAAATGTTAACATCAGATTAGCTCTGACTTCCTGCTGGAGCAGCAAATTACTCTGAAGTAATAATTATAATACATTAGTAGAGGTTTAATTTCCAATAAGTGCTGTCTATTTAAGGAATAGCAATCTCACCATACTTCAGAGAACAATAGATCATGTTATCAGCAAGACAAATCTACATGGAATTAAAAAAAAAAAAAAAAAAGACAATAAAAAATTCATTACAGTCTCCAAATTGAAACAAAAAGTCCACAGAACTTTCCTAGATAGAGCTCTGTGGAAAAATCCCTATTATTCTATTTGCTAAAACTTTCCTGCAGTGAGTAAGCAAGAAAACACATTTTACCTGTAAATAAGTCCTGATTATGCAAACTCCAACCTTCTTTTCAATAGTAATTTCTGGAACATGCTGACGTCTGGTTTAGCGTATGTAAAAAAAAAAACAAGAAGAAAGAAAAGCATGCTATGCCTGAAGTATTTAGCTTGATTAAGCATAGCATTATTTTGATGGAGTTTACCATAGCTCAGTGTCTGGACTTCTGTGTATATCCTTAAACCTTGGTACAAAGGATTTGCTTAATTTGCACAGAGCCACTGCGCATCATACCTGGAGTTTTTCTTGAGAATCAGTATCAGCAAAAAATTTTTTGTGGTTTTTTTTTGAGGTTTTTTTTGTGTTTTTTTTTTTTGTGTTTTTTTTTTTGTTTTTTTTTTTTTTGTTTTTTTTTTTTTGTTTTGTTTTTTTTTTTGTTTGTTTGTTTTTTGTTGTTTGGGGTTTTTTTTGTTAATTTCTTAACAAAACCCTCTCTGCATATACTCAACACTACAAAACTTTTCAAGTCACAAAGTCTGTGCTTTAAGATGTTTTAAGTCCACAGGTTGTCAATCTAAGGAAATAAAATTAACTATTTCCTCCACATGGTTGCTTTGAAATATTCAGTGTAGCTCTGATCAATGCTATTGTCTAAAATTAGTTATTAGAAACTTAAAAACCCACCTCACAAAAGAGGTGTTCCAGGAATGACTTGTTGCAGTGTATTAATTTTCTGTACTCTGCTTGTTTGATTGTGAATTTTGGGGGAGAATGGAGGAATGGGAAAAACAAAGATGCTGGATTGCAAGGAAAGAGGGCAATATGACTTTTATAATGTGAGGATTAAGATACTTAGCTATGAGATATGTGCTACTGTACCTTTATTTGTAAGTATTGTGTCCTGTCTTGCCATTTTAATCATACATTCAGTTCCTTTCCACAATCAGAAAAGAAAAATTAAGTTTCTGGGTCCTGGGGTGGAGTAAAGCTGATAAGAATAAATATTACAGAATATAATAACCTCACCTAGTCATTCCATGACTGCCACTTTTGCCTCATATGGGACCAGAAGTGGCAATAGAGACGTCTTTAGTAATGTGAGTCATTTTGCTGTCTCCGCAATACATCTGTTTCCCTGAATGTGAACAGACTGGCAAAAATTGTGGCCAAAAATATATTTCATGACAGGGAGTCAAGGTAGAACAACATACAGAAAGCCACAGTAGTTGTGTTCCCCTACTCTCATTCTACCACAAAAATTATCATTCTGATTTATCTCACTCTGTTTCAGAATGAGAAATTAAATTAAAAAGAAATAATTTCAGGTTGTTATGTAGGAAAAATATCTGTAAGGATACTTGTTCAAACCCTATTTAACTCAGGCTTAATTTTTCCTCTAGACAAGCTGATTTTGAAGGTAAATCTGATGCCTTCAGGGTTAGTGAGTTCAGGAGCTTCTTTTTCTGTTTATTGTATTAACATTTATTTTTTTTTATATTGCCTAAATCTGATCACATATTCTGAGAATTGTTCTCCATTTTCACTTAAACCTTGATTTATGGGATTCTTTGTGGCTCCATTATAACAGTAGAGAGATCTTTTAATTCTGTAGATTTTGATTTGATTTATATCTCTCAAGAATGTATACACTGTTTTTCTGGTTTTCTTTTTTTTTTTAGTGTTTTTTGTTTTTTCACTTTGAAAACATTTAAAACCATATTGGCAAATACAGAATAAATACAAGCTGTGGTGTCTGGATTTAAGCTTTTATAGTAAAATTAGAAATATAAAGTTGAGAAGATTTTGGTTCCAGAACACTTAAGTTCTGCAGAGTTTGCATTACAGAATTGAATTAATTTCATTCAGAAAAGAAATAAGCTTCTCAGTTCCACTGAAATAGAGATTTCTTTGATTTAAAAATAGTTGAGAATTCGAATTTCCTTTGTGTACTATTACACTTTCAAACTAGGCAATGAACTGGAGGAGACTATCATAACATTTCAAGACATGCTGTTTTCTTTGTTTATGTGATCAAATCAGAATTATTCTTGGAAGAGCTTATGCTCAAATAAATTCTTCTATATTAATATAGAAAATATTATTTCTTGAATAGTCCTGTTACATTAGGAGAAATCCTTCAGCTTTAAAATGTTTATGTGAGACTCCAATTTTGAGACCTAGGCTTAAATCATTGAAACTGAATTCATATTTATCATACTGCCCCATGTAGGAATAAGCATAATGTAGTGGGTAAATAGCGTGTATTTATTTTTCACATAAATAGAGCTTCTGTGAATAGCTGAAATAGTAAGATAAACAGAACATTCTATGAATTGAAAATAGAGATGGACAACCCTAGAAAATATTTCATAAAAATCTAGTACCTATGTAGAACTTTGATATATTCTGTGCCTATGTCATCCAGTATGAAGCCATCACGGCTGATTTTCTATGTAGCTATGAGTTTGATTCATTAGATCAAAATAATTATAGATTTGTAGCTTATTCATTTGATTACAGAGTGAGGGCACAAAATTATAATAAGCTTTACTTCCTCTCCTGCAATAGTAGATAGCAATGAAATTCTGAACAACCTATTATGCACTTCAAATACTTGTACAGAGAATTCTACTTAACTCCTTTTAAGTCCCACTATATTTCAATGCAAAATGATAAATCTGTACCATCACAGACATACATATTATTACAAATGTGAGTGCAGCAGATAACTGTACTCAGAAATGCATAATATGTAGCATATATAGATTTTTTGCAAAGTCATCATTATTACAAAGTGTGAAAGTTGGAATTCATATAAGATTGCACATATTTTACTCTGTAACTTCAGGAAAACTGTATTTTATTTCTTTATTAGTAGCTTTTTTCCTACCTCAGTTTTGTTGACTGATC
Organism: Sitta carolinensis; assembly: GCA_032173965.1. Taxonomy (NCBI): domain Eukaryota; kingdom Metazoa; phylum Chordata; class Aves; order Passeriformes; family Sittidae; genus Sitta; species Sitta carolinensis. Next base: position 75,540,833 of record CM063284.1, read on the forward strand.
TTAGGTACTGTTTACATGAGTATACATTATGTTTAATGTGTTCAATGTGCATAATACTTTTCATGAAAATGAGTCATAATTACTCGAGTGCAGATGGGTCATGGTAATTTCTTTACTGAGTCCCTTGCAGCTAGAACAGGATGATAGACCATAGTCTGAGAAGAATTTAATGTAAAAGAAAGTATTGGAAGCAATTGGCAAAGTATGTTCTTATAAAATTCTGAGTATTATTTTGAAAAATTTATATTTATATGGTCTTCCTCTTTTTTCTGATATGTAACTTTATTGAGAAAGGCAGAAAAAATAGAAAGGAAAAGAGGGCAAAAAGAAACCCTCTCTCTCCCACTACACCCCTCACCTTCAAAGATTAGAGAAAAAAAAACCTTTCTACTATCAAAAGAATTGCTTTGTAGGCTTCCATTTCATTTTAGCTACATAAGAAAAGGTGATTTTTGCTATCCTTGAAATTTAATATATCTTTATGTTGAATCTCAAATCCCCATCACGAATAGAATTTGTTTTCAAGAATCTATACAGTTCTGTTCAGGGAGAGGTAAAAAGTTTAAAAAATCAATTACAGCTCCTAGGACTCTGAGTCTTGTTTCCAAAGCTATTGATCTTATCTCACTGTACACTCATCAGACTTGCTACCTCAGCCAAGAATTTTGGAGACTACAAGTTGAGTTTTATAGCTTATTGCACACTTGCCCTGATTTAAGACAAATGGGCAAAACAGAGTATAAAAACTCTTCTGCTCACTTTCTGTTCTGTCCTCAAAGTAAAGACAGAGGATTCTGGTCTTCTCAGTTTAATAGCATAATCTAAAAGGTGATTCCAGGTGCACGGAACTCCAAAGTGCTCTTTCCTTCAAACACCCTCCATCCTTTTCTCTGTCTCCTATAGGTGATACCAGTCTGAAAAATATGTCGTGACATTTTTCAGCATTTCATCTGCAGGCCCATAAAAATTTGGCTTTGTAGATTTCTGAAGTGTTTTTTTGTAGAAATCCAATTCAGTTTTCATTTTGCTAAAGAATACATTCTGTAAATTTCAGGTGAAACTTCAAAAATAGCTCTCATACTTTTGTATTCTCATCATTATTTATTCCAGAATAAAGATCACTGGTAAAATTATGAGATAAGGTAAAGCTTTCAAAGCTTACCAAAAGAGAAAATAAAGAATGTCTTTTGAAACTCACTTTTCATTTACTGAAAATCAAAAATTACTTATTTTTATTACTATTTTTTAACTTAAAAATAGGATGGTTTTCAAATTTGTGGGTTGAGCTTTCTTTTTCATTTTTGCACTACAAAAGCTTTAAAACCATTTGTTCTAATGGTATCTGCTTACAAAACAGCTATAAGCATGACAATAGGTCATAAAGTATTGATCAACTTTCAGTTGACTACCTCAAGTTCCAAGATCAGAAGCTGCAACTTCAAGGTATAGAAAAGTCCTACTTTGCTATCACAAGCACAGTGTTTCAAAATACTTTGAGATAACACTTCCAAAGAATCAAAATAGTTAAAAATCAAAATTAATATTACACATTTTAAAAATGTTTCAAGATGTTCACTATTATAAAAATAACCGGGTTCACACAGGTGTTGATTTATTTAACTTTTAAACACAAACTTTTTTAAATTCTCATGTTTATTAGCCCTTTGGTTTGAATTCATCTCTGTCCTCAGGTGAAAACCATCTTCTGAAACCTTCCAGCATTTTTCATCCTCTCAAACTTCTAGAAGTACACCAAAGACACTGATCTCTCTTCAAGGTGTTGATATGAGAATAGACTTGCTGCCTGAACTGTTACAGACATTGGGAATTGTCAGTCATTTCATCATTTTCCCCACTGAAAAGAGAAAACCGCTATTTATAGGCCCCAAGAGAGACACAAGCATGTGAAGCTGAGATCTTTTAAAATTTTAATTAATACTAAGCATCCTAATAAGAGGTTCAATGAACACCACACCAGGTAAACAATTAATCAATGTCAACAGCAAGAAAAATATGACTAGGCTTAGAGATATTTTTTTTTTGTCTCACTGACTTTGATATGGTTATCTATTTGCAAATTATAACACTTTAGTAAAATTCCTTTGCTGCATTTTCTTACTATATTAGTTGTGACATTCTTTCATTTATATTACAAACCAGAAAAGATAATGACATCCATTTTTAAGGTACAAAAAATCTAAATTTAATATACTTTCTTTCTTTTCTTTTCTTTTTTCTTTTTTTTTTTTTTTTTTTTTTTTTTAAAGAAGTCAGATAAAACTCCTCGTCATGTTTGGTGGAACTTACCACTTATAAACTGCACAAGCACAAGTGCTCAGGGCCTTAATGATGGCTTCAGAATCTTATGTGCATAAAGTGGACAAGAGCCCCACACAGGCTTTCTACTCACTTCTGATTGCCAGAGTAAAATGCTCTTTACCTCCTGTTGAGGGAGAATTACCTATGGACTGTAAATTTCGAGACCCAGGGGCAAGGTACTTTACAGACTTTCAAAAAATCAATCTATTTGATCAAATTTATGTCTTGGGGAGCCAAAATTATTTGGTGTTCCTTTGCATCAGAAAGGAGAAGAAAGGTGAAAATTAGAAGTGAATATTTGCATGAGTATAAGATGTAAGAATAGGACTCAGATATCTGTACTTCTAAAGACCCTGTATGAATTTTCTGTCATGAATGATAATTCAACTAGATATCTTGTATTTGATTAAATTTTATTGATCTCAAAGATAAACATATGCTGAAGTAGCTTGATGAATAAAGCTTTATTGAAAATAAAAAATACTGTATAACATTAATAATTTGGCAGTATTAATAGGTTGATATTTTAAAAAGCAAGCATGTATATATGTATTCGCAAATATATCTGTGACTAGCTTCTTGCATTCATGAAGTATTCACTTAATATTTTGGGCTTTTTTGGCTTAGTTCTGGAAAATGTTTTTATGTTAGCCTAGCAGATACTCTGGAAAAAATTTTAGTCCCTTCTGAAAACTCAGGCTTCTGTTGTATGCCTGGTTTCAGATTTCACTGTGGCTCACAAAGAGAAACTGCTGTTCTAAAACTTTGGCATGCTGAGTGAGAAATGCATTAGGGATTCTTTTAAGTTATTTCGTGAGGTTTTTTTCTCATGTGTCTTTGTGCCTTCAGTACCTGCAACATGATATCAAATCCAGTAACATTTTGAGATTTTGTTTTTGCTCTTTGTGTAAAATAATATTCAGAATTTTAATATAAATAGAATATAGATATGCTGTATTCTAAATTTTAGTATTTAATTTCAACTGATGAACAAAAATGCAGCCATGTTACTATTTTCTCCTTTTTTATTTGCTTCTCTTATTGCTCAAATTGCTGAGTCCATAAACACATATATCATGTGCAACTCTTGTTTACTAATTTGTTACTTTAATACATGTTGTACAGTTATGGATGGAACAGAGTCCAGTTTCTGTTCTTAGAAATTTTACCAAATGATATCAATCTGGAATGTTACTAGAAGAGAACAGGCCCTCTCACAAGTGTGTTAATTAATGACAGCCTAGTCCTCAAGTGTAAGAAGCTCTTGCTCCCTGAAGTAGGGTAGATGTAATAGGACACTCCTTTCTAAGGGCAATGGAGGGCCCCATGTTCAGACTGGACGCAACTCACAGGGAAGTCTGCTGTCTCCCAGGGGCTTGGATAAGGGACATCTACAGAAAACTCTCCAGTCTCTAGACCCTCTGATTACTGTCTGTTATTGGCTGCTCAAGCTAGCAGCATTGAGATAACAAAGTCTAAGGGCAATCAAAAGAGACTTCAGGGCCCAGGGAGAATTGGTAGAGCATGGGTTATGCATATCAGGAACATGGATTATGATTACCTCAATTTTTTCAGTAACAACAAATAATAGCACTAAGCGGGTCCACTGGGTCAATGTGTGGCTGCAACATTGATGTCAGTGAAAATGTTTTGTTACCTGAACACGGGATTTTCTACTAAACGCCTGGTCTATGGGCACCTGACCAGATATATCATTCTCTAAAGGTAAAGAGTACTAGCACAGGAGTAGCAGAGCTCATTGACAGAGCTTTAAACTAGCTTGGAATGGGGAAAAGGGTTTCCAGTGATGGGCAGTGGGATGGTGTACCAAAACTTGAGGAAATGACTAATGGTGAGATCCCTCAATATATTTCAGGAGTTGTTGGTTACAAATAAGGCATCACACCTGAAATGTTTATATACTAATGCACATAGTAAGAGGAAGCTTGAGGCTTTGGCTAGTACAAGATTTGACATCATTGGTATAAGTGAAACCTTGGGGAATGAATCTCTTGATTGAAGTGCCCTGTTGGATGATTATAGGCTCTTTGAGAGAGAGACAGGGCAGAAGAGGTGGAGGGGTGGCATTGTGTGTAACAAAGAGTTAGAGAATAGGGAGCTCACGGTTGGCACTGGCACAGTTGAGAGTCTCTAGGTAAGAATCAAGGGACAAACAAATAGTGCGGATGCCTTCGTGGGAGTCTGCCATAGAATTCTTATCCAGAACAATGACACTGATGAATCCTATGAGAACCTAAGGGATGCTTCCAAGGCAATTGCCTTTGTCTTTATGGAGGACTTCAACTTGCCAGAAATCAAGTCGGAACATCACAGAGCTGGTCCAATCCAGACCAGAAGATTCTTAAAAGACCTGGAAGACAACTTTATGGAAGAGGACCTAAGGGAGCCAACTCAGAAAGATGCACTCCTTGGTCTGCTGCTTGTCAACAGAGAAGCTGCTGAGAGCGAAGTAGTAGTTTAACTACTAAAAAGGATATAAAATGACTGCTTTCTTTGGTTCCAAACAATTGTTTAGGCAGATATTATGAATTGTGACCAGGCTTTTCCCATCGTTGTGTTTTTTTCCCTTCATCCTATGCCTTCTCTATGTTTTTTCTGTCTTTTGGAAGTAATACATTCTGGGTAACGATGGATAACCAGCAGTATAGCCCTATAAGAACTTTGCTTGTGCCAAAAGAAAAAAAAAAAAATTAAGCTCCTATGCTGCATCTTAATTTTGTTACTGAATTTGTTATCCTTGGAGTGTCTGATCCAATTATACAGTCAGCTGAGCTTTGATACAGACAGCTAAATTAGCATGTGATAAGAACCATGTTTTAGAATTGTTCATAAATAGATAAGTGTTTTGTTAAAGCTTCGCTGGATGTCATCCCTGTTGATTAATACCTGTAAAAGAGTAATCATAAAGGACAATTAGGAAGGATAAGAGATGCAATTTCATTAGATATCCTAAATTGTCATCTTATTAACAAACACCCCCACTATTTCTATGTAAAAGAAAAGTCCAGGGAATAAGTACAGGTTTTGTTGTGTTTTGTTGAACCTAGAGATATTGCTTTCAACAGGAGCAAGTCATACTTCCAAATATTTGTGAATGCAGAGGAAAGCAGATGCATGTATTGAGTTGTTAATTATTAATTAATCGGGTCACCTAGCTGGCTAACCTACATTTTAGGCAACATCTATCTATCTTCATTTTCCATGTGCATTGTGGCATTTCCTGATGATTGACGTTTATGTTCAAGACCTGACTCTTTCAGAAGGAGAGCCATTAAGGGCTTCTCCTGAGCATCTTGTAGCGCAATTCCAATGCATGCTTCAACATTAATCTGCTGCACTTACGGCTTCCTGTAATGTTAAAGTTTAAACAATACATAATTTCTTGTCAGGGCTAATATACACAGTGCTTGGCTTATATTTTTAAAGAATTCAAGATTTTAATGTTTTTGTTCTCTGTCTCAGCTTTTCTATAACACCACAGCCTTAGAAGGTAGTATCAGTTGTTACAGCTGTGCTTAAGGTTTTCAAATTATTTGATTGTTTTAGTTAATATATTCTAGAGAAATGCAAGAGATGGAGAAAAAATTAATTGTTTTTTCCATATTTCACCTGTAATCAAATTCTTTGGGATGGTTTTGATGCATAGCATGCTATGATAGATTTGTAACACTTCCAACATAAGAGAATTTTAGATCATGCTGATGCTTATACATTTTCACTGTCCTAGCATCTACTTAGATCAGCTGCTTCCTCACTTGCTGTTGTACTGTGTGATGTTGCATAATCAGAATATGATGCTGTTACAGCTACAGGCCTTTCATTATTGTTGCTGCTGAATGACTGCATTCAGTCTTCTGTATTCCACTCCAGGGAGTACAGCAGACATCCTTTCTACAGATTCTGAAGCCCTGTTAAAAACACTTGAATTTTCCTTCCATTCAATGTGGGCTTTAACTGGTTGCATATATAAGTGATATGCACTACATCAAACAAATTTTGTAGAACTCCTGATCCATTAACATGAATATGAACAATTTTGAAGAGTGTCTATAATGTATTGAAAGTGACAAAGTAATACTGAATTTTTTTTAATATGCTTATTTACCCTACTCAGGATGAGAGGAGGCTAAGTACAGGGATGTGAGATGTAAGAAAGCAGTTTTCTCTGGTTTTATTTAATCAGCAGTTTGGGTGAAGCTGCCAACCTTGTAGAAACCTTTAAGGCTAACTGAGCAATGACTGTGTCATGTTAGCAGGTATTCCCCACACTTCTATCAAACTGGGATGTGCAGCCTAAGAGAAGACTCTGACCTATCCATCTTACTTTTGTCCAGTTAGTGCTGTGATTTTATGTGTTTGTTTTTCGGGTAGGGATTAGACTTCACCCTCCTTATGAATACTTACTTTCCCACCCTTCACCCCCGCCCCCAAATAATTAAAAAATTTAAATTTAAAAAGTGAAGCAACTTCTTATTTTGAAGGTAGACAGGAAAGAGAGTTGGATACCACTCCTCAGGATGTGGGGGATTTTAAGGCCTTGTTCTTGGGAGTCTCAGTAACTACTGGAGGCTTTCAGGTCTGTCTAGTTACCTTATGCAGAGTTTTGTCATCTTCGGACATGTGCTTCTCTCTTTATTCATCTCTCCAGTTTGTCTTCTGAGGTAAATGTTTCTTGGGTTTTTTTGCTCTCAGAGGACATGAAGGCACCTAACCCCAGCCACTTAGTGTTGTATAGAAACAAAGAAGAGTAACAGGCCTTTGGAAAAGCAAGATTAGCTACTCTGTTTAAAAACCTCAAATTTCTATAATAAGAAAACAACATAGTTTTCTGATGTTAGGAGTATATTATAGTCTGGTATGGCAGAAGATTTGAATCATTAAAGTGAAATCAGATCACAGATTTATAAAGAATATACAAATGTTACTAATTATAAATAATATTTCCCAGACAAATCAGTGTGTTTTTTTAAGAAAAAGAAAAATAGAAAAATCTAGTTGCATACACTGAAGTATTTTTTTTTTAATTTTATTTTTATTGTTTTATATTAAAAGAGTGGGATATATGAGAACTGGCTAATCTTGTAGTAGATGTAGTAGATGGTTTCAGCTCAGCTGAGGTTTCTTGTGGTATATGTCTGTGGACACTGGATTGATGAGGGAACAGAAGTAGTCTGCTCCCAGCCAGGGCCTGAGCCCTTCTCATGGGAAAGAAGAGAGAAAGAATGTAAATAATCTAGCACCTGGTGTTTGTGAAGACCTTGCATTTCGTGAGAAATGTGCTGTTTTTGTTGAGTTGTTTATCAAAGGGCAGTATCTTTTTCAACCAATCAATGCTTAGGCAGCGAAGTACATTATAAAAGTACGGTTTGTTTCTAATAAACACCTTTTCTCTCTTCTACATTCTGAGTAGTGTCATTGTCTTTTTGCTGCTCCACAGTGACATACGGCAATTCAGTTCATCTTTCATTAGTCTTTTCATACATCTTGTTTCGAATTGGAGCTTCCATTTGGAAGTTACTTGGTAAGCTATGCGTCGTGCTTTGGCCTTGAGTGGCCAATTTCTGACACTGGCACAAGATTAAACCAATGAAAAGGGTGGCTATGCCTTTGCAAATACACATTTAAGGACAAGAAGGCGCAGGGGTAGCTCTCCTGGCTTCCAGTCTTCGAGAGGGTTTGGCGGGTTCGGTCCAGGCCGGCCCCGCTGTGCCCGGCCGGGATTGCCCGTGCCCGGAGGGGCCGTGAGCGCTGCCGAGCGCTCACCGGGGAGTCCGCAGGGCCCTGTCCCGGTGGGCATGGGCCTCTTTGCCGGCAGAACCTGCAAAGAGTCAGCGGGCCACGCTGGCCACAGGCTGTATTGACACCAGGAGCAGCTGTGCGGCCCCGTGCTCCATGCCGAGTGCGGCCCCGAGGCCGGGAGCAGCCGTGCCCCGCTGCAGAGCGGGAGCAGCCGGCGCGGCTCGCACGGTGCCGGCGGGGAGCACATGGCCAGCGGAGAGGAGAGCGAGCCGTGCGCTGATGCAGAGCTTGGGCCGGATTCATCTTTCAGCACTGCAGGACTCTGTAAAAACTGTTTCAGTTGATAAAATTTGAGAACAAATGACGCAATGAACACCAGTTCTCTCCTGAACCAGAAAGAAGGAAAAGGTGAAACCGTAGAGACAACAACATGAGACTTTGAGGTCAGTAAGGAAAGAGTTAAATTTTAGATAGAAGGAGTTTAAACAGTTTTGCCTTAAGCTTAGGCTGTGAAATTCTTTTGTGAGGCTATGGTGAAGATATATTTGATATATTAGACGTTAGTTTTTCCTCCTGTAAATTCATGGAATGCTTTGGGGGACTGTAATGTTCTAACTACAATTATGAGTAGAGGCATCAGTGTTAGAAGCTTGATGAGAAACCTTGCCCCGGGGATAAAAGGGGAAGACCTCCGTTCTTAGAGATGGATGAAAAGAACTTTTATCTTACGGTAGAACAGCTCATCCTTAAAAAATAGCACCCCAATGAGTTAACATGGACCAAAAGCACAATTGTAAGAAGAATTGTGAAAGATGGGAAGAACTTCACAAATAGAGATTTTGGGCAGCTGTCATTTGTGAGATTGTAAGCCAGAACTTCTTTTCTTGTGGGGAGTTTTCCATAGCATTAGCAAAAGTTGCTTTTCTCATGAAGTGAACTGAAGCAAAAGTATTTTAGAAGTGAAGAGCTGACTGAGATTTCTGAGTGGTGTTGTTCTGTGCATTGTTACAGTTGAAGGGAAAGAAGGTGTGGGGAAGGAAGAGGAAAAGTGTTCTGAAGGTTTTATTCTGATTTTTTTCTGTTCTGTTATCTTTATATCCTTTCAAGTTTAGGCCTGCTTTGCTTTTTTTCCCCTAATTCTATCTCACAGCTGAAAATAAACCCACCACACTATGGTAAGCTGTAGATTGTTTGAAGTTATACTGTTTATGTATGGTATAGTTCAAGTGGGTTTACACAGCATTGTGTTTAAAATTTAGGTTTTGGGAAATGCAATATTCTCATCTGTTTAAAAAAAAACCAAACTACTGTGACTTTTTAAAGGGATCTCTCTTTTAAGGGTTTTTGAAGCAACAGAATATTTTGTTTCCTTGAAAGTATTTGTTGTGATGGTCGATATTAAATTTGATTTTTCCCAAGTGGTTTATTCCTGTTACCCGCCCCCCCCCCCCCCCAAATGGTTTTGGTCTGTCCCTGGCTAGCCACTCCCTGTCCCATTGTATCTATTCGCCCGATGTGAACACCCCCGTATTTATTCAGGTTAAAAGCTTGGAAATCGGGGGACTGCGCTCTCTTTTGCACCCCTTGAGAAGAATAAACATCTCTGCAAATGTGCCTTCTCAGACCTTTACTTCAAACCCCAACGCTGAGGCGTCAGGAGCCTAGATAGCAGAGATTTTCTACCATTCAAAGACCAATTGCAGCCTGAGAACAGCAGCCCCTGACTATACAGCTGGGGGACAAGCCCAGCCGGGCTCCCCGGACCTGTAGCGACAGTTTGTGTGGCAAAATAATTTGCAGTTAACTCACGTTAGCTAATTTGAGCTAACGTGTTTGGTTGAGAATGTCAGATTTTGGTTGAGAATGTCAGATTTTGTCTAACTGGAGTTTAAGTATGCTTTTCTCCCTCCAGAGAGCAAAAGAGATCAGAAGCTGATGTTTGCCATTAAAGCTCATCATTTGATCCCCAGATATTGATAGCAACAGCCAGAATAATCCGGTTTGTTTTTTTTGTTTTTTTTTTTTAATTACTTAAATATAAGGATTAAAGATTTAGTAACTAAATCTTTAACTTGAGGAAGAAACAAATTGGCTAATGGCTTACAAAATGATGAATGAGCACAAATTAATCATTTTATGCTCATTTTTCATGTCTCATAAAGCAAGAATGAACAACATATGAATAATAAAACAGGAGGTACAGATAAATATATATTTATCATACAAAATGTAATTAAACTATGGGGATCTTCTTGCCAGCAGTCAACATGATAAAGCAAAGTGTAGCTGCCTAGAAGGATTAGACAAACTCATAAGTTTTTCGAGAGGTGTGAAACACCAAGGTGAAGACACTAACTCTACTTTAAAGAATTCAGAAAATGTAGATAAACATATCTTGGTAGGTGTAGAGGGGAGAAATTGCTGATACCCAGACTCATTTGTTAATAGTAGCAACATTTCCAAGTTATTTGAGCCATTTTTTCTCCTTTGTTTTCTCTCACCAATCTAAGTTTTGGAGAAATGCTTTTGTTCCTGCTTCATAGCAGTATCTGTGAACAGAAGAAATAACAAGTTGGAGCCTGCTAAACTTTCATTTCTCTGAATGCCTATGCCTTTGAACTCCATGTTCAATAGGAGTAGTCATCTTAAATTTCATTTATCATTTTGAGCATATCAGACCACTGTTTTGACATTTTTGCTTCTAATTGCCTGTACACAATGTACTCAAAAATTCCATTGTCTTTCCTAATATCTGGCAACCAAACTCATCAACTTGTCTATGCCAAGGTACAAGATTGGTGTTAACAAAAAGAATAAAAAATCACTGAGAAATTCAAGAATGATATTGGAGTTTTCCTATCCTCTGTTCCTGGGAACCACTTCACAAGCTGTAATGCTCAAGTTGCATTTTATGTGCTATCATCTTGCATATATTTTAACAGAAGAAGTGTGGTGTCACTGGGGAAATGCCATCCATTTGCTAGTTATTTCCGTTTCCAAATCATTGACTGCATAGACCCATGAGATTTTTCTATTTAAAAATAGCTGTGGTTGTTTTGAGGAATAACTTTTAAACTTTATTTCCGATTGCTTAATTAGTTTCTAAATCAAGATATTTGCCCCTTAGAAAACTACCTAGTACACAGCTGGTGACATAATGCTAAATAATTGATATCCTTATGTGTAATTACAAAGAAATTAATATCCTTTAGGAAAGATCTAATTACATTATTCTTGAAAGATGAAGTTAATTAAGCCTATCTTCATCTACTCCCTTTCCTTCCCCCTGTCCCCCCCCATTTTGTGTGTACTTTCAAAAAGTACCTCTACTGGGTTCAGAGGGTGAGATTGCTTTCTCCTCTACCCTATTTCCCCTTACTGGAGCCATGCTGGCTTGAGTCTATCAAGTTATATTTATCCAACTGTTCTGCCATCCTATCTTTAATTAGATTCTCTATCAGTTTACTCAGTAATGGGACAAATCTCACCAGGCTGTAAATTTTAAATTCTTTTTTAGCAGCATTATTTAAAAATAGGTACTGCATTATTATTTTCTCCACTATGCATCAGCAATTTAAGTGTTTCTGTAAGGATGTTCTGTAGATTTCTGTTTCAGCACTTTAAAAAATATTCTTTTGTTTGATGCTTCAATTTGTTCTCAACCTTTTCTCAAGTACCATCCAATCTTTAATCCTCTTCTTCTGTAGATAAAACTTGTTTGTCTGATGTCACGTCACTGGTTTTAAACTACTGATTTGATGATTAACATGTGCATCCATAAGGGATACTTCAGTAAAGGAGTCTTTATTGACCAGCATCTCTATTTCCAGTGGAAGGCTTAGCATTTTATTGCAGAAACATGGTGAACCCACTCCAATAAAGCCCTTGACAATAACTGGTTTGAGCAATTTCCCTTTTTTTCTGGTCTTTGCACTTTATAACTAATTGTGCATTTAGTTTCCATTTCCATTTGGAAATCTAAATGCAATGTGAATACAGTCAAATAAAGATGAAGTAGAAAGTAATTAACTGCAAGGCCAAAATTTTCACACTTGCACCCACACGGAGCAATGTAGATGATCTGATTTACTTAACTTTAGTCATACATAGCCTCATTCATGTGCCTAGTTAAAAAGCTATTTTAAATTGATTTGCAAGTACTTTCACAATACCTAAATTTATTAAAATTTTGATAAATAATTTTTGCCAATTAATCTTGAAACAATATTTTTATTAAAAGAAAAAACAAGGGGGATGTGTTCTGGTGGAGTTAGTATTTCAGCTCGGTTTCAATTGAAGTTGTTCACATTTGACGTTTGAATTTGAAGTTGTTCACATCTACCACAAGTATGTTTTCACTGCTGATTGTATTAAAGTTAACACACCTGTATCATGCATGGTCTTTTGTTGGAAATTAATGTCTTTTAACTTAATGGGTTTGCTTATGATACTTGATTTTGTATCAATCATATTTAGTCTAATTTGCATACATAGAGCTGTACATATCAACACCATGTTAATATGCAGTATCTGGATACTTGTGAGAAAGGTTTAGCTTCAAAGTCAAAAGAAATAGGAGGGGGATTACTTGATTTTTACCTGTATATGGACCAGAAGTCCTGAATTTTAGGATTCCTAGCTATGTCCAAGACACGATGATAAATCAGAATATCTTTATTCTGTCCCCTGGTTCTAGAGGAAAGAAAATAAATATTCTGGACTGTAATGAAGACCTGAGTCTGAATATTCTGCTATGGTAGGTAGATAACTGACTGGCCATCAGATGCCTTTCCAGCTGCTCTCTCACTCCCCCATTGGGAGAGATCCCTGCCATGGAAGACTGTGGGTTTAATAGAGGAAGGAATCCCTTATGAGTTACTATCAGGCAAAACAGATTTAACTGTGAGAGAAGTTGTATCAGAATTTTGAATAGATCTGACTTTTAAGAGACAGACTTTAGAACAACATTTTCCTTCCCCTGCCCTTTCCTGAGCTGTTTTGCTCCAAGCTCTTTGATGCATCCTCAGGTGGCTCTGGTGCAGAGTGTGAGGGACTGTGGTCAGTCCAGAACAATTCCCCTGCCTCTCCTTTCCCCTCATACTTCTCCCTGCTCCACCTGGTTGCCTTCCAGGGACAACAGAGGAGCCTTCACTCCTTCTCTCTCTCTCCCCTCAGGGTTTGGAGGTACAGTTCCCCGTCTCATTTGCTTTGGGTAAACTGAATCATGTGTCTTAATACGTGGGGTTTTTTTGGAAGGGAATATAACATTACCTCCTTTCAGACATTGGGTTTTATGATTTTGGGGCACGTTTATTGTAGTGAAGGAGGCAGAACTTCTTGTTTGCTTTCTGACACCACCTGTGTTGAGGATTGCATGGAAATAAAGAGGAGGACTTGGGTTTCTGGACATCACTTCTGCCTCTTGGGAGTTTCTTTTAATCTTTGTTTATTTTGGTCAGGTTGCTGTTTTGGGTTTTTTATGAACTGTTGGTCTGTTTTTAAAAAAACAACTTACATCGCAATTATGCAGCTTTAAATTCAAGGTCTCTTCAATGAAAATGGTGTTTTTACTCTGTACATGATAAAACCTCTTTTCTTTCTTAAAAAAAAAAACACTTTAGGATTAAAGAGCTTGTATCAAATTGCAATTAGAGAAGTAAAAACCTAGATGTAGCTTAATGAGTAAATGAAGAGTTGGATAATGGTCATCCCTTGTAAGAGGTTTTAATGTGGAAAATGCTCTTTAATCATCTGATGATTATAGAAGAAGAGCAGTAATCTGTGCCACTTTGATGCCCTTGCAAGGTAATTTACTGTATTTTACTTTCTTGCTGTGAAACTGAATAGCCTTATTCTGTGCCACACAGCAATCTGAAACATCTGGAGTCTGCTGTATTCAGAATTCTTTTTTTTAGTGTTCATCCCAAATTGAGTGAATGGAGAGTGGGTGTTTTCTGCTGCTGATGCACAGAAACATACAGGGACTGCGGATGTGGTTAGGTATACGGTTATTGTAAGGTACATTTTGTGAGCACTTGGCTTTTCAGAGAATCCTTATACTTATTTCTGAAAGCTGATTTTTTTCTAGGGAGTTATCCAATGCTTTGACTGGCTGTCTCAAAATGAAAAAGCAACACCTCCCACCAAACACTTATCTGCTGCCACAGTAAATGAACATGCCTTTAAAACTAAAGGCTCTGAACTTTTAGGGCACTTCCTTCACATAGTGAAATACATAAGAGGTTAAGGTTAAGGACTTTCCCTTCTGTATCTAAGTGACAAACTTAGGATAGGCAAAAGTACCAATCTGTGTGTGATCAACACCTTGTTTGTTATAGAGGGAAAGGAGAGGAAAAGAGGCTTCTCACCTTTGCTCGATCAGTAAAGAATATCTTCTTAATATCTAGTATAAACCTACTCAGTTTGAAAATATTATCCCTTTTTCTATGCTATTGTAAGAAATCCCTCTCCAGCTTTTTTACAGGCCCCTCGAGATAGTGAAAGGCCAAAGTTAGGTCACCCTGAACTTCCTCTTCTTCAGGCTGAACAGCCTCACCTTTCTCAGTCTTCATAGGAGAGGTCCTACAGTTGTTTTGACAGTCCTCCACTAGATGTGCTCCAACAATCCCACATCCCTCCTGTGCTGAGGCCCCCAGAGCTGGATGCAGCACTGCTGGTGGGGTCTCACCAGAGCAGGGTAGAGGGGCAGAATCCCCTCCCTTGCCCTGCTGCCCATGCTACTTTGGATGCAGCCCAGGACACGTTTGGCTTTCTAGGCTGGCATTGCACATTGCCAGATCCTGTCCAGCCTCTTATCCACCAGCACCCCAAAGCCTTCTCTTTGGGTCTGCTCTGGATCTATTCATCCCCATGTGTTGATACTCTGGATTGCCTCAACCAAGGTGCAGCGCCTTACTCTTGGCTCTATTAAATTTCATGATGTTCCTTCCCATGGACCAACTTCTCAAGGTCATCCAAGTCCTCTGGATGGCATCCCATCCTTCAAGTGTGTTAACTGCACCACTCAGCTTGGTGTTGTGTGCAAAATTGCTGAGGATGCACTCCATCTTGGTTATGATGCCAATGAGTTAAATATATGTATATATTTCTCACATTATTTTCTAAGTATTTTCCAGCTGCTTTGTTATTTTTAAGCTTTTTTAGTGTCAAGTCTTACGTTATGAGGTTATGACTCTTTTACTGCAACATAAGTTGTTTGCATTTGTGTGCAAAATACTATGGTCTTATGGCTACTAATTGTTATTGAAGAATTCTTCTGGTAGAACCTATTAAAAAAACAAAACAAAGAAACAATAAAACTCCCAAGGCTCTAAACCATATCTGTGTGTAAGAATATCTGTTACCAGGCTATCTGAAAAACTGTGAAGGACACTTTTATATTGTGATAGCGAGATAAAGTTAACCTTTAAAGACTGATCATGTTGTTCATTGATGAAAGCCTAATTAGATGGTTGTCGTGTATTTGAAATCCAAAGAAGTGCTCTGATGCACTGATTGTGGTTTTATTATTTATTTCATTATCACAGCTGCTTCTAGAGTAGCATGTAGATGGTTGACTTGCTAAAACACTCCTTTTTTTAAACAAATAGGAATGGAAGAAAAGTCAGAGCAGAGATTTCACAAAGCTATGGATTCAAACACCTAGGCTTTTTGTTTTGTTTTTTTTTTTCCCTCTCCTTTTGCCCTGTGTGTTTTAAAGGAAACAATGGCTGTGCAGAGTTTTGGTTGAAAAAGCAAAAGCTGTGTAATGAGATTGCTACAGCTATCACAGCTCAATTCCATTGTAGTGCTGTGCCCATGTCCCAGTTTTCCAATAAATCATAATAACCAGTTGACAATGTAAATATGGCAGCATGTTGTCTGGGAATTACTCTGATTAGTTTGTGTCTTGCAAAGGCTCCTCTCACTCTTGAGCAATGGGTTCCTCTCCCGTAGTTGCTATTTTTCCCTGAAACTTTGTTTCATAAGAGATACTGAGACTGCAGTAGCCATAATTCTGGTTCAAAGGTGGTTGCAATAGATCGGGCTTGTTACATTTCAGGGCTTTGGGGAGTATACTGTTAATACAGAAGTTTGGTGGGTTTTTTTCCTTACCATGTTTTCTTGCAGACTATAACTGGGGTTTTTTTTAATCCATGTATAAAGCTTTGGTTTTAAATCTTGCACAAAGACAAAAATGTGTATTAAACCACTGTTGGAGCATACAGTCTGCATATGCTTGTAATGTGTTTGGAATTTTATAATAACTGTAGAGGCAAAAACATTGTTAAATTTTAATCCTTATTTCTTTTAATTATTTTTATTTTTCTTACACAAATAGCAAGATTCCTGCTGTAGAAAGTAGAGTTTATTCCTTTTTTAACCTGTAATACATTTTTGTCTCTTACTGCCATAATGATTTCTGTGTAATAAATCATGGCAGTCTTTTCTGGGAATTTATTCTACTGTCTGCTGAAAGCCTGTAGTCTCCAATGTGATGAAAATATGAGACTTTGACTCCAAAATAAAGCTTGGAAATGTGTGCTAGGGTTGTGGAAAAAATGAACAGAAAAGGATTTAAGTATGTAAATATTTATGTGGAATTTGGTTTTTTTTTTTGGTTGTTTTTTTTTTTTTTTTTTTTTTTTTAAGGTCTACCTTAAAGTTTATCAAGAATTACAGTGTTTGAAATCATCATAGATCTTATAGGGTGACTGTAGTGAAAGACTTACTAATGCTTCTAGAATTGTCCATTGTGGAAAACGTTAGACAAGCCAAAGTAGCCAGCTCTTTTGTTTGTTATGTGGTGGTGTTCACTTTCTGACCTCCTTCTCTTGAGATGTTCATTTGCATTATTGAAAACACATAAACACCAAGTTTTTCAAAATAGTTTGTCCAGATAAACTTGTATCATTTGTAGTCTTGCATTCAATACTTTTATTGATAAATTTTATTTATTATTTTTTAATAAATATTAATTTATTAATAATATTTATTGCATGTATTTTGGCTAGGAACCCAGCTTAAGAATCTAGACTTGATTTCTCACTCTGCCACAAATTTCTCAAAATGTCCTGAGTAAGTAATTTAGCTTTCCTATAGCTCAATTTTCAATCTATGTATTAGATTGTTATTTAATAGAAATTCTTCCCATTGCAAGAGAATACACTGTGGGGAAATTAACTTATGATGAATTCCAAAATGCTTAGGAAATGTGGGATGGACCTGCATGCCAGAGGTGGATGTGAAAAGAGATAGTTATGTGCCCCCAGTATGGCAAATGAGTTCAATCAAAGAGCCTTGTCCCAGTGTATATTTGAAATGTTTGGAGAGTTATACTAGCTTCATATTAATTGTAGGACCCTTGCAGCATTAATAGAGTAGGCTTTGGTTTTAGGGAAAATGTAAAGTACTTTTTTCAGAGAATTATAGTATCACCTTCTGCCCATCATGAGTGACATTTTAGTTTATGTGTTGCAATAATAAGCAGACGGGACTCAGTTTCTTCATGCAGGAAAAGCCAATTCTTCATTCACATAACCCATTTTTATACAGTTTTCACAGACCTCATGTTGAACTACAATTGGTTAATAGTTTTTTTGACAATTACTCTATTGGTTCTTAAAAGGTACTTTATTTGTCTATCAAGTCTCTCTATTCTTGGTACATTTGCATATTTTATTCACTGAATCCCATGAGATGTATTTCCTGTTTATTGCAGGTGCAGTTGTTTTTCACCCAGGAATAGTCTGTTTTGTTAACAAAGTCTTGTTCTCAAGATTGTTTTCACAGTGGAACTTGAAAACTACTTAACTATACTTAGAAGGAGTGACAAGCCAGCTATTAAATTAGCAGAGGAAGGTCAGATTTTGAGGCCTTTCTTTTATAGTTCTTCTACCTATCATGACAAGTATGTACTTTGTAGGAGAAGGCAAACAAATTTCATAAAATTGTGGAGGTGAAATATGGAGAAAGTGTTCAAATTCACTATATTGCAAGCCATAGAATCACAGAATAGTTTGGGTGGGAAGGGACCTTTAAAGATCATCTAGTACAACCTCCTTGGCATGAGCAGGGACATATTCAACTAGATGGGGTTTCTCAGAGCCCTGTCCAGTCTGACCACGAATGTTTGCAGTGGTGGGGCGCCTACCACTTCTCTAGAAGACATGTTTCAATGTTTCACCAACCTCATTATAAAAAATTTTCTTCCTCATGCTTACTGTGAATTTGTTCTCTTTTAGTTTAAAACCTTTACCCAATGTCCTCCCAGAGCAGGACCTGTTAAAAAGTCTGGTCATAATGTTATTTTCTTATGGAAATGTACTTGGTTTTTAACATAAAAAAATAATTATTATTGCTTCATTTATTAGAGCATAAATAAAAATCCCATTCCTGGATAAATATTTTTTTCCTTCTGCTTTTCTCAAGGTACATTCCTGGCAAAAAACAGATAAAATTATTAGAAAAATCTACAAAGAGCAACTGCTTCACTACCAAAGTATAAAAAAAAAAAATCAGCAGAAAAAGCAATTTAATTGAGAGAGAACTAGTGGGAAAATAATTGGAAGGAAGCCCCCATGCTTCAAGATTTCTCTGAAGGACTGAGAATAAAAAAAGCCTGTTTTTTTAGAAAGAGTCATGGGCACATCTGAACATTTTAGATAAATGTTTTATTCGATGAATCCCATTCTAGTGGTATATGCTGGCAGCAGGGGTTATGAGTGAACTACAGTGAATGCCAAGATTCAGTTAAATATGTTTCAGAATGGCTAGGCTGGAGTCTAATTATTTACTGTAAAAATAAGAAGTTGTCATGCCTGGTATTGTGGTTTAAACCCAGGGAGCAGCTGAACACCACTTGCCTACCCCCCGCCCTGGTGTGTGATGGGAGAGAGAATTGCGAGGGTCAAACTGAGAGCTCTTGGGGTGAGACAAAGACAGTTTAATATGGAGAGAAAAAGCCATACTGTCCTGTCTCTGGCCAGGACAGGGTTAATTTGTGCTGTAGTGAGGAAAGGGCATGGCTGGGATGTGGTAGTAATGACTTCATACCATTTTCTGAGGATGGGAGTAGGGGCTCCCTTCTAGGTTGGGGTAGCATGTGGCAATTGGATCAGGCTCCATAGTGAGAATTTTCATGTGGCTTTTTTACCTCTCTCTCTTACACTTTTCTTATTAATATTGATGCTGTTAGTATTTGTTTTCTCACCTCACTGCTGTTTCCAGTAAAATTATTTATCTCAACACTGGAACCGTACCTTTTGTGCCTTCAGCTCCCCAGCCCATTGTAGGGTGAGGGGAGGGAGAGTGGGTGAGTGGTGCTTGGTTTCAGTGGGAACACTAAACTGTAGAATGTTGTTCCTAAACCATGACACATGAGCAAAACAGGAAATTCATTCCCTGTGTCCCATGGTCAGGCAACTGTTCAGCCATCATGCATAGAGCTGGGCCCCATCACATGAAGCAGTTGCTTGGGAATAGGGTGACATCACACTTCCCTTCTTCTCTGCTGCTTTATATATTAAGCATGAAATATCGCTCAGATCAGCTGGGATCAGCTGTCCTGCCTGTGTGCCCTCCTAACCCCTTAGGCAACCCCAGCCTCCTTGCTGCAGGTGTGAAAAACAGAAAAAGGCCTTGATGCTGTGTAAGCTCTGCTCAGGAGTAATGAAAACATCCATGTTATCAACACTTTCCACACAGAAACAGCTCCATACCAGCTACTGTGGAGAAAATTTTACTCTATCCTGGCCCAAACTAGCATACCTGCTGATACTGCAAGCAGCAGCATCAGGAATTTGTGCCTTGAATACAGTAGAGTATCCAAGAGGCTCATGTATAGGCAGTCTCACCTGCTGCTTACTGTAACATCTTGTGCTACTTCTTTGAAGGACGTTTCATTTTAAAATAGGCCAATAAGTCAAGGAAACATAGTGTTTTTTAGCATGTAGATACTTTATTAGAAGACTTTTCATGTGTTCAAGCATTATCTTTTGCATCTATAAATGTTAATTAAAAATAATTCTTTGTTGTTTTTTTTTTCTTCTGTTTTATTGCTGGACTTATTGGGAATAATGTTCTAGTCAATGTCAGTATTGTATTCCATCTCTGGTTAGAGAGTCCCAGACATGGTCAGTGGTCTGTGTCTCAAGGATTATAAGGGCGTAATTCAGCTTTTATATAATTTTGACCCAGAGGATTAAGAATGGAAAAACAAAGATATTTGTATGAATAAAATAACATTTTTTTACTTAAGTTGATAATGATTAGATTAAAATACTTTAATCAGAATTATTTGCTAGACAGTGTAGCTATGACTGCTAGTATAATACACTTATTTTTGAAGCAATATTGAAGCAATGGTGTTGAAGCTAGCAAAATAATTATAAATTAGAGATTGATATTACTCAGCCATTCCATCAACTGTCGGCAGATCTTTCACTCAGCCTTCAGGCGTAACCTTGAGGGGCATCTCCTCTCAAGAGTGGGATCTCCATACACACTCCTAGAAGAGATGTGTTACAAGTCCCAGCTGTTCAAAGGTGGAGCTAGGCTTATATGGTATAAAGTGATTGATGGTCAGTCATAGTTTCTGTGTTGCTGTGTCAACTCAGCAGCTTTAGATAAGTTATCAGTACTATCACTTGTTGGTTCCTTTATCAGAGATTTTGCCTGCCGCATCCTCACTAGTGTCAGATTCTGTCAGAAAATGTCATTTTTCACATCTTCAAAATATTTATCTTTGGGATTAATGAGTCAAGCTGATCTTAGCATTCCTCAAAAACAGTGTGACCACCATCTCCATCCATCAACAATGCCTTTTGCAGATGAGGAGAAGTTTGAGCTGTTTACCCACACTTAAGCAGAGAATCCTTCTACATGTGAACATCTGTATCAATAAGCAGAAAAATTCTTATAGTATATTGTTCAATAGCTAACACAAGATCTGTTCACAATTCTGTTTGCTTTGCATGGAAAAGAACTTTATGCTTTTAGAGCAGCTTATTCCTTGATTCACAGGTAGAAAGTTTTATACTGTATTTGCTAAATATTATTTAAATAGAAATATGCAGAATGATCCTTGAAAAGATGTAAATATTTTCATTTAGCTTGAAATAATTTTGGAGCTCAAGTTTAAATAGTTGTAAGTAGCAACAGGTAGCTATTTATGGTGTTAGAACTACAGTTAAATCAAATCACACTGGCATCTCCATCTCAGTTACTGTGGTATATGCACAGAGTAAAAAGTTGCTTCTATTATGTATAAGTTTTGGTTTTGATTAATGAGCAAAATATAAATTAATGTTGGAGGGTCTTTCTTCTAAGCCCTTGTTATTGTGTTACACACTGTTGTGCTTTCCAAAATGAGAACATATACACAAAACCTAGGGAATAAAATTGACATTGCATGTTATCCTGATAAGGATTTCCTATACTATTATTAAGGACCCCATATGGATATGTTGAAGTTAATGGGTACTTTGGAGCAGGTTTGCTTTAACTCTAGACAAAATATTGGGTTAAATCCTTGGCTTTGGCATAGTATAATTTCCTTTACTTGTTAGTCACATTAGGGCAGGTTTCCCCTTGGAAATACTTTTGTAATCTAGAATACTGGATAATATAAACACTTCTTCAAGATGTTTGTGCTTTCAGTTTTTTTTTTTTTTTTTTTTTTTTTTAAACCTAATAAAAATTATTTGTTTTTATGTTAAATAATTGATGCATACTTTTACTAGAAATTCTTGAAAACAGGTGTCTGTATACTCTACTACTGCAAGTACTAGAGTGAGCAGGTTACTTGGTTGTTAAAGAAATTATCTAAATATTGTCTACAATAGCTGAAAAAGGGGATAAATTAAAATTAACTCAGCATGTTACCAGCTGAACTTACACCTTCAGTAGGACATATACAAATGGTGTTTTTCAGAAAAGTTCTTCAAGGAACAATGACTGCAGGGTGTTCCTCCTGGTGGTGTGGTCAAGTCATTTAACAATCCTTGTACTTTAACTTAAGTGCTGTACAATGATATCCTCAAAATATTTTCCATCTGATTTCTAGATTTGATGGACTTTGGCAAAGCACACTAACTTCTATCATTAGGTTAATGTGTGTAGTGATCCTGGAGAGAGCAGCTGAGAACTGTCAGAGGAAAATGTTTCACCAAGTACGCATCAGCCTGAGGTGAGGTGGAGGTGTTGCAGCTCCATGTCCCCAGGCTCAGCTGGGAGCAGGGCTGAAGATGTATTCCTGCAGGCACACATGCATGCATAGGACTCACATTACATATCCGTGGCCAGCCACACATGTGCGTATGCCATAAAGCTTCTCATCCACAAAATATGCAAAAAGTAGTTTAAGAAGTAACTAGGACAGGACAGGCTGTACTGGTCAGATACAGGGCATGGGCAGATGAGTGCACTAACCAGCCACCTATTTATGTGTGACTTGGCCGTTGCTTCTCCTTATCTTTCCATTTTCCTACTCTTGTGTCTTCTCAAATCAGCAAAACTTCTGGCTTTTTCCAGCTTTGTTTCCTCTTCTATACATCCTGTAATACGTCCTGTGATCTGAGATTGCTATTCCTTTGTGCCCTACAATGTGTCTCCTGGAAAGTAACCCTTTTAATCTGAAAAGGGATTTCCAGATTTCTCCTGACTTACCCCTTGTGATGGGTTTCACATCTGAACAATGAGGCTGAGGCTGTGCTGGGACAATACTGAGAGGGGTCCAGGTTGGATATTTGTTGTTTGGTAGTCGTTGGATTGGTTTCCCACCTGCATTTGTGCATCCCTGTGCTCCTCCAAGTTTGTGGAAATGGGTCTGCGAAGGGCAGATGCCTCCTGGGATGGGTCTGAGTGCAGCTGAGTGCTCCCTTCCTGCCACTGTCTCTTGAGCTCCTTTGTGGTTCTGGGGATTAACTTTATCACACAACCTAGCAGTAATGAATATAGTATAATGCCTCAAGAATAGCAGGCTGTGTTTGCTAGTTAGTTATAATGGAGCATTACTGTTGTCCAAGTTGCAATGTATGCGAGTCTCCAGTGAGAAAGATGTGCCTAATTGAAATAATTGTAAGTTAGATTGTTTTGCTGAGAATATTATGTTGTTTGCCTTTGCCTTGTCCTTACAATACTCTTCGTAACTGATCTTTTGATTTCTGTTTTTAATGATTTTTGTTCAGAATACTCAAACTGTAGATCATCTTTCACAAATGAGCTTGCAAAAGGGGAATTAAATTTACTTTGGTCTCTTTACTCTTCCTAGCTATATGTCATGTTGGTTATTTACAAGGTCATGATGTGTTCTACTAATTGTTGAATTATTCTGGCATGACAGTATTGTTTCATGTAGAAGTTTTTCCTGGGATAAACAGGGATAGCAGGAAAACAAGTTTAGACATTTCTGTGATTCAGAGCTTACAAAGGATCAGTCTCCAGTGCACAAAACTGCCTGTCACTGTAAGTGCAAGATGAAGCTTAATGGGCCATGAGAGAGAGGGATAAGTGATCTTTATCAGGGAATTAGTCCTTTCTGAGAGGCATCAACCAACTGGGGACACACATCATGAGGATGTATGCCCTACAGATGTATCTCTTTCTGTGTTTTGTTTGATTTCTAAAATCAGTGACAAAGTGATTGTCAATGGAAAAGATTGTAATTGGTTTAAATACCCTTTTGGCTAATATAATATTAAAAAACAAAAACAAAAACGAAAACAAAAGAAGTGTCCAGACTCAGAGAAGATACAACAGTCAGCCGGTGTGCTATCACAGGATTTTAACAGTAGTCATTGAACTGAGTTCTCATTTTCTCTTGTCTGTTTGAAATGGGCATAAGAATTTATCTCCCAATTGGTGTGCATTTAGTTACCTGTTAGGTACCTGCAAGGAAGCGCTTAACTTTATAAGCAGGTAGTTTAAGACAAAGGAAGTACTTAGAAGTGCTTGGGGAAGGCCTTTATGAGTTGAGCTTGACTAATTTCATTTAGCTGGTTGGGGGGGAAGTAGAAATGTGAAGCTTTCACTGGTGGATTCCAGTCTCTGGAATATGTGTTTAAGTAGGTTTGAGTATATTTGAGAAAACTGCCTTTTCTCAAACTCTATCTATGTCTTATCATTGGCGTGAGAAGCCATAGTGAAAATCTTGATGAAAACCAGCCTGTAATTGAAGTAAATCCCATCAATAATTCTATTTCCCAGATCTCCTCTTCTGCGAGGTATTCTGGAGTTTTTAGAGGGAGACAGAAGCTATTTGCCAAAATAGCTCCTTCTTATCCTACTTAAATCTGCACAGATGATAAATATTTAGCACTTTTCAATGTTTTTTTGTAGTCTCATGTCAACAAAAAATTTGAGCCAGTGTGATTTCAACATTCATATACTATGGTAGTTTTTTAATAATGGGCTTCTTTCTTTCTATCTTACAACAATCCATCAACAAACAGGGATGAAAGGTAGTGATCAGTGTTGCAGAATGAGAATGTGAACAAAGAGCTCAATGTTCAGATCAAAGGATTTTTATGTAAATGTATCTCATTCAGGCTTAACTGACTGAAAATTAGCCATTATTCCAGCATCTTTATAGGTTGACTTTTTAGCATTTTATCTTATAAATGGGCAATCTGTGACTACCCATATGGTATACAGGCAGTTGTTTTTCTTCAACTTGATGGCTGTGTTGCAGCTGTCTTCTTTTTAAAAAGTTGTCAGATTGTCTTTTGAAGTTATGTCTAATTATCCGAGTTTAGCTTCACCAAAGTGTATTTCAATATTGGGTTAAAATGCTATTTCAGTGTGACTAGAGAACCTGTCTACCCAATAGGAAACATTTCTAGATTCGAGTGAGTTACTGATCTAAACAGAGTTCTGACAGTTTTGTTGTGTATTTGATGTAATAGATGTATCAATGGCTACAGATGCAACTGCTATTACCAGTTTCATGTGCAGATCCAGTGTTTTCAGAATGTCTGCTCATAAGACAGCAGTGCTGCCATCATACAAATATTACAGGAGTAAGAATAAATTCAGTCTTCAAAAACATCAGTTAGAATGGTGCCTTCTGAACATATTCCAGCCACTAGTGGTTTTAGAAAAACTGGAAGTTTCAAAATTTTTATAGCAGTTTATTTTACAGAGAACATTACAATAATATTTATGAGGTTTGTTAGAATTTTCTGAAAATTGTTTAAATCAAAACATACTTTCTACAACTTGGTCTTTTTGGCCCTTTCAAATATCTTCTTTTTTTGACTTCTCATAACTCATTAAATACTTGAAAAAGTTTTCAGAGACTCACTTGATGGTAGCCCACCTATAATGAAAAAAAGTTCACAGTAGATGGAGATATCTTGAAGAGATCTCAAAAGGTAATATTGTCATCATCCCTGCTTAATTAAATCAAGAGAGGACTTGTGTTTGGATATTCAAACAGCCACTTGCAGCATACATATGTTTTCTCTGTTGAAATCCTGGATTAACTATGCACTGTAAGATGCAAAGTCCAATAATTAGCATTAATAAACTTCAAAGACAGCAGCATGGGAAAGCGCATAATACAAATATAATTACAAGCTGTTATGATAGTTTACAAAAATATTCATGTGCTTTGTGTTGCTTTCTGCTTTGATTTCTGTATGGAGGTTATAACAAATAAAATGGTCTCCAGAGATTATTTCTCTTACTGTTGAGAAAGCACATCTCATACTTACTATGCAGCTTTCTAATTCTCCACTGTTTCCCTTCCCTTGGGTATGAGCTTTTATCCTGTAAAAATGAGGGTTTAACATTCTGAGTCTTAAATGTTGAAATAGTTCAGTGTATTACCTATTTCCCCACTGTATTTTATGCACCAAGGGCTTGTAACTCAGCACTTGCTGGATTCCAGCACTTTCAGAAATAAGCTATGCTCTGTGAGGGACAGCTGCAGTTATGCCACTGTTTGCTACTTACAGTGAATGCTGGGCAAACAGAAATATTCTTCCCTGAGGTAAATAAAATGACTGGCAAAGTAATGTTGTATTTGAATATGAAACAGTCATACTAGGCAGACCTCCCCATTTAATAAGGTTCACATTATCAATCAACAGAAATAACTCTTGCATTAAGGTTAGCAAAATTGAAGTATGCAAAATATACAAATCTTCAGTGCTAAGGAATGTACAGGATTGGACAGGATCATCTTTTATGAGGTCCAGCTTTTCATAGATGTAATTTTACATATAAAATTCCCCATACCATTACTATTCTGTTCAAAAATCATTTATTCCAAAACATGAATTAGGTTTTCTGTTTCCCTATGCAATTATTTCTCTTATATGCGAAAATAATAAATAACAGTATGAGTTTGTTGGGGTATTTTTGGCTTGGATTGGTTTGGTTTGCTTTGGTTTGGTTTAATTTGGTTTGTTTTTTTTGGCATAGCATATCTGGTTTGACTTGGCTGATTTATGTCATCATTTTTGCCAAAGGAACAATTCCATGATGTGATAAGATAGAGTTGGTCATGCTATCAGATATGTTGATGAATGGCA
Organism: Sitta carolinensis; assembly: GCA_032173965.1. NCBI lineage: Eukaryota > Metazoa > Chordata > Aves > Passeriformes > Sittidae > Sitta > Sitta carolinensis. The sequence continues at coordinate 75,567,448 of CM063284.1, forward strand.
GATGATCTTCAGATTTAGGACAGGTTCTTTTTTTCTCTTTACTATTACCTGTCACACGTCATAATGACTTAGCCCATCTAGGACATGCCTAATGCTTTCTATCTTTTGTTTTAATTTTTTTTTTTTTTTTTTTTTTGTTCTGGTCTATAGGAAACCAGAATCTTATCTCACAAGGCCTTTTTCACTAATACATTATTGGTGTATTATGCAGTTATGAATATACCCATGTCAATCTCTATCTGTAGAATAAAAATACCATCACTAGTAACTGAAGGAGGTCAGGAAATAGGGTACACTATATTCTACAGAAATATCGTTAGGAGCTGAATAAACAAAGAGTTTAAACAAGAGTTTCAGAGGGGTTTGTGTTGGAAGGGACCTTAATGATCATCTAGTTCCAACCTCTAATGATCATCTAGTTCAACCCTGACGTGAGCATTGCTCAAAATTCTGCCCAACCCAGCTTCGAATACATACAGGGGTGGGGCATCCACAAGTTCTCTGGTCAATCTGTCCTAGTGTTTCACCACCTTCATTGTGTAAAAACTAAACAAGTAAACAAAATCTAATAAAATACCCCAAATTTCCCAACAAACAAAATAATAATAAAAAAAAAATCTTCCTTATATCCCATTTAAAACTACCCCAAATCTACCCATTTTCCATTTAAAACTGTTGCCCTATGTCCTGTTTCTACAGGCCTTGGTAAAGACTCTTTTCCAGTCTGTCATATAAGCCTTACTGCATTGAAAGGCCCAATGATGTCTCTCTGGAGCTTTCTTCAGGCTGAACGACCCCAACTCTCTCAGCCTGTTCTCCTAGAGAGGTGGAACACTTCTCAAACCATTAATAGCTTTACAGATACATTCTGTATGAAGCAATAGTTATTGAAGACTTTTCAAATTACTGTATTGAATATACAACAAAGACTATAACTATGCTTCCTGTAATTTATCAGGAGACTAAATTAGTGGATCACAAAAAATATCTTTATTATTTGGGCACATGTACATTGTGAAAGACAAGTCTTTTTTGCCTGTTTCTTTTGATGACTTTCTCAGCAGCATAAAATCTTTCTGAATTAAATGATGTTAATGATAATTTTATTTTTTTAATTATTATTTTGAAAAATAGATAACCTGATCAGGCTACAAGATCAATTGGCAAGCAACAGAAACTTGTCTACTGAGAAAATTGGTGTTAAAGTGGCACAAAGTTCTGCAAGTTCTTACAGCTTTGATTTGGATTTATAAACCAGGGAAGTATATTAAAACTACACAAAAGTTGTTTGAATGAGGAACTGTTGTGTGTTGTTCATTCAGAAACATTATCCCATTGCAAGGTTGTGGATGATGTCAGCTAGAGAAATGTAATTTTTGTTAAGTTACTGGGCTAAAGTTGATAAATGTTTCTACTACTGTTCAGGAAGCAATGTTTTTCCTAAGAGATCTTCAACAAAAACAGTGATTTTAACTGCAGTAGTCTAAGCCCTACTGGAGGTTTAAGCAGCTACCTCTTCCTTTGACACTTAATAAAATTATCAGTAAAACCTAGATTTTGGGAAGTGCATTGATAATGTTTACTGTCCAGTTCCTAAGTTACTACTTGTCCAACAGAATCAGAGGTACCATGAAGAGTCAATAATTCTACTAATGGGCAGCTAGAATTTTTTTCAAGTGAAGCCCTAGCGTAAATGAATGTTCTCATTCATTTTATGAATCTGTTCATAATGGTGGATTTCAAATTGCATCATTGATGTGCTAGCACATCATAATGGTCTGGTCTCTCTCTCCCTGTATTTGCCTTAACAATACTTTCTTAAAAAAAATTGCTCCAGAAAATAGATACCAAACTCCTGGGAACCATTACTTAGTCAATGAATTATTCCAAGAAACCAGTTGATATGGCATGCCTCAACAAACCGTGAAATTTCAAGTGGTGTGTTCGTAAGATTGCTTATAATACATACATTCTTATAATGCTTTTATTAGAAAAAGGTAATGTAAAAATAATTTTCTGTTTTGCTGGTGATATATCTGCTTTCTTAAAGCTGTATACCAAACATGAAAGGAAAAGCTTTCTTGGAAAAATGTGATTTTTTTTTTTCCTCTTGATTTCAACAGTCTATTGTCTGTAAACATAATGAAAGGCAAACAAATGAAACCAGTGCATGACAGGAACTGAAACAGCCCTACCTGGAAAATGGAAATTTGTAAACGGTTAGGAGTCCAAACTTTTTTCCTGTTTTCCATTAACACACTGTAACAGTGCATTAAGAAAACAACCCTCAGTTTCCAAGATGAAGGAATACCTAGAATAACAATTATAATATATAATCAAGAAAAGGTTATTACTGGTCAAAGGAAAAGAAGTAGGTATGTCATAATGAAGAAGCTATTCCAAGTATATATGATAAAATATGTGAGGTAAGAAGAAGAGTGTGTTTCACGGAAATTTGTGAGAATTATGAGCACAAAAGTAGTGGATACATGCACAAAAAAAGCATAAAACTAAATGGAAGATGGTACAAAGCTGAGCTTTAGGCTAATAAAGAGAATATATATTTTTAAAGAGAGTAGAAATTCTCTTGCACTTTCTAACTGACTGATGTACCTACGACCTACCTATGACCTTCCTTTTTTTTTTTTTTTTTTTTTTTCTTTTATATGTATGTGTTCTATAGTCACTACTGAGACTGGATAGATGATGAGACTGGATAGATGAGTTTGACTTCCTGACAAATCAGTGCTGCATCTCACAAATTTATTTTGGTGTTCCACTGCTGTTATATTATTACTTCTCTGTTTACTTAGTATCAGGATGATTTGGTAGCTATAGCTTTAGGGAGACTTACTGTCAGTTTCCTTCTTGACATATGACTTTATCCTAACTTTTTTTTTACTATAAATGAGAATAAGATTTTTTTTTCCCAATTTCAGCCTTGTAATAGAACATGGAATAAATCAAATTTGGTGTTTCTTATATTGGTAGACTTATCTAAGTCTGGCATTGATGCCTTGTACTGCAGAAAAAAAAATTGTGCTGTAAAATGAAACAGTATGGTGCTGATGCCTTTTGTCCAATAGTAATGATCTCTCTTATCAGTGAAGCATGTGTTGTTAGACAACTTTACTTATTCTGTGTCCTTCTTATAGACCTTCACTGTAATAATGATGTTTTCTTTCAGTTACCTTCTGGGACTGATTTATTTCATCTGAGAGCTCTTGTAGCACATAACTTCGTGCTTCACAACCAGGGTTCCAAACCTTGTTTTCCTGTTGAGAAGGTCCCTTCCTTGTTGTTGATAAGGATGCTTATTTGAAATTATAACTCAACACAAGGGATTCCATTCTTCTATCTGCCCATTGGCTAATTCCATGAAGAATGAAGTAATTTTTTTCTTCTTTTTCCAGGAGTCTAAAAGGATTTAGATAAGTTAATCTGTTTTCTTTAGTTTTACTAATATCGTGAGCTGTCAACTAATATGTTGAGCTCCAGTCTAAATGCATGTCTATTTTTGTCTAACAGCAAAATTGCCTGTAACTTCTCATGACTCCAGAGCTGAAAATGAACACCAAATTAGTATTCATACTTTATTAGAATGCTCAAATTAGGTTTAATTTGAAGTATATATGTATGTATATGTCGTAGCATCATAGTACACTCTGAAATGTGAAAATGGAATAGACATCAAAAATAAAGATTGAATTGTTAGTGGAAATTGGACTTGTTTTCATTTTTAAAATTAATTGACTCAGTGTCCTGATTGTAACTAATTGAATCGGTATTCTAGGCTTGAACTTCATGCCTGAGTATCACCCCTCTTCATATGAACTTAATTAACCAACTTGCTTTAATGACAATATTGTAAACAGCCTAATAAAGTGACTGGTGTTCAACAAATTAATCCCCTTCAATAATAGAGAAACAGTGTGTCTACACTGCTATATTATTTTATCCTGTTGGTGGGAATAGACTTCAATACATGCAACTGGGAAAAGCCATGAAAGAGATTTAGGCCCATTGTAAAAACATAGTATGTAGTGGTGTGTTTGGATCTCTTGCAAAATAGGTCCTGGCTAGTTATACATGTGTATATAATGGTCATGTTCATGCATTTCAAACATTAGTTGATATGTGTCTGTGTGCACATAGGTTTAAAGGAAAGGGTTAAACTAAAAGAAAAATCAACAAAATCCCTTTGTGTTTTAGGAGCACTGCACTGGGTAACAGTTGAGATTCCAGTCACATGCTCTGTTTTTCCTGAAATTTTTCTTTTATTTTCTGTGGTTCTTGAACAGAGGCAGTTTGTAACAGGAGACTATTGCCTGGTACAACGAGTCTTCAGGTTAGTCAAGGCAACCACCAAAATCAAAGGCTCTATTTCTGAAAAAAATGTGTGTATAATTCTGCATTACATTTATAGAGTAATTGGGTTCAAAGGGGCCTTGGGAGGTCCCCTAGTCTGACTTTGTGCTCAAAGCAGGATCAACACAGAATTGAGACCAAGTCTTAAAAATCTACAATGATGGAAATTGCACAACCTCTTTGGAGAACTTCTTCTACTGCCTAATTATCCCCACCGTGATTTCTCTGCTCCCTGCCACAAGTCCTTTTCCCCTTTTATTAAATTGCAATCTGTGTTTCTTTGTTCATGTTCATTGTGTCTCGTCTTCTAGCTCCGTGCAAAGAGCTCCTTCCCAAAGGGCAAGAGCTTGGTTTAGCCCTCCCTTGCTGAACTTGACTCAGTTATTCAACACCTGCTTTATAATCAGGGTCCAAAAGTAGACACAGTAATCTAAATATTGTCTCACTAGCACTGAGTAGGAGAGACTAATCCTCCCTTCAGCCTCCTGGCTGTGCTCCTGTTAGCACAGACCAGGATGCTCCTGGCATACCTTGTGGCCAGGAGGCACTGCTAATTCAGGCTGAAATATAAACATGCTTCTCTGCTTGTCTCTTGGGAATATAGAATTTGCCTTGCAAGGCTGAAATTGTTTCTTTGGAATTCACATGTGCAGTATTTCAGATGAAAGTAGGAAGAGTCATGAAGTTCTAAATTGAAGCACAATAAATTCTTTGATCAATTTGCTGCCTGATGCATGGGTGTTCTGACAAATCTGTACATTGTCTAAAAATAAAAAAGTTCTTTTTGGCTATGTGAGTGTTGGCATTGACTTTCACAGCTCCTTTACCAAGAACAAAATGATACTGGCTTGCATAAACTTTAACTTATTTTAATCATGACCAAAAAATGCACTTCGTATTTCTTTTTTCCACAAGTATTAAATACTGTCTGTTGCAACCTTGTGGTGGGCTACGTCAAATGTCAAAATATATCCTGAGTTTTTTTGGTTCTGTTTCCTTCAAAGAAAAAGAAAAAAAAATAAAAGGTCACTCGGGCAAGTATCTAACTATTTGTGTTGAATTATATCTTTAAGGCATATGATGCATCTGCTTTTGAAGTTATATTCATATTTGGAAATAATTATTTATTTCAAATTGCTTCAAGCTGGTGGAAAGGTCCTCTGAGATTTAATCAAATTCAAGTTCTTTGCTCAGACTATAAAACAATCCTCTTCAGTAACTTTCTGTAGAATATTCTAAAATAAAGTTCTATTTAAACACCTTTTTCATAATAGATAAAATCAACAGGAAACCCCTTTATGCTACTTTTCAGGCTGCTTGTCCCCTTTCAGGTTAGTACTAGTAATACATTTCATCTGTTATCATAAAAGAAACTTGGCCAAATGCAGAAATAACAGGAAGAATTTTATCTATTGTTTTGTGGCTTTTGTCTTATCAGCTCAGCCAACATATATATATATAATGTCAATTGAATTTATCTCTGAAATGTCTTGAGCCCAAAACAAGAAATGCAGTTATTGTGAGGGATTTATAAGAGGTTATCTTTAGAATTAAAAGGACAATTTATTACTCTAACAATTAGCTAAAGTATAAAATGTTATATGTATGTCAACAATTTAATCTAAATTGCAGTTTGCTAGTAGATGTTGAGCCAAATATTCTGTTCATGAATTTCAGTGATAACTGAAAGAAAAGACACTAAATCTGTTTGTGAAACTTTTTCATTTTGCATTTATTTCTCTTCATAAATATCTACATTGATATTGACTTCTTTTGACGGTTGCACTTATGTTAGCTTGTCTCATTCTTAGTAATTATATTTCATTTTGACCTTCTTATGGTTCTTGTCTTTTCCCCACCAGTAATTATAAATCATTAAGTGGTGGAAAAATTCCTTCCAGAGTTGTTATCCTTTATCAGGAAACTAACTTCTTTATACATAACTATGCTTAAGGGATGAATCTTGTCAACCTTGGGACTTCTGAAGGAGCCAAAACTCATTCACAACAGATGTTGGTAATTTACCTTGCATCTTTAACTTCTTCTTCTTCCTTTTTTCCATTTCATCTAAATTAGATGATTTTGTTAGAATTGCAAAGAGAAGTAAATAAGGCATTTAACCCTACTTTATCTATTCTTTTTCCTTCATAGAGGCTTCACTTTGAAATCCTCTCTAATTTTACTCTAGTTTGTTAGAAATTTTCATTGTAGACAACCTGAAACTTGGTTGCAAGGGAAAGAAAGAAAAAAAGGTGGTATTGTTTTTTATCTGTATTTTACTGTCCATGTACAGCCTTTTATTTTCCATAATTTTAACCCTGTGATCTGTTTCCATTTTTCTCTCTCACTCTGTCAAGGCTTTTACACTTCAGGCTTGGTTTCCTCCAGCATATCTGTCTGTCTTTATCTGTTGTAAAGAAGCAAACATAAGAGAAAGTACAAGAGGAAGTTGTGATAAAACATAAAATAAATGGGAAAATTTCTCTGTGTAATCATGGTCTTATGTAAAGGATTTTTAATTGCGTTAGATTCTCTTTAGATTCTCTTCCCTGTACCTTTGGTTGCTGCTCACATAAAAAAAATCCTGAAATTCTCTGCAACTTCTATAAAGATGGAGCTGGTAATTACAAATTCTGATTTGTAATGAAAGAAAACACCTAAGTACATAGAGCACATCTATGTAATCTTTAAGCTGATGTGGATGGAAGGGGAAACTAATGTCAAAATTATGGAACTGGTTTAGGAATATTATTTTTGGAACAAAGTTCAGCTACTATTGAGGTTTTAAGGCTTTAGAAACTCTTCAAGAGTTTGAATTTTAAGAGCGGTTTTTAGTGTTGAAGATTGTTGGTTTGTTTTTGGTTTTTTTGGGTTTTTTGTTCCAGCAGGAATTGGAAACGTTTTTTTTTTTTGTTGGTAAGCTTATGTTTTTGTTTCAGAGAGATTCTTCCTACTGGCAGTTGTGCTGGATCATTTTTCTTTGCAACTCAGTTTGAGTTTTTAACCTAACCAGTTGGGTGCCATTCATAGTCCTTATGGTCTTTAATTAAATTAAAAGGAAAAAAAATTCAACACCTGATGAGTGCTTCAGGGAGTGTATTTGTCAAGCACATAAAGTGGTTTTATGTGACTCTAAAACTGCTCACAGTAGCTTCAATACAGCCAAATTCTAATTTGGAAAATTTCCCAAGGCCAGGAATGATGTCTAATGATGGCATTGCAATTAGAAAAAAACATGTCAGGGTTATAACAGTTGCACATACTCATGTTATTTCTATCACTTGACTAATTTAATTTTTGTTTAACTAGTCTCCTTTGTCTGCAGCTATATATTGTTTTCTACTGATGATCTTATGCTGCATATGTTTTTCTGACATGTTCCCTTGTCAAAGTCTGTTTTGTATTCGGCCTAGTGCTGGTTGTCTTGCTAAGGCCCAATTCTGCACCACTGTCCCTGACTGATGCCTGGAGAGGCGACCTGGAACAGAGGCTAGACAGAGTTAAGGGAATAAAGTAGGTATTTATTAAAAGACATTCGAAGGATACACCTTGGGCAGTACAAGAGTTCGTCCAAGGCTCCACCCAAGATGGATGATGGGACACACACATTTTCACATTTTTATAAATTTTGGTCCATTTACATATTTGGGTTGATTGTCCAGTTACAGTGTCAGGTTATGAAGTCCCATTGTCCCAGATTGCTCAATTCCCTGTTTATACCTTTTGGGACTGAAGTTGTAATGGTGTCCTTGGTTCTCAGGATGAAAAAGGATTGTTTTGTCTAACTAAACTCTGAGAGGACCTGCTAACACTTTATAGGAAGTTTAGAGTTATATACAAATGCAATACAGAATCGGGAAAATATGAAAGCTAAAACTTAAGGCATCACAACAACTGACTGAGATGATGGAGAAGTCGACATGCCGTGTTGATGCCTGTCCCTGTGGGAGTCTGAGCCATGCTACAACACTGACCAGCATTACCTCTATCTTTGCTGGAGTGCTGTTTACTCACAGGTGTGATAACTAGTGAGTTGGCAAGATATTTTCTTACTCTAGTCCAAAATAACCCGTTACTATGAATACATGTCAGAGTTTTAAAGTAAGTTTCATGAGCATGAACTGAAATCCAAAAATATCTGGATTGTATGACTCAAGAAACTTAGTATTAGATTATTTCGTGTGTTTTGGGCTTCAGGACACTACAGTATTTTCACTTGCTTTAGCTTTTGAGGTGAGGAAATTTTTGAAAATCATATGAATTAAAAGAAAATTCATTTGGCAAAAGATACTAACATACTTTTGTCTTTGTAAGTCACTTGTTCTCTTAATATACTTTATATACTAATTAATACATTTGAAGGCTGATGTGAGAAACTATATGATAGATAAAATTAAAGAGGAATTTTTCTGCATATTTACTTGCTTATGTAAGCAATATTACATACTGAACTATGAAGGTTGTAAATCAAGACATGGAATTCTGTCATCTGCAAAAATTCATGGGAAAAAAATTAGTTCAGTGAACAATGAAGAAGTCATTTTAAGTTATATAATTATTGTCAAACTGCTGATAATTATGTGGAGCCAAAAACATTGCCTTGTGAAGTGTAACAGTGAGAATAAGTTATATTTCATCATCACAATAATAATAGATAAAAATGTATTGAATTTCCTGTTTATGAAGTAATTGAGTAGCAGTGAACATGGGGCAAACTGATAACTGCTGGAATGAACATAAACAGAAAATAATTACACCTTTTATAGACAGAATTAAAACATTTCTGTTTCTGCATAATAATAAAAATTAAGATTAATCTATATGTAGAAAAGAAGTTCTTCTAATTTGCATTATCATCACCATGCCTGCTTTATCCAGCTACAGGTGACGATAATATGCACAATAACCTTACTAAAAATAATGTCTTTACACTTGTATTATAATGTGCACACATACCAAATAATTTATATGCCTGTTTCAAGATGTGCACTAGGTAAAATGAAATGCCATATGTTTCATTTTGAAAGGAAAAATCAAATTTTGTGACCTTTCCAGTGTGTGCCCACATGCTTCATGACAACCTTGCAAAATTGTTGTGAAACATACAGCTCAAAACCAAAATTTTATTGTATGGCTATAAATATGAAGAAAACAAATTCTTCTGCCATGTCTTACCGTTTAAAAAGATTGCTTTAGAGTGAGCGGAGTTTTTCAGATGTATTAGTGAGGAGAATGCTGCTGAGTAAGTTGTGTTAATGTGCTTGCAGGCTTGACAGAAATCAGGCAAGAAATAACAGCCAGTCTTCCAAATCTTGGGATCTGTGTACATCCAATGGACTTTTGTTTTTTAATGTTATGCAGAGCAGACACTTGTTTTTGTTTTGTTTTACTGAACAGCCTTTTCTTGTGGATGGCTTCCAAGGAATATAGGTGGATTTTTATTCAAAACAGACGGTGAATGCCAGTTTAAAAACATCACCTTAGCTTTCTTTATTTCCTTATTGTAGGAAGCAGCTTTAGTAAGCAATTATAAGTAATTAAGTAATTTTCTGCTGTATGGAAACCAGAAAGTAAGATATTTTTTTTTTTTTGGAGGCGGGGGATAGTTCTCAAGAAGGACCTAACTGTTAATTACAAAATGTTGGAAGGCATTGCGATACAACAACTATGTGTGTATCCTAAGTGGCTATAAAAACATAAAAACCCCTTGATGCTGGTATTTGTACCGTGAACTTGGTATATTATTCACAGTCAGACTTGCAATGCAAAAAGAACCCTGTAAATTACATTACTTCTGCTCACAGATCCAATATTTTAAAACCTATCCAAAGCCTGTCTTGGCTTACATTAGGAAAGATACCTAATATACCTACAGTATGTCAATATAGCTAGAATATATTAAAGTCAATATCTGTCACATTTGTGAGCATGTTACTATGGATGATGATTTTCAACATTCATTTATTACAGTTTTTTCTTTCCTAATAAGTACGTTTCCATATTTTCCATGCTAGCTTCAATAGAAATGATCCAAAAGATAACCTTTCATTAAATATCGCTGAGTTGTTTATAGAACCTAGCCCATCAGTCCTTTGATTAATGAAAAAAATCCTTCTCTCTATCTTGATACATTTAGCATATAAATGTTTTTAAATATGTGCATAATACATATCTAGCAGTTCAGAGCATTGGGTTTTATTGTGGCTGTACTACAGAGCTATACCGTTTGAACAGAGTGTGACACAGCTTGGTTGACTGTAAACAGCTCTGCTCTTCTTGTACTTAGTGGTAAAAGGATGTGAAAGGTGTTTGCACTGAAAGCAAGACAGAACTCTGGTTGTCACAATACTCTAGCACCTTTCTTGGCTGCTGTAGTGATATTGACATTTTTATATTTTTGGAATATTGCTGAATAATTGGAGCCTGAATAATTAATGCAAAAACAATTTGTTGCACATCAGCTTTCCTAATTGGATTCTTAAGTGGGCACACACATTAATTGATATGTAAATTTTTTAATGTGAGAATATATATGTATTATGTATTTATTAAACCCATTCTTTATGTCTTGCATTTAAAATACTAGATGTGTATCATTGTGCTTGCTTGCATTGCAGACACCTGACTTTTACTAGATAGCTACTTTTTTCCTGAATTTATAAGCTCAGGAAACAGGAAATTTCCTAACTATAGATATTACAACTCTGCTGGTACCCATAGGATTAAATATTTTGCCAGTTGTGATAGATTATTTGTTTGAGCCTAAGGAAGTTCAGAGAAAAAGGGAAAATATTCTCTATAGGAAATTATATAGAGAAGTGAAAGGATTGAGTAGCTAATAAAGGACTGCTAAATCTAACTTTGCTTGTAAGCACCCTAATATTTTTCGTAAGTACTTTAGTATGACTGGATTCCCTGTCCCAGAGTGTAGTACAGGTTGTATACATTGGTTCAGCAGACTCAGTCAACATTTTTGTGTCAGATAAACATATTTTTTCTTAGGATGAGCCCATATGGCTGAGCTGTATAGTAGTATTGATCTCCACATGTAACAGCACAATGAAATGGCTTCCTGTTGTATGCATCCAGACAAATGCCCAGCAAAAAGCTGTCATTTTGCCATCCAGATCCTGGTCTTGTGTTATTTTAAAGCCCTAAGGCAAGTGACAAAGATTCTTTCAAACAAGGTGATGTCCATACTCATACATATGTACATGTCAACTTTTCCTCTGTGTGTCTCTCTCATAGCATAATGACTGGTCCTGTGTCCCTTTTTCTTGGGTAAAACAAAAGGGATTTTTGTGGGCAATGTTTCAAACCTTTTTATGGACAGTATTTCAAATAGGGGAACTGACCTCTATATACTTCTTGGTCATTACTTGATACTAGTCACTATTAAAAATAGAAGACTATACAAATGTGTGTTATGTAGTCTGGAATATTATCCATATTTACAGTTAAAAAAGCATAATTTGGGCAGTCTCTCCATCTGCTTACTAATTTATGCATCTGTGGTCTTGTAGGGCATGAAATCTGTGTGTTAATAGAGTGTGGTGCTGGCTTTCTGGAGTTTAGGAATTTGCACTGATTTCTGCAGCTGAGTTATCAGGTTGTGCTGAAGTTCCTGAGTATAACATGAGACCCTGTCTGTAAAAACTATCATTGTTAGAACTTTTGTCTTCTCACCTTGCTCATTTTTTAACCAACATGGCTGCTTGTCGGCTGACTCATGGGAAGATGTGACACTAGGCTTCCTATGGGAAGATGTCTTGTCTTGCACTTGACATTTATGTGTGATTCCCCTCTCACCTGCTGTTGATAGACTAAATGTTCATGTCTAATATAAGTTATGTATCTGAGCTTCCTCTTAAGTCATGTGTGTCACAGTAAGGACTATCCCACCAGCATTTCAGTAGGAAGACTTGTCCTTTTGGCTATGCTTCTCTTTCTCCAGACTAAAGACCTCTGGGGCCAGCTAAGATGGAAAGCTGAGTTGTTACAAGCCAGCTCAAGTCAGCCCTACTGACCTTACCTTCTCATGTAGCAAAGGCCCAGATGCCAGCTATGTCAACTGGTTGGATTTCTTGCCTCAGATGCAAACTGAGTGAACCCCTGATTATGAATTAAACCATCATGATACTCTTGCTAAACCAGAGGGCACAATCAGCCAGCTTCTTACTGCTTTTCCTTCTAGTATCTTATGCCAAAAACAGCAGGAGAAATTTCTGCTACCGGGCATTGCAAGGACATAGAAGTGTCAGTAATTCTTTCAAAAGTTGTAGTTTCTTAATTTTTTACTACTTCTTTTGAAATTCTATTTACACAATTTTGCCAGCTGTACCAGCTGCTGTCAGACCTAAATCTAGAAGCTTCTGCTTTGGGATATTTGGGTTGTTGCACTTTTTATAAGTTCCCCTTAGGTGCTTTGATCTGTAGTTTTGGTGCAGATAGCAAGACCAAGGTCTAAGGGGAGAAGGCAGAAAACGAAAAATGTTCTCAAGTGATGATGCCTCTCATGTAGTACGTAAACAGCTTTTGTTCAAACCAGACATTTCTTCAGAGGATATTATTTGTCTCTGTTGCATGGTGTTAGACAAAAAGATCTAGCAAAGAATTAGTGATTAAGTGTCATGATGTTTCCTGACTTCTGTGTTTCTTGTAGCTTATGCTGTCTCAGCCCAAACAAAAGTGGGGACTATCCATTTCTTTTATTTTGCTACCTCCTCCCATAATTAATTATTGACTGTACTTTGCTATATTTACCAGTTCATAATGAATGGTAAGATTTTATGAAATTAATTTAGGTGTTAAAAAAAACAAACTGCTAATTAAAATTACTAAATGGTGTTAAATTTCTGAAGATGTTATGTATTGGTGCTGGAATCTTCTACGAATGCAGCCTTTCAGTCTAAGAAATCAGTAGTCATCCAAGTAATCACAAATTGACTATACAATACTAACTAAAAAGTTCAATCTGTATATAGAGAACTCACTCATGAAAACCCCACCCCACAAAATGAGTGTTGTATGTTGTTTAATCCCATTCAATACACATGACTTATTTGAGCCAAGAAATGTTAGGTGATATGCTTTTGAAAACTCTTTTAGCAGTATGTGGTTCAGTGATTACATCTCCAAGATAAAAAACCAAACCAACCAAACAAAAAAAGATAAAATTTATTTATCATTGGATTACTGTAATTTGCTTTAAAAGTAGACTAAAGACTGTAGGAAAAATGTTGGCATTTGAAGAAGAGGCTTAAAATTGTATTTTGGAAGAGGCAGTTTGGAAAGGTTTTCTGATTGTGTGGTAAGCAACTCTTGCAATATAGTAATTAATACTTATAAATAAAACAGATGCAAGTTGGGGAGATCAGTGTTAAAATCTGAAGTTGTCTTAATCCAGTCGTGTCATCCCTATGTCAATCATAGTACTGTAAAAAGAAGTTAGAGAAGTACTTGACAGATTTCTAAGCAGGAAGAACAAAAAATGTTAGCATAGTTTATCATCAAGTGGAGAATATTCCATGTGTAATTTTTTTATTCTATTATTTCAAAGGTTTATATTCCTTTTTCTTTTGTCAGCATTTAAGTATTACTTTTAAATTATTTCTTGAAAATAAAAAAATATGCAAACTAGATTTATTTTTGAATGGTTGTGTACTGCTTTTAGTGACTGCATCTTGAAGTTGTTTTCTGCTAGAAAATCTGTTCACTCTGTAAGAAGTTACAGTTTAAAAAAGAGAATGGGAAATTTCAAAACAAACTTTGTGTAATAAACCAGTGGTTCTCCATTTTTTGGTGCATATTTAAATCTGCTGATGTAGCTATTCTAAAGATGCATTGTCAGCCAAGGAAATGACCTATAATTCTGTTGTGTTCAAACACAAGGAAACAGCAGCTGGAATGTAGTACAAGGACTAAAGCAGTAAAAAAGCAATTAATAAATTTTTGTGGTTGCTTGGCCAAACCCTGCAGCCAGAGTAGGACCATTATTTCTGACACCACTAAATTTGTTAAAATAGTTTTAAGGCACTCTTGCTATTGGGAGAAAAACATTCAAGGCTGTTTTGTCTGAGGTATTATCTACCAAGTACCTGTTAATTCTCTGAATCATTCTCTGAATTTAATGATAGCTTTATAACCCTGGAATTAATTTAGTAATTGATTCACATAACCTTAATTACAGTGTGAAGTAATGGAACTCTGATTGTACATGAGCCAGACTATAATCTGTGATGCATGCACTCTGGAAGAAAAATCCTGTCAGAAGTGAATGATCTTCATGGGCTGTGGATATTTAAAAGTACAAGATGACAAAAGAAATCCAAATAAATAATCAATATCTTCATTTCTTTAGCTAATGGAAATCCAGTTTAAGAGGATTCTGTTGTGTATGTGTATCAGCATAATTTTAATGATTTACTGGCTTTCTAATAGAGTCACAGTGTCTGTGTCTGTCAATTATCTGTGATAGCTTTTTAATCTATTGGTCAGTTCATCTTAAATTTGTCAGGCAGTGGAAGCCTGCAGGCAGTAAAGGAGTTCTGGTAAGTCTTGTGAAATTCTGTGGTAGGAATGGAGTCTGTACCTCTGTCCGTGCTGGGGGAAGGCTGGCAGAATGCAGCGCTGGAGAAGGGGCAGCCAGGTGCCTGGCCCCTGGCCATTTGCCAAGGCAGACACATGCTACCTGCTGGGGCTTTGACATGGATATGACTTCTGTTTTAGCTGTCTGGCCAAAAATGGAAACCAGGAGTGGGAGGGAGGAAAATTAAAGGGTTTAGATGGCACAGAGGAAAATAAGAACACTGTGGGAAAGAAGGTGAAGTGAGGCACATGGTTGTAGCAAAAGAAACTATAGCTACGTGGACAGAGGACCCTGCTTACTGAAATGTCCACAAATTTTTAAGGAGACTTAAGGACATGTTTATTTTTGATCTACTGCTCCATAGAGAGAGATCATGTAGCTCTATCACTAATTGTGTAAAGAGACTGTATGGCAAATCTAGACCTGCATATATCAGGTATCTGCCCTATCTAATGCAAACTAAGACCAAAAAATAAGTTTTTTTCTGGGAATACATATGTAAAAATTGGTTGTTTATGGAAAAGAAGTTTGTCAAGGATGGGTAAGTGCTGACAGTATCTCACACACAAGTGTTGTGTTACCTATTGTAGCTCTAGGAAATGAATAGGTAAGGAATTTAGATCTGCCCTGCTTCTGACATTTTCAGCTATTCATTTGAATATCCTACAGAGTAAAAACAGTATACTTCCTAAGTCTGTTGAAAGGACAGACAGTCTTTGTCTGTCCTTTCAACAGACTTAGGAAGTATTTGTGAAATGTGAACAGGTGCTGGAGGCAGTCTGAAAAAGTGTCCATATATATCTCTTAAAGCACTTGGACTACTTGGGAGAATAAAAAGCAGTATAACAATATAATAATCTGAATCCCACTAAAAATCAGTATTATTAAATGCTGCTTAATAGAACTCCTTAAAGACTTTTTTTGAACCTGTTTACTCCCAATAAAATTAATGCCCAGAGAAAAAGAATTGCAAAGAAAAGTAAACCTGTTTGCAGAAATTTGCCTTCTGCTGTCTGATTGCATAGTATATAAAATATCTGAATATTACTTATATATTCAATTACTTATACATTAGATACTATATTTTGAAAGACTGGCAGCAGTCACCTTGACAGAAGAGGTTACAGTGACAGTGCTACTTTGTTGCCAGTAGCAACACCTGTGTTAAATGTGCTTTAATTAAGTTTGAGTTTTGAAGTTATTGCTGTCACCGTACTTGGTGACATTTTATGAAAACGAGGTAGGAATGTTAACACAGTTCATCAGCCAGGTGGTCTCTGCCCATTTCTCTCTTTGCCAACTTGTCACTCCAAGTCTACTGTCCTCAGGAGAAAGGTGACATCCTGCTGGAAGACATCTAGTGGGGAGGGATAGATAATTCTGGGGTCAGTTAATGCTGCATTTAGACAAATAAGTCAGGTTCACTTAAATACCTTTATGAATTAACTCCAGTGCGTAACTCACAAACTTCTTTGAAGATGGAATGCAGTAAATTCATATGGCTTCATCTTTTCCTACTATATTTACAAAGTTACACATTCCTTAAATTGTCCTCTTACTACAGAGTTTGACCTTGTTCACTGTTTGAGACTCTCCTAATTACTGGAAGCTCAAGTGGAAAAAGTAACAAAGATTTACAAAACCTATCAGGCAGAGTTTGCATTTCACCTGAAATCCACACTAGTGAATTCTGAAAGACAGACAAAACATTTCATTACTGCCAAACATAAGACTTTTACAGTTAGGTATGCTGGGTTTGTGTGGCCAGGCTTTGGTAGCTGGGGGCAAGGGGAGGCAGGCACACAGCTTCTGTGAGAAGCTGATGGAAGCTTCCCCCCTGTCCACTGGAGCCAATGCCAGCCGGCTCCAAGATGGATGTGCCACTGGCCAAGGCTGGGCCAGTCAGAGCAGGTAGTTGCTCCTCTGTAATAACATATTTAAGAAGTAAAAAAAATGTTATAGCGCAGATGTAATTGTGCTCAGAGAGGAGTGATAATATGTGAAAAGAACACCTCTGCAGACACCAAGGTCAGTGGAGAAGGAGGGACAGGAGGTGGTCCAGGTGCCAAAGATGAGATTCCCCTGCAGCCTGTGGCACAGCCTGTGGTGAGGCAGCTGTACCCCTGCAGCCCATGAAGATCCATGTGGATGCAGAGGTACACCTGCAACCTGTGGAGAAGACCCACACTGGAGCAGGTGAATGCTGTGATTCCTGTGCTGGAACAGGGTCCTGGTGGCACCTGCAGACCTATAGAAGAGAAGCCCCTGCTGGAACACTTTTCCCTGGTAGGGCTTACGACCCACACTGAGGCAGGGAGTGCCTGAAGGACTGCACCCTGTGGTGAGAGACCCACACTGTAATAGTTGGTAGAGAACTGTTGCCTGTGGGAAGGACTCAAGCTGGAGGGGGTTCATGCAGGAATGTCTTCCATGGGAGGCAACCCAAGCTGATGCAGGGGAAACACTCCTCTCACTGAGCAGTGGCAGAAAAAAACTGATGAGCTGACCATATGTCCTACTACCTGTCTCCTTCCACCACTGGGGCAAGAAGGTAAAGCCCCTGAAGGAAGGAAGAGTGGGATGAGGGTGGTTTTAAGATTCCTTTTTTTGATTAATTGTTAAGATTCATCTCACTATCCTGATTTTGATTGGTTGTAAATTCAGTTAATATCCTCAAGTCAAGTCTATTTTGCTTGTGACAGCAATCAATGAGTGATCTGTCTCTGTCCTCATTTGTCTTTCATTATAATTGTTTTCCTCTATCCAGTTGCAGAGGTGAGTGATAGAGCACCTTTCGTGATGGCTGAGCATCCTGGCAGGATCAAACCACCGTACTTAGGCTATTTTATGATGTCCTGTTTCTGGGAAAAAGAAGTATGTTGGTAAACTAAAGCTGCAGTGCTCTGTGGTTTTTTTTTTTTTGGTGGTGCTGGGTTCTTTTTGTTGCTATTTCGTTGGAGCATTTTGTTTTGGTATTTTAGTGGGAGTTTTGTGAGAGTTAATTTTTCGTCTTTCATCAGTTTAGTATTCAAGTGTCAGCAGTGCTAAGGAATGTATGTACTTCAATGAAATACAAGATTGAAACGTTGAACACTTCCAGTTCTGTTATTTGGACTGGATGTATATGTAAAAGTTTTAATATCTGTGCATTTGATTTTCATTTGATATATTGGCTTATTTGGGGTTTTAGATGCATGAGACAAGTAAGATTAATAGATTTCCTTCATGCAATACTACAAAAATAATAGTAAAAATTAGTGGAAATTCTAAATAGAAATTGGAGAAATACTTTTAATTACGCTGTGTAAAGACCTTTGAATTTGCTGCTTAATCTCTGTAATCAAGTAACCTGTCACTGTTTTTCTATGTAGTATAGTGCTCTTTGCTAGAGAGGAAGGGGAAGGTTGAGGTTATAGAATATTAATCTAATTGTTATTATTTATGTGGTTGTCGGCAGTGAGACTTGTAGTATGAGGATGAGGTTGATTCAAACATTCAGAGATGTGTCTGTGGTTTTGTTTGTTCTTTTCTGATACAAGTTGGATGAATATGGATATGTGAGATGAAGCATATTGATGAAAAATTCTGTAAGTTTATATGCATTGCAAATGTTGAAAAATATTAGCTATCTCTTTGCTAATTCTTCTGTTCTTTTACCACAGATCTTTTAATTTACAACTTGTGTTTAGTGAGGTAGATTTAAATCTGATTTTTTATCACCCAACCATTCACATCACCAGTGAATTTCGTGTCACCACTACAAAACCATATGCATGTACAGACAGAAATCGTTCGTGTATAAATATTGTTCAATAATGCAATCCTTTAATTTTAACTATTGTCATTATTCTCTAATAAATGTATTTTCTTCATTTGAAATGCATGACCAATTTTTTAGTTATTAGCTCTTGGTTGCATGTAAAAAAAATAGCAGTTGTTAAAAAGCAGTCCAAATTTTAAATTAACAATTGCATGTTGCATCTTTTTCTTTTCTTGGTGGAGAAAGAAGAACTTAATTTCCCTATTGATGTTTTTGATGCCATATTACTTAAGAAAATGAGCAGAAATATAAAAGACTGTGTATAGATTTTGAAGGCATAATTGTGATGATGAAAAACCTTATGGGGAAACAATTCTAAATGAACTTGAAATTCAATTTCTCAGAAAACAAAAGAGCTGTGAGAGCTCAGTGTCACTCTGAACAAAACAGTTCATTATCAGACTGTTGAAACATCAGCTTTATTCTAATGGAAATTGTGGACACAACCCACAATTGGGAAGTGCTTTTTGAAATGAATAGATACTTTTTTGTTTTAAAGCTGCCAAAATTATAGTAGATTCTAGTGTGAGTCATTAGTTTAATGGCTGGAATGCCTGCATCAAGCCCGTGAAAGATAACGTGAGTTCCCTTTGCCATGTGTATAACCAGTTGGAGTCATGGCAGGATAAAATTAATTTCTTGCAGGTACCCAGCTGGAGATCTTGCAAAGGTATTCCCAGGAGTGTTGGTGTTGGCCAGATCAGTAACTCAGTCTTTGATTTACCACACTTCAGAGCAGCTGTTACTCAGAAGTGAAAAGCATTCGCAAGTCTCCCTGCATACATTTCTTTACCTGCAGGCCAGAGGTGGCAGGCTTGCGCATGAAGTGTGCCTTATCAGCAGTTGTGTTACTTTGATATATGTTAATGGTTACCAATGAAATGAAAGTAAACAAGGTCAATAATCTATTAAAGGCAAACTTATTGCAATCACTGCAAGAACTGGATAATCAGTTGAAAGAAAATAACTCAAGTACTGCTTTAAGAAAAGCCTCAATAACTGCTCTCTGTGGAATTTTTATTGTCTGTTTGATAAATAATAAATATTGAACAGAGCAAGTTATGTACCTATGAAACACGTACATGAAGAAAGTTTTAAGTGAAGTCAAACAGTGTAGATTTCAACATGAATATAAATTGGCAGGAAAGAATAAATACCACATAGAGCTCAGAATTGTTTCACTCTTTCTGCATATTAAGAGAAGACCAGTGGACTTTGGAATTGATGGCAGTTCTCAAAACCGGAGAGGAGGGCTTGCCATCCCTGCCAAATGCCAGGCTGCCACTTTTTCTCTTCCTGTTACCCCTACACACCAGTGTACATACCCCCTGACACACACACTGTGAACATGGCTGGCCATAAGAACATCACCTCCAGTTGTTCAGGTGTCCCAGACCCACAAACAGCCCTCACATAAGCCAGAACTGTACATGTCAATCTTGTTCTTACCCCCTGGCTAAGCATGTTCCAACTCGCACACAACATTCCCTGTGGTAGTTCCCCTTTGACCTACATTCACACTCATACCCAGTTGCAGATTTACAGTCTTCTGTCTTCATTTCCTTGCTGCCTAGTTAAGTTTGAAATTTGCGAGCATTTTGCTTGCTCGAACACACATAGAATAGACATACACTTCTGAAGGAAGTGAGTTTGGTGTAGAGTTTAAAAAGAAGATATGAGGGACTGCCATGTTCAGGCACCAGACTTGCTCCTGCCTGCATTCAACTAGCGCTTTCATCTCTGCTTCTGTCCTCCTTGCTGTGTATGTTACTTCTGAGTCACCCTCTGGTTTTCATCCTGTCTCCTCACAGATAAACAACCTGCCACAATTTACTTTTAACCTTTAGGGTGACTGTTACTACAGACATTCTCCATTTCAGTATTTCTGGTATTACAGAATGTAACCTCAGACTCGTTGTAGCCTTAAGATATTTGCCAAAGTTCTGTTGGTTTTACAAGATTCCCAAAAATGTTTCAGTGCTCCATGCAATGTTATCCATGCAACGTTTGTGTTTCTACCACAGTCACCCCCTTGAACCAATCAATGAAACCCAGCCCTTCATCACACCACCAAGTCTTTGTTATTCATTTCTTGCCAAGGTCTGTGCTGTGTCCAGCAGATTCTTACGTGATCTTCAGAATTTTCCCTCACCCTCCTCTGTAAGCTTAACCTTACTTCAGGGCCCAGTTTCCTGCAGGCATACCTCAATATTACATTTGTTCTCTTTTGTTCCTGATCCTAAATTTAACTTAATCTTCAGTCCAGCTTGCTGGAGCAGCTTGTGCTCAGACTCAGAGACAGTAAGTCTAACATTGAAAGAAGCAATTTTTTTTTTCAGTTATTTTTTTCATACTGAGTGATTGTAATATTAAGCATCTTTGTACAAAACCAATATCTCACCCTTCTCCTTAACTTCTGCATATGAATACATGTGAATGGGAAGTCTGATTTGCTGCAAGGTGGGGTAGAAGATCCACTCTTTAGAAATAAGGAATCAGGAAACCATCTGATTGGCATGTTTTCAGAAGGTGTAAGAGGCTGATCCCATATCTTCTTTGCAAGCAGGCATGTATTTAAATTTCCTCTGCAGGTCATCATCCTTGTTGTCAACACTCATTAATTTCTCAGAAATAACTGAAAATTTATTAATGTTAGAGGTGACCAGCAATGCTGATAAATGTTCCAGATATTTCTGTAATTTAGCTTTGCGTGGGGGAAAAGAAATCTGAGTTCACTTGCTTACTTGATTTTAATAAATTCAAATTAAATTATTATAAAATACGTTAGGCCTTCATGAAACTTATAATACATTTTCAGTAAAAAGAGGAAAGACAGGGAATCTAGAAAGTTGGTACTTGTCATCCCTATCCTTTCTTTATTCAACATCAGATGGAATTAAGAATTTCTGAAAAAAAATACTTGTGAGCAGCCTCTGCAGATTTTATGTCAGTCAATAACTGGCAGATAATGTGAAATGTGACACTATTAGTAAAGATTTGATCTCCTTAACTTTGTCACACAATAATGCCACCAATGTAATCCAGTCATAGTTGCTCTTTCTACGCCGTAACCCAGGCCATTCTTCATGAATACATTGCCTTTCTGGAATATGATGATTGGCACTGTCATACATGTAGAATACATGGAAAAATTAAATAAGATTATCTCATTCTTTCACATAACCTACAGGTAATCCTTTCAAGTAATGATTGTCTCCTGCCACTTGTGTAGGCTCTATTTGATTTGATGTTTTTAAGTAAATATGATCTTTCCCTGGAGTTCTTGGTACTGGTTTACATTTTACTATTTTTCCTTGGTTTTATATTTTAATCAATCTGTGATGTAATTTACCAGTAAATAAAAAGTTGTAGGTGAAGAATATGAATGGCAGAACCATATACTACTAATTTAGTATTGTGTTTACTAAATTGGTTGAAAATCAATAAGTTACTGAGTTCACAAAGCAACCAGTATACCATGATGTGTGACTCCTTGCACAGTGTGAGATTATTCAGGCAGTGGCTTCTCCTTTAACAATGCAAAACTTATTATAAAGTTAAATATTGTAGCTATGAAACAAGAAACAGTAATAGAGCATTTAACAGTGAGATTCTCATTAGACCTGAAGATAATAATTTCTCTAGCTCAGTATTAGCTGTCCTTATTAATGATAGACTACCTAGGATCCCCTCTAAAAGGAAAGACAATTTCAGTCTTCCACATTCATGGTGTTTATCACCTAAAAAGGGAAAAAAAAAAAAAAATTACTGGTATTGATAATTATTGATACTTCACAATACTGGTAAGGAAAATGTGGTAAGTTCTGGTAAATCCTGTGGTAAATATGTGAAGATTATTCTTATTTATTAATTCTCAGTGCCTGATTATAAGAGCTATGGATTATATTAACAAAACTTGAAGAAAGATGGTTATTAAGGGCCTGAGTAGGTACAAGTATAAAAGAGTAAACATCAAAATCTAAGAGCTGAAGGATCCTTTAGGAATTCTTCCATTTTGATCCTTGAAAGTGCAATAGTCGAGTAGATGTTTAAGTGCTCACAGCCCTTTCCCTTTTGTGCAGAACAGTGAAAGTGTTGTGTGGGTGCCTCACTCTTACATTCAAAATACTCTGTGCAAAAGAGAATGCACCACAGAGCTGTACTGGCTTAATTGCAGTTGAAATAAAATCTACACGTGAAACCCAGTTTTTATTAGTCTGTTTGCAATAATAATAATTGTAGTCCAAAATAATGCAGAACAGCCTTATTAATGATGCCTTATAAAATGATTACACAGGAACATGCTAGCACCTATTCCTGTTTGTCAGTGTCCAGTGTTCCCATGTCTCTTTGGGCTTCCTGTAGCAGAATGGTGCTGAGGCACTGCAGGACATTGTCTGCAACTGGGAAATGTTTGATGCTGGTGGTGACAGCCACATGTTCCTCAGTTTGAGGGTCTGTGTAGAGTTACAACAGAGGGATCATATTTGAATTGCCTGAAAAGTTTCTGAATGATCCTTTTAAAAAACTTCTGGGTTTAAGCATCCATGAGAATGGAGGAGAATTGAAAGAAGTTTGGAGGTACTGTGAGATGATAACATCAGTAGCACTCACAAGATATATATATATTCTGTCTTAAAAGTTCATGTTTTAATTAAACACTTGTTTCTGTTGAGAGAGGGTATGTTGTTCGAAGCTAATTATTTGGAGTTGGCCTTACAAAACCAAGCTTTCTTATTTAGAGTAAAGGCTAGTTCTTATTTATGACTTGCTAACTTCATATATTTTATTAAGTAGAAGAGTGAGAGAAATTCTAAAGTCATTGCATAGCACCTTAATCAGGAGTTTGAAGAGAGCTTTCGTAATTATGGAATTTCTATTATGGACTTTTCCCTTGGACCAGCTCTTTCTTAAGCAGTTTTAGTGAGACTACACACTGGAGTTAGAAAAAAATTGAAAAAGAGATTCAGAGAAAGATACAATTTCTCTTCATCGCTCCCCCCCCCCCCCCCCCCCCCAGCCCTTGTCCATGTTTATTGTTCAGAGTAAAATTCTTCTCTTTAGACCTATGGGTGGTAGTCTTCTGAAAACTGGAAAGTAGGACATGGAGAGCTGTTTTATACTCTTGTTCTTAAAAGAAACTTCTTTGAGTCATGAGTAGTGCAAAGGTCATCACACCTGATGATTTTAATTGTAAGGTTTGCTGTAGTTGTAGCTGTTTTTCTAAAACCCAAGATCCTGATATAAAGGAAAAAATGAATCTTGGGTTTCCTTAAAAAAAGAGCATTCTTCTGATGTCTGTAGTTGAGGAGAAAAGTTTGAAAATATGTTCTGTGTTGCAGAATTATAAAGAAGATCCAAGAAGAAAGTCTTTATTCTTCCCCTTTCTTAACAACATGGTCTCTTAGTAATCAGGCTGTATTGCATTCCTACATTGGAGTTTCCTTATTGTGGTATCTCTGGAAACTTAAACTGCTGCTGTCCTTTTTATAGAATTAGTGGGTGAAACAGCGTCATACTTGGAAATTATTAACTTTCTACATTATATGATGGTTTTGGTTTTTTTTTTTTTTTTGTAGGTTTTTGTTGTTGTTGGGTATTTTGTTGTTTCGTTTTAATTTAATTTTAGGACTGCAACTGTACTAAAATATTTGAAAAAAAATGCCTTTTAAAATATCCTTAAGGGTATTTTTGGTTGGGGCTTTTTTGCATTGACTTCTACTGTTATATATGTTTATTTTTATATGTTATTCTATGTCAGCTTTAAATGTCTGTTTTCATACTGAGGAAGATCATGTGAATTTACCTTGCAATTCCTGCATTAGTATCATTATCCATGGAGTTGGATTGGGCCATGGTGTTGTAGGATATAATTCAAAGTTCACATTTCTGTGGACATAACTTTTTTCAAATGTTAATTGCTGCTCTATGTATTTTTGACAAGGTCTGAATCTTTGAAAATCTTGCAGTATATCTGCTGGTACCTTTTCTTTAAAATAAACGCACTGAAAATACTGAAAAGCTTCCAGCTGAAGTTTAATGGAACAACAACTAGAACAAGGTGTATTTTTGGAAAGAGATTAAAATTTAGCTTTTAACATCTGGAAATGACAGGAATTGGAATCAGTATCTCTCTGTTTATTCTGCTCTTCTAAAGCAGTTTGGGTTTGGTTTTGGTTTTTTTCATGGCCTTGCTCTCCAAGTGATTTCCAGTTCTTCACACATACACCTTTACATCCAAAGTTATTCTAACTTTGTCTGCCTCCTCCAAAAACTTGGCAGTACATATGCTCCCTATATCTCCTCTAGAGTTTCTCAACACGTACCCTGTCTGCAAGTTCCTTCTGTGCTCTGTTGCTGTTTCTGCCCATCATATCTTGCACTCCAGGAAGCTTTCTTCAACTGAGCATCCTCATTTGCTCTCAAGGCCATCTCTTCATCCATCTAGCACATCCTCTTAACACAGCACACAAGCACAACAATTCTTGTGCTTATGAATCTTTAAAAAAAATTGAACATGCATTAGAAGCTGAACAAGAAAAAACCCAACCAACCAACCAAACAAACTTAAACAAAAAAAAACCACAAAAAACGCCCCAAAACCATCACTCAGAACACGTAAAATGGACAATCAAGTCCAAAAACTTGTTCCTTATCACTCCCAGAAGTGTGGAGTTATATGACACGCTAATATCCTTTTGGATGATATGAAAAAAAATCAGACGATGTTGTTACTGGAAAAATTGTTCAGGTTAACATTTTCATAAATTTTTTTTAAGACATACCACCTTTGATTTTGTTTTTTTTCTTCTGAAACAAAGATGTTAAATGCTTTAACTTCATAGGGCACTGTACATAACTTGTTCAACAAAACTAGCTTTACCGATGTAAATACACCCTCCATTTATATATAAGTATGTTAGGAGAACTTGGATACAGGTTATGCCTGCTGGCAGGCATTGGCAAGTGTCTGACAGTTGTCTGAAAATACATATACAAACCTGTGATGTTTTATGCCTGTCGTTATCTTCTCACTGCAGAGTATCTGTGTCATAACTCGCTGAAACCATCCTACATGGAATACAAATACTCAAGGAAGAATACAATGTTTTAACAGTATTTTTATTTTAAAAACCGGTATGTCCTATGAAAATAACGTTATGATTTTAGGCCATGATGAGAGTTCAGTCCTTTCCTTCAAAGAGAAAACGGTAATTGGAAAGATTTTTCTAGTCTTTCTGCATTGAAGCTTATTTATTTCTGATATGATTTATTTCATATGTTCCATCTGCTTGTTGAAAAGGGGAAGAATATTTACTAGTTGCTGGGAGCTCAACCTGAGATGCACGTAGATAATGTGTATATATCTGACCATGAACACACGTGGTCTGCAAGACAGCTCCTGCTGTTCCATTTGCTAATTAGCTTGGATGGGAGGCAGTTGGAAAGGCAGTGAGCATAGAGTTGTGCAGGGCATCTCCAGCTGCCCTGGTGCTTTCTTTGCCAGTTGCAACACTGCTATTGAGCATCAGTACAGCTGGACCATATGGGATCAATGTCCTTGTTGTCTAGGGGCACTGCTCTAAGCAAAGCTCATTAGTGTGGTGGTTGAGGAGATGCAGATTGAGGTCTGTGTGGGAGCCCAAGACAAGGTACTGGGAAGTGCCAAACCTTTAGTTAACAAAGGGCATGTAGACCAGTCCCACCAACAAGAACAGACACTGAGAAACACAAGAGAAGCCAAGGACTCATCTTGAAGACCCCAGACTATGGCACACTTAGACTCTGAGGGTATAAAAGCCCAGGGTTTCCTTCGTCAGGGGTCCCTCCTCAGAGGGACCAGCTCGGGCTCTTGTTTCTGTGTTACTGCACCTTACTTAAGTGGCATTATGGAAAGAGAGAGGTCGGATTCTTTTAAGTGAAACCTAAGGTCAAACCGGTCAGGAAACCGGGTCTGACTGTGAGAGTGGGGTATGTAGGGAGTCAAATGGGCACCAGTCACTCACTGGACCCAGCAACTGTGAAGGGCTTTGGACCCAGCAGTGAAAGTCTCTGGTGGTGGCAATGTGACTGCCAGAGTGCCTTCTAAATGGTCACAGAGAGAAACTTCCTGACCAGTGGTCATGTACCATAAGGGCTGCTATCCTCATGGACACTCTGGCTTTGGTACTGCCTTCGCAATACAAACAAAGCAAAAATGAGATGATGAAACAGACTGGCCAAGCTGTCTTTGACAAAAACACAGGATACCACACACAAACTGGTGACTCTGGTGATTAGCACTGAAGTCAAGCTTTCTTACTAAGAGGTATCCTATCCCAATGCTCCCATCCTAAGTACTTCTTAAAATCAACATGTCTTGTAAGGTCAGACATCCAAGATAGGGATAGGTACACCTTGCTTTTAGATGTTGATATAAGTTACCACAAGAAAGCAAAGTGCCCAAACTGAGGTGCAATTAGTTTTCATTGATATAGATGGGGCTTTTTTGTTTACGTTCTTGAGGTTAAATAGAGAAACCTTCAGAGCCAGTTTCTTAATGCTTAAGCTCAGCTGCAAATCCTGAAGACTCACCAAAACTCGTGTGAAATGTGATTGTATTAAATAAGCTTTAAAGTTCTGCTGCTGTATATAGTTTGTAAGGTTTAGAGATATTTGCAAAATGCATGCAGAGACGATAAGAACTTGGAAATCCATTCAGGTGTGTGCTTGCATGAGAAAAATGAGTGTGTAATTGAAGATTTAATTTGTGCCAAGTTTTATTTATTATTTTATTATATTTTTTGTGTGTGTTTCTACTTTCTGGATGGCTAGCTGACTGTAATGAATTGAGTACCTAGGTGCACACCTAAGTGTGGGCCTGAATGTTAGGCTGTACAGAGCTGATTAAGACCTTAGATCATGTCAGAATGTGGATTTTCCTAAGTTTAGAGACTTGAAACTCTATTCCCTCCCTAGGTAAAATACTTATCTTGCAAGTAATTATTTTTTATCCATGCACGTATGAACAGTAACTGGAAAATTAACTGTCTTACTACCATGAAAATTCCACCCTGCAGGATGATCCTAATCAAGTTACATAAAGAATTGCTCATAAATATTATCAGGAGGGGAACTGAACCAGCACAGTAATATAACTCTAAAGGAATTTCAGCAATTGGATTCACGTCAGCTTTGTTACATTGTTAACAGCAAGATGTTACAGAACAGAAAATTAAAACCTTTGTGTTCCTTAATTCTGAGATGAGTTAATGTCTTCTTCTCTGTCTAATTTTTCAGTCTCTATTTACAGTGTAAAATCCACACCAGGAAATTAAAGATATTGCAAGACTCCTAAACCCTAATATTTTACACTGCTCTAATAGGAAAGTGTACAGAAGCATGAAACAAAGCCACACTCTGTGATCCTCTGATTGTTGACATGCTGTATATACATATTACAGCTACCCACCCTTGGGGAATTCCCAATGGGATTCACTGATAGAAAGTTAGTAATTTTTAAATTTTAAACAGTTCATTCTTCATCATCACAGCTTTTAATTTACTCCATATTTATAACGTAATGGTTAGTTTAAAGGAATGCTAAAATAGGATCATGGCTTACCTAAATAATGTACAGCTCATATATAGTCCCATATTTTGGCAAGAGATGAGTTTGCACAATATGCTTCAGTTTTTAACAAGGAGTTATTTTATTAAAATGTCTAAGGGTTTGGTTGTTTTACAGTGGGTTTTTTTGTTTTGTTTATTTGGGGTATAGGTTTTTTGTTTTGTTTTTCTTTTGATTGGTTTTTGGTTTTTGATTAGAGAAGGGATATGGGGATTCAATCTTATGGACACAATCTACTTTTGGTCAAAACATCGACAAAAGTTCCCAGAATGGTAGTTTAAATTTTTATACTGATGTATTTAATTATAAAAATCTTTCAGATACTTCTGTTTCTGTAACATTAGGAGAGAAATTTATTATTGGACTATGGCAGAAGAATATAAAGTTCTACATGTATGTGGAGTGTGAAACTTCTGTCAATTGGTTTGACATGCAGAGTTTGGAATTATTTTGGAATAATGAGCTCTGTTATTGTTACACACAACATAATTATAGAATTCTCAGCATTCTTTCATGGGTCTTTTTTTTTTTACTTCCATGTTTTTCTGTAGATGAATTTCTGTCTCTCCAGTCTTGCTTGACTGTGGTGTTCAAGTCAGGAGAAGGCAGATACTATGTAGAGTTGTTGGGTACCAAAGATGACTCAGGCTGGATCATAGCTGCATGTGCCCAGTTTGTCCTCTGAGGCTCATCCTCCACTGTGCCAAGTCACTCCTGCTGTAGTAGTTCCTCTAACATACAACTCAAATCAAAGGTTATTTTTCCATAAATAGAAATCTCTTTGAGATGCACACTTGATTTCCTCACTGACTGCATCAAGGTCCTCTGCAGTCTCATGAATGTGTTTGACAGAAGAAGAAGCAACCCAGTTGATTCACAACCCAGTCAGTGCCATATGTGGACTGTGGTGACAAAGTGTGCAGGGGCTTTGTTTGGGCAGGGCCTGGTCAGTCAGTCTCTAGTGCTAACAAGGTACCTTCTGCTAAACTTGCTGAAGATACAGTAAATTCAAGATTTCCATAAAGAGATAAGGCTGTTAGCTTGGACGTGATTTTTCTGTGCTCCTTTGAATGTTCAGACAGATCATATTTGTAGTACAAATGTCCAATTTATAGAGTATTCCTTGTGACTCCTTGCCAATTGTTGCCATAATCTTGCAACAAAGAAGAAATAGGACTTTTTTCTTTGTAAGCAGTTAAAAGTTCTTTAGTAGAAGTAGTTTTCAAGGCTGAATGAAGGTCAGTGGAAGCATGCACAGTTATGTGATGCAGAGCATGTATGTTTTACTCTTTGATTACAGTCTTCTAAATCCCTCTGATAAGCTTCAACTTTAATTTGCCATCTGTAAAACCAAACTTTAAAATAAATGGATTTGTTTTCAAATTAAAGTTTTTGACTCCTACCTTTTGATTTTGTTAAATATTTTGTAATAGTTCTGAGGAAACATGCAAGCCTTTAACTAAAGGGCATTTCCCAGAGAGAAAACTGAAAAAATGAACTTTCATTCATGTATTTTATTCAAAAAAAGGAAAACTCAAAATCTTAATATTTAGTATGTGCTCTGAAGATATGGGAGATTCTTTGCCTGCGCCAGGTACAAATTGACTTCTTCAGTTTACTAATTTCACCAAAAATCTTTGGAAGAATAGGACCCAGGTGGAATGGAGAAGTTGTTCCTGGCAACTTGATCTATTTTCTTTATTTTCTTCCCAGTTCTGAAGCAGAAGAGAAGCAACACTTGTGAATGTAGCAATTTCTGAGAACTAGTATGCTAAGTGTTTAATTAGGTATCAGTTTAATTTATGAACAAGTATGTAGAGACAGATTTCTGCCAGAATTCTGCAACAGCTTGCCTATTTTTGTTGTTCAAAAATACCCAGTAGGTGGCACAAGTACACAAGGAATTTGTAGAATTCTTTTCTTATCGGAGTTCTTTTATGTTTGATTGATTGACTACAAGGATTCTAATTAAAATGCAATTACTTAACTTTTCACTCTTTTTACAGTGCTATGCAACTTCTATGCTAACATTGTTGATTCTAGCAACAATGCTGAGAACACTTCACTTTTAGACCAGTATATCTCTGCAATGTAAGTGCACCATATTTATAATGCATTAGTGCTGTCCAGGTCGACTTCAGAAGCTTCCTTTCCTCAGAATATATCATTAGATCCCATTTTTCATGCAGAGAGATATTTAGATATGGTAGCGGTATTTCATCATTTTATATGAGGAAAGAGAGCAAATCTAATTCTAAGGAAGCCCATACATGAAGAGAGAAAATAGATCTAAGAAGATCACTGAAGAGCTATCCTTTAAATTCTTTGTGAGAGGACTTTATCATATGGGTAAATTCTATGGACTCCTATTTCCTATTGGAAAACTTCAGAGATGAGGCTGTACACAGAGCTTGTGCTGCCCCCCTGAGCAGTGAAGGTACAAGAAGACAGTTTACTCACAGCAGGAGGCTTGTAAAGATGGGTTGCTAAAACAGAACCCAATCTCAAGTATCATGTTGCTTGGCTTGTAAAAACGTGAAGACAGCTATCATACTATTTTTAATTTACTCCCTTGGCTTGTAACTATGATGGTTCGTGTAACACTGTGTCAGTAGTGCTTCCTTTCAGAATACCAATTCCATATACCACTGTGGTGACAGTGGCTGTGGCTGCTGCATTTTATTTTTTTTTTTTCTTCACTGGCATCTGAATATCAAATGATCAGTTCCTTGGAGAGCATACCTGAAACTGTATCTGTATTTTAACTTTCACTGCTAGATGAGAGCTCCTCCTTTAATAGTTAATGTCTAAATATTATTAAGTTTTACAAGTTATTACAACGGTGTATTTTTTGCTTTGTTGTTTGGTTCTTCTTTTGAGGACAGAATTTGTTTTTGTAAGCAGTATAGCTCTTTTAGTAATAAGAAACTACCTCCAGGTGATCTAAGGATCCCATTAAAAGATTCTAAACTTCAGCTTTGATTTCTTTTTAATTTTGCTGTTAAATAAGAAAACAGTGACTCAGTTGACTACAATAGGTTTTCTTCATAATTTGTATTTGCCTTAAACTCCTAAAAAAGTGTTCATTGGAATAAGAAAATACATTCAGGTGATCCTTGCATTAGCTTTAAAAAAGTGAAGTCATATGATAGCATCTAATAACTAATTTTTTCCATGATGCCTGCTAGAATGATGGAATTAGTTCATAACTCATCAACCCAAATAATGCCAAAAATAAAGTACCTCTCTATATAGAAATATATCATGGTGGGGTTTGTTTTTGTTTGGAGTTTTTTGTATTATTGATTTGAAATACCCTATATTTGAAATAGAAAACAAAATTAGAATCTGAGAAGCCAAATAACATAAATCAATGGTTTTGTTTAATTCTAGGATACTGAGTTATTTAATGTACCTTGTGTATTTAAAGACTTGTGAATATGAAAAGAGTTCTTACTGTTATGGAGTATAATTGAAAAATACCTTTAAAATGACAAATTTTTACTTGAAATAACACTTCAAGTCTACACTCAAAGATTAAAACCCCAACTAGGGAAAATTTCAGTAAACTAACCTTGTTTCATTGATAGTTTTGTAAAAAATGTGTGTAAAATTACTAGGTTATTGTTAAAACATATTTCAAAGTAATTTTTCATGCATGTCTTTCAATGACTCCCAAAATTGCTTGGTGTTTGCCAAGAGAATGTGAAGGAAAAACATGATGTGAACTATTATCTATCCTGATCAGTCCTTTAGGAAACAGGTATTTACTTGGGTCTTTTACAGGCTCCAAGAAAGTGTTTTTACCAGTCACTAACGAATGTTTCAGATAAATCTTTTTGTGACATGAGGATCAATTTCTGCTAAATTACATCTTATGAGAAAACAATAGTATTAAACATTAAATTG
This sequence comes from Sitta carolinensis, assembly GCA_032173965.1. Taxonomy (NCBI): domain Eukaryota; kingdom Metazoa; phylum Chordata; class Aves; order Passeriformes; family Sittidae; genus Sitta; species Sitta carolinensis. The sequence continues at coordinate 75,599,743 of CM063284.1, forward strand.
AATATTTTGCCACCATACAGCATAATATCCCACCTGGCACTGCAGCTGCACAAAGTTTTGGCAGTTTTCTAAAAAATCTTATTTGCAACAGCCAGTCTTTGTTGTTTTATTTGCAGGTTTTGTTGTTGTTGTTTTTGTTTTTGTTGTTTTTTTTTTTTTTAATATTAGGATTAGAAACATTTCAAATCTTCATTTTCAGCCTTTTTGTTTGTATGTGTTTCTAGAACTCATTGCTTTCCTGGATAGTCACTGTCAAAAAGAATCAATGTAGTTCTAGAGAAATGGGGACTTTTAGGGAGTCTTTTCCATGTAATCTTACAGATAGGGGTCAAATACAATTTGAATAATAAAATGTAAAAATTAAGAAATGCCATCCAAGTTTTACAGATAGTATCATTTGACCTTAATCTAATAAATACCTTAACTGTATGTTGTACATAGATATTTCTGAAGCTGAAATATTTAGTAGTCTATAGGACAATCTGCTTTACAAGCTCCATAGGAAATGTCTATCAAATAGATTTAATAGGTAGTTTTGGTTTTAACTTAATTCCCTCAACTAGCTTTTCAAAGAAATAATGAATAAAACGAGTGAGTTCTGCCAATAATTGTCACGTCAGGATGCTGAATAGGGTGTCTTTGTCACTTCACAGACAAACTAACTCAGGTCAATATTACTGTGGAGTTGTTGAGTGCAGATCTTTGCCTTTTCCTTTTTCTGGTGACAAACATTAGGAATTGCCTTCGGAACTATCTAATAACTGAGAACGCTCCTGTGGTGCCTGAATGCTGATGAGAGGAATATGGTGGAATCATCACCCTTTTCCACCAGTCGTGACTCACTAGCCACTCTGTTAGATCAATTTCATTCAACACTATGGTAAAAGCTTCAACCCGTGTCAGGCTTTTCTTAGTGTCCTCGTTGTGAACTAAAAATATAAGAAATTGATTAAAATAAGCAGAGTTAGATGGAATAGATTTATTGTAGCCAAATAAAACCACTGCTAATATGAAATAGGTTTCACAGATGAAGTACTGGCTATCATTTTCTTATTGAATGTGATCTTAGTAAATATGCCAAGAAAAACTCAATGCATAGTCTGTCAATGTCACTTCTAAAAAATTGTTCAATATAAAAGATTGAAAGGATTTTTGAAAAATTATATATATATATATATATATATATATATATATATATATATATATAATTTCCAGGAAAATTCTATAGATTTTGTGGGTTTTAGAGTAGATTTTTGTTCCATCAAGTGATGACAAAATAATGATAGCTTTATTTCATCAAAGCTGATTTCCTATGGCATGTATCATAATGATACAGTGACTTTCTAGCCCTCCCCATCACGCATAACAGGAAATTAAGATATTCTAATAATAAACTGAGACAAAATGACCGTGGTTTGCTTGAAGTCCAGCCCGCTAATTTTACTCTTTCTGTATGTGAAATGGATGATGTATGTAAATTTGGCTACTTAGGAACAAACCCTAGTCATCCTCACAGATTAAGACAGGATAGACCCTGAATCCTGAGGCTTATGGTGAAATACACATAAATAAAATAAGCAAGTGTTGCTTTTGCTATTAACAGGTGAAGGATAAGGGGAAGTGTACATGTGTTCTGTAGTTAGATTACTGCAAAGATTGCATAGTCATACACTAAAAGCAAGATTAAAAGACTGGTAGATTAACTGAAGAAAATACAACCTGTATTTGTCCTGCAATAAACGTTACTAATGAAGAAGTCAAGGCTAATAGCTTTGAAATAACCTGAATGAATAAAGAACCACCTGGCAGGTCATGTGCAGGAGGATTCTCAGTCACCAAGGATGGATCCCTATAGGTCATGTATTTTGTAGTGTAAGTTGTGTAGGGTTCACACACGTTCAATTACACATCCCTTTGATGTGAAAACTAAGGTTACACCTACCTAGCTCCTTACTGGGAGTAAGAGTCACAGATTTAAGTGGGTTTCCCAGATAATCAGTAATTGTTTGCTGACTGTTGTCCAAAGTGCATCCATTCCTGGCTCATGTGTTCTCCATCATTAGTGAATTGTGGAGTTGCTAGTCTCGGTGTCAAAGGTGCATTGCTTTTGCATCTAATCTGTCTGAGAGGCTTGATTTGGCACAGCAGAGTATATCATGACACAGAGAAGAGAATAGAAAATAATAATAAAAAGGATTATTTTCTAATTCTTTGTCTTGTCTCATATCCATACTGTTGAAGATAAAAACATTAGAAGACCATCATATCCTCCCCTATCATGGATGCTGTGAGCGTTGGTAATGGGTGCATCACTCAGAGCTGAGAAGACACTTGGGTCAGTAGCTGTATTTTAATAGAACTGCGAAGACATGCCTTGTGTTTCATTAAGCACTTTGGTTTGACTTCCTAGCTTCAGCCAACACTATTACTGGCACTGACTGATGCCTGCTCCAGTGAACTAGGGAAACAGAGAGAAGAGCATGGTTTGTGTTGTTTGTTTGTTCTACTGTTCCAGCTGGATTAAGCTAAATTATTCAATTATTCTCATCTCAGTGACTTGCTGCAGATATAAAGAATTGTGATTCTTACTCTGTTGAGAAACAAGAATATTGCCTCTGCTCCAAAATCTCATTTCAGTTTTTTTTCTTTTTTTTTTTTTTTTTTTTTTTTTTTTTTTTTTTTTTTTCCCTTATGCATAATGTGTTCTTCCCAATGTTTGGTAGTTAAGCGAATCATAAACTTTTCATGCTCTGCAGTGGGTATATTCATATGTAAAATTACTACTATGCTTGTCATGAAATTGTAATAGGACATAGCACTTATCACAGCTGTGGACTTTTTCCCAACCATCTGAATCTCCAGGTGTGCCCTTGAATTGACAATAACAAGGTGATATGCTACTGTTAAAACTTTACTGTATTTCATAATGCCACTGTCTGGGAAAACAGTGTCATAAGAAAGAGTTAATACAGATTCCCATTTTTAACTTTTTTGCAAGATTCACATTTTTTCATGTTAGGAATTTAATGTGAAAACATTTAAAGCATAGGTGTGAAAAAGATATATAAAGCTTCATTAACTTTAGGGATTAAAATCTTAAATTTCAATAAAGTAATAAGATCTTGTATAGTTTAGATTAATAAAAATATTCTATAAAATTAAAGCAAAGATTTTATATCAGTGAGCATAATTTCTGTCTGCTTAATCATTTGTGTCAGTGTAAATCGTAATAACCTGTAATTAGAACACTTGAATACCACTCTCATTGCAAGAAAGTAATGAATGACAAATATAACTTTTCTGCCTTATGGAAAATTCACATATCTCTAGCAGTTTCTTAGTTTTGCACCCTCACTGTCCTCCCCCCCCCCCCGGTCCCTCCAACTTTGAATTCCACTATCTTTAATTTATCGAAATAGTCAATAAGGGTGAAATTCTTCTCACACAGATCATCAGCAGAAAGCCCTTTATTGCCACTGCATTTTTCATGTAGTTGGAGAAGGAACACAGACAAAAGGAGTCTCGGGTTGTATTAGGACTACCTGTTCTCTCTCTGCTACATCTGTGCAGTTGTGGCTGTTGGCATCACAGTTAAATGGACTTCTGCTGCCACTTTTTCAGATCCTCCAGAGGACGTTTGGCCTACTCAATCACTTCCAAATGCCATTATCTTGCTGGAATAATTTCACAGGACTTTATCTTCACAGGTGTTTTTTCAGCAAAATTATGTTTTATAAACTCTGGAACAGAAGAAAGTAAACTGAAGGAACTAAATGGATTTTTAAGTGTTCTTTGTTAGTTAATTTCTATTAGTCTGCTAAGGCATTGGATGTTTTTGGAGGGATTGTTAGGGTTTTTCTTTATACTGAGAACTAATACTTCAGGTGATGCAGTGAACCTGATTTTAAACTATTCAAATTACATGCTTATTGTCATCATTTCACATTTGTACAATTTCTATAATTAAAAACATATCTTCAGGAAATTAATAATAAAAGACCATTTCATTTATAGTATAGACATCTTGTTAACTTACAAATACATGCTTTCTAGTGACACACTATTTTCTGATGAGAGAAGGGAAGAATCTGGGTTTTTTTTGTTTGTTTGTTTTCTAAAAACTACACATATTCATCTGTAATCTGCCAAGAATTAGGTATGGAAATATTGTTTGTTAGTAAACTATTGTCCTGCTTAGAGTTTCTATTCCTGCCCTTGAGGTTAAGAGAGTTTGCATTTTTGAGACCAGATCTGGGTGTTGAGGCTGCAGAGTTCTTACTTACAGCCACCACCTTTTGTATGAATCTAGGTTTAACCCCAGAATTTTGTTACACAGCCTCTTCAAAACCAAGTCTTGACATATCTGCACATGATACTGTATGTAAAAAATGTGCCTTGAATAGATATCTTGGGCTTAGCATTCATCTGTAGACCACAGCATTTTTCGTTTTGCCTGAAGTTTCTACAATACTTACCTGTAAAGCATCTAATGCCTAAATCACATGAAAGCTGAATCTCATAGAATACATTGTGAATCACTGATATTCAATGAAGTGGATTTTGTCTGGGAATGTTGGATTTTTTTCTATGATAGTAAATGATGCATTTTTTCTTTTAAACGATGAAATTTCAAGACTATAGAGAAGCAAATTTAGTTCTCAAAATGTAAAATCTTTTGAGATTTTACCCTTTCTTTTATTTATAGTATATAGTATATTTTTAGCAGAATATTTTGTCTTTAAAACTTACAGTTGTTATGTATTTAGGTCTGCAACTGTGTACCCTTTCCTCTAGAAATTTCTTCAGAAATAAATTTATTGAAATATTTTACTTTGTTTGAAATTCTATTTGCCAAAAGCAACCACGTAAAATTTTAAGCTGGAATGTCTATGTTGGAAAGCCTTGTGAAAAAGAAATGAAGCCTAGAACCCTCAGGAACAGTCATGACCACTGAAGCTGTGCATGTAATGGGGAAATAAAACTCTTAACACTGTCATTATGTTTAATAGAAGTGCTTAGATCAGTTCTTACCACAGAAATAAAAAAAAAAGAAATAACCTAGTTATAAGATATAGCTGACAACCAAATTCTTTGAAAAGTGATTTAATTATTTTTTTTTTTTTCAATTTTAAAATTGAGAAAGCATAATTGAAATGTTTAATTTAAAGCTGTTGTGCAGATAACTTAATTTTCAGCACTGGAGTACAACCCAGTGTAAATGTACAGACAATATACATCTTTGAACATTTAGAAAGGTTCAAGTGCAGTGCTGGTGAAAACCCTAGGTTCTGATAATATCGAAAGACAGCGAGAAATATTCTGAGAAATAAAAATAAAAGGCAGAACACTGCAAAAAAATAATGTGTTTGGCAGTGGTTTTCAGAAGAAGGCAAGCAATTTTGGTTTCCTCAAGCTAAAAAGTGATAGTAAAAATGATCTCAAATCTTGAGAGGTTTGCAAAACACAAGATAAAGTTGCCTCTGTACAGGTGTGCTTAACTTCTCTTCAGAGAGCTTTTTTCTCTATGTGAGTAGACCTTGTATCGTGGTTCCAGATGCCTTGCTGAAACAGAGGCAGACTGCTTGTTCATTCAGACTTCTGTGGAATAGATCTGAGGAGGGTACAAAATTGCTTTGTCGTCCCATTTTCAAAATGGTATTTGCTACTGTTAATTTAAAAATAAATTTTGGGGTGGATCGTATTTAAATGTGCTATATAATGTCCACCTTATGAATTCAACTTGGATCTGTTGTGTTAGACTAATAAGACTAGAAAAAGCATGATAATGTCCCCTATCAAATAAGAACATATGGCTTCAGTACATTATATTTCTTTTAATGTTATTCAATTTTTACAATGCTATGCGCTTAATGGAAACACTGTTAGATTCATAGTAGAGGCAATGTTACTTTTTTATCTTAATTTAGATTTTTAATATTCTTATCAAATAAATCAATTAGAGTTACTGGAAAAAAAGGAAAAAAATAACAATGAAAAACATGCTAAATTTAAAAGAAAACAAGTAATAAAAATCTGTTATGTAATAGAAAGAAATTGTTTTTGTGCATTTATGAGTCTGTATAAGTAGGTTCATACAGAGGGAATGGAGACAAACTAAGGGAATACCCATTTGTTTTTCCACTTAGACAAATTATCTTTCTACAGCCATTAACCAAGTAGACATATGGAATGATTTCACAGAAGAATTTATGTATAGCAAATTATTCATCAATTCCCTGTTGTTCCTGAAACATTCATGCAGCACAAGTGTTGTGTGAGCTACTCCAGAAGAAAAAGATGTAAAAATATTCTGAGTCCATGAGGATTTATTCTAAGAAGTAAACCATATATATTTAGAAGTAATCTTAAAAATATTCTTTTATTTTTTTTAGTAGAATTTAAAAATAATTTCTCATTTCTCATGAGGCATGTGCATGATATAAAAGGACATGAGAAGGACCAAAAACTACCTAGAAAATCACTATACTTTTGATCTGGAGATAGCAATAAATTGGCTAGTGTCACAAATAGTCTAGCATGATCTTAGATAATCCTGCAATGCTTATCCTTCTACTAAATTATATCTTCATGGGGGAAGGAGATTGAGTCAGATAGACCAGAGTCCAGAAGGTGGTTTTCAGAAGGCCAGGTATAAATTCTTTCTAAGTATTTCAAGAATTCTGTGAAAATTTCGACTATCTAATGATAAGACCAAATAATTTTAGATGCCATATTATGCTCTTGGTATTTGTAACCACATGAATTCCTGTCTTAAATTCAGACAAAATACAGATGTTTAAGAGACCATGAAATAAATTTAGTGTAGTGACAGAGTTCTTTGTCTTGATTCCTAGATGGATCTTGAACAGTCAATATTTAATTTTTCAGTCATATTTATTGTAGCAATTTTATTACGGTTTTCTTGATTCCTTTCTGTGAAGAAGGAGCTGTAGGATGGAAGTAAATGTCAGAGCCAAAGGCTTATTTGATTAAACAATGGCAACAGCATTAATCTTCAAAACCAAATCAAGATAATAGAGGGGTCTGGATGGACCAGGGGATTGATAATTGGTTATAAAGCTTTTGACCTTTGAGCTGGTAGTTCAGACTCAAGCTAAGCCAGTAGTGACTGAAAATCTTTACTCTCTGATCATAGTGCAATTGCTATGTGAAACAGGTGATTGGTTTCATTCCAGTTTCTAACTAAGGGGTACTCCCATTGCAAAAATAGCTACTCCCTTTGTCAGGGGCTTAAGAACGACAAACATCTTTACATGCTTATCTTAGGAGGAGGTATTTTGGGCAATGAGGAATAGGAGTAGCTACAGTCCATTGGTACATTGAAAGCATAAACATCTACCATCAGGGTCTTGTTAAGGAATTAAAGTCACCTGTTTTATCCACATGACACTTCTCATTGACCTCAATAAAAGAGAAAATTTTGTATGTGATGCAACTCTGTACACCTTTAAAAAGGCATTTCTCGTTTTCATGGATTGTTTTCACCATTTTAGTAGGAAAAAAATTGTGTTTGGTTTTGTTTGGTTTTATTTTCATCTCTTGTAATTCCCAGAAAAAAACTGTCATTCAAGTAGTTTATATGAATCTCTTTGACCTTGGAGTTGTGCTTGACCTGTTTTGAGTCAATGGATGACCCATACCTGAATTGAGTTGCTAAAGATTTGTAACTGCTTGCCTGTGTTGGATTGTATTCTTCCTCCTTAATTGGATGACCTGGTATTAATAATTAATGCCACCTGAAACCAGCATTATTTAATTCTGTAAGAAATCATTTAGGTTGCTGGCAATCTCAAAAACCACAGAGTCATTAAAATGCTGGAGCATTACAAACTTGGAAGTGCTGGATTAATGGCTGGACTTGATGATCTTAAATGTCTTTTCTAACCTAAACTATCGTATGATTTGTCCTCCGCTTACTCTTCTGCGTAAAAGTTATATTTATCATATCCTTCACTATCCATTATTTTTCATTCTTTTTTACTATGGAGAATGTGGCAATATTGCTCACTCAGGCACACTTCTGACTTCCTTTTGGTTTGCCAATTTCTTCAGTATGTTTTCTGAATCCTCATCAAATCAGGAGGAGTTCTATTGCTTCAGCACATTTGCATTCCCATGCCTTTTATAGGATTTGTGCTTAATTTAGTTATGTGTCTATTCTTGCCTATTTCTCTATTGCCTTTTATTTTCAATGTCTTTAAATTTATAGTTGGACTGTCTAATGTGTATTGTCACTGTAAGATATTAGGTCCCTTTACTTTCAAATGTAGCCACCCTGTCTCACCTGGAACTCCTCCCTAGTCCCCAGAATTTAAAGTGTAATTAATCCCTGACTCATTTTTCTGTAGCTAGTCTAATTAATAGACTTTACTAGTAGAGATTTTTGTGTAGCATTTAGTTCCAGAGTTAAAAAAAAAAAAAAAAAAGTAGGAGAAAATAAAAATAACATTGGACCATTTAAAACTCAATTAACAGTCACATTGTTGTTGTAAAAATTACATTAAAAGATGCTGATTCAGAGGTTGCTGCATTCTTCTTTCCATGGAGAGAAATCTGGTTTAGAATCCCTGTGAACTTGTGTAGGGTCTTTTGGAATCTTTTCAGATATGTCTTTGTAAAGTACCAAGTGTTAAAAGGTTTAAGAAAAATTATAATTTTATAGCAAATGCTGTTGGTTGTTTTAGTGCAGTGACTGGGTCTCAGACTGCCAGCAATGTCAAGAAAAAACCTCCATCTACTGCAGGCAGAAGAAACAGAGAAAACACAGGGCTGTATGTAAAGACTTACCCTGAAGTGCTGCAGTTCATGAAAGCTTTATTACTGAATTCTGTCACAGGAATCTCAGAGTTCAACAAAAGAGTTAATGGTGCTTGTTTTAATATTGACTTGTCAATAAGTAAACATGAAAGCATTATCAGCTGTACATTGTTGCATAATTGTGTTGGAAGCATATTTATCAAATAAGCCCGGAAGGAAATGTTGTTCTTTACAAAATTGACTATTATGGTTTTGAAGATTGTGTTTGACTGCCAAATTTCTGTAAACACACTAGTGAAGTGAAATGAAAATCTAAGAATATTGAAAAGTAAGAGAAGTAAGGCCTTTCAGTCTATGATTAAGTTCTTTCTAAATGACCTTGTATGTGGGAAGTTTCTTGCCCAAAGACATTTGTTTCTGGAGAATAAATGTAGATATAAAGGGAATGTGAAAAAAACACTGTGGTGGTGTCAGCATGATCTCTGCCTCGGCCAGCCCTGGCACCGTGGCAGCGAGGGCACGGCTCAGGAGCGAGATGAACTTTGTCGAACCTGTGAGTCTTGGCTTGTCTGTTGGAGTGAGTGACGATGGCAGGAACAGAAAGAGGGAGATTCCACTTAAGCTTAAACCACTGACTTGATTTGTCCCACTGCGGGAACAGCCTCAGTCACAGGTGGCAGCTCAGGCAAAGGCCCCCGAGCACCTGAGTACAGCAGCTGATAAAGGGGGGAGGAACTGGGGTAGGGTTTAACCTGGGACCGATTAGGGATAGGCGGGGGACGGCTCTCTAACTCAGTGACATGTAGGGGAACAAACCCGAATACAGTGCAGGGGAGAAAGCAGAAATTCTGTCCAATCACTCTGTGATCCTGTTAGAACCTTCCAGGCTGAAGGCAAGGTCTCAGAGTGACAGACAGGGTCTGGGGGTTACATAACTCAAGATTGACAAGCAACAGTAACTGGGATGAGCCAAATAGGGAAAGAACATAAGGGGTACATGGAATGAACCATATAACAATATAATAATTCCAAGAACTTAAAAATACACTGCTACAAAACACTAAAGCATAGGCCCAGATGTCAGCTTCACAAAGGACAAATCATCACTTTATTAGCAGTTGTGATCCACTTCTCTCCAGTGGGGGCAAGGGAGCACAGACAGAAAAGCACTATGCAATTCAGTCCACCTACAAAAGCAAAAGAGAGTAAGGAACTATAATTTCATGCAGCACAATTTAGGTGGCTTCCAGTTAAATGTTATAGTGCAAAAAATATCTGTAAATGAAAGTGAATGATATTTCACCAAATATGCACATTCTTTTTCACTTGATATTTTCTGCAGTTTCACAGACGATAACAAACCTGACAGCTTAACTTTGTTTTGTAAATATGTTCAAAATGTTCTCTGAATGTGGATATATTCCAAGGTACTCAATGGCAACATAGTTCCCAGTCAATCTCCTCAGGTTAGATACATAATGCAAACTGTATATTACAGTTTTCATGCTGTACTTTTCCTTCAGCTAAGTAAGCTGGATTATTTGCAGAAAAGATTTTTCAAATTTCAACTGAGAAAAAATTGATAAAGTTTACAGAACCACTCCAGTCTTTATTTGCAGTAAGAGTCATTGGGATCTCTTTTTCATTGCCAATGTTTTTGGGAAGAGGTGCCAAGCAATAAATAATGAAGGCTGTATGCTGCATTTTAAAAATATTTTTTAAGGAAACAGGAACTTGCAGCAGTAATACCAAAAAAGCTGGATTTTTTTTCCTTGGCTTTTATGAGGTTCTTAATTTATTTCTACATCAGCAGACTCTAGAGCCCTGCAACGTGTGTGATTCTGGATGCATGCGTCAGCTGTTCTTTTGAACTGATATCAAGTGTTACTGATCCACTGAGTTAATATTGTTGCTATCAAACCAAACAACATGAAGAACTAACACTGAGAAAGAGCAAGTTGTTTTGTTTACAACTTCTGTTTTATGTTAGGGTCTTCTGCAACAAAAGGAGCTTGTGCAGTCTTGGGATTCTACTCCTTTTGGACTGCTTCTTTTTGTTTGTAAGTTTGTTTTTTTGCAAGTATATTAAATTTTTAGTGTAAGGACCACAAGCAAATTCTTCAAAAGAAAAGGGAAAGTGGTCAGTTTGGTAAGTTTGAAATAAATAACGAGATTCAAATCCTGTTTGCCTTAGAGAGAAACTCAAAAAGAATTATCCTGTTGAGTGGGTAGGTTTGCTTCTGGTGCTGCCTTCCTCACAAATATGGTGAATTTAAAAGGTGAAATAGGTCACCACATCCATGTGGACTGAGTATTTGAATAGTACTTGCTATTGCATTGGAGTCCACCACTCCTACAGTAAATTCATTGTAAGTGAATAAAATGTCTTGGGCATAAAAAATTGTGGTTGAATGATACTAATAATTTCAAAATTTAATTTTGCTAATTATTGAATAAATACTTTTTCCACAGACCTTAAAGAAAATTCTATGATTCCCTCTCCCTTCCCCCACACCTCCAAAATGTATTATAAGTTCTGAAGGTACAAAAAGTAGTTCTGTATTAATTCAATGCAGGGTAGTAGAAGTACTCTAAACAAGTTTTAAATTTATAAATATGCAGTTTATGTTGTAGTGTCCTATTAGGTTCTCTTTTAATGTTTTTTTAAGTTTGGAGAGTTGGGTTTTTAATGTCTTATGAATGGTTTATTCTTCTCTTCAGGCGTAATTCACCTTCAACTCCCAAGTTTGTGCATTTCTCAATTTAATATAGTCTAAAGGTTTTTCTCAGAGTGGGTGTTATGCCTCTCTTTAGTAGCCACTTATCTTGGATAAGGAGACTGCCTGGGGTATGGAAGAAGACAAAGAGAGGGTCACCAGCTCAGCTGTTAGTCTTCTCTTGAGTTTTCTCTTGTTTTATAGTTTTGTGTCTGGAAGCCCTTTCTCTTTTAATAACGCTCCAGTCTTAGGTTTGGATTCCCAGTTATTTTAATTTCTTTTTTTCTCTTCCCATCTGCATTAAAAAATTCCATTATGCAAACAACTAAACAGTAAATAAACACAGCAAAGAACCCTCCAATTTTAATTTTTTTAAAAAACCCTCCAGTATTTTTTGTTTGATTCCCCCCACCCCCATCATCTAAACATCAGATTGAGGTTCAAATAACAATATGTCTCTGAGCTGTAATAGGAACAAGATCAGGATGGGCTAGTTATAGAAGTTGCCTCTGTGAGTTACAGAATTGCATTTAAGAGAAAAATTACAATTCTACCATATATGATACTGATTTATACTGTTCTAACAGTGACAAAATTTGCTGTAAAACCATTGCGATAAGAACAAATCATTATATGAGATGTCCCTAGCTCATATTATTGCTACTCTGTCCTTTTCAAAAAATTCTTTGTATGTTTATTTTCATGCTGTGATGAATGATAGCTGACACAAAGGAAACCCAGCCAAGGCAATGCATACAAATCAGAGCTGTAATATGATGTTCTGCAGTAATACCTACTGGCAGTAAAATCCCCCAAGTTTTAGGCAGCTATAAAGAACGTGAGCAGTTTAATTCTGAATGTTTGCTCAGTGGGGTCCATCAGCTTCATGGGTTGTCTTTGTTCTGCTCCTCACCTTGCTGTATTCAGTCAAGAGGCAGAGAAAAAGTGCTGTGTGGTGATCTGTTGAATTTTTTAATGCTAGATTAATTTTCTAATAACACATCATTATGCTTTGGCTGTTATTCTTCCCATTTTCATGAGAAACAATTGTTGACAATGACAATTTAACTTTTATATATTTGTTACAGACTATAGCGACCCAAACAGTTGAGAATTGTGGTGAATAAGGCCAGCTAAGGGCTGAACTTCATTTGTATAAGGTCTTGGAGGATGTGGCATCATATTCAGAGGTAGATTTTTAAAAAGATACCTTTTTCACCTCAAAGAAATCTGTAATAATTGTGATAAACTTACTGTGTTAAACTTGGTGAATTCAGTTCTCAATTTTTAGATGGTGGATTTCTTTTCTTATTTGTTTCTTTGCTTTTATTTATATATTGCACAGAATTTAGTTTTAGGCCCACTTAACTGAGCTCAAGAAATTGAGGATTCTAATTATCCTTGCTGCATATCTCAACAAAAATACTTGATGCAATCTACAGATATTACACTGCTACAGACCAATTCACTATTCACAGAGAGCTGTACTGTTACATTCTTCAGACTATTTCAATTTAGCTGTAGATTGGAGAAAATAAAAGTACCTTCACAGTCTACTCTGTACCTCTTAAAGGACAGAAACTAATTTTCTCTCTGAGCTTTATTTTTATGATGCTTTTTTTCTCGTATTTCATGATAATATTTTTGTCAAATGGTATTTGTCTGCTTTCAAAGGCATACCTTGGCAGGACCCCTTTCACGCAGGTAAAAACCAGTGTCATAGGCTTCCTCATGTTTATTGATACACTATTGTTTGCCTCAGTTGTTGGATATGGAGTGTAGTGTATTTTTTTTTACTGTTTTTTTTTTTTTTTACTGGTTTCACTATATTATGGACAAGAATTTAATGCTGGGGATGACAGAAAAAAATCAGTTAGATATGAAGGTATAAATTTTAAAACTTTAGTTATGTATTTTGAGGTAAAAGCCTAAATGAGTTTAAAGCACAGACTCCAAAAGATGTCAAAGGTTGGTGAATTTTTTTGGTTGTATTTTATTTATAGTAATTTGGCCTATGAAGCATGGTTAAAAGTGTCTGGATCCTAGGATTTTTTTCTCAAGTGTGTCTTTGCTGTTTTGGGACAAAGAGCACAAGGCAATTTCAATTATGCATCTTCTGTTACAAAACTCTGGGCTTCTGACTAGTCAAAAGAAATTAGGAAACTGAGATTATATCTCAGTGACTCTGACAAATAAATGAAAATAATTTCTCTGATGTAGATGCAATCAGCACTTGCTATCTTGGTTAAGCTTGCTGGAATTGCACCAGAAGAGCTCAGAATGTGGCTATCATTTCTGCTTAGTAACATGGTCTGGATGATATATTTTCTTGCACTTGGCCTTAAAACATTGTTTTTTGACACCTGGATTGTAATTTAAGTTGTTTCAGGACAATCAGGTAGACAGTATGGGAATGTAATGAGAAGTATAATAGAGAGCAAGTAATGTGGAATTATTTTATTAAATTTTATTTGAAATTTAAGGACATCAGCACTGAGTAGACTATTTTCTAAGAATGCCTGTGTGTGGACAAAGATGAACCTTGGCATGCTCAGTATATGATTTGTTATTGATAACGAGTTTATATTCTTACTGCATTTATTATGAAATAAAATTTTGAAGTGCTTGATAATAAAATTAGGAACATAGTTAAAAATCTGGCTCAGCTTTTTGTATGGCTTAGATAACCCTCTAAGAGCTTGATAAGTTTATATTGAAAGACACATATAAGTAGAGAAGTTCAAATCAGCATATTAATGAATATGTAATACAGAGGTATTAGAATAACAAAAAGCTATGTATTCAACTCATTCAGAATGGTTCTAAGTGTTCAAATGTTAGGTTTTGCTACATATATTTCTGGAGGAGAAAAATAATCTGCAGATTTGTGGATTGTGAACTTTGAAGAGCTTAATGGATGAAACAAACATTACGTAACTGTCTGCTCTGTCCCTCACAGTTCATTCCCTCCCCTTCTTTTTACTGTGGGTTTTTACAGTGGAACATGTTGGTTGCAAGTGAGCAGAGCAGGCAATGATCAAGGTCATCGTAGTATACCCAGCCTGGAAAAACAGGAGTGATAAACAAGGGGAAAGAAAGCCTTTTGCTGTTATCAAAGAAATACTACAGCAGAGATCAGGAGGCAGCTTGGTTGTGGGACAACAATCCATAATTTACTTTGCAGATGTCTCTGTAATTTAAGCAGCAGGCAGAACAACCGCACAGTTGTAGATGCTCTAGGGAAAGGATACCCAGAGCCTTGTAAATCATGGTAAGGATTAAAAGCAATGAACATTCATCTTCTTAACCTCGTAAAGCGGTATTGCAAAGCCAAGGATTATAATTTACCATGCATGTAATCTTTGTTCGGGTATAGAGGGTGTCAATTTTTTAAAATACTTCTCTCAATTAACAGTAACACCTACCTTTTGAAAGGGAAAAAAATGTTGTAAAACAGATCTTAAGAGAATTTCTGCTATTAAAAGAATACTTAACATTTCTCACAAAAGAAGGAAAAAAATATTGATTGACCCCATTATTTCTAAGCCCTGATCTGTTTTTTAATGTTAAAATTTATAAATATGTTTGAAAACCTTGCTTAATAGACACAAGACAAAAGTACTTACATTTCTCATTTTAAATTGGTTACCTGAACAACCCTTTGCCTTTGAATCGAATTGCATTTTGCCTTTGCTTGAATTTAGCTACTCTTTCAAGTATAAATATTCAACTCAAATAATCATGGTGATTGAAGAACAACCTTACAATGCAAAAACATAACATATGTTCAATTTGCTAAATAAGCACTGTAAAGCATGAATTTATCTGTTCAATTTTAAAATGTTGCCAGTATACCTGGAAGTAAATTTTATCCACCAATGCATTGAAAATACTTTACTTCCATACTCAGAACACCTGTGTAGAGGGACTGAAAACATTTGTAAAAGAAATTAATGTATGTGATGTCATAATGAGCCCCTTTCATAGCCCTGCATACCAAGAAGATCAGGGAAGCAAGACCTTTAGGGGTTTGGTGGTTTTTTGTTTTTTTAATTCTGATATGTGACTCAAAATTCTATACACTTTTGTTCGGGAAAGAAATACAGGAATATAATGGTCAGCAGAGGCCGGTACTACATGACTAATAATGCTGGTGATCAGCTTTCAAAATGTATTATGAAAAAAAAAAAAGTTTAACACTTCTAGAGCTCTAATCCATTGCATAATTAGCTCAATAAACTGAGAAACCAAGAAAGATGGAAAACCACATTTTACATTGATATGTACTTACAGGACAAGGGGGAATGGCATCAAACTGAAAGAGGTTTAGATTAGATATTAGGAAAAAATACTGTAAGGATGATGAGGCACTGGAATAAGTTGCTGAGAGAAGTTGTGGATGCTTTAACTGTAGAAGTGTTGAAAGAAAGGTTGGATGGGGCCATGAGCAATCTGGTTTAGTGTAAGGTGTCCATACTCACAGCAGAGAGATTGGAAAGAGATGGTCTTTAAGGTCCCTTCCAACCCAGGCCATTCTATGATTCTGTAATCTAAAGGTGAAAGGTAGAGTTGGATCACAATGTTATATCTTGATTTTTTTTTTTTTTTAAAAGGAAGGTATGTGTGTGTAGTTTGAGTCTTCTTGATAACTGAATTACCATGACAAACGTGGCATTAGGATATTTATATTTAGTCATTATGTGCAGAGTGTTTTCTACAGAGCACTTCCTGAGTACTGTCAGAAGATCACAATCAGGAGAATATTGGTTTGTCAACTGCTTCAGGCCAGACATTTGATAGCTGCTTAAACAATGCTGTAAAGTTTTACAAGCCCCCAGCAAGATGTTTTTTCATCTCTTCACGATAGCTGTTTCCTCTGATTAACTCATAAAGATTGTACTGGAAATGTCTTCCTGGGCAGATTTTCTGTGGTGATTTTTCTTCTAATTCAACTATTTTCCCTTCTTTGCTTTTTTCCTACTTTGATGATGTGAAAGTTCATTTAGTTTCTAGTATTCCATTGGGATGTTTGATTACTCTAGAAATCTAGCCAATAAAACAGATGATGCAGGAAGAGAGAGTTTGCTTGTACATCTACCATGTTAGTTAGGAATGACGCTGTTGCTATGAAATTAAACACTGGCCTTGAGTACTATTCATAGATAGATAGTTTTCTTTCTCTGATTTCATGTAAACTTGAAAATGTGTACTTTATGATCAAAATTCCTTTTCATACTATAAATACGTGCTACATGCACAGTTTCTTATCCTCATAAAACACATTCTGCATTCATGAATACTGGAATGGATCACAGATTGAGCCCATGATTCATGAGAATCATTAAAGTAAAACCATGAAGGAAACAGCTGTTTATTTATTGAACTGGGAGAAACTGCTCTTTGTTTAGAAAGTTTAATTTGGCCTAATGTAAGTGTCTTTGTATTCTTTTTAATAAAGCCTTCTATAATTTGTAGTATGCATGACAGACCTAGAACATGCTGTTTTAAAAAAGCAGGATGATCAGGTTACAAATGCATCGCTGAGACAAGTTTTTATAATCTCATGTTCAAACACAAGCACCTTTCAATACCAGTTATTAATTTGGAGATCTTTAGATTTTAGTGCCAACTTGAAATAATTTTTAAAAATGTTAATTATCTGAGCATGCATCAGAAACAAGCCAAAGGAAAACAGGTTTCAAAGAATATACCTGATGACATGGTGTATTCTAAAAATGAAGTTTTAATCTAATCCAAGGTAATCAAGTTCTTTAGAAACTAATGAATTTGTTTATCATTGTTGAAATGAAAGAACTAAATTAAACTGGAAATCTGCAATATTCTTATTCACCTGAAACGAATAATTAAAAATGACAAGTTGTTGTTGCAATGCCACAGAAATAACTGCTAAAGAATTGCTTATAAAAATTTACAAGGAAAATTAAATGTTTTGGGGGTGATAAGTTTTCTTATATATTAAAAAAAATTGCATAATTGAAGTGTCATTGACAAATTGCTTGTAAGTAATTATTTTGTCTCTATTTTTGCCTATCCATCTTGTGACATCATGCTGCCACCCATATCTCAAAGACTGTTTGGTTAGCAGCTGTTGCAACATAAGCCTGTTGAATTTCTTTGACAGTGCCCAGGTTAAAACATAGGAAATCTATATTCCCTAGTGATGTAAAACAAAACAAAACAAACAAAAAAACAAAATCCTGAGTTTCTTTCTTATATCGACCATTCACCTGACCAAGCTAAAAATCTTTATTTGTTAAGACCTCTGCTGTAAAAGTTATAGATGGAATCAATGTCACTGTTACATAGTTCTAATCTTAAAATGTAATGCTTCTAGTTTGCTGATAAGTGTCCTCACTTTCAACATTTTGTCTTCAGAAATGAGAGCTAAAAAATAAAATGAATGGTAGAAATTCACATATTTTGAATAAATTATGTCAAAACTCTCTAATCTTGTAGCCTTATGGAAAGAGGAGAAAACAGGTGCCTTAAATCCTGACTAAGAATCTTGGTACTGTTTTGCTTAGTGTTTTGATCTGTATTTGATCTAGATGTATCAACAAAGAGCAAGCACAAAGTTGGTTGTAGAACTTTATAATGAAAAGGTATCTTAAGTTCAGAGGGAAAATGTGTGGTCATAAGGATTTTGATATGGGCTTAGACCTGGCTTTATTCAATATTATTAACTTGATGGGTGGTGAAATAGAAAACTGTATTTCTTATCAATTTTGTAGGTACATTTGCCATCTACAAAGCTGATGAGAATTAAGAGTGTGTCAAAGCTAGACTGAGCATTCAAAATAACCCTGAGAAATGGAGAAATAGCCACTAAAAGGCATGGTGAAACTTGGAAAAATGAAACTTGAACAAATGGAACATCCTTTCATAAAAATCACCGGAGACAAAATTCAGACTGAGGAACAACTGATTAGGTAACTACTCATGGTAAGGAAGGAAGAGAGGAGGGATTGCAAACTGAAGATGATGCTGTAAAATTATTTCAGAATGAAGCAAGAAAAATCTGGGACATGATCTGGTGACTGGAGAAAAGCAAATTTTGCATACATCTGCCAAACAAGGCCCAAATGACAGTACAGGAAACTACTGTATAGACATCTCATGTTATTTTCTGAGGGGATCATGAAGTTCTCCTAAAGCTCACATCTGGGCCCCTGAGGGAGAAGGCAGGGATGGGGAAGAGTCAGGCTGCCATTAATGCCTGGTCAACCTGAGTGCATTCTGCTTTGTGAGCATGGAGAAAGGAATAGGTAATATTTGCCTTGACTTTAATAAGTCTTGCATTGTTATTATTGAACATTGTGCTCTGGATGGTAGAAAACTAGATGGATAAAAAGCTGGTTGGATGGCTGAGACAAAAGTGTATATCATGTGCTACTTGAAGGCCTGTGATAAATTAAAAAATGTGACAAATCTAACCTGGGCCAGCAGAGGTGGCATCTAGGCTGTATTCATAGGGAAATAGAAAGGAGATTGAGGAAGAAAGATTATCCCTCTGCTGTTCAGAGCTTGTGAGACCTCATCTAGCTACTGCTTACAGTTTGGGGCTCCTCAATACAGGAAAGACATCAGCTAGCTGAATTGGGATTAACAGATGATCCCCAAACTAGTCAGGAGCTGGAGCATTTCTTCTTTGAGGAGAGAATGGAGGATCATGGCTTGTTCAGCGTGAAGAGACTGCTTTGGGAGAACGTCAGCAGCTTGCCTATGCCACCAAGGGGGTTAGCAAAAAGATGGAGCTGGGCTCTTCGTAGGCATGCATTGGAGAGGATGAAAGGCTACAGATATAAACTTAAACAAGTGAGGTTCAGACTGGATATATGGACAGACCTTTTAAGTCTTAGGAGAGTCAAAGTGTGGAACAGGTTTTTCAGAGAGAATGTTTAGTCTCTCTGTTCTTGGACATATTCATGACCAGACTGAATAAATCCCTGGGCATAGTGGTCTGACCTCACAGCTTAGTCCTGCTCCGAGTTGAAAATTGGACAAAAGATGTCCTGATGTCTCTTCAACCTGAATAATTCTGTGATTCTATATATAGTTTAGGAGACAATTTTTCATCTCTATTCAGGTGCAGTAATGCTTTTGTAGTGTTTTTGACATTATAATTTGAGATATCTGATTGGTTAAAAAACCCCACTTTGCATGAGACAATCTTTGAAAACATCTCTTCAAAGTAAAGAGAAGATGGGAAAATGTAGATATCTTAATCTGCCATGATAAGTTCCTGAAAGAGGGGAGAGTAACTTTTTTTCCCCAGGGCAAATAGGGCAAGAATTAAGTGCTTTATAACTTTATAGCAAGAGAGATTTGGATTACTCAGAATTAAAAATTTAATTATGGAAAATATCATTGAAATAGACTGCATAGGAGAATCATGAATTCTTCTTTATTAGAGATATTTAGGGACATAAGCATCTGTCAGGAACACAGCGATTCCTGAGAGTAAAAAATGGAATGTTTGAATATATTTTGTATTGTGCATTGAAAGATTATGTTAAAATGATTTTAAGCTTTCCTGACCTCAAGCCTCTATTGTTTGCAGTATAACTAGAACGTAATTTCTTAAAAAACCCTTCAGACACTGAGTGTGTCAGGATTTCTTCAAAGACTGACTTAGCTGTCAGTTTCACTACTTCTCTCTGTAAGATTTATGTCAAATCATGTTAAAATATAACTACAGTTTTAAACGCATCTATGTAAAAAACACGCAATCTTCTTAGAGTTTGGACTGCTGCAATTCAGGCATTCACAGCATGTATCCTTAAATGCTTCTAATAAAATACTTATATGATGCTGGAGGGTTTTTTGTTTTGTTTTGTTTTGTTTTTTTTTTTTTTTTCTGCAGCTCATTAAAAGAGTGAAAAGTGAGCCATTAAGCTGTTATCATTTTGAAAAGTTTACTTTTCTTAAATAGAAACAACAGTAGACCCAGGAATAAGTGATCCTGTTTATTTCAGATATTTTGGAATCACAACTGTTTATTTTCTACCATGCAGGCAGGGTAGGATAGCCTTGTCTGAAGTATGGGTTTCTGATTCTTCTTTCTCATGTCCCTTTAACTCTGTTTTTTGCTGGAATGCACTCAAGCTAGAGATGAGAATTAGGGTAGACTGCTAGTCTGCCTATATGGAGATGAGGCTGAAGGCTCTAATTCCTGGAAGATTAAAGGCTTTAAGTGAAATGAATTGTAAAGGGAATAATCTCTTTCCTATATTGTCAAGGTTGATAACTACTCTAAAGGTCAAACCTCAGTTTTAGTCTGAGTGGTCTCTGAAGCAGACATATCATCTTATGCAAGGACTGACTTCTGGATCAAGTAATTTTAGAGCTGGATAAACAAAGGAAAGAAATGAAATTTTATTACAATATGCCCTCTGCTGTGTTTTTTAAAGTGCTATTTTGCTCCACAGTCCTGTTGCATTTTTTTGCTTTCCGTCATACCTCACAGACACCATTAGGAAATTATTAGAAGCAAAAAAACCTCTCTTTAATTGTAGACTATTTGAGCTACAGTGGTATTTCACCCAACAGGTCAGGTGACAGAGGGACCACAGGGAAAAAGTTTTAGTTTATACATAGAAAATTTAGTTTTAGTTTATAGAAAAGACAGTTTTAGTTTATTTGTTTTAATATTCCTTTGGATGACTTTTTGTAGTATAACGGATGTGAGCCTGAAATACATCTGAGATATCTTGAACGGTTTGTCTGTGAAAATGAAAATTTGTACTAAGTAAACTGGCAAATATTTCCGTGTTAACGGACAGCTCCCTATCGGTGTTACCAATATTGCTGTCGGGATGTTTCCCAGCTTGTCTGGACCCTGCTGCTGAATCAAATAGAGGCAGCTGTGGTGTTTCACCCCAGAGTCACCTTTGGCTAGCTGGTGATATAGCTGGGACCGTAGAGACAAGTCCGGGCAAGCCGGGGCTCCAGTGGCAGCGGGATGGAGCTTTCTCCCTTGGAGGGTTCGCTCCTCAGGTTTTCCTCTGCAGGAGAAGCTTTAAGGCGATGGTGAAGGAAAGGAGTTGGTTCTGATGGAGGGTTTTAATCTTGAGCTTTTATTCTGGCTCACAAGCCTCTGAATCTAGCTGCAGCTCCAATAGAACTCCTGAACCGCGTGGTTGCTTGCCCTTTTACCCGAGGGAGAAGGGGAGGGCAGGGGTCAGGAAGCCACCAACCAGGTACAGGTGAGGAGGTCTTAGGGGACAAAGGACACCTGGATGGCCCAATGTCCCCCCCAGGGGTAGAGAGCATCCTTTGAATCTGCCAATCACTGACACCCTTCTGGAATTCCAGGACTGACATACAGTGTTCGGCAGGGGTGGGGAAAGGAGGGATGATTGACACACCTGGGAGGGAATCTTCAGGGGAGGAACCTGGGGAAAACCATGACAACACGCTGCAACAGCTCACATTTCTTGCCTTCTTAAATCATTGTACTGCCTGTGGGGTGACTCCGTGTGCTTAGCATCTAATGGCACTAGAAGAGAAACATGTTCTGATTGACTTGCTTATTCTTCATTGTGTCAATAGTTGTGTTTAAAGCGGTAACTGTCATGAGATCTCATGAGTCCAAAGTTTTGCTCTCACCATTTGCTGTCACCACAGTATTACATGAATGTAATCAGTAGGGAGAACTCCACTTTCTATTCTAATTGCCTGATTAAATCACCACGAAGGACACCCTTATTAGACCAAACTAAAGAATTTCCATTTTTTTACTGAAATCGTGGTATTCTCATCTGACATGTTGGATGATGAGTTTGTGCTACAAATCACAGTTTGTGTGTTTTTATTGCTCACTTGATTTAAGCTGCATTTTACATTAATTTATTTATATTGATAAAGATAGTAGTGGCTCCTGAAATTGTACTGCATTTTATATTATTATAAGAAATACTATAATATTATAGCATACAATTCTTGCAACTAAGGCTGGCATGATAGCAAGTATGTTACAGAAAACTGAAATGATTAAGGAGTCAAAAAGAATGTTAGTTTGGATTTATTCTAGTTGTTATCTCACCTACCAAGACCTTTGACATCTGCAGTTAATTTGTGTCCTACAGCTTATGATATCAAGATCAGATGGGTGTGTTGACTTCATGAGCTAGACGAGTGAAGTGAAATGAAACATTATTATCTGAAGTTCACCTAGCATCACCTGACACATGGTGATTTGTATAAGGTCTTCTTTGCTGAACCTATAGGCATTTAATTTTGTATTAAAGGTTTCCTCGTACTGTTTGCAATTTTCCGGTAGTGTGGGTGTATGGTTTCTTTCTGAAAGCTGGTATTCCTGCCTCATGTTGAGCAAAGTGTGTCCTCACTGTTGCTACAGGTATTTGAGAGGAGTGGAGAATAATCCCTCAGTTTGGTTTTGGGGTGTTGCTAATGAGAAGTATTCTCAGATACTTCTCCTTGGCTCTACTCTCATTTCAAATGGAAGGCTCAAAGATGTGCATAGAAAAGCATTTTTTGCTTACTTTATAAAATTAAAAGAAAGAAAAGGAATAGTGGGACTGCATAATATATTAGTTAGAAATATCTTATACAAAATATCAAGTTAGAGTTCATATCTCGAGTTTGGGAGAAGAGTGAAATGTTAAAATTCAGAAGTTATATAAAATTTCAGAATAACAGATCAGACTGGGAAATCTTGAATGAATAAAAATTGTCACAGTAGAAAATACATCTTTCTGGAGTCAGGGGCACTCACCAAGCAACATAATGACCAATTATGTAATAAAGAAAAGATGATGAAATCCAAAAGTAGAAGTGCCTATACTGATGTTAAATTTTCCCAGCACTTCCTTACCTGGAAACAAGGAATGGATTAGGGAGGCACACAGAACAAGTAACAAGATATAAAGTACCTTTTTGCCCCAGTCATTTTCTATTAGGAAAAAAAGATTTGTTTTGTGACTGAAGAAAAAATTGGTTGAGAAAAGGTAAATATTTAACTATCCAAAAGTGCTAATACTCTGAGGCAGTTCTATGCAAAATATTAAATAGGTAATAAAGTAAATGCCAAATTTGTCTCCTTCTGGATCCCACCAGCTGGACTGGTAAGAACATTAAATATTTTTTGGGAATAAACATGGAAGCTTGAGAAAAAGTTGCATGTATTTACCTGATCAGCTGTTGATGTGAATAAATATAGCAGACCTCTGTGGATGAAAAAGGAATATTACAGTGAAATGTAATTGTAATGTAATTGTAATGTAATGTAATTTACATTACATGAAAGTGAGGCAAAAAAGTAGCCTACAAAAGGAATGCTTTATTGTAAACTTTAGCAAGGGCAGACTCCTTTTACAATATTATGTGGGGTTTTTTTTACTAATGTGCATTTCTGCTGTCGTAACCCCAAACCCTCCATGTATAGACTAGATATAAGGTGCTTCAGTGTATCACTTTCAGCTGAGTTTTTGATAAATGTCAATGTATTTCAATGCTCTTTTCCATAAACTCATTACATTCAGAAATTTTTTGTATGACAATCAATTCTGTATATGGGAAGAAAGTATTTTTGTCACCATGGTGGCAATGGAAATAATAAATTTACACAAGTTTTATGGAATTGGGATGGCTAAGATTTGAGGATAAGTGTTTCATAATTTCATAATACAGGACATCTGAAGCATTTCTTTGAATCTTTCACAATGCCTTAAAAATGATCTACATAAAGCCTTTTTCTGAATTTTCCATCTTTAAAGACAATCTCTAGGTTTTTTGAACACTTATTTTAAGAAAATTAATAATGGAATTAAGATTTTTTTTTTTCCTTGAACAAAAGCTTAAAGGACTACTGTGTGAAATCTCCTTCCCATTTATCTTTTTTTGCTATGATGCATTTTAGACAAGTAGGTGTGTGGGTGTCAGGGTAGGGCCAATATTTTAATATATACAAATTTGTATTCAAGACTGAAAAATTAAAATATTTCTTCTAATTCAGAGATGTCTTTTGTAACCAACTGCTGTTTGTTATAAAAAGAGTTGAAAAGTCTTGCATAAGTTTCAAGATCTCATATACGGGCCATGCATGAGATTGTTCTGTTATCCTTGAAGTGTTATTTGGTGAGAGAAAGCTAAGTCATGATCTATATCATTAATTGTAGATATTAAAGTTTTATGCTGCCCTTTCACAGATTTTTTGTGTTTGCAGCAAGTCAGTTTTATATAGTTGCACATTTTAATAATAAGAGTTTTAAAGTGTTTCTTACAGGTACAGTAAAGGTTTTTGTATGATCTGTTGCATTTATGACTTTTTATACTTTTCCATGATGAGATGAAAAGCCATGACTACACCAAGTATGATAAGCTTTGTTACAATTACTGCTAAATAGTGTAAAATAATCTCTAGTCAACTTATAACATATAGAATTATTTTTACTTTTAAATGGCTTTTTGACCATCATAGTTATTTTTCTGACCTATGTAAGGGAAAGAAGCTAATGTACAGAAATTGCATAAGTAATTCCTAAGCCATGATCATTACAATTTTTCTCAGTATGGGATGACAGTAGGTTCAGAATATGAAGTTAGTATTTAGCGCCTGCTAAAATTATGCTGTAAAGTCATTGACTCATAAGTAGATTTAAATGCCATGAGTCTGACTATAGAAAATGCTCTCACTGAAAAAGAGTAGGTTTAGGTTAGATCTCCTGTCTTGGAAGTCAGGATTTCCTTTGTATTTTAGTAAGAATTGAAGTATATAAATAAATGTGGTATCATGTTGTTTTAATTTACAGCTGAAAAAAAATTACTTTGTTTGACATAGTAAGCCTGACTTCTATTCTGTCAGTGATTTCTAGTTTTTTCGTTTTGTTTTTTCTTCTTCTGACCACATTTTTTAGATAACAAAAGATATTTTTTAGATATTGTTTTATTCAAATGAGAGGTCCCTTTATTTTCTGGGTAGTCTTTTTTACTCTGGAAACCTCATCCTATAATAAATTTAAAGGGAAAACTGTCCTTTTTTTCTCTTCCATTGCATGACTCTGAGAATACCTTCTACAGTTCCCTCAATTAAAAAACACCAAATAGCATAGAAGAGAAAAAGCAAGAGGTAAAATCCCACTTTACCGACTGCTTACTGAGCCTGAATGAAAATTTCAAGAATGGTCTGGTAATACTTCCAGGCATGAACTTCTAGACTGCCAGAAGAAACTGAGTTGGTGTATGTTTCAAAGCCATGAACTGCATGTAATATTCACAGGGCCTTTTCACTAAAATATACTATTGCCTTTGTACAAGCAGCCTTTTCTCTCAGTGTAATTGGGTTTTCTAATGTCGCTGGGCATGTATGGATTACACTTACAGGCATCCAGGGTGTACAGGAAGGATACAATTTTAAATGCAATCTCATACTTAGTGTTTATTATACTACAGGCTTGGATTAATCTATTTGCCTGTGTTGTTTTGTGTGTGGTTTGTAGGTTTGTTTTGGTTGGTTTTTTTAATGGCCACATTTGTTCAGATATTCTACACCAAATAAAAGTTTAAATAGCTATTATACATATTGTTGAGTAGTAATTTACTTTTTCCTATATTTATGAGACAAAAAATTATTAGACTTCCTTAAAGAGTTTTTGGATCCTCCCCACAGCACTGTGTGGAGATGAATTGTATAAGCAGAAGGAAGAGGGAAGTAAATTTAAAAACTGTAATTATCAAGCCATTAGTTGAAAATCAGTTCATTCAGTAATCAATGCAATGAAAGTCTTTTAGGGAGAACGGAATTAATTTTAACTTGGTCATAAAGTGAGGGAGTGCAGAGAGAGGTTTTGGGGAGGGAAAGGCACTATGTAAGCCCCATCCTCTATGTTGATACTGGAAGAAATATTTTTCACTATCACTTAATTTTATTCTGAACTTCAGTGTGAATCATGACCTGGTTATGTGCTCTGGATTGAGATGAAAAAAGTCCCACTTAAATGATTAAATGTTAAGTGATTAAAGATATATCAAATTATAAGTGAACATATGCTAGGGAGGAGAAAAGCTAGAGGAATAAAAGGGGGAATATAAAAGTTTGTCTTTTCTTTTGAAATACCTATGTCGTATTGCACAGTAATAATTACAAATTGATGAATGCTTAGTGATATTTAGCAAAATATGGAAGATGTAGAGTGGCTGTTAAAATGGGGAAGACTGCTGTGTGTTTATTGATACCACTTAGGATAAGAGATCTTTGGTGGTCAAAATCTGGTTTCAAAGAAAATACTTCTGCAGCTCACTGATCCAGCCTAGGCATAAAAAGACTTCACAGGGTTGAAAAACTTTAGAAGTAAAACTATATGCAAATAATTGATAATGATAATAGCAGAATGATAATTGAATTCTTATTTGGTTCAGTTTTTGTATATAAGTATTTTCAGAAAAGATATTTTAAAAGCAAGCAACTGGAACTACTTGGTATCTACAATTACACAGACAAACTGAAGGGTTTTTTTACTTTCTGAGATATTTTGATACTTTTTGTGAAATCTTAGAAAAATACTTGGTCGGTGTAAATTCCCCTCCATGCTAAAGTTCAGTTATTTTACCAAATGTTTTATACTGCTTGCCACATAGTGCTTAGAGTAGGGTTTAGAAGATAGATCTCCACTGCTGTAAGGGCTTTGCTGGATATTTCTACATTACTCTGTTAATGACTTGTCATTAACAGGTTCCAGCTCAGATCAGCAGAAGAGGGCATGGCCAAGGCATTGTGCTATTCCATACCACACTATGTCATTGCCAGGGCAGAGAACAGCTTCCAGGAAAGAGGGTCATGGTTTTCCAGTGGAACAAGCCTGACTGCTCCAGCAGTGGGGTAATGCTGGTCCTGACCGGAGAGAGTGGCTTGGGTGGAAAGGCTGTGGCAGATCAGGCTTCTGCATTCTCCTTTTTGTACAATTTTGTTATCCATGTTGATGCTGTTACTGTTTATTTTCTGATCTCATAGCTGTGAATTATTCTTACCTCAACCCATGATCTTTACCTATTGTGCCTTCAACTCTCTCCACCTGTGGAGAAAGAGGGCAGGAGAGAGGAAGAGTGTGAGCAGCATGTGGTTTTGGAGTCTAGGAGGGGAGGGGCATTAACTTGAGGACTGCTATTCCTAAACTATAACATGTTTAAAGAAAATTATTTTATTTTTTAGAATATAAAATTCAATAACATTTGGAAGCTGCTGTTATAGTATATTTTATAGCCTGGGTATAAGGCATTCTGCTGGGCTGAGACCATCCAGACAAAAACAAAAAAAAAAAACCAAAAAAAGTTAAATCCATCTTCACTATTTTTTTTTTTTTATTATTGCAAACTCTTAATCATTAACATTATATGTAGAGGTGACAGCATAATTTTCTCTTTTTTGAGTCCAAATGAAAGCTGATATCATTGTTATACTTGTGTGAACTTCATTCTCTAAATGTGAGTACAATTAATCATCTTTAAGAATCTTCAGATGAAGAGAGACACTAAGTCATCTAAAGAATTTGAGGCTACTCCATGTGAGCACAGAGGCACTCAGGAAACATACTTTCTGGTTGGGGCTAGTTATGGGCTTATACTTGAATTTGAGGATGAGTGCTTAACTTGAGAGTTCCTTCCAAATGCTGTTTTTGTTTCTTAACTTTTTTTTTTTTTCAATTTTTTGTTAGTTTTGTGTTCCAAAAGGGAGATGGTAGCATTATTCATGTTGCTGCACTGTGTCTATGCATCATACTGATATTTTTAAAAGGAAATCAAAACTTTCATATATGCTGTCAGAAGCATCTTTATTTACTTAGGCAGTCACTTCACATGGGGTTTAGTTTAGCACTGGCCGGTGACACATCCTGTATTTTACTTTTTTTCCTATTCAATTCCAAGATCATTTGGCTTACTGCAATGATTCTCAGTTGCTTATTTGTTAGCTAGTACACTATACTCAGTCAAACATAATTTTAAGCTGCTCTTGCTATAGGGACATGTATATTTGCATGACATCTTTTTGTTTTGTCTGTTGTAGCTGGTTTTTATTATTGCCTCAAAGGAAGAAGTACACATAAGATACATTAGATCAAGAAGGAAAGAAGCAAAGGAAAACAGAAGTAATGGAGTTTCAGGAGCAAAAGGGGAACTAAAGCAAAAGATGGAATGAGTAATAAAATTTGATTTATTTGAGACACACATGCACACAAGGAGAGTTCAGAGCAGGAAGACACACTCAACACTTGCCAAAACATTTTGACTTTTACGTTTGGAAACGTTCTACAGAGTGAAATCACACCTTAATAAATGCTATAAATGGACATAATAATCATCTTGTTGCAATATGTGACTCAAAGAGGAACTCTTATTATTAGCTAAGATTTTTTTTCTGTGAATTGATATCAGTAAGTTGTTATCCCAGGTAGAAGCCTCAAACTAGTACAGATAAAGTAAGCAGACATTTTCCACCTCTGTTTTATTTGTGGGTGCTTGAATAATACGACCTTGATTCTGTGGGTGGGAATAAGGATAGGTGTGGCTGTTCATTATTTGACTTCAGTAATAAGGAGGTTTCTTTTTGTCTGCTACATTACAGCTCTCTTTGGGTGTAGCAAATATGTGAAGTCTCGTCTCCTGGGCTTTGTTGGTTTGTTTTTGTGGGGTGATTTTTTTATTTGCCTGATTGGTTTTTTTCAAGAAGACGAGAGAGTGAGAATTAAAATTGTAGATTAACTGGTCCTTACATCACGATGTTGATATTTTCAATTTTTAATTGTAACATTAGAGAAAATACACTGAAAAGCAGGTAATTTCAATGCACATTTAGATAGTTTTCTGCTTCTTTTGAAGTTGTTTTCTTCCTAAACCACTGCCTTCCTTTAAAAAATTATAAAACTTAGAGTACTATTATGATTTTCTGCAAAACCAGTTGTGAAGACACAGGACATATAATGAGACATCAGATCAGGAAACAAATGTATTAAAATAAAAATTCATAGAAGATTTGATTCCACTTTCTTCTAGTCCATTAATGAGCATTAAAGAATCAATTTTTTGCTTATATTCCTAACACACAGTCATACTGTATTTCTAGCATATGTTACAGTTTCCTTATCTCTGTCATGGTAAGTAATCTCTTGCATTCTTTTTGTTAGAAACATTTGATCCTCATTTTATTATTACTATCTCTGGTTTACATCTATCACCAAATATTTATTTAGAAAGGAAGAGAAGGGTTTTTAATGTTTTTGAAAGGATGCATTTTAGCATGAATAAGTACATGCTTTTGTTGTTCTCTATTTCTAGAATTTCATAGAAGGTTGTTTACCACTTTGTCATTGAATATTCTTATTGACAGGAAACAGAATTATGTGCAGTTTCATAAAGAATCTTCTTGGGTGGTACTACAAACCAAACAACTAAACTAAAAAACTTCCAAACAAAAAAACTTCAACCAAAAAAAACCCAACCTTGGTGCAAAAAACCCATTCTTTAGGCATCATGTTAGTATAAGAACAGACACTAAACAGGTGTGCAGAATTTCAATGGTAATGTAATAGCAGGAAAAATCCATTTGCTGTCTTTATCAGAGAAATTATTATTGTGCTGTCTGTAATCAAATATTTTTCTTATTCAAAATAACCTATTCAGGCCTGTATTCTTCTTTCTTGTGACTTTTCATATACTTACTTTATTTGAATTTCTATAGTACACTACATAATATATTTAGCATTGAGTTCTTTGAGCTTTACTCAAGGGAGCATTGTACTGTTGCAGAGTTTTAAACCTACAGTCTCCTGAAAAGCCTGGGGAAAATGGGCAAGAAACACTCAAAATCACATTCTCTTCTTAAAAACCTGTCCTGGGTTGATATTTAAATAAAATATTATGCACAAATAAAGCTTGATAATGATCAAACATGGAATACAAAAGAATGGAAGTTTTGTAATTTGTGCCATAAACCAGCGTTGAGTTAATAGAGTTCAGAGTTTTAACACACAGTTGAAAGTCCTTTCTAGAAACTGGAAGTTCTTCAGTCTGAAGAACTTTAATTGTAGAAGTTAATTTCCACTGCAGAATTCAGATACATCCAGGAAAGGTCTTTCAAACCATGTTTATCCCTTGAAAAAACATTTTGAAGGAAAATAATGTCACTTGCACCTCCTTTGGAAATCAACACAAAGGTGCATCCATATTATGCAATTCTTGTTACAGGCTTGTAATGAAAAATCAGGGTTTTCTCCCCTAGGACATTTTTATTTTCTCTTTAGATAAAGAAATGCTAAGCGTAAAGTGAGCACTGATTGCAACCTCTTGATAAACAGTGACAAGAAATCAAAGTTATTTTATACTGGATTTCATACCAGTATCTATATAAGAGGTCATATGTTGCTAATAATATTGGAAAACCAAAGCCCACCTAAAGTTGAGTTTTTCAGGGAATGTAGGAGGAAATAGCCGACTTAACAAGTACATAAACAGCACAAGGAACAGTAAGGAAAAGGTATTTTACCACCTCGTCATTAAATCTTTATATTGACAGATAACAGAATTAGGTGCAGTTCCATAAAAATTTTTTTTGGATAGTACTACAAACCTAAAACCTAAACGTAAAAAATCTCCCAAACTAAGAACTGGGCCTGCTGCTGAGTGCATCTGATAAACTGCTGACAAAGAATGTGGTAAAAGCAAAGATTCTTAATGCCCTTTCATGCTCAGTCTTTACTAGTAAATCAGCCTTCAAGAGGTATAAGAAACTAGGCACATATAAGTCCATGGGGCTTGATACATGACACTCACAATGCTGAGGGAGCTGGTTGATGCCATTGTGGGGGCTTTGGTTAGCTTTGAAAGGGCATGGAATTCAGGAGAGATCCCTGAGTACTATAAGAGAACAAATGTCACTGATACTCAAGAAAGCAAAGAATAAAGATCTGGGAACTACTACTGATCAGTCTCACCTTAGTGCCTGGGAGGGCAATGAAGCAAATAATCCTGGAAACCATTTCTAAATGCGAATGAGAAACAGGTGCTCAGGAGTAGTCTGTCTTGACTTATGAACGAGAAACCATGCTTAGCCATAGTCTTGAGGTGACTGGCTTGTTAGACAAAGAGAGAGCAATATATGTTTTTACCTGGAATTAAGTAAATTCTTTGACTCTATTTCCCATAACATCCTTAGATAAAGCTAAACATGGGTTAGAGAATTAGACAGTGAGGCCGATTGAAAATAGAGTGAATGCCTGGTCCTAGAGGATGATGATCAGTGACAAAAAGTCCAGTTAGAGGCAAGTCGCTAATGAAGTAACCAAGGGATCAAGGAGGGAGCCAATACTGTTTAACATGTTCATTAATGAGCTAGATGATTATGTACAATGTGTGCTCAGATAGTTTACAGACAATAAAAAACCTGAGAAGTAGCTGATTTATCAGTTGGGTATGATTCACCCAGTTCAACTCAAGTTCAGTTATGGGCAGAGAAGAATCATGAAATTCAACACTGGGAAATTCCAAATTCTGCATCTGGAAAGGAGTAACCCCAGGCACTGGCACTGTCAAGGGTTGGCCAACTTTAAAGCAGCTCTGCAGAAACAAACCTTGGGATCATGAGGGATAGCAAGATGAGCCAGCCAGCATGCCTGTATGGCAAAGGTCACCAACAGCTTCTCAGGCTGCATGTAGAAAAATGCTTCCAGTTGGTAAAGGAAAGTCAGTCTTCTGCTTGGCACCGATCAGACCAACTCTGGGAGTGCTGGGTTCAGATCTGGCTCCCCCAGTCCAATAAAGATACGGACTTTACTAGAATAAGTCCATTGAAGTGCCACAGAGCTGTAAAAGCAGCTAGAGCATCTGCAATACAAGGAGAGGCTGAGAGAGCTGGGACTGTTCAGCATGAAGCAAAGGCAGCTCAATGGGATCTTATTAATTTGGAAAATTTCCTGATAGAGAGGGAGTGAAGGAGAGTTCATGTCTGTGGTACCAGTGACAAGAAGCAATGGATGTAAATATGAAAACACATCTGAACACAAATTCCATGACTCAATAAAGACATCCATACAGACCAAGGAAAGGAATAGAAAATCCTTCTATGTAGGTGCTTCATCATACCATTATTGCCTTAATCCAAAACAGCAGTCTTCTATTCACAGTGAATAAGGAACTCACTGAGCTCTGATAAAGTGTAAGACTAAAAGTCATTGACATGAAGAAAAACCACAATCTGTTTCATCATTCATTACTGTAATAAATGGATGGTTTATGGCAACAATAAAAGATGGAGCCATTGCTCCATCTACACATAGACAAAAGAGGAAGAGCTGAAGTATGAATAACCCTATTTATGCTTCATCATTTTCTTGCCACAGAAACCTGGTCAATACTTCAGTCAGTCCTTTACATAGCAAATCAACCAAAGGTTTATCACTCTCTAGTCTTGTTAGGGTAAAGATCCTGTTGTCAGGAGCAGGCTAAAATGATGGATACCAAGGGCAGTTTGTGTGCATCATGCTGAATGATAAGTAGCACGTTGGTGTAGCACATGTATATTATTAAATTAGTTGTAAGGCTGTTCTGCCTTGTTCATCTTTACTGCATACAAATCTAAAAACCTCAGTGGTGGTTACATAGTATGGAATATATATTTTTCCTTGACTTTTTTCATAGCATGTACATACAGGCCATAGTCATGAAAGAGATTAGGCTCTTTTTTTTTTATAAAACCCAGAATTACAACTTTTCATTACAACTTTTCTCTTGCCACAGCCTTCAATGACAATTTTAACTTGAGGCTTCATTGAAGCAAAAATAAGGCCAAAAAATATTTTCACTACTAATATTCAGTTCATAGAATTAGAAAACTTCCAAAGGATCTGAGAAGCTAGTGTAATCTTTAGCATATTATGAGCAAAGAGTGAAAAAATGAAAGAATTGCAAGATGAGAGCTTGAGAATAAATCAAAATTAATTCCATGAACAACTGAATGAATTGACTAAATTTAAAGACACAATTATATGGCAAATTATGCTGCAAATTAAATTGCTCACTGAAATAGAAGCAGCTCCCTGGAGGCTGCATATGTTATGTAACAGTATCCTGAAAAGCACCATTGTAAAATGGCTTTGTCTTACTCAATAGATTTATGTAAATGGAGAACCAGTTTGATTATTTTGATGACTGAACGTCCAGTAATTTTTGTGGCTTGTCTGTTAGTACTGAAGTTTCAACACACAACTTCAGGTAGGCTGGAGGCTGGAGCATTAACAGGTTTCTTGACTTAATTCAGATTAGTTTGGTAAAACTTACTGTTAAAGGTCATCAGTATAAATGCCCAGTATAAATGTCTTCTACTTTTCATGGCTCTGCTAAGCATGCTCATTTCATATTGCATAATGCTTTTAAGAAATAAAAAAATGCCAATGATGCTGGAAAATATTCTGAAATATAAAATATTACTTTTCTACTCTGTTAGATCTAGTTTTAAACATTTTAAACATGTTTTAAGATGTTTATAGCTGAATTGAAAAAGTAGCTAAAGAACAAATGCATCATAAGTTGTGTCACTAAGTTGTCTTTTTATTTCTTTCTATGGCAAATATTTTTTTTCTCTTTAATATATCTTAATATGCATAAATGTGTAGTATTTATTTATACACATATCTGCATCTATGTATCTTCATTGTATAAAAATAAAGAAGGCAGTATTTAAAGAACACAAGATTATTTTGTCTGTAATATAACAATTAAATTGAAAACAAAACAAAGCAAAACACAAGCCTAATAATTTTAAAGTGGTAATAAGAATACAAGTGAAACAAAGTCTTGTTGATTGTTATTATAATAAAAAGAGAAGAAAAATCAATAATAAAGAATAATGGGTAGATAAAGTCTCTTGGAAAGAAAATGTGGTTTTGAGCTTCTAAGGGAGTATACTGTAAATAGCTATGTACAAAAAATTTTGAAGTTGTTAAGCAGTAGCTGAGTTTTCCACTAGCACTTAGTTCCCTGGTTATTTTTAGGTGTATTATATCTTATGAGGGATGTGTCACAGAGGCTGGGGAACAGCAGATTCACTGGAGAAGGATTCATGTTCTAAAAGATATAGTTCAGGTTTTTACAGAATAGGAGGCATCACTTCAGCATGTTCTGAATTATTTTCCTCTTCCAACATAACATTTCTTTTGCTCTGGATATCATATTCTAGCTGTTACTTTAGATAAGGTAACAGAAAATAAAGAAATAAAGCATGAGGGGCAAGCAGATGGAAGATCTGCAGGAAGAAGGTCTGCTGTTGTTATAAGGACTGCCTGATACTATAATGAAGGCCTGAAGGAGAGGGTGCCAAACTGTCTTTTGGTGTTTTCAGGAGATGAGGTTTGGCAGAGCAGACAAGATGATGGAACTCTTCCATCCCTATACAAAAGCTCTCGTTTTCTCATGTGAAGGCCCTAGAGGAAAGAAGTTCATGAGAGATGAAAAATTATAAAAATTATCAAAAGATAAAATAATTCAGAAATTTTAATATTGCAGTAAGCAAGGATTGTAGTGTTTTGGGAACCATAGTTTGGATTTTAATCAATAATCAGTGTGGGCACAGATCAGATGTAGCTATATCACTTGTCCTGTGTTTGAAGACTAAAAGAGTTACAATTGTAAGAGCTAAAAGTTTTGTTCCAAATCTTGTGTAATTGGCAAATGAAAGCTGCTGAGATCTGTAATGCCCTTGAAAAAGTCCTTCTACCAAGCAGCCTTTACTAGAGCCACTAAGGTA
This sequence comes from Sitta carolinensis, assembly GCA_032173965.1. Lineage (NCBI taxonomy): Eukaryota > Metazoa > Chordata > Aves > Passeriformes > Sittidae > Sitta > Sitta carolinensis. The sequence goes on from CM063284.1 coordinate 75,635,008, forward strand.
GGCATTATTAGTAAAAGTGGTGTGCAATTCTAGTGATTGAAGCATGATCCTTGACAGTTTTTCTGCTCTGGTGTCTGGCTCTTCTTTATCTGACATGAGCAAACTGAGCTAGGCTATGAGTCACTTCTGAGGAATGATTCAGAATTCAGATTCAAAATACATGGGCTCTGTTGCAGGGGTGAGTGAGAAATCTATATCTGAAAATCCGCAATAATGACTTTATGACTTGGTAGGACAGTTCGTTGACCTTACTCAGAAGTTGAAGTCTAGATGCATCTGATTATACTGGAGGAGGAATAAATTGACATAAGAATGGTGAGGAAGAAAAGCACTGAGTCCCAATTAAAATAGTTCATTCTTTTGTAGCTCAATAGCTTGAAATATCCAAAATTTGCAGGTTTCATTTCACTGACATTTGTTATTCTTGGCTAATAAGATCTCTAGCTCTTTAACTGTGCTATAACTGTTCCTGTGTCTTTCAGATGAAATCAACCCAGATTTGTGGCTGAGCCAGAAGAAAATTAATTAAAATCCATGAACAAGCTTTTTCTAACTTTGTTGTTTGAGGAGCTGCAGATGCCACTGGAAATAAGTTTTTGTTTGTTTGTTTGTTTGTTTTTTCTTCTATTATAGGAAGTATAGGAAGTATTGGTCTTTACAATCATTCATATGACCTTTATGAAAAATGCTGTGTAGTAGTATAACTATATGTAGTGGCAGCAGCCATGGATTTGCAGTGACTCAGCCATTTTATAATAGCACTTCTGTGTAGATTAAGTGCTTTGCAATTCTGAAAAATTTATGCTAATTCAAGCAAACACATCAGTTTCTTTCCTGGGTCATAATCAAAGGAATCATAAATAAGAGGAATGCATAATGAAACTTAGAGCTGAGCAAGGAGTTGCTGTCTGAGTTCCTTCCTATTTATATGCAACCGGCATAAAGGGGGTTATAGCAAAGATTATGGTCTTGCTCAATTTTCTTTTTGATCAACATATAGCTGGTGAGTTGTAGTTTTGAAAGCAACCTATGCTACTTAAAATTGTATTGTAGTCAACAGTGGATGTTACTGTTGCCTGAAGTACCACATATGAGAAAAGATTCTGTTGCTTGGCACTTGATTCTATTTCAGACTTCTCCCTAGAGTGTTGTAGAGTATTTTAATGTCACAATTTGTGCTTAAGTGCAAAATATGTCCCTTTAAGTTTGTGGTGTGGTTGTTTCAAAAGATTGATATGTCCCTGAATATTTAGTTGGATATTTTGAATGCTAGAGGGAAGGCTAAGTGGTATTGTGTATCAAAAATTTTTCTGAAACTGAAAATGAAGCCATGTAATGGCAATGAACTTGCACACATGCAAGGCTGGTGTTTTCTTTGTTGTGGGTTTTGGTGATTTTCTTTGTGTTTGGTTCGTTGGAGTTTTTTTTTTCCTTGGGGGGAGGCTGGGAGTTGGAACTGAATGGATACAATTGGACACAACTTCTCTGATGCTGAGTTGATCTCCTGCAGATCAAGTACCAAAAATCTAATTAAATTTTTCTTGTCTTCCTGAAGCAGATTGGTTTAAGGTCATGTGAAGATAAAAAAGCTTGGGTTTCTGGTTTTAATTATGGATAATTTAACTCATGTAAATGTTTATGAGGAAGAATAATGTCCAGAATGCCCATGTCATGTTTGTTTCAGAGGTAGTATAAAAAAACTCTCTTATGGCAATTAACTTAGTATCTCTGCAAACAAGTCATCACAAAAGTCAATTTTTTTTTTTAGGAAACATAAAGAAATTATGTAATATTTTGACAGCACATCAAAAGACACAAGGTAGGTGGCTTAATAAACAATGATACAAATTATTTTGGGGAAGAAAATACCTAAGTCTTTAAAGCATCCTGTTAGATTGCAGACTTCTGTAAGACTGAAATATTCTGGAATCTTCCATACCTTGTATAAAAATGATATAAAAACATTGATTAGAGAAGTTTTTTATTCCATACTGGATAACTTTAGAAATTACGTTAACTAGTTTGTTTGGGAGAGCAATTGGACTACACTTTTTAGTTAATGGGTGTGGCAATACAAATGAATCTGTCATTGCTGAAAAAGATCAAATCAGGTAATGAAAACTGGGTTTCCCTGCAAACCATCTTGGAATTACAATGCACCTTCTTGTTCCAGTCAAAGAGGTGCATGCATACCTGATGGTTCAAAAATACAATTAATCATGACTATTATATTTTTTAATTTTCCCTTTGCTTAGTAAGCAAAAGCTAAGGTCACAGGAATACAATTCTGCAGTGTACATTTATTTCTGGGGCAGTGTAATTTTCCCACAGTGATCTACAGTATGTCCTACATATCTATATCATATATAGCTATATATCTCACCCTTTCTAGCTTTTTTACTGAATTGTCTACATAATTCCTGAGTCTCGTTGTTTATATAAGTTCACCTATTCAAGCATATATACAATCATTATCTTCCTGCCTTCTAAAAACTGGGAGATCTTTTTGGAACAGTGGTCCATTAGCCATTGTTAATTAGGATATCTTTACAGATTTCACTCATATATTGTCCGTGGTTTGAGTTCTGTGTCCATATAGTATTTATTGAAAAATACAAAGTGGTGCAGATTATGCTGGAGTTATTTGAAAACGACAGGTGTGACCATCATACCTCCAAGCAGAGGCTTGGGTTTCTTCTTCTTTTGAACAAGACACAAACATTTGTATGAAAATTATTAGAAAATGTATAGGGGGGGTTGGAAAAAAAAAATAAAGTCTTTTCTGTTATGATAATTATATGGACAACAGATAATGAGCAACCCTAATATAAAGCAAATGCTGAATTAAATCTCAATACAGCAAGGACACATACACAAAAGGCACCGTGGTGTTTATTGTTTCAGGCTTCCATCTCAAATTTTACTAAATCACTTCTGCCCTTTGAGTGGCATTCTCTGGAGTTGCCTGGTAAAAGCCTACCTGGTGTAGTCTGGGAAAGATAACCTGTATGGATTTTCTCAGTGCCTTTTCTAAGTGGTATAGTCTCCTTGCTAAAAGTGATTTTACACTACTGAGAAAAGTCAGCAAAAGGAACTAAATTTCAGGGAACATTTCAGCCTTTAGTGACAGAACTATTTTCCATTGGGGACATTCCACTTTCTCAGAGTTAGTACCTGGAACAGATAAGTATTTAATTCTACTGCTAAGGTTGCAGTTAATATTACAGGTAATAATTACAGCAGCGAAGTTAATGATCTCATTTTGTGCAGTCTAGATACTGTAAAATGCTGCTATATGCTGGAAACATCAGATACTTGGTAACAGAATTTCCTTAAGCTTGTCTCAGACAGGTAGACAGAAAGACAAACGCTGAATATAAATTGAGATTTTTAGTACAAAGCTTGTATTAGGATTATAAAAGTGAAGTCTCATGGACAATGTTTTTCCATTTATACCTCTAATTTCAGGTGAAGTATCTTCACAAATACCTGTCTCAGTCCTATTTTGGAAAAAAAAATAGAATTGAGTTATACCAGGATTTTTTCAAAAATAGCATCTTAATTTGATTTTCTTTTTAAAGGGTGCCATGTCTTAAAAAAGAGGTTTTGTCCAGGAGTGTAATTTTGGAAATATTCATGCCTCTCTATTTTTATTTGTTTTTATTGTTTAATCTGATTCTTATCATCAGGAACTCAGAGGTTCCCAAGCAATTTTCAAGGATCAATGCTGATATAGATAAGCATATATAATACTAAATTATTTAGTTGTCTTTAATATTAAAAGAAGATGTTGAAATCATGAGAAATGCCTGTCCTGATATGCACCAAAGCTTTTGGATATGGTTCTTTGAGAAAAAAAAAGGTAATGTGGAATACTGTAATTTCCATATGGATAAACACCGCCAGAATCCTACCTATCTCAATATGTTACTGCCGAAGTCAAACTTTCAGAACAGTGAATCTTGCTTAGAAAAACAAAAAATGAATTTAAAAATGAGAAGGCAGAAAGCAGAAGAATTAAATAGACATCATAAAGGCATATATGTGTGTGTTTGTGTGCATGCACATAATGGTATACATTATATATTGTGTGTAATTATGTACATATTTTATATGATGCATATAATAGCTATAGGTATACATTATAAAATGTTAGATATTTTCTAAGATACATTTTAGAGTATGCTACAGTTTTAGGAAGGAAATTTAAAGTTATAAAAATTTGTTTTCCCAATTGATTCTTCAGAAACTCTTTAAAAAAAATTAACAGAATTTTGGTGATAAAGGCAATCAGATGCCTTAATAAGCTTTCTCAAGCTTATGCTTTATAGTATCTGCATTTTATGAGATAGAAAATAGAAATAAAAATTTTTCGTCTTTATCTTCACACATTTATCTTACACATGGCGAAAAAAATTCTGTCCAAATGCGTATGTGCTAATATGCTATTGGCTTTCAGTTCAAAAGGTTTAAATCCTACTACAATAAAAATGCATTCTCTCTGCTGAACCGCTCCTTCTGGCGCCTGAACAGAGGCACCAGGCATGAAGAGCAGCAGCAGAAAGTAGAAGTGAACTGGTCAAGGGTAGACAGGTAGGCAGAGGTGGAACAAAATAACCTATAATCTTAAAATTTTGCTCTGTGCAGTTGTTTGAAACATGTACCTTTTCCCTCAAAAGTGAGTGGTCGAGGAGTAAACCAGTGCCTTCACCTGAAAATAACAGAATTAAAAAAAAAAAAAAAAAAAAAAAAAAAAAAAAAGGCAGAAAGGAAGGCATTCAGTCTTAAGAATTGAAGGAAAAAATATATTTCTAGCAGAGCTAGGCCTAGATTTCTATTAAAAGATTATACTTCCTTTTTCTTTAAGGATTTTTAAATTACATTCTTCATTGTAGAAAGACAAGAATTTAGACAATAACCAGAAATTCCATTTCACAAACATTCTATGTGGTCTAAGTCCATATATTAAAGTCTAATGCTTTTGTTCCTAGTGATAATTGTCTGAGACAATTGGAGCAATATCCATTAACCTGAGGTGCTGTTGGGTGTGTGGAGTTCCAGGGAATTTGTCACTTTTTGTACAAAATCTTAAAGATGAGATTCTTTGGACTTAGAGTATTAAAAAAAAAAAAAAAATTCTGAAGGATTATTATGGCATAGGCATATTAGTTTCAGGATATATGCTTATTGAAAATATCTTCCCAAGATAGGTGAGAAAACATTCAACAGATTTTTTGACAAAGATTTATTAAACCATGTTATTTACTTGTAGTATTTTCACATGCATGTACATATAACTGTGCATGTAGGATAGATACAGGTTGTGTAGGTATGTATATAGGATACAACATTCCTGTTATGCCAGGTGCAGGTCCCAGGTGCCATCAGGAGCAGTGAGGATCTGTGGGGCTGCGAGGAGAAGCTGGTGCTGCAAGCAGCAGAGAGAAGCTCTTACGACTGACTGCAGCCCCTAATTCCCCATCCCTCTAAGCTGCTCAGGGAGGTGGAGGAAGTAGAGGAATTGGAATTGAGGAGGTGAGGGTCAGCCTGGGGAGAAGCTGGAGGAGAGAAAGAGATTTTTGATTTTGCCTTTGTTCCTCGCTATCAAATTGTATAATATGGACAATACATTAAATTAATTTTCCCCAAATCAAGACGGTTTTGCATATGGTGGCAACTGACTAGCAATCTCTTTGTCTTCATCTCAACCTACAAGTTCTTCTGTCTTAATTTCCCCCACTGTCCTGTTGAAGGGAGTGAGAGATTGGCTGGATGGGTGTCTGGTATCTTGCCAAAGTCAACCCCATCACATCTTTATAATGAAAACTAGAATTGGGAATGGGAATAAAATATCAACCTGACAAATGTTTTAAAGGTTTGTTTTAAAATTTTAATTTTAACAGCACATTAGAGATGCATGTTTTAAGCAAAGTTCCTAGGTAATCTATTTGCTGGCAAGTATCTTCCAGTCTTCTGGTTGTCTCTGTGTACAAGAAGTTACAACCAAACTTGTGTTTTTGCAGAAAAACTAGAGGTGTTGCAGCAGAATGAGAACCCACCTGGAATGATAGTGTCATAATGACTTGTGTCTTTTGATAGTGCTTTTGCAGTGATACTGGAGTTATTGACAGTTGAAGGCAGTCTTGTTCAGAAAAGCTATGTTGTTGTTGGTTTTGGTTTTGTTATTGTTGAGACACTGTTGTGGTTTCAATTCGAAACTGGACAGAAACACCAATTTCTGTTCTGGTTTGATTTTTTTTGCCAATTTCAAAGTTTTCATCAAGAACAAAGCAGGCTTGAGCTTAAAAGTAATAAGACTTTATTAACTAATATTAAAAGAAACAAAAACAACAAGAACGAAGATGGAACCTTCAAAACACTCTTCCTCCCTCCCCACCCTTTCTTTTCTCTCAGACAACAACGTAAAGAAAACAACACTCAGAAATCTCAGTCAGCTTTCCACTTCTAAAACAGTCTTTTTCAGTTCATCTAGGGAGAGAAGCACCTCTCTTTCACTATGGTAAATTTCTCCACAAGAAAACAGTTCTCTTGTAAATCCATTCTTCATGAACAGCAACAGCCCGGATCCTTTTGCATTCATGAAACTCCTCCCATGTTCACAGTTGTGTCTCTGGGCCACATCGATGTATAGGGTCTAGTTTAAAGATAAACATGTCCAAAACAAAGGTTCTCTTTGTCTTTGGGACCACCTTCACCTCCAAGGAACAGAGATTCACTTATTTTTCGAGGGCAAAGAGTCTTTGTCACTTCATCACTCTGTTCAACTTCTCATGAAACCAACAGTCCCTTCAACATTTCACTCCTTTGCTCAGATCGACAACTTGAACTCTTTTATCTCCCCCATGCTTCTTTATGGTTTAAAGGAAACATTTTAATATGTCATAACCAACCACCATAGCTTACAAGAGTTTTTTATAGCTCAAAAGCAACTTCCCACACTCCTTCCACCTGGATCTTTGCTCCTTCTTGACTGAGTTTGATACTTCATGTGGTCTTTACACATCTACATTCTAATTTCTCTCACTGGAGAGAGGATGGAGGCTTTCTAAGTTCCATCTGTGCACCGATGCACTGAAAGAGTTAACAAGAAGCAGCATCTGTCCAGGGTAGTCCATGGTGTCATGGTTCAAAGCCTGCTGGGGGGACTCTCAGAGGGTTCAGGCCCAGAAGGCAGCCATGGGAAAGTTGGACAGATTTCTGAAATTCTCCTCCACCCCTCGGACTCATCAGGTGCTCCAGCCTGCCTCATCGTGCCTCCCCTTCCCCCCCCCACCCCCTCACCAGACGCAACAAAGGTAAAGTTCAGTTTGAACCAGCAGCAGAGCAAATTCCATGCCGGCAGATGTTTCCCAAATCAGCTGCCCCTGCCTGGCCCGAGTGGCCTTCCACTCCCCCCCCACTCGACCGGGGCTGAGAGAGGGCAGAGGTGTGTGTTCTGACAGCCAGAAGGAAAGAGACCTGCCTGGGCTTCCTTTCAGAGGGAATAAGAACCAGAAAATGCTTTCCCATTGGTCCAATAAAATGCCAATCTCAAAACAAGCCAGCTCACTTCCCTGGGCTGGTCAAACTAGGACAGACACCTTCATAAATATTTGTATTGTCTTCCATTGGCTCTGTTGCTGAATACATTGAGGAATAAGCAGTAAATTGTACATAGTCCCAACAAGGCTATAGGTGATGGAGAAGTAGAAACCACAAAATTATGGAAAGAACAGAGAAACTATAAAAACACTTGTTCATACTGGGTTATTTATAAGTTTATCTTTTTTCTTATAGTATACAACTAAAACTTCTGCAAACAATCTTCCAAGTTGTTACTGATGAGCTCTTAAATATTTAAATATTGTATATCTATTACAGTCTGTAGCTATCTGTGAAGAAATAAACCTGTCCAAATACTTGAGGGATAACCAGCATAAAATATTCTGTCTGTTATAATGATTAAGAACATAATGCATTCATTAATTATATGACATTTTAATCAAAAGTAGTGCTGTATAGTGTGACAGCTAAGTGCACATACATTTTAATAAAAAAAGTCCCTGGCAGTAAAATCAGAGCTATACTAAGAAATTAACACGGCCCTATTAACCTGTTGATCTCTTGAAAATTATTATTTTCCTTTGTACAAATCAAGAGATTAATCTATAAACCTGTACATTACAAATAAAATGTTTCAGGTTTTTTTCTTTTTAATTCATGACTAGGCTTGGCAGTAGATATGCAAGGCCCACTCCTGCCCACTGTTGTTATTACATAAAATCTTACAGCTAGAAATAAAGTAGAAAAAGGGAAACATCACTCACATTTTTAAAAAGGGGTGAAAGGAAGATCCAAGGAACTATAGATCAGTGAGCCTCACCTCTCTGTCTGGGTAGATCATGGGGCAGATCCACCTAAAAGATGGGGTAAGGCACACAAAAGACAAGGAGATGATCTGAGACAGCCAGCATGGCTGTTGGAGTTACAGAAATGTTTGACAAGGGAAGATTGACCAAGGTCTTTCTATAGGGCCTTCAATATGGTCTCACATGACATGAATACCTCCAATGGGAGACACATGGGATTTGAGCAGTGAACTATTTGGTACATAAGAAATTCACTGGATGGACACAGTTTTGGTCAATGGCTCTTATGTCCAGGTGGAGGTCACTGACTAGTGTGTCCTTCAGGGCGCCTGCCTTGGGTCTGGCGTTCTCTCATATTTTTATCAGTTTTATAGATGGTGAGATCAAGTGCACCCTCAGCAGGTTTTCAGATGAGACACAGCTGGCTGAGTGATGCAGTTGACACACCAGAAGGATGGGACACCATCCAGAGAGCCCTGGACAGACCTGAGAAGTAGGCTGATAAGAATCTCATGAGGTTCAACAAGGCCGAGTGAAAGATGCTGCACTTGATTTGGGGCAATCCCAGACATGAATACAGACTGGAAGAGGAAGTTTTTGAGAGCAGCCCTGTGGAGAAGGACTTTAGGTTGCTGCTGGATGAGAGGCTGGACATTAGCCAGCAATGTGCACTCACAGCCCAGAAAGCCAAACATGTTCTAGGCTGCATCCAAAGCAGCATGGGCAGAATGTCAAGGGAGATGATTCTGCCCCTCTACTCTGCACTTATGGACAGGACACCACCTGCAGTGCTGCACCCAGCTCTGGAGACTCCAGCATAGGAAGTACATGGACCTGTTGGAGCAAGTCCAGAGGAGAGCTATAAAGATGAAGGGTTGGAGTACCCCTTCTATGAGGACAGAGTGAGGCAGTTGAGGTTGTTCAGCAGGCAGAAGAGATGGCTTTTTAGAAGAGCTTATAGAAACTTTTCAGTACCTTAAGGAGGCTTATAAAAAGAAGAGAGAACTTTTTATATCAACAGTGACAGAACAAAGGACAATGGTTTTAAACCGAGAGAGGGCAGATTTAGATTAGAAGTTAGGAAGTTCTTTAGTTTAGGAAAAATTTCTTTACTCTCCTTTACAAAAAAGTTCTTTTTTGAGTGGTGAAGCACTGGAACAGGTTCCAGAGGGTGGTGGTTGACCCACCAATGGACACGTTCAAGGCCAGGTTGGACAGGGCCCTGAGCAGCCTGAATGTAGGAAATGGCATCCCTATCCATGTCAGGATGAGTTTTGAAGTCCCTTGCAACCCAAACCATTCGATGGTTCTATAAATAACACATTGGTGCTGATCCTAGGCTATAGGACACTTAAGAACTATGGTAATAGTGATGATAATGGCTAGCATAGATAATGCAGACACCTCAGAAATGGTAGTTTCTTAATGTAATGAGTGCAAAACTTACCAGAAAATTTGTCTGCTGGGAAGATATCACTTGCAGGTTCTAGCACAGTATGTGGACTTCATAGTAATTTTTATTTATATATACACACACACATATATATGTATATGTATATAAACATATAAAGAATTCAATCCAGTGAGCCTGTAGGTTCATTGGGTTGAATTATTTTCATTTTAGATCACAAGGTACTGTTTAATTAATCTGCTGACTCCCTGAAAACTATAGAAGTATATCAGAGAATGTTTTGTTTTCACAGAAAAAAAAAATGAAAATGGAAATTATTTTATTCTGATGAAAATCAAGTAATACCTCAGAAATACTAATATTCAAAGATCTTTGGGGACAAAAATACCTTGGCTTGCAAGGTTGCTAAATCAAATTCTTCAAAGAAATTTAACAGCTTATTATATGTAGTTACTACGTTTGACATTCATGATTAGACAATATTTAAGGAAAAATATTGTTGTTCTTTTTTCCTAGAATTACCATAGTTCTGTTAGGAGTTCTGCCAGTTTAATTTTATAGAAGGTGATACTGTTACAGGATTTGTAATATAGTCATGCATAGACATTCATGCTTTGAAATATACTTTGAAGCCGAGGTTGAAAATATACTATCAATAAAATACAGGAGGAAAAGCTTTTGTGTTTTTGTTGTTTTTTGGTTTTTTTTAATCATATTAATACTACAAATATGTTAAGTGGTGGGTGGGTTTTCTTGCCTTCCCATTGCTAAAAATCCCTAGAACTCATTAATCATGTTTCAATGAATGCCAAACGTACACTTTCTTTTGTTTGAGGAGCCCTGACTTTACAATAAAGGCCCCGGACAGGAAATTATTGTCTGTGCCTTATGTTAAAACTTATGCACCACGTGGTGGTTTTGAGAGGTGGTGCTGTGGCACATGAGTTACATCTGAACCGCTGGTTTCCCATGTCATGTGTTTGTGTGTCTGGCATTGCTTGATAGAGAGGAAAGATAAGATGAGCTCTGAATTCACATGGGGGTCTTAAGTCTAGAGCTTTCACAAATATTTTCTTTATTCTGGAGTTCCTGTTATTTACAGGTGACATAATCATTCACTGACCTTTCCTCCCCCTCCTCAGTCTACTTTCCACAACTGCACATGTCCAAGATTGATTAAATTAGTAATCTCAATCAGATTTATTCCACTAGTTTCTTATCTGTGAGCCATTATGTGGAATTGTGTTTTTCACTTGAAGGCTTTTATTCTCGCTGATTATTCTCTCTGCTTTTCAGTTCAATATCTAGTTATATTTATCTAAGATATACCTTATTTCCTTTCTTAATTATCTGGTAAGCAAGTAAGAGGACATGAGTAACAGTCTTACCGTGCAACAAGATCACGTAGCGCCATCACCCTACTTTTACATATGCTAAGTAATCAACAAAAGGCTATGTGCAGTACTGTCCTCAGTCAAATACACACAGTTAGAGAACTGTTGTTTTCCCTTCTCTAAGACTATATTGGAAATGTCTTTCTGTGCTAGCAACACCATGCTGTTTATTTCTTGTAGAAAAGCTCATTTTCCTTCCTCTTCTTGTCCTCCAGTCCCACTTTCAGTATTCCACCTTTTTACCCAGTTTTCCTGCCATAACTCCAGACAAAGCATGGTTTGTTTGGGTTTCTATTTTGGATTGGTTTGGTTTTTGGGACTGAAGCAAAGCATTTTTAAAAATCATTCCACAGAAATAAATATTTCTTCTTCCCTAAGCACATAAAAATTCTAAATTAAAATTGTAAAAACAGTAGGATGAAATCTCCAAAAATACTTAGCTTAGGCTTCATGATGATACTGAACTAGTAGGGCAAAGGTAAAGAGAGATAGAATGTGTTTGAAATAGACCTGTATTTAAATTAGAAGTTACCAGAATATATTTGCGGGTCAGCTATGTGGCAGATGCTAAAGCGAGAAACAAACTCAAATTATCCTGCACGTACTCTTCAGGGAAATTCATTGAAAATCAATTCAGAGAAGTGCAGAACCCAATCAGTAATGACTCAATAATTTCAAAGCCTTGATTTCTTTTATTTTCTCATTCTGGATTCTAATGTTTTTTTAAGTGTTCTTCACCAGAGACTTGTATTACAGCTTAGTTGTGCTTCGCATTCAGAATCTAAACAGTATTTCTTTGACTTTTAGGTGCATTTTTTTGTCTGGAATGGAAAAAGTGAACTCAGAACTAGTTTCACTGCAAAGCATTCCAGTTATTGCCTTCATATGTTTTATGCAGAGTTTGCTGACTGTTAACATCTCAGGAAATACAGAAATGTATGAAAGATACTCTTCTAAGACAAATCATAAGGCCATATATTATTCTAACAGTTTCTTTTTGGAGCCACAAACCATTTCAAAATAAGGCTATTAAATTGTTTTATAACTTCCTTGCAATTTATTTCAAGATTGAAAGAAGATATATGATAAATTATGTGTCATGCTGGTTTTGTATATGCCATACTTCAGTAAAATAAGTAAATAAATAAACAAACTGGGCTCGTGTACAACAAATTTTTTGTGCTCCAGGAGTTTTTGATTGTTGCTTTGGATTTTTAAAAAAATTTCTAATCCATCCAAGTGCAAACAACTTTCTCTGAACATTTGACAGGTCAGTGTGACTTTTACTCTCCTGTATGGTGTCCCAGGTACCACAAGTCCCAACACATGGGAAAAAGGCAGAGGGTTAACATAGAAGCAATGCTTGGAGTCCTGTTGAACAATGACTTAAATTTACTTTGTCTGGCTGCTGCTACCTTTACTGGAGGTAAACAATAGTCTTTTTTTCTTTTTTTTCTTTTTTTTTCCCCATAGAATGTGGGAGAAAATAGATTTATACCATGGCGCGATGATCTCCAGGATTTTTCCTCTGCTCTTTTGCTCCTCACACCTATCATCCATTTGCTTTTTTTGTACATCTTCTGATGAAACTCTCCAAATACCAACCTGATCCTCCTATGTTAGAGTTCACTGTTTTATTTGTGTGAGTAGATTTATTTTTTGTCATGTGCACCTTGATTAATCTATGACGTTTTTCACACCTCATTTTGTCATTCTGTTGTTCGGGCCCCTAAGAGCCTTCAACAATTCTTTGCAATTTTCTTTGTCCTCTTAAATATCTTCATCAGCAAACCAGCTCACCTTGCTGCTTGCCTCTTATCCAGGTTATTGATGAGAATATCAGACAACACAGGGGCCAGAACTAGTTTGAGCAGAGGCTCTGGAGGGATTCCATTGATGACAGACCCTAACACCTCCCCTCCATTATGTGAAATAACTCTTTACATCTACGGTCTGAATTCATATCTTTAAATGCAGTGGCTGCTAATTTTTCTTAAAAGCCTGAGGTAAAGAAATTTATCTTAAAGTCTTTTGGAAATCTAAGGAAGACACAAGAACTTGGTCGTTCTCATCCAAATGTGCTGAAAAGTCATATAACTACAAATTTTGCCACATCAGCTTCTGTAAAAGGACTACTGCCCTCCCCAAGTACAGTATTCACCCATATATTATCAATTTTTTCTTATTCTTTTTTCTTTATATCTTTAAATACATATTAATAAGTCTGAAGTTCCTTATTCCTTTTGAAATATTTCATAAAAACTTACTTTCTCATTTGCCTTTTCCTTGAGTTCTTGTTCAGCTCTTAAGTGAGTGTCATCTGATTCCAGTCATGGTTGTTGTGTGACTAGTATGTGTTATTAAATGTTACTCTCATGTTCCCTCAAAAGTCCAGGATATATACTTTGCATCCATTTACCTACAAGGAAGGGAGAGTGATCCTCTCTAGCTTACACAGCCTTTAATTGGATTTCAGGGCTTAGTTATATCCAGCCAGAGAAGTAGGGAATGATGTTGGGATAAAGTAGCCTCTCCCCATACACAGACAGACAAACCTTGAGAGGGAAAACAAAAGCAACGTTCTGCTCACTCATGTTATTATTGCAGCTCTCTAATATGTATATAATACTAGATAATAATGCTAGATACTGTCAGCTTTTTTAATTACATAAAAATTGACATAATAGAAAACCAGTTTGAGAATCTAGCTAAAGCCAAAAGAGCTCATGTTAATGTGTGAAAGTTTGCTTTCTATGCACTGTACCGTTTTTTGATTGAATCATTTATTGTATTCTGGTGTGATTTTCTGCCTTCAGGTGCAATTTTAAGCAGTGAACATGTTTCTATATACACACACCCACACTATATAGATTTTTTTTGCAGTTAGAGAGATCAGAAGCAGAGAATTAAGTGAAATGGTAGTATTGGATCCAACCCATTCTACATTTAAATGTAAAAGAGAAATGAAATTGCTCTATCTATTGTAAGTGGATTGTCTTCACAGTCTCATAAAGATGAATTCACTATTTTATTTGTACTCTGTGCAAAAAAGCATGAAAAATCATTTCAAATGATTTGAGTCTCAATAACAAAAAAAAATATAATTATTCAATATTTTACTAAAGCCTTAATTTCCAAAATACAATACAAAATCTGTTGATTTTATTAATTGAAATAATTGTGGGGATGGGGAAGAAAAGTGAAGCTTACAATGCTGACTAGCCAATGATAACCATCTGACTTTGTGTCACTAGTGAGTTTTCTCACATGAGAAAAACATGTTTTTCTGAAGATGCCCTGTCAAGAAATAACAAAATTTCATAGAGTGCTGGATGATTATTAGTTACATATAGTTGTTGTGAATTAGATTTTTTTATTTCATTTATTCCATATCTTTAGGAATCACTTTTGTTAGGATTCGCTTTAGAGTAGCTTTTCATTCATTAAGCACAGAATGCTTAAATCTTGTAGCTCATTTCAGGTTCAAAGTACTCCATTTTCTGAAACAAGTAGAGAGTGAATAAGTAAATCTCTCAGTAATCCTGAAGGCCATGTTTGACACATTAATTATATAACAATTGATATGAAACAGCTGCGGGTGGCAGCTCTGAAAAGAACATAATGGGTGTAACTAATATATAGTAAAAATTGGAGCTATAAAACCCTTGAAGGAATACTTACTTTTTTTTCCTGTGAAATATTTTTTCAACATGAAACACTGTGACTTTTACTCTATATATCCATATACATACATGTGCATGCATATGTATACATATATATATATGTATGTATGTATGTATGTATATTTAAAATTGAATACTTGTAGTAATCCCAAAGTGAAGGAACAAGGTTGGAAGGTGCAAAAAAATTAAATTGACAGTATGTAATTGTTTTCATATTGTATTAACCACATATATGTTTCAGAAGTTATACCAATTGAGTATCATACCCAAAGAAAGAAGCTGCAGAGTGAGTTTACCAGCTTCTATTGCATGAATATATGATTGCTTGCAAGACTAACTAGTGTTTCTAGTAAGAAAATAAGTAAAGTTAAAAATTTATTTCCATGGCAATCTGAAGTTTGATAGCATCTTTTAAAAGCCACGAATTATATTGAATAATTTATAAACCTTAACGTATAATATTGAATTTTTAACTATTAAAGTTTTGTGTTAGGAGCTGTCCTCATATCATTATCAAGAAATAACACTACTGCCATAGATATCCTTCTTGATCAACTGAATGTACATCTCGTGTGCATGTAATTGTTTGTAAACTATACTTAAAATATTCTTGTTGATCCTGTTGGAAAGATTTACACAATAAAATGATTTCTATCTCAAATCCTTTTGTTAGCATTAAAAGGAGAATATTTCTACCATAATAGTTTATTCATTTCTGTTTGTTCATGTTCAGTGACAAAAAACTAGAAATTTACTTACAATTTTCTCAAGTAAAATTCTTAAATACGCTTAAGTATTTTTTAAGGAAAATGAATAAATAATCAAGACTCAGTACAGTGCTTTGTACTTGCCAAAATCCTATGGAAAATTAAGTTTTTAGGAACAGTTCATGGGCAGGACTAACACAAAAAATATTGGTCCAGATTCAGAAATGCTGTGCTCTACATGAAAAATCAGGGGATTTGTGCCTATCTATATCTACTAAAAATCTAGCCTACAGTTTTATACATAGAGAAAAGATGAGGGGGAATAATGGTCTTGCACTTTGCAGTTTCTGAAAAGAGAAAAAATTCCTGACCACTCATACTTTGATCTGAAACATCCTCTCATACATATAAATAAGACAAATATCAGCACAAATATGTTAAACAGCTGATTAACTGTCTCTCTCTTTGTCATGCCTCTTTTCTGAAACAATTTTTATGTCCCTAAATACTAGATTGTCTTTAAAGCTATGGGGTTTTTACACATATAAGAGGACAGATGATAAAATGTCTTTTTAAATTTCCCAGGTACCTCTTCTTCCTTTTGAAGTGTTTTCTTTTCTCCTCCACCCTCTACCAGGACAGTCAGAAGACAAATTGGATTTTAGGATTAAAGGGAAATCAAGGGCCAGAAATAATGCTGTGTGCATAATCTGACTACTTATGTAGCGCAAGCTGTGTAAACAAATCAGCAAATTTGAAGTCTTTGAAGAAAACAACACAACAAGCCCTGCCTGAGTATACAGCACATGTCGTTGGCCAGTTCCATTATATAGAATTATTGTATGCCCAGCAAACACATAAGAACAAAAATGAAAATGCAATTCAGTGCTTTCTGGGCAGGTTGGTTTGTTTACCAATAGGACAGGTAGCTCATGGTGAGACTGTTGGTTAAGACAGTCCACTGGCTTGGGGTCCAGTCAGGTAATTCTTCCCAGCAAGACACACCAATGCTAATGATATGTCGCGTCTAAAACAGTGAACTGACAGCAAACACGATTCTCAAACCACCAGGAAAAGGCAGTTTCACTCCTCAAACCCAAAGGGCAAGAGGGGAGACACAGTGCAGGAGCAAACCTGGCAGGGGTGCAAGGAGGAGGTGCAGATAGCAGCACTGAATTAATTAAAAGACAACCTTGGGAAAACAGTGATCGAAAGCAACACTTTATCTCCTATCAAGATATTTAGCTCAGAAAGAGTACCATAGCACAGAAATTAAGCCCTTTGACTGGAGAGTTATTTTGGAGTGCTGTTTATTAGCTACTGTTTAGATTTAGTGCTTTCAGAATGCAATTACTGATAAACTATAGTCTCTGCCAAATCAGTGTGTAACAAATATGCTATTAGAATGTTCAAACAACCCAATCACTTTGTTCCTAGAAAAAGATGATTCATCTTCAAATGGTTGACAATCTTGTTTAGCTGTTATAAGAGTGGCAAAACCTAACATGCTGTAACCATTTAAATGTGAAAGACAAATTAATGCTTGTTTCTTTATAAAAAAATAAATGTGGTTGAACTTTTTATTGTTCTTAGCAATCTATCACACCTGTTTCCTTTATCTAATTTATTAATTCCTGGTATCAATGTTTTCTTCTTTTGTTTTCACAAAATATAGCAAGTGATTAGTTTTCATGATGTGTGATATCATCTCATAATTCATTTTTAACTGTGTTCCATTAGTGGGTTGTTGTTTTATTTTCTGTTTTAAATTCAGAGAAGACTGAGGCCTAACAAAAATTTTGGTACTTAATCACAGGTTTATGTATTCAGGCTCTCTTTTTTTAAAAGATAAATTCTTCAGGCATCATATTCTGTATAATTCATCTACCAGATTTTCAGCTATTCTGCTTGTTGTATAGCATGAGGGTTTTTCCATAGAAAAAACCTGTTTTGCCTTAGCAGTTCCATAGTGGTTCTGTGGCAGCTTCTACAGTCTCTGCCATGGAAAAAGAGTATGTACTTATACAGGTGTAGCAGGTTGGTTTGTGGTTGGTTTGTTTGATTGTTTGTTTGTTTGATGTTTGTGCGTTTTTTGTTGTTGTTGCTTTGTTTGTCTCTGTTTGTTTGGGATTTTTTTGTGAGATATGTCTGAAATTATGAAATTCTTAATGCTTTTCATCATGTGCCATAGGAAATCACAGTCTGAGACCTGTCTAAGTTCCTTTTAAAGGCACTCATCTTCACCAGAATGTCAGAGTTCACATTGATCTTTTTTGTACCATATTTGTTTTATTTCCAACTTACTTAAAGGTAAACTTGTCTCATTTCCAGTTGTACCTCCAATTATACTGTTTTTTCACACATCTCTACCTGTTTTCATGTCTCCCCAGAAATCTGCACATTGGACACTTTTAATTCTCTGACACACAATTAAAGAGGAACTTAGTATAAAAAAAAGAAAATTATTTTTCAGTAATTTTTTTTCATATATGTTACTGGTTACTAACTAAAACTAAAACCAAAATCAACAAACATAAAGTATATTATCACATGCAAACAAATCTTTAAATAACTCCTAAAAAAGATCTGCACTAGTAATTGAATGAGAACTAACGTTGTCCTATAGGTAGGATCTAAGTGCTATTGTGTTATAAGTTAGATCTCACCACGAGAAAAACAGAAGTTCAGAATTCAACTTGATCAGGAAAGCAGTTGTTAGAGATGCACTGGCATCATGCATTGTAAAATGGGAAGAAGTTATAGCAACACAAAAAGAAGTAATACTAATGAAAACAAATAATTAGAATGAAATAGCTAGTTAGGGTACACTTCTGCACAATTTTCAAGCTTTAAAATGTGCTAGATTAAGACAACTGGTATAGTTTATAAAAAAGGCCCAATTTTTTTTCTGACTACTACAAAAGATGAGGACTTCAAGTCAATCTTAAATAACAAATAAAATAACATCAGCAAAATTATTTCAAAGAACCATTTCTCTTGTTTTTTGACACACATGAACAAAAGAATATGAAAAAAACCCTTTCAAATGCATGATCTTTTATTAGTAAAATTAGGAAATAACAATGATTTGGTCTCACCTATTTCTTGGAGAAAATACATATTTGGAGAAAAAAGAAAAAAAAAAAAAAAAAGATTTTATGATCATGTTTTCAAGGCACAGCTCATCATTTGCAAAATTTTTATTCCCAAGTTCCAGAACTGTACAGGTGGCAATACCTGTATTGGAAATGGCCTGAGAAATAGATCTAGACTATACCATAAGGCAAACCAAAAGGGGTTATTTTGTTTTTCCTAGAGGCAACAGCAAGAAGAGCATTAACATAAGTAAACTCAGCATTGTTCTCCCATTTTTTCTTTGCCTTCAAGCGCTATACCCCTTTCTGTAATTTACTGTCAATTCTAAAGACAGATAATGATGGAATAGCATAGGTAAATACTGTAGTGGAGATACAGGTGGAGATAGATCAAAGATTTTTTTTCCTCAAACATTGTTCCATTTTTTTACATCCAACTCTTTGAAACAGTTATAGTAAGTTGATAGATAATCTTATACAAACATAATAGGAAAAAAAAATACTGTTTATGCAACTGAGCTACAATGCAGCACTGCATGTTCATCATGTGTACATCCTGTACACAGCTGTTCTTTCTTTCAAATGAAGGACTCATTTACTTTTTCCATTTCCCCAGCAAGTGTGGTTTTGGTTTTGTTTGTTTGTTCTGTTTTGTTGGGTTTTTGTTTTGTTTTATTTACATGAAGTGTTTTGGGGTTTTTTTAATATCTCAAGGGAAATTACTTAGGAGGACGTATCAATATGAAGTATTTATTGTCAAACTCAAACCATGTATTCTTTCTTCATGGTGTATATGAGAAAAAGAGTCACTCGAGGCCTTTACAAATCTTCCTAGGAAAATGAATGATCTTTCAAAATTTACTGTTGAACTAGCAAACAGCAAACTGGTGTTAATATTAGTGTTGTTGTTCATACTACAAACCTAATAGTAAAGCTCATTCTACTGTGGCAAGATATCAGCACATTCAAGACTGCATCAGAAGCCAGTCCTGATTATGAGAGAAGAGAGTCCATTACTTTTTGGAACAAAAAGTAGTTCCATCTAAGAGACTGTATCGTGTTGTGTGTTTCGATGGGAGCAGCTCTAATCCTGTGATTGTTGCCAGCATAAGGAATGTCACAAAATGATAAGACATTTAAAATTTAAAATCCTTCTGATTAGAAGTCAGTGTTTAATTTAGGCATATGTTACATATGTTACATGTGTTATGTCTGTGTTTCACAGACACCACTGGAGAGTACTTAATATCAACCATTTCATAAATGATCCATTAGGGTCAGACTTCATGATGACTCCTGGGAGAAGTACAATTTTATATATTTGCGATTTACTCACTCAGCTTTCTATCCTGTTAGGAATTAAGAGCTGTAAATTCTCCAGATATCTGCTTGTAGTCCATGAGGTCCTGAGATGACTGTGACAGTATGTTGGCTGCTGCAATTCCAACCTGTCCACTGCAGGAAGACCCCATTCTGTCTTTCAGAATCTCTCAGCTTTGATTGTGAGCTGACTGTTTTGGGGAAGAAAAGGGGGAATTCTACTAAACCATATTTATCATTATTTTGGTATCAGACCCTTTCTAAAATTTGCATTTTGTATGTAAATAGCATTTTTCCTCTTCCAGATGTCCCATACCAGAGCCATCTCTGTCATCTTTATTGATAATTTGCTTGCTTCGGAGTGATATTTTTGCTAATCGTGAATTAAACCATATCATCTTCCAAACAATTCTGAGCTGCAGAAAAGTTCACACTGAGAGCCAAATTTGAAGCATGACATTTGTGGCTATTTCTTGAAGGGCCTGGCATTTCCTGTAGGACAAGCTGCTCTTTAAAGCCTAGCTGATAAATGTGACATCAGTCAATTAAAGAAAAAATAACAGAGATGTGTAATCACAGAAGTTAAAATGTAATTATGCAACCCAAAGTATTCTAGATGATAAAAATATTAACTATTAAAATCAAAATTACATCCTGTGAAAGAAACAATCTAGTGTAATATTAGGATGTATAACTGTGTCAGTAAACATAATTTTTGCAACTAACTAACACATATTTACAAGGAAAGAAACAAGGATAAACCTGTTCACAATTTTCAAAAGTTACGGAAGAATTCACTCAAGCAGAGATCAAAGCCCACTGATGCTGATGTCAAAATGGGTTGAAATTGTCCATGATGACATAATTTTTAGCTCTAGTTTTCCCATTTTAAGCTCATACTTACTGGTCCTTATGATTTTTTCACCTTGTTTAAAGGAACTTTTGTTTCTTAGTAATATTTGTGCCAAACCATGTACCTGTGCATCAAAATCTCTGATTTTCTCATGAGAGGGATTAGGATTTTTCTTAATATTGCACTATGTATTTTCTTAATATTGCACAATAGTACCTTGGATCATCCCCATGGGCAGGTACAACCACAGAACTTACCAAACTATTCTATAAATTATCTTGAAAATAGCTTTATACAGGTCATATTTCCTCTAGAATTTTAGAAGATCTTGCCTTTACTCAGGTACACCTGAGAGTAGTTGTTTTTTTAATTAGTTCATTATACTGTATGCAAGAATCATCTGGCTATCCTCTCTTAAATCCTTCCCATATAGTTTAGAGTGCTCACTCTTTTTCTTCACTAGTTTTTCATGTGTTCTTGATTTATACATACAGGAAATAGCAAAAGATATAAGCATATATGTGTCTCAAGTGCACCTAGTTTACCGAAGAGCCTTAATTTCTTTGTAAAATGGCCTCCACTTAGAATTAATATGTCAACGACTTTGTGTCATCTGAAGTTGTAAAAAAATATTTTTTCCAGATAGCTCACGTAAAAATGCAAAAATATGTGCAGAATATTGATTTTCATTTCCCCTGAAGGATGATATTAAAATATTTCCAGTAAATTATTTTTCCTTTGCAAATACATTTTGAGGTCTATCAATGAGAACATATCAGTCTTGTCATAGGCTGAAACAGAAACAGTAAGCACTGCCAGTGATATTATTTTTATTTTGGTATTTAACCCAAATGGCTCTAGATACTTCGGGGAAGCTAAAAGAGGAAAAATTGGTTTACATTTTCCTGTCCATTAAAGATTGAAGACATCAGCAATCTACATATCCTCCAAGCAGGAAATCTAAGAGACGAACATGTCATATACAGGGTGCTGTTACTTTTATCAGAATTGCACTGGTCTTCATATGAATTATTCCTTAATAATTAAAATAAATCAAGTTCTCCTTCCTCTTTCCAAAGGGAATTGAGAAGAGCCATCAGGATTCTTTTTTTTTTTCATGATAAAATAATTCTTGATGCAGATCAGCACAGATATTTGGATAGATTATTATTGATCCAGATCTATAGGTCAGCTGATGTGGATGTTATTTTCAGACTAGAGCTATGACAATATCTCTGGTTGAAAGATCTTATAGACTGTATTAGAATGCAGGCTTCTAGCCTGGCATGGACTCAGCCTCAGCAAATTCATTGATTCCTCATTGTCGTTTAAAATGCAGTTCTAAGATAAAAAAGTAATGATTTCTTTTGTCCTTACAAAGACTTATAAAGCCAGAAAAAACAACAATCCTCTAATCAGTTTATGCCATTTTTAGATGTATGCATTTTTGCTGCTTCCCCTCCAGAACTAGAGCTGCAAGATTGCTTTACTTTGCTATACCATTATCAATTGGTAAGCACAGGTCAAACGTAAACATGTTAATTATTGATCTTCATGACAACATTCCATTACCTATCTAAGCCTAAAATAGATTATCAAACTGAGTAATCTCAGTAGGGTTTTTTGAGTACATGGTCCAATAGCTGTACCACATAGTGAGAAACAATATACCAATTCTATTATTAACTTATGTAGAGGCAAACACATGTGAAACTGAATGAACGTCAGATCAGAAAACTGTATTATTTACCAGTGTGTTTAATCAACCATGGTTGATAATATAAAGCAAGTATTCCTAGCTCATTTAAAGAAAGATAAAGGAGAAATTAAATACAAAATCTTTATGTAGAACTCTTTCTATAACATCAGGTGGTTTTAGTCAACCATGTAGATGGTACAACTGAAACACTTGTCAAGTTCATCTCACTCTCAACAAGAGGTTCTTTCAATAGACATAGATTTCCCTAATTAAGATAATTTTCATTTATTATGAATGAATGTATTATTCTCTATATTTCATTGAATATAAATTTAAAATTACATTTTGCATTATAGTAAACAGTTTACTTCATAAAAAAATAGGATGTGTCCCCTAGATTTGCCAGAATTATAGTGTTTTCCTGAATTGTTTTGACTTTACTGAAACTACTGATATACCCAAAATATAGTAAGCTGCCATTTGATAAAAAAGGAGCTGTGCTAAAAGAGTGGCATTGAAAAGATGTATTCTGTAGGGATGGTAGCCAAATAGGTTACAGTTTGCATTTTGCAATGTGACATTGCATGACAGTTTCTGTTACTTTGTTAGATGCTGATATAATTAATTCAGTTTTCAAAGCTACATTTTGATCTAGTGACTTGCCTTAGTTTGAGGGCAATGCACAAAATTTTTTTAATAAGTACTTTTACTGAACTTATTTTTTCCCCTGAAGCATGGCGGACATTCCATTATCTTTTTCACTTTCCTAATAGCCTTTAGTGAACTGGACTAGCCAATGTTTGTTGCAAATGAGAACACCTTAAATGGCTTGCTTTACCATTAAACTTTACAGAGCGTGAACAAAAGCTGCACCAGGGTGGCGGTGACAGTTTGTTCCAAAAATGAATGCAGTAGAAATTGTTCACTGTCAGTAGTCTATAATACTTTTAATTGCAAAAAAATTGTAAGGAGGAAGAAAAAAAAAAAAAAAACGGTAGAGCCACACAGTCTTGTACATAATGGAATGAGCAAGCCTAGGAGGTGTTATTGATCATAATATTGCTTGCATCAAATTGCTTTGGCTCAGCCTGCCTCGAAAAGCAGTTGTCACATTGAGTTCTCATCTGTCTCTGTCACTTCTTCATTTCGTTAAGGTTCTGCCTGTAAGCTAAGGACAGGGTAAGAACACTGCATTGCAGTTTGATTCCGTAATTCCTTTACAACCAGCATCACTGACTCTTTGGTAGTGGGCTCCCACTGGATTGTCATGCCCCGATGTAAGCAGTGAACCTTCCATCTTGGAGTATGGATCACAGAAAGGATCAAACTTCACTGTGAGTACTACAAGTTTCAGTGATGAATGCAAGTGAAGGAAGAAATTGCTATTTGTCATCTTCTATTTGCAACAGCTATTGCTTGAAAATATGTGTGAACTTAGGGGTCTTGTGTACTGGGAACAGACAGGTAGTTAGAAACAGATGGTCATCAGTAAGTCAGATATTACTTCTCAAGTGATAACACCTGGGAAATTTTCAATTAATGCTCAGTTGTCAGACATAGTTCAACAAATTTTGGCCTTTTGCCACAAAGCTATTAATAAGTGTTGCTTTGCATTCCTGTATAAGCCTTGTGAGGCACACAACTGTGCCATTAGGGCAAAAGGTTGAATGGAAAATACATTAATGACATTTGCAAAATAAAATTTTCTTCCTAACAAAGGATCTTCAATATGTAGTTTAACAGATTAAAGACTGGGGATACTTATATGTTACTGTTCATCAAATACTTTCAGACTTCAGGTTTGTTATTCAGACTAGACTAACCATTTTGCTCTGCTTCTTAATTAACTCTTACTGTAATTAAGCAAATAGGACTTTATTTTTTTAGAGGTTAGGCATATATAATGGACTTTCAGTAATTATGTTGCATGTCAATAAATATGTTGAAACAATACATCTTCAAAGACAGGAAGGATTGTCAATGTAAATACAAAGAGACAGAAATATACATAGTTTCTTCCTATTCCTGAATTGTATAACGCGGTAAAGCCCAATCTTCATATATCCCTATTCATTATAATTAAATACACAACAGATTTGCTGCCAATGCCCCCATTTCCCCCTCTCCTGTTATCACCCTTGTTGTATTTCTCATCTGAACAGTTTCTCACCTTTGATTCTGCTCTAGCTCACTAGTCCCCTTTGACTCTCTTTCACTTAACATAATGCATGACAAAGATAATGAAGGAAAAAAACTTAAAAATGGTCACATAAACCATACTAGTGCTTGTTGAGGCTGACAGGATTTGATCTGCTGGAGTCTTGTCTGTGATACAGAAAGATGAAAACACTGACCCTGGTTATTTATTTTCTGACAAATATTAACAAAAAGTAATCACTTTATTACCTTACTATGAAATTTCAGTTGAGCTTTAAGCAAGCAAAGCTCTTTCCAAGTCAACAAACATGAAAGAGTGCAAATTCAAATCAAGTTTGGAGTTAACAATAAGCATGAATATAAACAATATTCTTAATGAATATTCTGGTTTTTTGTTGTAACCACTTAACTGTTTCAATGTCATAAGAGAATATTACCTCCACAACTGAAACACTAAGTGATACTTAACAACTGTTAAAATGAACACAGTAACAATGACATGTGAAGCCATTATCACATCTGGGTCAAAGAGAAGGAAGAAATAGGAAGGCTTGGTGGGGAATACTTTGGGTGAGAAAGTATAACATGTTGTCATTAAACTTGAGCCAGATCAGTTACTATTCATTAATGTTCATATCTTCTTTCATGTGAGAGTAACATTTTGATCTGTTTTCTTTATGTGGCATCTCTTTAAAAATCAGTCCTAGATAAAAGCCCATTTTCTTTGTCAAAAGAATTTAATTTTAAAAGCCATGCATGAATGATTTTTTCTGATCCTAAATAAACCACAATGAGAAGAGCACCCTTACCCCTTGAACTTCTAAGAGTGATCTTGTCATTGTCAGCAGTTTTCTTCCCACATTAGCCTATTTCCTGAATTTCCTTACAAAAGAACAATGACCATGGTTTTCTGTTGTTGTCCAACAGTGTTTGAAAATAGAGAGAAGAGCTAATTCTTTATCATCTCCACTTTCATGTTCCCCTTGTGATTTTTTTAATTTTTTAATCTAAGTCCATATGGAAAGCTTCATAATAAGAAAATTAATCCAAGCTCCTAATTTGGTGGCGTGTATTTGATGTCTAGCTAATGGAAAAGAAAAATCAGTTTTAATTTTAGTTTATATTTCTATTTTAGACTAGAAGGCAGAAATAACTTATTTTACCGTGGACTTCAAAAGGATGTGCCATGCGTAAATTGTTCAGGGATGAATTTTGGCACCAATGATGTCAAGGACCAATTAGTCTTCTTCAATGATGAACGGCTTTTAAACTATAATAAACAGTAATATTTATGGCATGCTATGTAAAAGTTTTCTGGAGCTGAGTATGTGGATCCTGAGCTTGGGGACATGGTACTGCTGGCAATATTTTTCATCTCCTGGAAACTTTGTATCATTAACAAAAATCCTAGTGGCTCAGAAAGGCACTGAGATAAACACAGTGTGTCAGCATCAAACCTGGTTTCTAGCTAAACTCTTAGTGTAAGTCTGTCAGAATGGACATTAAAAAGTTTTAATGATTTGTGCCACAGTTATGTTCATCCTGTCTCATTAGAAAGAGATTACTGCCTGCTTGTATCGGAGAGTTGTGTCCCTGGAATGGCCATGACTATGTCACATATATCTTAAGGACACCCAGTCTGAGTGAGCTCAAGCACTGAGTAGAAATCATGTATAAATGGCCTGCAAACACAGCCTTGAATGCTCTGCATGCCTTCAGTGCAGGCGTACTCCCATATTCCCTACATGCAGCTGGCCTCTCCATTCTGCTCAATGAATCGAGAACCTGGATCAAGATGCTCTCACATGAGTTGTAAACTCTGGTTTTAGTGAGGGAGGAAAGCAGGACTCTTTGAAGGGGGCAGCTCTTGGCTATTGAACTTATTTCTTTATACTTTTCTTTTTCAGCTCAAAGTCATGTGAATGTGTTGCTTTTCAAAACCAAACCGTTTCTTTTCATCTGTAAGGCAGGGCTTGGCTGAAAGGAGTAAGGTCACTCATGCAATTGGCACAATTTGACAGTTAAAAATACAGCCATCAATGCCTTAGCCAGAGAGATAATTTGCACATGAGCCTAAATAAAACTATTTGAGATATATGTTTTAGCAAGAATTTTCTTAAAAAAAAAAAAAAAAAAAAAAAAAAAAGTTATTTTCAAATTAATTTAGAAGATTTTTTCATATGTTTACCTAACTAGAAATATTTTTGAACATATAATCTGGTTTTAACTCTAGTATGGTTTTGGTTTTTTGTTTTTTTTTCCCTAGTGATTTGAGTGAATGAGTTTTTAGAGATAATGTCAAGGAGATCATAACACTACAAATTCTTGGTGGGAAGAAGTTCTACTTGTCCTGGTGAAATCTTAAATTTGGAAACATAACATAATCATACATTATTTATATTATAATGACGTTCAAATGTTCATGTCTCTTAATGATTTCTTTTCCTAAATCTGGTGTATTTCTAAGAACTGGATGTCTATTTATTATCTGATTGTGTCCACTGTATTTCAACAAAAATGAGCTGAGGACAAAGTTTTTTTCTACCCAAACCAAGCCTTTTATAAATTGCCTTCTATCTTGCTTCATTAGAAGCAGAAGAAAACAAATATTAGGGGAAAGGCTTACCACTTGCATTTCTTTTATCCATGTGCTCAGCCCCTAATGCTGTTTCTGTGAACTCAGGAAATAAGTAGGTTCCTTCAAATTACAGAATTATAAACATTTTCTGCCTTACTGATTGCCACAAGTATAAAATCCCTGTTTATCATGGAGACTCTTCTGAAAGCAATCAAAACCCTGTCATTGTCAAGGTCCATGACTAGAGGACAGAGAATGTGGTATGGAAATATGTAATGCTGCATCTTCCAGTGTAAACAGGAATTAATCTTTGATGTATTGAGCATATTAATCATTATCCAAATAGCAATTTCACAGTAACGCAACTGGAAGAGGCCTAAAGAAAGGAGTCCATCTACCATTAAAGTGGTTATTGATTGAAGGTTAATGTTGTGTGTCTGGGAGATCACTCTGCCTCCTTCTTTTAATCAAATAAGTGCAGAACTAAATTACTGACTAAACTGCTTGGCTAGCTGTTCATCTTATTCAATATGGGATATCAACATTGATTGTTTAAAGTAATCCAGTGACTAAAAATCTACAGCTCTATGTCAACTGGAAATAGTCATGTATTCTCGCAAACCTATCAGAAGAAAAAGTGATAGCTTTTTTTTACTTTGTTTCCACTCAAGCTGTGAACATCTATTGCTTATTCCACTCTCAAAAAGAGTTCACCTTATTTTTACCTCCTGTGAACAGAATAATTAGTACTCTATTATATGGTACTATGCATTTCTGTATGGTATTCATATGAAGGAGAATGACAGGGTTAGATAAATGCTCCTGAGGGATGGAGAGATGGAGGTAAGCCGAGGGAACTTACTCAGAGATAGGAAGGTTCAAGTGATGTTGGGCTGCAAGCAGCAGCTATGCAGAGCTTTTGGGTAAATGCCAAGCCAAGCAATGAGCACACAGCACCTGAGAGACAGGAAGGCTGCTAAAAAACAGGCTGTGGAAATAGAGCTAGGTTCCCAGAGTGACAATGTCAAGACATTTCCTTGGGAAAACAGACTGTGCACAGATAGCGGCCCAGTCAGGAGAGCCATTGAATTGCTGAAATTACACTGGGGGTGAGGCTGGGGCAGAACTTTCATTGCTATGGCAGAGTGGGAAAAGTTTCCCTTTTATTTCTCTTCTGTCTTACTAGTCAGTCAGAGGATTTTTATACTTTCAAAGTAGAAAGGGATGATAAAGAGATAAAATCTAAGTGCATAAATTAAATGGCTTAGTTCTTAAATGCTGAAGGATTACACAGGAGTTAACATGGCATTTCAGAGCACATAAATGAAAAGCCCAATTAAAGTCTGCATAAAGTAGGTTGTGTAAATATCATACCAGTCTAGGACTTGACAGTGTCAACTTGTCAGCTGATATTTCCTCTGCTCTGATATATTCTCGGTGGATTGATGATTCATTCTCTGTTTTTCTAGCTTAAGTCTGACCTTTATTCTTCAAGGGCCAACATGAATTGTAGTGCAATCTTCTAGAAACATCAGTAGTGAATGTCTTGTGTGTTACTGTTAACACATAAAGAACACTACGCAAAGAAGAGATTCTAAATGAGTATTTTACCATCTTTTTGTTGTGTGGTCTGAATTTGAGCTTTTAAGCTATATTATACTAAAATCATTGACAGTATAAATATGCAACAAAAATTTTTATCCTCTTATTGTTTGTGGCAATAATAACTAGTCTGTATAATATGAAAGTCATATCCTCTGTATCTTTTGAGAAATTTAATTGTTGCATGACATAATTCACAGAACACTAAACATTAGTCTGTCTGAGTAAAGAACCTATTTTTATTTACATGGTAATGAAACCTTCTCTCAAATAATCAACAAGCTAATGAGACTTTCTGAATGACCCTTGACTATACGTTGGTTATTATTGTAATTTAGATCAAACACTGCTGATAAATAAAGCAGAAAATCCTTAATTGAATGTAAACATTCAAACAAGAAAAGAGAGAAGAAATTAGTCGAAGTCAGAAATGAAAGGAAAAGGACAAAGGAGTTCTGAATGGAAGTTACTCTAGCCAAGATAATTGCGTAGGAGGCAGAAATGCACTGCATTAATGTCTATTGATTCAAGCACAATAAAGCTTCTCCAGGCACAATAAAGTTTCTCCCTGATTGCTTACTGAGCTATATAAAGACTTTCCAATGAAAAAAGTAGCTAGATTTTTCCCTAAAAGTGTCTGTGTTCAACATCATCTCTCCTTTTCTGTACTTGCTTGCTCAATTATCTGGTGTCAGATATGAATTTATATGAACAGCCTCAGAGGTTTCTTTGCTTTCACATCTCCTGTAAAACAATCTTTTCAATGTTCTCATGAGGGAGCAGCATTATAAAGACCAGCAAAGACTCCAAGGAATGTGTCAGATAGCTGAGTACATTTTCTAAGACAGATGCAAAGTTATATGTTTACAGAATTCTTATTTTGTATTTATATTCATCTATAATGTAGCATGAGTACAGCTTTTCAAGGGGAAAAAAAAAAAAAAAAAAAAAAGAAAATTACATTTGTAAATATTGACACTAACCCTGAAGCCCTGAACTTGGCCACTCCCTTTTCCTTGATGCCTCTAGTGACTGGCTCCAAGGGCTTCCTACGTGGCCTATATTTTCACATGCCTTTCTCTTTTCATCATTGCCAGTTATCCCCTGTCGTCCCTCATATTCAGGGCAATTATGGATCATGCTGCCTGTCCTGCTTTTATGTGAGCACACTCAAAATGGGAAAAAACAGTTATCCCAGCAAATGACTGGTTGGTTGTGCAGCTGAATGTATGGGAGGACAGGGAGCAGCAGAAACTGAAGGTAACATGTTTATGATGATACCTAGAAACTTCAGAAAAAGAACATTCTTATAGAGATAATATTAGCATCCCATCCTTATTAAGAGAAATTTTTAATTTCTTTACTAGTATGATGACTTTGGTATAGGAACGATTCATTAACAAATCTCATCAAATTAGAATATTAATTCATAGACGAAATAGAAGAAAATGGTTTTTTTTTTGTTCTTTGTTTTTTAAATTTTAAAGGAAGTAGTAACTAGTTATTAACATAAATTTGTTAGTGTACTAACCTACATTTTTCAGTGTTTTTTTTTCTGGAGAGAATTTCCTCACACACAGCCTTAAAACTAAGTTTCTTGTATTTTATGCATGCAGACTTCTGCCTGCTACATGTGTATATTTTGCACAATGATGTGCTGCTCATTTCTCAAGACACTGGAGGGTATTATATATCAGCCTAAGGGTTGGGTCATTACCTTGATACATGAGATTCATTTTGCTGGTTGTGAATGTTACGTTTGTTACAGCTGTGTGAATCACAAGCATATTTTAAACAAGAATATAAAAAGTTAATTTTTTTTTTAATACAGTAGTGTTATCCTGTGGCCATTTGTCTGTGTTCTTGAGCAGTCTCTTTAAACGTGTGGTGCATGATAGTTGAGCAGAAATGAGATTAGTTTTCCTCAGCAAGGGTAGAAGTATCTGTTAAGGCACACTCAGCACAGGAAAGACTAACTTGTCAGAATGGGTTCAGAGCAGGACCACAGAAATGATCCTCCTGTGAGGAAAGACTAAAAGAGTTGGAGATGTTTAGCTTGGAGAAGGGAAAGCTCCACTGAGACCTTGTAACAGTCTTTTGGCACCTGAAGAGGGATTACAAAAAGATGGGAACAAATATTTTAGCCAGAGCTTTTATGATTGGACAAGGGGTAATGGTTTTACCTGAAGAAGGGCTAGGCTAGATGTAAGGAAGAACATTTTTACAATTAAGGTGGTGAAACCCTGGAAAAAGCTGCCCAAAGAATTTGTGGCTGTCCCATCTCTGGAAGTGTTTAAGACCAAGTTGGACGCTGCTCTAAGCAATGTGATCCAATCAAAGATGTTCCTGTTCATTGCAGGGAAATTTGGACTAGACGACCTTTAAAAGCCCCTTCTAAATCAAAATATTCTATGATTCTATGATATAAGAACATTTTTTTTCAGCAGATAATGAATAGCACACTTCCTGCACCCATCTTGTGCACGGACAGAGCTCTGGGCTGAAGGAAGTGCAATTTCCAGATGAAAGATGGAGAACAAACACCATAAGACCCTGAGTCTTTGGCCTGTAAACTCTATTGTTAAATTCAAAGTTGACAAATTTTAATCTCTCTTACTATGAAAATAAACTCATCCTGCTTCAAAGACAGTTTTGAAAATGATTCAATTATATGAAAAGATATTTCTGATCCATGGCACCCCTTCTGAATCCTCTGTATAATACAGAGGTATTGGTCACAATCTCAGTAGCTGAGTTGTTGCCAAGGGGAAAATTCTGAGTAGATAATGACTCAGTACATCCATAGCTCACATACTGCCTTTACTGTCAGGGAAAAGTGGTTGTGAGAAGACAAAACAAGGAATTGAAACTCAACATATGATTAATATTATTTGTGTTCTTAGACAGTGGAAGGCTTTTCTTAGACAGTGGAAGATGTCCTATTAGTAAGATTAGAAGCATTACAGAAATATCCACATTTATTTATTTATTGCAAAAAAGTCCTCAGACTTGAAATAAGAAGAGTGTTTTTTTGGGGGGAATGGGGGATATGTTTTGGTTTGATTTGGGGGACAGGTTGTTGTTTGGGGTTTTTGTGGTTTTGTTTTGTGTTTTAGGAGATTTTGTTTTTTGATTGGTTTGGTTTTGGGGTTTATTTTGGGGTTTTGCTTATTTTAATATATTTTTCCTTTTAAAAATTTTCATAGTTAAATCATCATTTGCTTTCATTTGTGATTCTCTCTCACATAATCATTAAATTTATTGTTGCTGTGGTCTTCAGGTTTGTTTTTTTTTAAAAAAAAATAAAAGCTTTTGATTGCTTACACAAAAGTACCAAGACCATTTACTGCATTATTAAAAAATATTGTCTGGGAGGAAAAGGAGATATTATAATACATGTTGTACTACAGGGCTGTTTATCAAGAAAATTGGTAGAACATACAAGAGCCTGAACAATTTTATTTCTCTTTGAAATTAGCTGTGCTTTATAGAAAGAGTTTGGACAGATGTTTTTTCACCCAACCTATATTTTTCTGTGGAAAAGACTTGATATGTATAGAGATCATATTTATTCATTTATGATGGTTTATGCCAAGAAGCATAAAGTTCCTTTTGCTACATCTGCCATTGTCTTTCAACACATATGTTCTGTTGTTCAGCGGCATTAGTAACTTTCCCACTGCAAATTCCGTAATGGGTAGAGTGTTTTTTAGCTCTCTTCTAAGATTCTCAAGTGAATATTCTCTTCCAAAACCAAAATCTACAAGATTTCCGAAGACACAAGTTAAGTAAATATGTAAAGTCTTAATAAGATTCCTGATTTTGCATAAAGTAAGGGTATATTTAAGGGCAATGTTTGAAATCCATTGGAGTTGCTAGGTCATTCAGCTAATTTGGACTCTGAAGTCAGTAAATATTTTGCTGGAATTTTAACATCTTTTCTACCTTTTCGTGAATTCTTTACTGAGTGTTACAGTTACTGCTGCTTCTGCTCCCCTGAACTGGTTAGAAAGGAAAATCAAACCTGGAATCCTGAAGAAGCTGTTCAGTTTCTTGTAACAGTAACTGTTCAGGTGAATAATTGTCTCTCTTTCACAAATGAATCCTGTTCTCTCTAGGTGATTTTTATAGCCCTGAGATGCCTAATGAAGCAGAGTAAGAAATTTACTGACAAATGTTTGGAGGAGGAAAAGAATGTGAACCATGTTTTGTTTTGAAAATAAAAAGGCATTTGAAGTGTATCTATAGGAACAAGCAAGAGAGAATAGTACTGGATCAAAGTGAATTGCTGGGAAGTTACCTGTAAGTGTTAACAGTAAACTTGTTCTTGCCTTAGTTGGATTCTTATTCTTTTTTACTACTGTGCTTGGAATTGCTTTTACTGCTTGACATTAATTTGTCTCTACTATATTTTTGTTATATATTTCTATTAAGAATACTGAAGAATTAATGGTACAGAGACCTTTAGTGAAACTACCTGTTAGAATCCTAAAATGAGTGCAACATCTCACAGTCCTTCACTTAAAATTCCTGTCTTGCCATATTAATGAGTCTCAGGCAGCATTAATGCACCTGGAGGACATGGGTCTCAAAAGCCCAAGTGCAGCATAAAGGAAATGGACATTCATTTGAGTCTTAGACCCCCTTGGGACCTCACAGGTATAAACTTGGCTATAAATTGGCAAGCAACCTTGCTTGTCCTCAGGCTGTCTGAGAAGAGAAGTTTGTAGTGTTTTGAGGGAAAAAACCCCACACTCTAATGGATTGCCATTTGTTTAAAATCCAGCTGAGGGACTGTATTCTGTGTGCATACTTTGTCTTGTTATGGGATGTAAGGTGAATTTAAGCCCACTGGCTATAGATTTTCATAGCAAGTCAACCACTATTCTGCATTGCTCAATATGGACTAACACATATTAAACAGTTACCAGTGTGGGTTTTTGGGGGGAAGATTAATAGATAGCCATGCAAAACCTTTGCCTGAATATTAGTGAATTAAGATGTTCTAAGTGTTTTGTTTTCCTGAGGAATACAAGGAGTCTCAAATAGTTAGTCACTGTCTCTTTTGGAAAACAGGAAAAAAAGCACTTAGCAGACTGAGGGATTTGTCTTGAGTGTTCAGATAAGTGCTCTAGTATAACCCTCAAGTAGTCTGCAAATGTTGACAAGCTTGTTCCTAAAGATTAAACCATTGTTTTGTAGTTACACAGAGCTGAATTAACAAGGATCATCCAGAAAGAAAAGTATTTTCAAAGCTGATGTTGTAAGATCAAAATGTATTAACTTCCTTTTTTTTTTATTTTTGTTTTCCTCTGATGACTTTCTCTGCTTTTGTTCTCTGCCAGAAGCAAATCAGAAGCGATTCCTATTGACAGTAAGTCTGATGGCATATCAATAAAGAACAAAAGCACAAGAGGTTTCAGGTAAAGCTAGATTGTTCCCATTCAGATAATTATCACTACTTACCCATCAGAACAAAGCTTGCCCTACTTTTATATTTCTAGAGTTGGGCATTGGAGTGGGACACCATTCCATTGACTTTTTTCTGGATTTGGGGCAAGTCTCTTACTTATTATCATGAATTACAGATATAATTACACTTAACTTCCTTTTTAGAAATCGGTAATTTCATGTTGCATGTAACTCATTACAAAGCATGGGTAGTTTTATGGAAACTCACAGAATTTTTCCTAGAATTTAATACAGTTGTATATATGATTGTAGAAATAAGTAGATGATTGGTTTGGTTTTTCTGTCTCTCTTTTCCCTTGAAAGATCAGTTGAATTGGTAAGCCAAGTAATAAGGAAACCAGGATCAACATCAGTGGAGTTCCTGTACATTACAGCTGGATGTCTAACAATGTGACTTCTGAAAGTTCTCTTTCATGTTCTATTTAAGACACTGATCTGTAAATTGATTGTCTTAGATTTGGCTCTGCTACACACATCATGTATGAGCTTTGACAAGTTGCTTGGTTAAATATTGCATGTGTTACATGGTTTACATTTATAAAATTGTGATAAAGGTGATTATTTTTCTGTTTGCTGTACAATCCTGGCACTGCAACAGACAATGCTTGTAAATAAGATGCCTGCTTGTGAAGGACACTCTTCTGAATTGAAATAGCTCAAGTGAATATAATAATGAGATTTCAGGAACCTGGTTTCTACCAAATCAGTAAAGTACTTCTCCCTGAAAAGACCATTCATACCAGAAATAAACTACAGAATCTATTCTCCAGATTTCATAAAGCTTTTCTTTTTTAGAAAGATTTGTGTGGAAAGCTTCACATGCATTTTTTCTATATACCTTTTCTGTCACTAATTTAGATATAGAAATGTAGAATATCAGTCAACTTGTTCTGTAACTGGTTCTATGTTTCTCTGCATTTTGCTCAAGGAAAATTCCTCCATAACCATGAATTCTTGAAAAATTTACATAGAAAACCAATAATAGTTTGTAGAGCAAAAATAAAAAGTTTCCTGTTGTGAATGTCCCTTAGTCTCTACTAAAGAAGTTAAAAAGCAATTGCTCTGCAATATCTAGGACTGTAGGTCCTAATGTAGTCATAGGAGATCAAAATAAATGAGCACTATGAATATTCTCTTGGATGGAGAAAATGGATGAAGAAAATCTTTAGAAAATGAGTCTTAACTCCTGTCCTTTCCCTCAAAATGCTCCAAAGGCTAGAAAGAAAACATGATTCTGATAGTTTGGATTCCTGGGAAAGACATATTTAAAACTAGCAATAAAGAAAAAATATAGATGCAGGATAATCTCTGTGTTTCCAC
Source organism: Sitta carolinensis (assembly GCA_032173965.1). NCBI lineage: Eukaryota > Metazoa > Chordata > Aves > Passeriformes > Sittidae > Sitta > Sitta carolinensis. The sequence continues at coordinate 75,670,668 of CM063284.1, forward strand.
ATTAATTCTCAGTAATATGGTTGACTAAGTAATGACTAGTGTGGTTTCATTTGCAATACTTAACACAGTGTTTATTCAAATGAACTTGTACAATATGTGAAGTGCACCCCATAATATAAAATACAGAAGAGATTTTTATATTGTTCTTTTTGTATCTATCACCTTCATAGGTTCTTTGGCCTTGGTATGTGAATCCCTTTTAAATGGCTGTCATTTGCCTTTTAATATACACTATACATATAATGATTTGACTTCCTCTTGCACTGGACAGTTCTAAGTTGGTGTAACACTGGTGAAAGTAATGGTGATGCTGCCTCTGAGAAAATGGAGAAGTTCAGTAGTAACTCATACACTTATGAGTCTTTTTTCTCTGAAATTTTGTCCAGCTTGAACTGTGCATGGTAAAAGTTTAACCATCAAAATAAAACACAAATATGGTAGAAGCCACCTCCAACATTTTGCATTCTAATAGTGAGATTTTGGCTTTTTTCCAATTCAAATGAGCACAATTAGTCTTTATTATCCAGAAAAAAAAAACAAATAGTGAATCATAGTTTCATATCCTAGAGTGTTTGTTATATAATGCATACTGAATTTCATTTGTATGCTGTATGCATATGTTTATTATGCTGAAAGCTGATTACCCAATTTCTTCTAAAGTCTTTGAAGGCACTGTGCCAGCCCTTCCTAAAGTTTGCAAGCATATTGTTTTTGACAGTCAGGAGAGTTTGAGATTTCTGTATTAATTACTCTGTTTACATAAAAATGAGCTTTATATCATTTGTGTATTCCTATTATACATATTTTAGAAATTACAGAGTAATTACAGCAATTGCTTAAACTGCATGTGGTGTCTAATTTAATTTAATAAGATGCAGCTACATCATTTTTCACATCTCATAAAACTAAATGTGTGCGACAGTGAAGTCATAATGAAGTGTTGTAACAATACATAATACGTAGGGTTCTAAAAACGTTATTCATTTACTTAATGGTAATTATTCATATAATTAAGAAATATTGGTGTATTTGTCTCCATATGTAATGTGTAAAGTATGTGAATGATTATGACTTCTCACTTTGTTACTTTATACAAAGAAGTGCATGTTACTTTTTTTCTCCCACATAGGGCACAGCCTTTACCAATTTCAGACCGGTAATATTAGCTCTAGCCTGTGGTAATGCATTTTAGTAAGCCAAAAGGGATGGCCATTTATCAGACTTGACAAGTGGTGGCTGAATAATAACTTTCCTGTAATGCAGACACTTTCCTGAATGTTTAAGTGCTGATGGTTTGAGCATTACAGCTCACCAAATTTTAATTGATTTGAGGTTCACTGATTCACTGACCTCTAAGTAAGTGCCAGAGCATACTGGGGTTTTATTTTTTTTTTTAGTTGTCTATCCAGATGAATTTACAGTCAAGTATTTGATCCTCTAATGTCCGAAAGGTACCCCAGAAATGAACATCCTGCTCAAATATGCAAAGTCTTCTCTGCACAGAATGCATACATCCAAAAATGCTGGTTTTAGCCGAGTGTGAAGTACAGGAAATGTCAACATTGGTTAGGAAGCGAAGTGCTTAAACAATGAGACATAATGTTTCTCAAGACTTGTTTGCATGACTTAGTAGTGTAGGTTTTACAGCTAGACAGATTCAGAATAAGGTTGAGATTACAGAATCTGGCACATGTTTGAGCTAATTCCGCATAATTATTGCCAATGTTTGGCAGACTGATCAATGTTTTCACCTTCCTCTCATGCTTCATAACCATAATTTAAGTTTGTGAAGGGGTCATGGAAACTTGCAGCTATGTCCTTTAGTTCCTGAACCAAGAAGTTTCATTTGTAGTTCTTTTTTTATAAAAGCTTTCTGCTTTGCATGCTCACGAATGCCCCAAATATTCTTGAGTTTTTCAGCTTCTTGGGTTTTGTCTCATTTTGACTTCAAGACATGTAGACAGTTCTCCTCTTAACTTCAAAGAGAAATGAGAATAAAAGCACTTCTATGCTCTGTGACCAAATAGGAAGCATTGTAGTGACAAATACTAACTATTGATTGAAAATGTGAGCAAAAAAAAACCATTTTGTTTTCTGTTTCAGAGCAGTTATTCAAAAATTATGTGTTTTCCTCCAAGACATCAGTGAAGGATGAAAAAAAATCATAAAAATAAATTCATTAATGTATTTATATTTTCTTGTTTAAAATTATTTCCTTGTATGTCATCATTTGTGTTTGGAAAAGGCATTTTATGTAACATTCTCTGTTTAAATTGCAGTGATCTATAAGTTTTTTTCTGGAGGGTTCTAGACCTTCTTCTCCACATGAGACACCTCAAATTCAATAATAGACATTTGGGCACTATTATAATTTCATTCATCTAAAAATAATATCAAAATTTTTTTGTATCCTTATTGAAGGATATATATATATATATATATATATATAGAGATAATAATTTTAGAAATAGTTAGAAGAAACAGATTCAAACAGGAATAGATAAGAAGTAATCAGTATATTATGGCTTTTCATATCTACTTTCTGGAGAACACTGCAGTCCTGTCTTCCGCTCCAGGTCTTCAAAAGATGACATATTCAAAGGGTGACAGTATTCATAAAGACCTGCCATTTACACAGAAAATTCTTACACTGATAAGTAAGAAATGGTTACAATAGCAAGTACTGAAAATAAAACAAAACCATAATTTAGACACTTAATTATTCCTGCATTATATGAAATTTTTCTGGCTGCATAAAATCTTTGCTTTACTCAAGAAAATTGCTTTAGTTATTTCTGTCTGCTTTGCCAGATACTCATGCTACTTTGTGAGTTAATCTGTATACTCATGACATTTGTCATTAATGAAACCAATATACATATATATACACATATACATATACATACATGCATATATATATATATATATATACACACACACATACATACATACATACATACATATAATGGAATAGGCAAGCTGTAATAAGTTTGCTGCTTCTTTGCCAGTTATACCCATTTCACATATGAGAAAAAGACTTTCATATTCTTCTTGTCCTGTGTATTAATATAGTTTGGCTTGAATTTTAGTGGATATTGGCGCTTTTTTTTTTTCTCTTGACAATGACTGAGGGCTGTTTGGGCTGACTTAAACATTGTGTACCAAAATTCACATAGGACTGGAGTAGTTAAATAGTAGACTTCATGATACAATAAGTCATTATTAAAGTCTATTTGATATTTACCTACCAATGGAGAAGGGTCCAAGGCAGGAAGTTTCAGCATTTGTTGTCATCAGTAAGGGGCTCAGGAATGAGTTCAATCTCTGTAACGTGGAGCTGGCTCACGACTGGAAGGTAAATAGTAGAATTATTAAAATGGTGTTCATTCTTATTAAAGTACTGTACACAATGGTTTTCACATTTTTATACCAAAATATACCAAAGATAAGAAGAATTAGGTGAAGGAAAAAATACATTTTTATTACAGCTAAAGGATTTTGCTGATTTTCCAAACTGTTAGTATGCTGAATAAATAAAGTGAAGAAATCTGAGTATATAACTAAATACATGTTTAAAGATCTGTTTCCAATTCTTTCTCTTAAAGGTACCTGATCTGGCCCAATCCTAAAGATCATCCATTTTATCTAGGCAAATAAAATATATTCAAAAATAGAAAATTCTTCTTTACTTTTATACTCACTTCTTGTTCTAGACTGTAAAAAGGCATGCAGGCTAGCTGTGCTACAAAATAATTTCACATCCATGGTTTGTGCTATTGCATATTGTGTTTTAAGCTTTTGTGATACAGTTGCAAAAATAACATCAGTCTGTGTTGGTAATGGGCTTGAGCATGTGTTTTTATAACTTAGCTGAGATACTATATTGGATATTTTGGTAATATCTTGAGTTGTAGGTATTCTGTTCTGCTTTAAACCTGTATATATATGTGTGTATATATGTACTATATATGTGTACATGTGCTTGTAATATACTGCTAGTACTATTTATAATTTTCATATACACATATATACTCTTTAGGGTATAAAGCGGTTTCCATTATTAGCATGGAGATGTACTGTTATTCATACTGGGACAAATCATCAGTTCCTTAATCAGGAAAATTTTGACAGTGAAGTCTGACTTACTGAGACTTTACTCTGAAGATTCCCCTATGTATTTAGACAAATATTATTGTACTTTTTTAATACACTTGAAAAGGTGTAAAAGTCAGTGACCAAATGATAGAATGGGGAAAATGTTAATGTTGCTGTGTTAGTTTTATTCTTTTTAATATATGTGAAATCATCTTCTTCCTTCTTGAGAAACAGATTGTTTCATATGCTAGAAGTTCATAGAAGGAATCATTAACACTTTATTTTGAGAAAGATGATAACACCAAATGCAACTTTTCCAACAGGGATGCTATCCTGCAATATTTTTTTAACTGATTTAATGAGCTCCAGCACTATTTTACATGCTGAGTTCAGGTTCTGTCTCATTTATGAAAGCTGGTAATGTGTCGTAATGTAACAAATAAAGTTGTAAATAAATTTCATACCCCAGCTTTTCTTTTTGGTCATAATGATATAAGTTACTGCACTAAGAGGAATGTCCAGTCAAATCTTAGCAGCTCGGATGAAAACTTCCCAACAAGCTCCTTTTTTTCTGACCTTTGAGAAGCTGGTAGATTTCCTATACCTTTCTATATACCTATATTCTGTAAGTAAAACTCTTAATAAATATAGGGGAAAAAAATCAAGGGAGAGTTTAGTGTGGTCTCTGAAAATGAGATTGGAAGGGTATGATTTTTTTTCCAAACTGCAACTAGTCCAAAAATATTTTTCCCTTATTCTTCAGGAATAAAGGAAAAAAAAAATCACTAAAATTGAAAGTAAGTAGTCTCATACAAATAATGTTTTCTGAAGTTTTGTGTGTGTTAACTCTTCCTTTATAAGTAAATCTAATTTCCTAGGTGAATCCTGCCTTATATGGGATTGAAAAAGAAGAGCAATGAGGTCTCTTCTTTCACCAGACTTTGACAGTGCCTCAGGAAGTTGATGCACATTGTGATATGCACTTCTTGCTCTTCCCCTGATGTGCCTTCACACTAGAATGAAGGGACTTACTGCACAATGTTTTGATTAACCAATTAATTTTGAACCCCTTTTGAGGATGTCTTTATTCATTTTGCAATCAGATATGCACAGCCTGAGCCCTTCTTCTGTTTTATTCCTCCCACAGAATATCTTCTAGGGGTCAGGCTGTTCCTTTCCATGACACTGCTAGAAGATTTTTCACAGAAAAACTGTTAGCTCTGCAGTGTTGTCAAAGATTAGAACATTGTGAATAAAAGGATATGATTTGAGATCTCACTGAATTGTTTAGATGCTGTTCAGCTTGCTGGGATACCCTTTTTTAGCTCTTGTTTGGAGATTAGATAATTCTACAGACCCATGCATGATCTGATAATAGTTACGCTGCTTGTAAATTCTAGCTGTTTGATAATACAGGAACAAAACTATCTGTTAAGAAAATAACATATTAGTTAGCTAACTCCACTCAAGTAGGCTTCATTGCCTGTCTCCATTTTTAAGTGGAATGACTGGGTAATCCAAACCTCAGTCAGACCCCTTCTTAGTCCAGGGCATTATAAACAATCCTTACAGTGTTAGAATTTAACATCCTAGGTAGTCTAAGAGAGATCTTTTTAGACAGTAGTCTGAAAAGAGTTAAAATTGTATGTTTTTTAGCCTAAGAATAGAACCAGTCTCTAGGTTTGGGATGAAACAGTTCCACTGATGGTAGTCCTATTAGGCAGCAGTCTTCATCTGAATGTAACACTGAATGTCAACATCCTGAGCTGCGATGACCGCTTGACTATGGGTGGGTAGACAATGTATTTTTCTACCAAATTTTTTTCTCGATGTTCAACTACAGCCCCAGAGAGAAATTTTTGAAAAGCAAAGAACAAACCATAAGGATTCTTGACTGTAGAGGTTAGGTTTGTTTTTATATTCTCAAGATGTTAGGAAGATGCGTATGCTTTTAAAAATTGTTACCGGTCAGGAGAAAAAAAGCTCTTTTCATCTCTTTGTGTGAGCTACCTTTTTTGTTTTGAGGTGTAGAATTATGGGAATAATGGAGAGCAGGGCAAGGTCTGGCAGAGGTATTAATGGCCATTATTGTCACAGGTTAGCAGATCATAAGAACTAGAATTATGACTATGCAGGAATAATTGTAAAAACTTGGTTGCCTTCTTTTCCCTTTTCCCAAACTAATTGCAGAATCAGTCTTCCTTATTATAATCTGCTTATAAGAAACAGTGCAAAAGCTGAAGCCAGTAAAACAGGAAGCCTTAGCTTATCAATTTGACAATTTTCAGCTGTACATGAAAAATTGAACTATAACTACCATGCAATATCTGTAATAATTGACAGTAGTTTCAGGAGACTATATACAAGGTTGGTTCTCTGGTGAGTACCAGCTATGTAAATTGATTAATTGTGGGTGTTTTTTGGCTTGTTTTTTGTTTTTTTGTTTTTTTTACTCAATGTATTTACATTATTATTTCTATTTATATAACTTTTCTTTTGCTATTTTCTTTTTGACATCCTCCTTATTTCCATAAGAGGTGATAGCCTTTTAAAAGGGCACCAAAGGAAGTAATAGTAAGAAATGTAATTTCTTGTAGATAATTTCTTTTTTGTTGTTTCGTCACTGTTTATCTAGAGATAGTAAAAGAAGTAAAATTATTCTGCCTAAATATAATGGAGCTGATAAGTATATAGAATTTAATACAGCAGTTGGAGGTTCAGGAGAAGAAGTTAGAAAGGAGGCTTGTCTAGTGCAGCATCATTTCAGAATTATATCAGGAAATCATAAGTCAGTGTTTCTACACTTGTCTTTTTCAGAGATATTGGATAAATCCTGTAAACTTGCTTAATTCTGTAAGGTAACAAACTGTTAGTATGTATCAAAATGATACTTTGCTGACTATTGAGAGAGCAAATGTAATCATTTGAGATTTTAAGATGTAAGTCTTCCCTCTTCCCTCTGCCCTTGCCTCCCCACAAGATTAGGAGGAGAATAATTTTCTCTCTCAAAAATGGTTAGTGGTTATTCTTGGGTTTTTTACATGCCTTAAAGAAGTCGTATTTTCACAAAAACCTGCTCATTTTCTTAATCTTATTTGTATTAATTTAGCCCATGTTCCAACAAAACTGCCTTGGCTCTAAAGGCTGGTTATTGGAAACAGTGCTATTCATCCTGTACATTTCTGCCTTTCACACACTACATAACTAAGGTTGTGCTGGCTACACTTTTACATGCTGATAGATGGCTGAACTGATTGGGTGTGGATAAGACAAAGTCTTGGAGGCTGAACAAGTTAACAAACAGCTTCCAGTTAACAAAGAAGCTATTAAAAACATGATACCTGGCGTGAAAGCAGATGTTGCTATTGGAACACAGAGGGAAAACACCAGTGTGTTTCAGTGTGTTTCTTCTGCCTAAGTTGATGTGCTCTTTGATCTCTTCTGTTAGTTCACTTGGGTATAATGGCCTTCGCTTTATTACATTCAACAACGTGATAATCTACCAAAGAGACCAAGAGGAATATTAAATATTCCATTCCTAGCACTGGATGCAGATGAAAGAAGATGGATGCAGAGTTTACGGCTTCTGAGAAGGAAATCAGTGTTGTCTTCCAGAATCTAGACAAAAGGCTAGTCTTCAACTGTCTTTTTTGCTGGGTGATAAGTGGTTAAAATGAAAATATTTTGTAGTGATAGCTTACATTCTTGCTCTTTTTTTTTTTTTTTTTTTTTTTTTTTTTTTTTTTTTTTTAGCTACTCAGAATTCTGAAAAGTTGTAGCTCTTGTAGGAATAAGTGTAACTTGAGAAACATGAGTAGCTCTGAAAACGTCTATCTGCATGATGTAGCCCATTAAAGGTCCAGTTGCATCACAAAAGTCATGTTCTTGATGGATGTATTCAAAACAGCGAAAGAAACTTCTACTCTGTCTGGGACATTGGAGAGAGAAAAAGTTCTAAACATTTTAAAATTTGATATTAGATAAAATCTTGTGTTCTTTATTTAGAGGTTTGGAATGTGCTTGAAATGTTCTTGGAAGTTTTTGCAAATGAAAACAAGAAGAACCTCACCTGATACAAGCTGGCATGATTCCACTGAAGTCAAACAACACAGTGTTTAAAGCAGCTGAGGAACTGACTGCTGCTTTCAGAACGGAGGCTGGTCTTTATTCTGCCACTATATTTATTTATTTATTTAAATCCATGCAGATCTATTTTTATTGGAACTAGAATCCTAAACTAATTTCTTACCTAAGGTATTTTTTGGTCAAAGGTGGGGAGAGGGCTGAAATTTTCTGTGCAGATGGCAGAAGTACTGTACAGTGGAATGGAGTAGAGTGTATCTATTAATCTCATCTAAAGAAGCAGACAGTGAAGAGGTTCAGTTCTGTGTCAGCCTAACCATTAGCAGCATCCCAAACTTGATTTTATTTTTTTCCTTTTTTGAGCTGAAAACACTGGGGCTAAGATTTATTATGTCATTGTCGCCTCTGTCTTTCCCCTGTCTCATCTGTATTCTTTACAGAGTCTATAAACATGGGCTGTCAGCAAGCTAAACCTGTCAGATTTCCACTTCCCCCCTCCTCCGTCTGCTACTATGCTGCCCGAGAAACAGCCCCGCACACTGCACCCTCACTGTGATTCTCATGATCACATCTCATTCATCACCGTGACTCCAAACTCAGCTCAACACATTAGAAAAAAAGGCCAGGGATATGAAAGGAAAAGAGAAATAAACAACTACCCAGCGGAAGCGGTTGAGCTACAGGAGACGTGGGAGGTAAGATCGGAGCCAATTTCTCTGCCAGCAGCTGTACTGGGCATAAAGTACTTGCTATACAAGTTCTAAGTGTTTTAGACTGGAGGGTTGTGTAGGGGTTTTCTGCAGCTCCTGGTTTATTTCCCAGCACAGAAGCATAGTGAAAGGATAGGAAGGCTTAGTTAAAGATGGGAAGGTAATAAAACTTTTTATAACTGGAGTAAAGATGACAGATTGGTTGCTCAGTGACTAGAAACCTGATAGCATGCAAAATTTGGGCTTGAGAGTTCAATAAACAGTGATAAAAGGACAACTTCTATGTAGACTTTCTGAGCCAAACTTTAAGATGCTTTGGTTTTGGGATTGTGAGAAATTTGTATGCATTGAAGAGAAATTATTTTGTATGAAGCAGTAAAATTCCTTTAAATGGGGTCTGTTTCCTCCTCTGTGCTATGCTTTCAATCTAGTTAGGTAGAATTTATATTAAAACATTCTGGCTTAGTGATATCCCTTCTCCATTCTCCTCACTACTACTTTGGTCTTTTATACTGAGCAGGATGGTTTTCCTGGTCAGGAATTATTTTTTTTTTTGCCTTTATGAAATTGACTTTTTTTTTCCATTTCTTGATGCTTCTCATCATAAACAGAAATGGATGCTCTTTACTTATTTGCATTTTGCGAATCTATATTTAAAATTTTGATGTGAAATCATTGCTGTAATTTCTTTCTCTCAAGTAAATAAGGGAGAAAAAAAAGAGAAACTGCAGACCCCAACATAAATAATTTTAAAAACTCTTTTTGGAAGAGTTTTTTCTCACAAACAGTAGTAAACATATCAGGATTTTAGTTTACTCTTTTATTTATATATATGCAATAATTGGTAAAAAATTTTATATGGCCCCTGATAATAGCACAGGAAGTGTGATGATGTTGGTCAAATAGTCACGAATATAAATATCTATATTGAGTAATAATGTGACTGCTTTATGTGAGCACAGATTTTTTTGTCTCCTAACTTTTTTGGCGTGTTTCTGTCTGGCTCAAGTTACAAGCTTGTTTTTATGCTTTATGTGTTATTTAAACTAATAAATAAATAAAAAAAAGTAAATTGATTATTTAGTAATTCTCTTCAAACGAAGGAAAAAAAACCCAAAAGACAGAATGCCCCTAGTGAAATTATCAGGCAAATGATAAAGCATCAAATGATTAAGCAGGGAATAGGAAATTTTATAGAAAATGGTTCCCATTATGATGGATAATGTTCTGGATGTGACCTTCAGATCTTTTTGCAGTGTGCCTCTGGCTCTTGTAAGGTGAGAAGTGTATTTCTTCCATTTCTCGTTCTTTTTGAAGCATTTGTTATCATGCCAAAGCTGAAGACAAAATGCTGGGGTTTGTGGCTGAAAACACAATAGCACATCTTACTGAATCACTCCTGGCAAGAATCTAACAACATTTGGGGAGAAACTTCTTATAATTCAGGAAGGAACCTTTTCATTAAAAATAGAATAAAGCACTGTAATATCCCTTACTTCTGTGCTGGAATTTGTGTTTTCTCCTGTAAAAGTAACTGCTCTCAGTGTCCATTAGGAGGCTCTTTTCTCTATGGTCATCATTATCCATGGAATGATAGTATGGAAATTCATCGGTTTTGAACATAATGAACATCCTAGCTTCAGTGGGAAAGGGAAGTTAGGATCCCCAAATCAGGTAACCACATTAACACATTGTATGCATAATAATGTAGCAACTGAAAAAGACAAAACTTAGGCACTTGAAGTTTGGATATTCAGAAAAAAGTTAAAAGTTGAGCTGAGAATGGATAAATTCTAGATTAATGTGAACTATGAGGAGCAAAATAAATTGTGGAGAATAAGAACCAGGGATGAAAACACATTTAAAAAGAGAAACACATTTGAATTTCTACAATTTACTGTATAGAAATGCAGCATTGTGGTACAGCAGAGCTCTGTACTGACATGATTCATACTCCAAAATAAGGAAAAAAAACTGCTAGAAATTTAAAACTTGCAAAAAAAAGGTGTGAAAAACACCTAGCAATACACCTATAAAAGAAGTTATAACTACAGAACAATTAAGAAATAAATGTGAGTGGCTCTTCATGAACTACATTGAACTGCAATAATAACAGTATGAAAATGACAATCCTACTAAAGGAAAACTAAATAGAGGATAAGATGGAAGATAGAATATTAAAGGAAATTGTGGAAAGAAAATAGGAGTACTTTAGAAAAAAAGGGTATGAGAAATACAGATATTTTCTTAGAGTGTAACCTGTAAAAAAATTTTAAGAGTGTTTTTATCTACCACATCACTGCAAATAAAATATAGATTGAGTGGAGGATGAAAGGAGGAAGAAGAAAAGTCCAGAATCCAGTACTCCCCTCTTTACTGTTATACTAGGAAGAAGCCAACTCCTAGCTAGTTTATCTTCTGGCATCAAATGAGATTGCTTCAGTTATTTTGATCAATACCAGATGAAAATGAGGTATAAACCAAAGATTACTTTGCACTGAGATATCAAATATTCTTTTATGTTTCTCTGCTAAAGTAAACTGGTAAATATTGAACTTGGCAGACTGAATCTGACGAGTATGTAAAACTTGAAGTAATGTCGTAGAAAAATAAATGAGTATTCCCCTTTCCTTCTTGTATATATAGTAAAGTTTGCATTAAGTAGTGCACTGCTGTCCAGATCAATGCTGAAGGGCTACATTAAGCTATGAAAAATTGTTTTTAACTGGTATATGAAAGGCAGCCGTTTTAAAATAAAAAGACTGAGGACAGAAAGGTAATTTGGAAAGTGAGTACTTTCAAGTGACTAATTCATCTCACCAAGCAAAAATTTGTGTTAGCATTCACCATCTACTAAATATCGTCAATGTTATATGACAGAACTTTCCTACTCTTGGTTGCTTACAGTTACCAAAACTAGACTTGGTTTGCCAGGATGTAAATCAAATTCCTGTAATGCAGATATGTAGGGTTGGGTTTTCTGCTCCTATATTTCTTAAGGAGGATTGGTTTAGTTGCACAGACTTCATTATCCACAGATAATGAAGCTACAAAGCTCAGCTGGCTGCAATCAATAATGTGCAGTCCAAGACGGATTTGCAAAATAAACAAAATTGTATCTTTATTAAATACTTCATTATGACTGATAGAGTTCAGATCTGTATATTGGGTATGACAGGTATAATGCTTTCAGTGCACTCAACACAATATTTGCAACATAAAAGGATGTACCACTCTAAGGATTGACATGACCATTGATCCCTTTTAAATTTTTTGGCAGTGCTAACTTTCCAAATGTTAAAAAACATTACTTACTGTATGGAATTGGGAAAAAACATTGAAACACATTCAGACTTCTCTTCAGAAAGTAGCTGGTACTCTTATTTCTCAGATAGGAGACTCTCTGGTTGTTCTAACTACTCTGTTCTTCTCTTCAGAACTCCGTGGGGTTTATTAAGTCTTCTTGGAAATGTGAAGAGAAGAGGGTATATTTGCATGCTTAAAATGTGCTTAGTCTTGATTAGCAGTGCATAGGAAATCAAGTAGGGTCTTATTTTTACCACAATTTATTCATTTGATGCTATCTATAATACTATTTATTTAATAGGAATAGTCAAACCACTGAGTATATTTGAACATAGAATTTTATTTTTGCTTCCATTCTTCCATACAAAATTTCCATGATTCAAAAAGATTTCCCAGTTCCCTTTCATGTCTCTGTAATGAAAATCACTGTCTAATATAATCAGGGAATGCATCCTCTGACTATGCTGCTTCATTTCTTTTCCTTGAACCCTCCAGTGAAGGCAAACCAAATGTTTGAACACAATTAGCCCATTTCAAGCTTCTTGCATAAATATGAAACAAGTTTAGGAAAGAATGTTTCCCTTTTTATAGGTTTGGGGTTTTTTTTAAATATCAGTGTTTAAAATGGTGTGAAGTCATTCAAGAGTGACCAGGATACAGTATTGAATGTAGTTTGTTTCCACTTTCTTTCATATGAGGATGTATAACAGTGCTGGCCATTTTATTTTCTTCAGGATGTAGCCTGTGATATTTTTTCACTCAAATAGTATATCACTATATTAAAAAAAAAAAAAAAAAAAAAAAAAAAAAAGGTGGGAAAAATTTTCCAAATGACTCAGGAAATAATTAGAATTGAATCAGAAGAGAGAATAAGTAAAGCAATTTTTGAAAGGTAGTCAGATAATTTTATGGTTAGTCTTACAAGAATTATGCAAAACAGTTGGAATTCAAACTACTTTCTACATTGTGTTATATTCATTACTAGTACTGTATTTAATACGTTCTTGACATTCTGTTGCCCATTACAATAATGGAATATAATGAGATCTCTTTTTTAGTCCCCAGGTGAAAAAAGTGTATTATTCAGGTTTCTCAGGCAACCACTGGAAACTAGTCAGCAGTGAGATGTGCTTGCTAGTAACGAGATAATCTGCACCCTTGTGTGTGAGGGTTGTGGTTTCAGCCCAGCTGGTAGCTAATCCCTGCACAGGTGCTTGCTCATCCCCCCAGTCAGGCTGGGGAGGAGAATGGGAAGGGTAGAAATGAGAACACTCTTGGACTGGGGTAAAGACAGTTTAATAGGGAAAGCATAAGTCGTGCACACAAGCATGCCAAAACAAGGAACTCATTTACCACTTCCTAATTCAATTCATAACTTCCCATGTTCAGGCAGGTGTTCGTCCATCTCCAGGAGAGCAGGCTCCATCACATGTAACAGCGACTTGGGAAGACAAATGCCATCACTCTGAAAATCCTCTTCTTCCTTCTTCTTCCTTGAGTATGAAATCCTGAGCCTGAAGCTATGTGGTGTGGAATGTCCCTTTGGTCAGCTGTGATCAGCTGTCCCGACTCTGTCCCCTGCCAGTCTCTTGCTCACCCCCAGCCTCCTCACTGGTGGGGCAGAGTCTGAAGCAGGAAAGACCTTGATGCTCAGTGCAAGCTCAGCTCAACAAGAAAGAAACATCCCCACGTTATCTGTGCTGTTTTCAGCACAAATCTGAGACATAATCCCATACTAGCTAGTATGAAGGATATTAACCCTACCCCAGCTCAAACCATCAAAGTAATTTACCTTCTTTCAAGGTCCAACTTGAAACAGTCCAACCATGGGGAAACCTTGTATCATGTGCCATGGAGAAAACATACCATTAACGTGAATTTATTAGTCACTCAAAGGGAACATCCCATCTTGTATGTCTTGACTTGAAGTTTTCAGCAGCAAATATTCTGAGAAGCGGCATGGGCACAATTTTTGGAGGCAGTTAGTACCCTTCCCTTTCCCTTCATGAGGACTTTGAATTTTACATGATGACAGTTGCCTGCCCAGGAAAGGAAAATACATTCTTGTTACCTGTCTCTGCTCAATTACAGCTAAATATGAATATTGACTCTCCTCCTGTATTTCATAGGCGAGATGAGGAAGAAATTCAATACAGTGGTATACTGCTAGCTGTGATTTGACATGAAATTGTCTTTTAATTACAAAATTTAATTAAAAATCACAAAAGAATCCCTGTCAGATCCAAATTAATACAGGCTTTGTTTTAACTGTGCACAACAGGAATCTCTTCCTGATATATCATGTTGATATGGAACCAGCTTTACCACTATCATTTCTAGTGCATGTCTAGTGACAAAACAACTTAAATTTGTAAAACACAATTTCCATTTACAAACAATTTCTGTACTCAGAATAAATTCTTTGTCAAGCAACTTCTTTTTCCAAGGTTCCCTTATTCTCTCAAAGTGCATTCATTATTATTTATGACATAAAGACTGTAAAATTTTGATATATCAGCTTATTTTATATATATATATATATATATATATATATATATATATATATATATATATATATATAAACTTTTGGTTTAAGAACCATCCCTAAACATTTCTAAGTATTATTTTTTTTTACTGAACAATGTATTTTTACTTTTTCTTGCTGCAACCCTAGATTAGTATGTAAAAAAGCAGGTAATACTGTTAAAAAACAGTAAAGACCCCCTATTAGCAGGAAGAATTCCCTTCCAAGAAATTTCTCCATTTTTTTTTAATTTTCAGCTGTTATTGAAAGGAAAGTCTAAAGAAGAAATATTAAAGTTAAATCTTAAATTTTAAGATTCTGTAACATATTATAAATACCTAGAAGATAGTGTTAAGTGAAACTGAAAAGTAACACATTTTCCAAATTGGTGCTTTTTAGCATGTTTTGAAGAAGTTCAAGATAGGGGATATAATTCAATGCATTCCTTTGAAAAATTTAGTTAATATTCATCAACTGCATTTTTTATAGGAAAAAATGATAAAATGATACCACTGTTTTATTTTAAACTGTTTCTTTGTATGGAATAGCTGTTAGCAGTGCTTTAGATGTGAGGGACTGACACAACTTATAGAATCTTATACTAATGAATACATGGATGGAAAAAATTCAGCTGGATTTTGGAATTTAGACTAAACTTCCATATTTGGAAAAATCACTGCTTTGCAATGTGGAAAGAGAAAGTGTTTGAAACTTAAAGAAATATCAGGACCAAGTTTTTTATAATTTTATTGGAAAAAAAATATAGAAAAAAAAAAAATTTTATTAAAATATTTATAAATAATTTAAAATTCAATCAAATTGCTGCCTGTTTACATTTTTAAATGCCATATTTGTATGCATTTATATTTTAGAAATGTGTGTTTCCATTCACTAAATTGACTTTTATTTTGATTTGCCTACAGAATAGTATTATTTTAAATACCCACTTTTTTCCCTGTGCTTTTCCAAATATTTTCCAAATTTTTCCCTTCCTATAAAAGCATACTAATGAATGCTTCTTCACTGAGTAGTATAATCTTATTTAAGGATTTCCTTTGTTTGTTTTGTTTCTGGTTAACATCCTTTAACAGTCTTTACACTTAAGAGTCTCAATTTCCTCCTCATTATACCAAGACGAATACAAATGAAAGCATTAGACATAGCCATTTCTTACCATCAGTGTTCAAATTAAATTCTGTGAGGCTCAACCATTGTCTTATTTCTTACTCCTTCTTTCAAACATATGAATTTTGAGTTTCTCTTCATTTAATTTTTTTAATTTGTTCTTTTTTCCATTGTCATCCTATACCAATCTTATATCAAATAACCCCAGCACTAAACCCAGGGTACACCAGTTTTCTCTTTATTGGTGTTACAATCAGAAGCTTGGTATTTATTTTAGGATTTTTGCAGGAAAATACCCCACATTATATGTGTCCATAAAATATTGCTGGGTGCTCTGTTTAGCTCAGATGAAAACACTTTTACATTTCCCAGCTGTTTTAATAATTGCTTAACCAGAGTTAAGCTAAGACTTAGTCCAAGATTAAAAAATATGCATTCAACTCTCCAATCCATAAGAAAAATGAAGTTATTCTGTATTCTATGTGGGAAAGGGGAACTTTTTTTCTTGCTTCATAAGGGTACTGAGAGTATTAATTCCCTCTAGATTACAGGGAAAGTAAATGCTATCAGAAAATGAGGAATGGGCAGATAAATATCTGTTGATAGACCTAGATAATGTGTCTGTCATTCTCAAAAGCTCTTAGGTAGTGAAATACCCAATACTCACTATAAGTCAAATAAAAACATACACTTTTTTATCCAGGAAGGATGTCTTGAGCTTTGGTCTCATTGTAATATAATGGAGAAATAGTATAATCATCCTAGTTTAAAAAAAAAAAAAAAAAAAAGGCACGTGAAATGCTGATGTGAAGAGGGGAATATTGAGAAGACATTGTGGAAGGAAGCAGGGAGATCTACCAGACAGTGCTCTTGTGTTTCTACTCTCCTACTGCACTTAAACCCCATGGATAGCAACTCACGTTTCTGCACTGATTGGCTTATTTCTGCCCTTAGCTGAAATACTAGAAAATTATCTTCTTCAGGAGACGTTAGTGCCTTTATGAAAATGAACATATGGGACTTGTACCTTTATGTCATACATAAAGGGGATCCTCTGCTGCTGCCCCTCAGCTCTCCAATTATGTCACAAAGAACATGAAAGTATTATGTATGACCAACAGAGCAGTGCTAAGGGACATCCTGTACGTGGAGCTAGGTAAGAACTGCTGAGTGAAACAGTTCAACAGGCACTTCTCAAATTTTCACAAGACTAATAAGCAGAATTCTGGGTTAAGGGGTTGCTGGTGTAAATATTTTTCAATGCAGAATATATATGATTTCTTTCAATGAGCTCAAAACAACAGGAAAAAACTAGGATTTTGGTTTTCTTAGTATTTTTAGTCTATAACCAGTTTGTTAGTTTCATAAGTGTGTGAACACATATTGAAAAAATATCTTTGTTTGTTAAATGCAAATCAAAATTCTTCAAGTTTTACATTATGAAAATAGCAGAGTTTTAATTAAGGTAGTTGTTAATATTCAATATCATTGGTTCTTCCATGAGAAGCAGAGTGTAATGAACTTGGTCTTATAGAAATGGTTTCTATTTAGGAATCTTGTGGTAAAGAAGTACTTGATCACACAGTCTAATTCTACTCTAATAGTTCTTGATAAAGTTGAATGTATTTATTTGTATGAAATTATATGTACAAGGTGTTGTGAACCCTGGCTTTGATCCAATAAGCCATTGCTTTGATAAATGGATAACTTTTCAGCTTATCTCCAAATTTACTAAAAGTTTTACTTAATCACACATACCATGCTCTGCCTATAAATTACTATATTAGAATTAACAGAGGAAGAAATCAATTCTTCTTTGTAGTACAGATAATCTGTTCATAAACTCTGCATTTCTATCTGAACTTTACTAGGGTAACCGTACCAAATGAGTAATTTATAAATACATCGACCTATTGTATCAGAATTTTCAAATTTTTAATTAGAAGAGAAATAATGATTCCTATTTCAAAATCACCACAGTTTTTAGCTCTGTGGGAAGTATAGGTAGCCCTATTCTGAACTATGGGATAAATAATCTTACACATGTTATTATAAAATGTTTCTGATCTTTTTCTCCTAGTGTCTTAGTTTTTCTTCCCATTTTTCCCCATATCTCTCCTTGATGATCATGCACAGCTTACAGGTATAGAGATCTATTGGAAACTAGAGATCTCTGTAATTTTGAAATTTAATGCTTCTCCACATATTTACAGTTTTCTTCATATATATGTAGTGTAGTACATATGTCATTAATCCAATAATTTATTATGCCATGGTTGATCCATACTAAATGCTCTCTACGTCGCAACAAACATTGCCTACTGCACAGAACACATGACTAACTGTCTGACAACTTGCACAATTTCTGGAGATACTAGAGTATCAAATATATAATGTGTGTTGTGTTAATGTTCTTGAAATGATTGATAAGTTTTTAATTATAAATAAAATTTTAATTTAGTTACTCTGTTCTGCCAAGTACATCATATGAAATTAAATGTAAGTTATATTAATGCATGATATAATTGAGTTTCCAGTGCTGGTAGATCTGGTTGCTTGAGAATGCAGAGAAGATATTTTCATAATGTAGTTTTG
Source organism: Sitta carolinensis (assembly GCA_032173965.1). Lineage (NCBI taxonomy): Eukaryota > Metazoa > Chordata > Aves > Passeriformes > Sittidae > Sitta > Sitta carolinensis. Next base: position 75,689,106 of record CM063284.1, read on the forward strand.
TGATTGTGAGCTTAGTCCCATAAGAAAGAATGCAGGAAAATACCCTATTTTTTGGTATTTCTTGTACTGGAATGGTGACATGAAGAAAAGTTACTGCTTGAGGACAATTTTTTTTTTTGCAATACTGCTTGATGGACAATTTTTTTTTTACAATACTGCTTGATAGACAATTTTTTTTCCATCTGTGCTAGCCTTGATAGCACTGAAATATAACATTTTTCTGTAAGTATTGTGTTTCTGTCTCTTCTCTTAGGCACTGTGACTCATACATAACAATATATCGGAAGGGTATGAGCATGGGCAGTTAATAGCAGCCAGTCAAGGACACCTCCGTGGTTTTTTATTTTCTAAATATAGATAATAGATAGTGTTTTCCCTGATAAACTTTTCAAGTTCAAAACACTTTGATTTCAGTAGTCAGTCCTTTCTGGGTTTAAAAACATGCGTGTATTTTCATGGTAGATGGCATTTGTTCCTGACTTTCTCTGGAAGAATAGAAATTATCAAGACTCTGCCATATATTGTGTTTACATTAAATTTTGTCATCTTTTCTTAAATTTCAAAAATTTACAGAAAGCTCATGAGTCTGCTAGACTTCATGTCTTCAGTAGTTTAGCCTGTGGTATATTTAGATTTTTCATGATGTTTGTACCCTTTTGGTCAAAGTAGCTGTAGGCAAGGCATTTCAATAAATACAATGTGTGGAATAGTTTGTGATAAATGAAAAATGAAGTTCTCTTGGAACAACTCCTATGTGTTACAAAAATATTACAAAATACACATAATTTTCATAAGTTAAATATGATATCTGGATGTTTCAGTGTTTAATTAGAAATTATGATTAGAGGAAACTGAGTAGAAAAATAGCACCATGACTTTCCTTTGTGTTAATTTTTTGTGTTGATTTTTTTACTGTGAATTAAGAATCACATTTTTTAAAAGATTTTTAACTGTAAAGATTTAGGGCAAAACTTTGTTGACCATAAATAAACATTTGGTATTCCATACTTCACTACAAGTTGTAAATTCAGAGTTCAAGATAGAATAACAGTTTACCATCCTGGTAAAAGTTAAATGGTGCTACCTCAGTAGTAGTACAGGCAAGAGAAGGAAGCTTATATTTCTTCAGTTTTGAATAGTAAGGGAACTCTGCAGAATCAGATATGTTTAGCTTGATTATAAACTTACTTCTGATCTTTTATATACTAGGGATAGTTTACCTTTCTGCATGTTTCTGTTATTGCAACCTAACAGTACATGGATGCCAATGATTTGATATTTGGATTTTTAAAGAAATTATTTCAATGTGTGTTTTTTCTCATTGCATTAAGTAACTTTGAGAATTCATTAATATTCACCTAAAATGCATAAATTATTTTTTAAAGTCACAGGTATATAGAACCTGTGACTTTAAAAAAATAATTTATGCATTTTAGGTGAATATTAATGAATATCTCTTAATTTAATTGATGAACTCCTAGTTATTTCTTGTTTGACTACCAAAGATTTAACTCTACTTTTGTTTTCTGTTTCCATTTGTTGGCAATCATTCAAGGTAATGATTACAGGCTCAGACATTCAGTTATCACTTCCCGTAATACTAGAAAAATTTCCACACATATACTATTCTTAGGAAGCTGTATAGTCAGATAAAATACATACATGCATTTGGGCTGGAGGAAAATTATGGTTGCTTACAGGGATGCTGGTTCTTCAGGAATGGGAGATTAATAGTGTGTCTTGCAACAGTGACTATAAAATTAATTTTATATCAAATTAAATTAGCACCATAGAATCCTAATAATCCTAAATACTTCCTTGGACACTATTATTGGACAAAATGTACAACCCATAACTGTTAATGTACCAGTGATGATAAAGATGTAGCAGAAACTGTAATTGGAAAAATTCTTCAGCTATCCTTTCTCAGACTCTCATCTTCTATGCTTTTATTCCCTAATGTTTATAATAGCATTTGTATAAATAAATGTTATCAACATGACCCAGAAAATTTCATAAAAATCCTATTGGAGTAAATGTTCAGAAAATCAAGTCTCAAATTGCTAAAATGTCAAATACCTTTAATATTCTTATTTTGGGACTTCTAGTAGATATAAATTTTTAGGGAAAATGTTAGAAAATTAAAATTCATACCCTAATAATTCCTCTTTCCAGAAGATCCCTTCTGATGTACATTTTCAATGTTGTTTGGGTCTTTTTTACATTTCATGGTAAAATAGAGAAAGCAAGAGAGAGAGAATTTTATCTAACAGGTAGGAAAACTCCACCTGGTAGGAGGCTTGTGTGTGCAGGCATTTGTGTTTGGGGGGCTGTGTAACAAATTGTTCCTTAAAACCAAAACCACCTGTTTTTATTTTTTTTTTTAATTAAGGATTACCTATAGATTTCAAAAGTAAAAAAAAAAAAAAAAAAATAAAAAAAGGCAAAAAACAAGTAGTGTTCTTTCACTCTTCCTTTTAACAAAGCAACTCCCATTGTGTCACAGACATATATTTTGAAAAATCCTCTTCTTTATGAGGTTCTCATTGCAGTGCCTATCTCAGCCCTAACTGGCTCTCATGGGGCAGGGTTGTGCACAGGATTTCCAGAGTGCCATTTTTAGTGCCAGTTTGAAGGCAAGAGACTCTGGGCCATACTTCGAAATATCATTCAGTGACTGTTTGATGGGACTAGAGTAATTATTGAATTTATCATTCCCTAAACACTGATTACATTGGAATCTCTGATGCTGGTTTTATTAGAACAGAGACTAGAAGCATGATCTTTTAAAAGTACAGAGCTCAGATAATGACATAAAGCTAAGAGAGAATGTGAAAAGAAATTTCTCCTTCCTTTTTGTCTTTTCAGAGTTCTCGTCTTCCAGACTTGCTATTAGCCTAGGTTCTGAGACTGGATTAGTATAAATTAATATTTTTGATCCCTTGAAAGTGTCTAACTCCCATTTGGAGGTGTGTATGTTTGAAAATACTCTTTTCTTCTTCAGTGTATGTTCTCCCAAGGCAGCATTTTTACTGTCTCATGGGCCTCTTGCTTGCCTGCACACCAGAGAACATCTCTGGCACCTAGGCAGTCTTTCTGTTTGCATGAAGGAATAGTCTCTGCTTTTTCCAAAGGCTGCTTCTAATCTGAGACAAAAAGCAACATCCATCTGCCTCCTGCCTCCTCCCAAACCAAGACACAGGTTTGGGAGAAACAGGTTTGCTCAGTAGGTTTGTATCATAACATGAATGGATAGGAAAGAAAGCTCTTATTCAATTATAATTTGGTCATTTAGTGAAGTGACATAATTTATGTTGCTGCTCTGTCTTTCTAAAGGAAAAGCTGTCTGCCTTTGTGCTTTCTAAATGGCATTTCAGAATGTTTGACCAGTAAGTTATACTTGGTTAATGCTTTGTGTGCTGCAAATATATGCAGTGCCTACACAAATGTCTGAAGCAGAGAGCAGTACCCATAAGAAGAGGGCTTGTAACCCTAGCAGTGAGGTAACATTTCTGCTGCCATTTAAAATGTTTTCACTGATCTCTGGGAGGCAAGTCTGACCAAAGTTTTCTAGGGAAGACTTACTAGAGTCTAACCAATTGCATGGATAGAAAGCAGCATTCACATAGCCTATGCTTTTCCATCTTTCAGACTTCTTGTTTTGATCTTCTGGACCCCTGCCATGATGTTGCCTTGGGCATTAATTCCAAATGCAAACTGCTTGGTCTGGCTTTCCTAACATGTTCCAGAATGACTGCTAATTATATTGGATGCTGTGCTTGTGCCATGTTCCAGTTTCTGTCTCCGTGCTCTTATTTGCTCCCTGTCTTCTTTGCCTGAAATGAAAGGATTCATTTAGTTGAATGTATTTACCTGAAGAATTATGGTTTGGTCCCTTGGCTGTAAGGCTGGTTGGAGGCATTTGGCATGGAATCAGTTTCAGTGGATTGTGGCTGCCTATTCTGACTGTATGAGGTTGCCAGTTGTGGTTTATAGTCTGCGTGGAGCTGCTAATCTCTCTCTGGTGTACAGGACAGAGCTGGGTTGCTATATACTATACATTACATCTCCTGCCAGCTGGAAAGATTGCTAGGCACTCTGGAAGATTTTTTTTTTTTCCCTAAAGTAAGGGCTTTTACTCAGTTTCTATATGTAGGTTTTTTCCTTCTCTTGATTATCTCTTAGCAACAGGCTTGAAGAGTGTTAAGAAGATGAAATGAATAAATGAAAAAGAAGACTGGTGGGAATTCTTTTTAACTTGCTCCAGAATAGGACGGACAAATAGAAACAGATGTAACATTGATCAACATCTGACCATCATTGCATCCCACAGCTAACCAATAAAGGATGGAACAATTGCAGATGTGTTCTATTGACACTTATCTCAACTGAGTGGGTGTAGAGTTGTTAAGAAAAACATGGGAGGAAGGGGAAGAAAAGCCCTCTGAGTCTTTTTCTTAGCTGATTATATAGGAATTCAAAAGAAAAATCAGAGCTGTGCTAAGTAAAATTTACAAGAGGAGGAAGTACACTATAGATTTAGTATATTTGTTCTATTTGAAGTTGAAAATGTGGAAGCAAATGCAGTGCTTTCTGGGTAGATTGAAATTAATCCATAATGTAACAATAAGAAGAGTCAATGATACAGTGAAATTTAGCCATTTTTCATCTTTCATCTTCCCTTGCAATGTTTGGAATATATGAAAAGTAGTGAATTGCTAGTTTAGGTTCATACACACTTGCAATAAAGTGTAAGAATGGCTATACTGAGTTACATATCCACATAATCTAATATTCTGTCTCAACAGTGATCAAATGTGAAGGCCTAGAAAAGAGTACAGAGAGTGATTGTGTCCCTCTACTTTGGCACAGCTCAAGTCCTTTGTCCATTTCTGGGCCCCTCACTGCAAGAAGGACACTGAGAAGATGGATCATGTCCAGAGAAGGGCAACAGAATTGAAGTGCTTGGAGCATAAATTTTATGAGGAGCAGCTGAGGGAGCTGGGTGTGTTTAACCTGGAGAGAAGCAAGTTCAGGGGGGACTGTATCACTCTACAAATGACTGAAAGGATGGGTAGCCAGGTGAGGTCAGTCTCTTCTGCCCAGTAACAAGCAATAGAACAAGAGGAAATGGCCTCAAATTGCCAGGGAGGTTTAGATTGCATATTAGGAAAAATATCCTCACCAAAAGGGTTCTCAAGCATTGGAGCTTGTTGGCCAGGGAAATGCTTGAGTCACCTTAGTGGTGTTCAAAAGGAATGTAGATGTGACACTTAGATACACTTTTTGGTGGACTTGGCATTGTTAGCTTTACAGTTAGGCTTGATGTTCTTAAAGGTCTTCTTTTAACCTCAGTGATTCTATGATTCTATTGTATTCTTACATTATGTCTTTCCAGCCTTCCTCTATTTTCAGGTCATGGTCTCTTGATATGAACGGACATCTTATCTGTGTATTTAGCAACTGCTGTGGATCAGTCTTCCATGACCTTGTCAAGTTTCCCCTGAGCATCTTTTGAAACAAGCAATCAAATATGGTTTGGCAAGAAGTTCCACAATTCAGCCATCTGTTTTGAGCCTGACTCCTCCTGGCTTATCTTGCCCCTTTCTTGTTTTGAAATACAGTGTTTATCCCTATCCACCTCTTTTTATTTGTTACTTAATTTTATAAAATTTTATCACATCTCCCAGACTTTTTTTCCTGGGATGCAGAGATCAAAGTCACTCAGGCATTCAGGGCAGATAAGGCACTCCATCCTTTTCTTTTTCTCAAAGTTTCTGAGATGTAGAAGGAGGGAAGAGCCAGAACTGTACACAATATTGAAGAAACAGATGTACCATGGATTTGCATATTGGCATGGTTATATCTAAGCCTGGAGTATTTTCAGGACTACCTATATATTTCAGAGATCTCACTATAGGTTTGTGAGTTGATGCAGACACAATTTCTCCTCTAAAAATAGATTCAGAGCAGGATCCTGTTTCATCCATGTGAGTTGCAAACTAGGAGGTTATGCCGAATGTCCTGTTTTGTGTGGCAGACCAAAGAAGCTAGCCTTGGTTCCCAAAGGATAAGCCCAAAAGCAAATGAGTAGTTTTACAGGTGTATGTCTTTATGTCTTCTTTAGACTTAAACCAGATCTATATATAAATGGAATAATATAAAATCAGTTATGTGTAAGCCATCTCTGGGTACAATTATTGATTCCTCATTTTTAAGATTTCATTTTCAGAAAAGAAAAGTAAGGTCATTTGGCCCATGACAGAGAAATTATGGGGATAGCAAAAATGTTACAGGTAACATACAAAACAGGTTTTTCATTTTGTTTAGCTATTGCCATAATTTGAATAATTTTACTGGGATCCACAGTCTTTTGCATTGTTGAAGACCTGGGTCAATAAAAACAAGCTATGTTGAATGTGTAACAGTAAAATTGGCATTAAAATAAGTATTTATTAATGGTTCTGCAAATACATTTTCTGGCTGCAAAGCACAGAAATAGTTTGAAACTACAGTGTAGTACATTTATTAGTTGCATGTGCAATTACAACCAAAAGTAGAGCAATTTTAAAATGTCAGAACAAATTCAATTGCTTTGTCCAAAAGTGACCTATTTGAACAGTTAACAATATTATGGCTAAAGAAGACAACAATAAATTGTTCTCTTTAAGGAAGCCTTTTCAATTTACGAAGTGAAGGGCTCAGTGTTCTTAACACTCGAAGACAATCTTGCTCCTAAATGACAGGTGGGTAGAATAAAAGCTGAACAAAGACCTCTGGTTTCAGAGCAAGATCTGAGAAAGGGTCAGTTAGAGTGGAAGGCATTCTTCAAGTTTTTGAACAGGCTTTTTCCACTCCACTCTTGTACACCCAGTGTTATATGTATTTTTGTGTTTTCTTAACTTTCTTATTTCACTTCCAGAATGAAATACTTCTTTAAAGCAGGTGACAGCTACTTGGTATATTTAAGGTACATTCTCTGTTTCTATTTATTACCTTTGATGTTAAGTGACAAACATGCGCATGAACATGTTCACAAGTCCACCGTAGCATTGGTCATGTTTCTGTTCTTTCTGATGTCATATCTTGTTTTAGTTTTTAAATTATACCATAATTTTTTATGAATATTGTTGTTCAGAGAATATTTATACACAAAAAACAACTCAGAAAAAACCCCATGCTTTTTAAATGAGTAAAAGTATCTATATAAGGAGCAGTAAAAAGAACATCAGAAGAAGCTAAAGTGATTTCCATGTCATTTTAACCTGACTTTCATGACTGTGTTTAAAGACAAAGTCCATAATTGAGAAGTATAGGGAAATTCATGGAAATGTTCTGTTTACTTATAACCAATGAAAAAAACGATTGCTTTTAAGTTTGGATAGAAGAGGATTCTAAATGCAGTAGTATACTTCAGCAGATATCAAGGACTCAGCACAGGCTTAAAGGTTTTTCTTAGTTGCTTCCAATAAAGAACAAAAGTAAAATTAGTATAGAGCAAGAATTTTTGTAATAGTAATTAAACAAAGGGCCTGTCTCCACAGGTTAAATGTTATGCTGCTAATTTATGAACTCTACCAAGTTAGTAAGAGATTACTAAAGCAGTACATTCAATATATGGTACATATCCAACATATGCATAAACATCAGATTCATAAACAGCATATTCAACATGCTTCAATGAAATACATTTTTTAAAATATAGTCTGTTGAAATCCCTAAAGTCCTTATAAGCAATTCATTTCTTAGCCAGAAGACTAATAAGACCATAATGTTATTTGTATTGTTACACTTCTTAATTAAGCAGCACACAATGAGTTTACACAGGCACTAAAAAATCTCTTCTTAAAAAGGTTTTATAAAATCATTTGTAAACATCCACAGCAAAATAAAGCTCAGTGGATCTATCAGCACAATATTAGCTCTATTTGCATGTCATAAAAAAATAGGTACTCATTTAGTGACACCTGATAACTTTCATAAAAGAACAGGGACAATATAATTAGAAAAGAAGGGACAACCAGACTGTTGGGGATTTATCAGAGCTGCAAAGTTACTGTGACTCGTTGCTATGAGAAGCTTTAATTAACCATCAATCACACTGAATGTTTAAATGATCACATACGTATTGTGATGTACAACATGCAGAACTGCTTGAAGCATCTCAAAAAAACCTGTATAGGAACGAATGTCAAATGTCACATTTGTTATAGTAACTTCTCTTTGACTACATTTATTATTTAAGGTAGGGATATGGAATTTATGAAGCTAACTGAGATTAAAATGTGAAGTACTTTGCAGGTTATGGAAATGCTGTAATGACTTTAAACTTTCAGTCTAAAATGATAAGTTTTATACTGGAAAACAAATTAGAAAACCAATGAAAATAAACCAGCAATAACTCTTTTTCTATTATTATTAATATTGGTATTATTACTCAAAATATTTTTTCCATTACTTCTCATTTCCTAAGAGAAGCTGATTATGATTATGTTGCTCTGTTATCTTAGCATTCCAGATGATCTATTATTATAATTAATCTCCCCCACTACTTCAGTATTTTAGCTGTAGGAGTTGAGGTCCTAGTACAGATCAAAGGTTTAACACATATGCATAGTGTCTACCTTTAAACATCTGGGTAAGAATCCAGTTGGGTCTAGTTTAGTAGATTCCTGAAATTGATAGCTAGAGAAATAGAAGTACTCTGAATTAATCTCTCCAATAAGTACTGAAGGTTTTACACCTCTCTAACTTCATTTGGAGATTAGCCTGGTAAATTAGCCAATTCAGGTGTTTGACATGCAGTTAAATTAATAGTCCCTTAGCCTCCTACTTGGGTTGCTGTGGTACAAAACCTGGATGTGTCAAAATTGGGTTTCCACACTTTCATGTTTCTTGGAATGTTTCAAGCTTCTACCTAGGATATAACAATTGCACAAGAACAATGCATTACTCATCCAGAAGGAAGCAAATGTGCCCAAGTTCTTAATTGCTGTTATGTGAAAAAGCCCATAAAGTGTCTTAAATGTTTCTAACACATCAGATATCATGTCAGTCATTCTCGATGTTTATTTTATTATTCTACATTCTTCATTCTTACTATAACACAATTGTATTCTAAGACAGTAGAATCCTACATGTTTCAGTCATCTTCTGCATTCTGTTTTGAAAACAGATTACTTTTAACTCATCTGCTATCAAACATATTTTAAGATAATATTATCTCTATTGTGAGGTGGCAATCTCAGATAAAATACTACTGTTAAGTGACCTGTCAATCAAATCAAATCAAGTAAAATAAAATAAAATAATGGAAATATGACACCATGGCACACATTGTTTTTGTTACATGTAAAATAAATCTGTATTTAAGCATTCTAAATTCCTATGTCTATCTGTTAAAATATAACTATACACAAGAAAGCTGACATTTTCTTGCCATCTAGAATAAAAAATTGCACATAGAGAAACTTCCTCTTGAGTGATGTACAGTGTTTACCCTGTCTGTAACTTGATGTTATTTTCCAGACTTGTATGTCTTGCTTTAATTCAGAAACAGTTCACGATGTTCAAGGCTGCATTGATTTCAGGTGATGCTGAAGGTGAAGGGTGGCAAAATACAACTTTCAGCCCTATGCTCCAAAGGACTTGGTATGGCCATCCTTATATTGTAACTTAATAACTTATTAATTCCCCCAGCAATCACATATAATATAAAAAAAATTAAGGTGAAATCTACAGGATTTTGCTGACTGTATCTAAGACCCTTGCTTCTTCTAACATTTACCCATCATCATTTTTATACTTGTGGGATTTCACTGTTTACTTTTTTCCTCTTATATTGTCTTTAATTTTTATCTAGGAAAATATGTTTACTTCTGATTCATTGAACATCTGATTTGACATAGAAAAAGATTTAAAAAATAAAATTTTTATTGAGTAGAGGTTTCATGCCAATACACTGAATTCGATATTCAGTAGCAAAACACTATGGTATTTACAGATCTTATAGCATATATTTTCTAAGCTTGATATGACTGGAACACTGATATTTTGAAAGGTGGTAAAGGTGTACAGGGATAATGGGGAATGGTTTCCAAAGAAAAACAGGAAAGAGAGTCTGTATTTAATATGGGCAGTGAGGCTGATGAAGTAGTGAACAGTTTAAGAACTGCATGACCAGGTATGAAAAAACAGTGTTTGTTCTGCCTAGAAGAAAGCAAGGAAATCATAAATCATCAATCTGAATTGATTTGATTCAGAAGCCAAATGGTAATTGACTGAATTTAATATTATCCAGGATGACAATAGCCTCTCAGTTTTGCTATTCTGCCAAGTGCTCTTGGCTGGAGTATGGAAGGGGTCAGAGGAACCAGAGATTATTCCTCTATGTTAAGGTTACTTTCCTTCAGGAAATTCTGAGTAGGTATCTTAAGTCATCCATAAATTTCTTACACGTGATATATATTTCTTTCTGAACCTTTTCAGATGGTTGAAACTGTTAAGAGACCCATATGGAACAGACTGCAGTAGACATGGCATTCAGACTATATACCATTATGTGCTGATTCTGGCTAGATTAGAGTAAAATTTCTTCACTATTGCTGGCAAGAGTCTGTATTTTGGATTTGTGCTGAAAGCAAGACTGATACTACAGAAACATTTTTTTATTGCTGAGTAGTCTTTATGTACAAGTCAAGGCCTTTTCTGGTTTGTTTTTTTTTTTTTTGCTGCCCTGCCAGTGAATAGGAATTTTTGAAGGGGGCACATCCAGGGCAGCAAATCCCAAGCTGCTAAAGGAAGATTCTAGACCTAGGGGAAGAAGAGCTAGGGGAAGAAGAAGGGACGTGGGGGGATGTTGAGGGAGATGGCATATGTCATCACAAGTAACTGCTATACATCAGGGGGCCTTGCTTTTCCTGGAAACGGCCTGGCCATTGGAAGTGGTGAATTAATTCCTTGTTTTGCTTTGCTTGTGGGTGTGGCTCTTGCTTTTCCTAAGAACACATCTTTATATCAACCAATTAGATCTCTGACTTTAAACTTTCTGATTCTTTTACCCTTCTCACCAGAGAGAGGTGATCAGGGAGCTGTGTGGTGCTTTCTTGCCAACTGAAGTTAAACCACAACACATTAAGACCCAGTTTAATGCATTAAAAACTAAAATTAACTCACACAACAACTACAAAACTGCCTTTTCTTCATTAGGATTTTAACTAGTTTAGTTGCAAATTGAGAAACTTATCTTGTCTCCTCATAGGGGAGACAAGGCTACTAAGAATGAATGTTTCATATCTTTCCTCCTCTATGCTGGCTCTTTGCAGTAACTTCAGAATGACCTTGCCTGTCCCACAGAGCACAAAGGTGTTACATGTCATACTCCGACTATGATTCTGTTTCTCCATGGATAATAGGTGTGAGTCTGCATGTTACTTGCCTTCTTGGTGTCTGATTATTTTTAGAGTTGATCATCTTTTAAATTCTTTAAAGAAGTAGCAGGTTTCCTATAGTTGTTCAGTCCATATGATAAAATAAATTATACCTGGTTATCAGGTATTATGGGTTTCGAGATTTTTTTCTTTTTCTCAGTTTTATGGAGTAGAATATGCCTTTTCTATTTTTTTTTTTTTTCCTACACAATTTTCCAGGTGAGTGGACTGGGGAAATAGAACTGCCTTAGAAGAGGTGACCATATTGCTGAACCTGGCCATCTGTCCTCTAAAGAAACGTGCTTTTCAACTGATGTGTGCAGTTTGGATTGTCATGCCTTCTGGAGGATGGGTTTGGAATAGAAAGGATGGAGGACAGTTATTGCTGAGAGAAAGAGGAGTGAGGCTTTTGACTGTTACTAACGAGCTGTAATGAGAGTTACTTCTCTCATCATCTAGAAGCAGAACACTGCCTCCTGCCTAAATTGTCCATCACAGACTTGTGTGTTTCTCTCCTTCTGAAAAGTGTGGTTTCAGACCTCCCTTGCCTGTGTGCAATTGCAGACTTTCACAGGAGATTGTGTGGGAGAACAGGAGTGCTAGCCTAAGATCACATCCAGAATCCCACATGTGAGCAAAAAGTTGGAGAGGAAGGAGACTTGTACCTTCACTTTGGTCTCCAGAAAACATGACTGGAACATTTTCATAGACAAACTGGATCTTCTTATTCTTGCTAATTAAAGTCTACAGTTTAGCAATCAAGCTTTCTGTGCCTGGGGGATGAATCTCCAGGACTAATAGAATGACACTTAAACCAGATCATAACACATCTGTATCACCACTGTCTCCCTAATTCTTGTCCAAGTGTCATGTAACTGTCAGTCATACCTTGTGTTAGTTTTGAATGGGAGGAGGCCAGAGGACACGGACTATGAAGAACTCTGTATTTTTCAGAGGATAACTTTCCAGCTAACAAATCTTGGAATTAAAATTCTCAGCTGAAATTGTCATTTAGTAGTTGTACATAAATTGCAACTGATTTTTATAAGACAAACATTTTTAGGACAAATAATTACTTACATAGTATTTGCTAATTAAATATTCTATAAATTGCAGCAAGAAATTTTTTGACCATACCCAGGACTGGATAAATTGAAACATGCAATGGAACATTGATCTATAGACAAATGAAAATCTTTTAAATATAAAGCCTTAATTTAATTTAGGCAAAATCAAAAGTAACGTCAATGGACCCGTTACAATTCTCCCAAGACCTTGTCCGGAAACATAATACAATTTTCATGTTGTCCAGTGATGGATCCAGTTAATGGAATAACCTTATAAACTTTTGTGTTCTTATTCATATTCAGGGGTAATATAAATATCATCTGTCCTTCCCTTGGGCTGTAGAACATTAGGCTAAACTATTTCTTCAAGGCTCAGTGTGCTGTGGTTGCTCTATCTGTCTCATGTATTGATTATTTTAAAATAAATGATGTTATTTTAGGCATAGAAGATTTCTTTAGTAGATCTGCAGTGTGTTAGAGACTGAAAAATGTACTGAAACTTAAAAAAGTGAGTCTGTTCCAGAGATGTACTAGACCCAGAGGAAAAAATAATATCCAAGGAATTCTCCCTGGTAGATTTGTCACCTCCAGTGTTTCCTCATGTGGAGATGTCTGAATTAGATTTCAAGTAATCATTCTCTTTATTTTCTTTTAATGAGTGCTCTCACTTTCCCATAAAGCTTCCTTGTGCTGTAATCCCCTGTGAGTCTAATTTCTAAAACCTATGAAGAGTGAACATTACACATGAATCTGCACAACTTTTTATTTTGATTTTGTTTCAGCTTTCACATGATTCACATTTATTAACACAGTAAACAGTAAATTAGATTATCCACTGGGTGGAGGTCTGAGGTGTACTTCATGGGATGTCTGAAGGGGTCAGCATTTGTGTCCTGTAGTTCGTAGCTCCAATCCGGGAGCTAAATCTGGGCAAAAGGGTTACTGAACACCTACAGCCTATCAAGTAAAGGGCAGCTTCTGGGGAAATGAACCCCAAAGACATATTTTTATTGAATAGTCCTCCATCACTACACTGTCCTCCCAGAAATGTCAAGGCAAGTATACCCAGCTCAGGTTTAATAGAGGTAAGCAGATCTGTCGTTCCTTACACACGGATGTCAGTCTGGCTTTTGTATATTCCTACATCTATGATGAAGCAGGAAGAGACAGGCATGGAAATTGGGCAGAATTATAAGGTTGAGTCAAGCCAAGGGAAAGCAATTAGCTATCATACCTTGCTTTGGAAGAAAAGCCATTATTTTTAAGTCAGAAAAGATATTAATTTCAAGGAAGAATTTTGAAATATGAGGGCTGAACTCAAGGGAGAAATGCAAGGAGCAATGAAATGCAGGATAAGGGGAATGGAAAGCTGCAAAGGGAGACAAGATGCATAGTGCACTTGTATGGCAGTTAAGATAAAGCAAGTTTCAGTCTTATAGTGAGGGTAAGTCTTCCATGGAATGTTCTATTTTATATGCGCATAAAGGAAAGTGCTGATGGCAGAAGAAAAGCTCTTTTTTCCTCCACCGAGCCTTCTCATACTGCCTGGTGCATAGCTCAAACCAGAGGATTCTAAAGATTTGAAGGGAACTTTTGCTGTTGAAGGGAGAGAAATGAGAGAGAAGAAATTAAAGAGGAAGAGGATGATATGATGCTTGTTAATGACGGGAGGGTTTTTTGCATACAAGGATTGCTATGCAGTCATTTATTTTCCTAAGATCTGTGAAATTTATGGGGATCCTCCAGCTACTTGCAGATAAAATGTTTACTTACATGTAAATAAACTTATTCATGTCTAAGGGTCAATGTATAGTAATTCGTAAATTTTTCCCATCCTTTTAAATAAGCTTTCTAAAAAATAATCTAAGAAAAGATTCACTTGCGTATTGATTCACTGGGATGATGCTTTGTTACAGTTCATGTATAAACCTAGCAGATTTGAAGCAGGACTCCTCTATGCTTCATCTTGAACCAGTGAGTTTATAGCAACCAAACAATCAGACAGCACTGCAGTAATGAGTGCATTACCAGATATGTAATGCTCATAGCCTTTCAGGACCATCAGGTTTTAATAGTTGCTGGTGCATGTAGTGTATAAGATAAAGTATATGGTTATGGTTCTGTGCATGTCTCAAATATATGCCTGCTACCTTCATGCACAGCAAAAGAGAGAGGAGAGAAGGGAAGGTAATGACCTGGCAAGCTTTCATTTGGGTGGATAACAGAGATGGCACTATCTAAAATCACAAATTTAGAATTAGGTGCCAGAACAATTTCTGCCTCCATCCTCAGCTGACAGTCATCCTCATCCTGAAAGTACTTGTTTTTGCATTCCCAGACCTGTAAAATATCCTTAGTTGTGCTTAAGCTTCTAAACTGAAGTCAGTAGGATCGTGCACAGGCTTATGAGATTTACTGTATTGAAAAAACAGGGTTCATTGCTTTGCAACGGAATAACCTTATAAATAAACCTTATAAACCTTTTAATGCAAGGACTAAATTATTCCTTGTTTTTCAGACAGGCCATATAAAATCAACTTGCAGTTGATGTCAGCAAAAATAATCATTCTGACACTGGCCAATAATGTGTTAACTAGCCTGCTCCAGCTCTAATGGTAAAGCTGAGATGATTTGGCTTATTTACAGTCAGGATTGAATTTGTCTCTCCATACCTCTCTAAAGAGAATTAAGGGGCTATGAGAAATAATTAGCTGATGCCTGTCATATTCTTTGAAGATGAAAAATACTAAGTGCTACTGTGGTTACTGTAACAGTCCTTTCCTTTGAAAATGACTGCATGTAATCAAAATGTTAGTACCACAAACAGCACCATGGTAACTGAATTGTACTGGCAGAGAAAATACAAGTTTGAATGATGATAAGGGTTGCTGACATGGTCTTTGCCATCTCTTCTCAATTCCATATCAGCAGCAAAATGTATGAAGCACAGGAGTAGTTATCTTTCCCTCTGCATTCCTAATAAAAATATCAGGTGACGGAGATAGAAAGAGTAGGCTAGCACTCAGTGTGCTCTGAAATTTTCTTATATGGAGCACTTTTGGAGTGAGCTTTGGGACCCTGAAAAAATTATAGTCTAGAAAGATTAATTATGCTATTGTCAATTATCCTTCTTATTTTAAATTTTCCAGAGATAAACTGCATTTACCATGACATTTCAACAGAGTTAGTATCTCAGGATATCCACAGATACTGTGGACTGATTTATGAGGTTTTGTTCTGATATCCTGGCTCTGTTAATTCTCCCTTTTGTGCACCTTCAGTTGTTGTTGAACCCCAAAAACTGCAGAGAAATATTTACCGGGAAAAAAAAAAAAAAAAAAAAAAAAAAAAAAAAGAGAGAGAGAGAGAGAGAGGAAAAACGTGAGAGATCTTTAAAGCATCACGATTGTGAAGAATTGACCTTCATACCTGTCTTTGATCCCAGCCAGCAAAAAAAGCCCCATGAAATCATGCACCCTCTCCTCCACCAGTGGGATTGGGGAAAGAATTGTAAGAGTGAGAGTTGGAAAAGTCATGGGTTGACATAAGGACAGTTTAATAGGGAAAACAAAAGCTGTGCATGAAGCAAAGCCAAAAAAGGATTTAATTCAGTGCTTCCCAAGTGCAGGCAGGTGTTCAGCCATTTTCAGGAGAGCAGGGACTGATGACAAGTAATGGTGACTTGGGATGAGAAACATCATCACTTGAAATGTATGATTTTCAGAATTTTTCCCTTTTTTCTGCAAAGAAGTTCCTCATCTTGGTAGGATGGAAGAAAGATTTGTTGTTTTCTTTTGATTTTTTTAAATTTATATTTACATTATTATAGGTTATCCCCAGCCTAGCAAGCAAGAAGACCCCACAAGTCTTTATACATTTTGCAACATTTGCATTTCTTAAAAGAAATGAAAGCTGAAAGTGTTACATGTAAATTTACGGATCACTAATCATAAGCAATAGCTATATTATGTGTTGTCTTATATGCAGGCAAATCTATTTCTAAGCATTAATAAATTTTGCATCCAGAATCCAAATCTGTGGTCAAATTTCACCATTGTATATCTCAAGAGGTATGTAGATGAGACAATACAGAGCTAATATTATTTGGTGCTTGCTGAGGTTTTTTTTGGGTTTTTTTTTTTTTTTTTTTCATTTTATCTTTTGAACAGATAAGCAAATTAAAGATTTAAAATCTAGCAAAGTCTGACTAGGTTGGTATTTTGGTTGAATGGAGTTGGTATGTCATAGGAACACACTGATAAAAGATATGAGCCAAAGATACTCTGGGAAACTTACTTAAATAGGACCAGTGAAAGCTGGAAAAATAACTGATCTTTTGATTCCTATTGTTTTCTCACAACTGGAAAAAATATGATAAAATCTAAGTAGTACAAAGAAGTCAAATTTTTCATTAACTGAAATGTCAAACATGTATGTGTTAAACAAAATATTTGTGTGTTTTGTTTTGGAGGGTTTTTTTGTTTTTTTAAGTCAAAGCTAAATATTGTTATAGATTTCATCTGCTATTTTTTAAAAGATGTGATTTTAATTTTTTTTAATTAAGAAAATCCAAACAATTTGTAATGCAGATCTGTGTCACCTCTTGGAAATACTGCAATGCAACTCTTAACTTTGAACTGATCAAATTATCTGGCAAGCTATCTCCGATTTAATTTCCTTTCCCTGTTTTATGATGTCCAGATGCTTACAGAACATGTCCTGAATACTGTCAGTATTTGGACTTGTCAAGGAGCTGCATGGAGATCACTGGCTGCTTCACTGTACATGTTTGAGACTTTGCAGTCAGGGTGATTATATAGGAGAATGCACTAAACATGCTATTTAAATTCAATCTTTTTCCAACAGCTCAACAAAATGCTTCTATCTCTGCTATCTCTCCTGAGATAGAATTTGACAATCCTGAGCAAATTTCTGAGTTTTTGGGTTACAGATAAGAACTGGTCTGTAAATAGTAATCCCTATCAGGTCATGGAATATTGTATTAATGCAGGATTTATAAGTACAGAACTTGTTATTTCCTATGAAATATTTCAGGAATGAAGGCGAGATCCTGTGTATGCTTTGTGTAGGCATAGTCTATATAATTTCACTATCTTTTTTAGGTGATTAGTGTGCTATTTTTTCAACTAGGTTTTATTAAATCTTATTGTAACCAAAGTTTAGAGAGGCAGTATTTTGTGTTTCTCCTTCTGGGCAGTGTAGATCTGCTTCTTGGATTTGTGTCCTCTGTGCTCATAACCACAAAGCTGTCTGAAAATGATAGTAGTGTTTTTTCCTTGCAAATTATTAGCCCTTGCAGTTCTGCCTCAAGAAATATTTCTGGTTGCATTACTGTATGAGTGTACAGTTTTCTTGCATTAAAAAATGTATGAAAAGTGTTTACTTAGCCATGTACTACAGCTGAGGAGAGTCTTCACTCTCAGGATTTGGGAATGAAGAAATTTAAATTCTCCCATTTCCCCAAACTGCTAACTTCATTTTACTGGAATTTGAATGAGGGTTTATGAACCGTTCTACTACACAAGATTTTCTCTAGGTCTTCACTGATTTAACAAAAGCCTACAGACTTCCCACTATGACAAAACATATGACAAGAGGGATCAAAACAGTAATTTTCTGTTCTTCATTAGTGGGGATTTGTTTGTTTTGTTTCGTTTTTTTTTTTAATTCAGAAACAGTTACTTGTCAGTGGCAGACAAAGTTTTTCAAAAACTATATTCTTTTGCAGTTCTTCAAAGGAAAGTGATTCCCATTTTCAAAGACTTCAAATATCAGTTATTCCCAGGAGGAGCGCTTCTAAGTGTAGCATGGCTAAGTCAAACCAGGACACGAAGCAATCATACGATTCACTGTAATAATGCATATCAGCAGTTTAAAACCTTGGGTAGTCACGCAAGCAAACAAAGAATGGAATCTGGTAAGAGTCTTCTCAACATTTTTTTTTTTTTTTAATCTCAAACTTCTTGTATAACTCCATTGGTAATTATTTCTGTTCGGCTATTCAAACATAATTATGTTATAATATATATATATTGCTATTTTTTATATATATATATATATATATATATATATATATATATATATATATATATATGTTATAATATATATATAACATGTTATAATCTCCCTTGTTATAATTAGTGCTTTTATTTTCAAGAGCCACTTCTATTCCTTCTTGATGTCAGTCCTTAGTCTAGATATAAAGAGATGAGAGATTTTAATCTTTACAGCTTCTTTTAATTGCACTTCTCTGGACAATCTGTCCCATTGCCTGACAACCCTTTTGATGAAGAATTTTTTATTCTAATATCCAGTCTAGACCTCCTCTGGTACAACTTGAAGCCATTTCCTCTGGTCTTGTCACTCATTACCAGGGAGAAGAGGCTGATCCCCACCTTGCTACAGCCTCTTTCAGGCAGTTGTAGAAAGTGATAAGGTCTCCTCTGAGCCACCTTTTTTCCAGCCTAAACACTCCCATCTCCCTCAGCTGCTCTTCATAAGATTTCTCAGACCCTTCAGCAGCTCTGTTACCCTTCTCTGTACATGTTCCAGTTCTTCCATGCCTGTCCTTTAATGGGGGGCTGAGAATTGAACACAGGACTCAAGATTTGCCCTCATGAGTGCTGACTACAGGGGGACAATCACTGTCCTGGTCCTGCTAGTCACACTATTGCTGATACAGGCCAGGAAGCCATTGGCCATTTTGGCCACCTGGGCACATGGATCAGATTCACACAGCTGTTGATCAGCACCCCCAGGTCCTTTTCTGTGGGCTGCTTTCCAGTCACTCTTTACAGTGCCTGTAGCACTATAAGGGGTCTTTGTGATTCAAGTGCAGGACCCAGTGCTTGGCATTGTTGAACCTCTTACAGTTGGCTTTGGCCCTTGATCCAGCCTGTCCAGATATCTCTTAAGAGCCTTCCTTCCCTCCAGCTGATAAACACTGCTGCCCAACTTGGTGTCACCTGCAAACTCACTGAGGGCACACTTGATACTCTCATCTAGGTCATCAATGAAGATATTTAAGAGGACTGACCCCAATACTAAGCCCTCAGGAAGACCACTTGGGAATGGCCTCCAGGTGGATGTAATCCCATTCACCAGCACTCTTCAGGCTCAGCCATCAAGCTTATTTTCTACTCAGCAAATAGTGGACTTGTCCTAAGCAGCCAGTTTCTCCAGGAGAATGCTGTGGGAGACAGTGTCAAAGGATTTACTAAAGTCCAGATAGAAAACATCCAGAGCCTTTTTCTCATCCACTAATTGTGTCACCATTTCATGGAAGTAGAGCAGGTTGGTCAACCCATGCTGACTGGGCTGAACATCTGATTGTCCTGCATGCTCTGACTCTTGTAGATGGGTGTCACATACGGTAATCTCAAGTCAACTGGGACCTCCTCAGTTTGCCAGGGATGCTGGTAAATGATGGAAAGTGGTTTGGCAAGCTCTTTTGCCAACTCCATCAGGACTTTTGAATTGATCCCATCTGTCCCCATAGACTTGTGCATGTCTAAGCAAGTTGCTGACCCTAGGATTAATGGGGATTTCCTTTTCCTTCCCATCTCTGCCTTCCAGCTCAGGGAAGGAATTTTTCTTGCAATTAAAAACTGAGGCAAGGAAGGCATTAGTACCTCAGCCTTTTCCTTAATCTTTGTTACTGTTTCCCCCATATTCAGTAAATGACGGAAATTCTCCTTAACCCTCCTTTTGTTTCTGATATATATTTGTAAAAACATCTTTTACTATCCTTTACAGCAGTAGTCAGATTAAGTTCTAGTTGGGCTTTGGCCCTTCTGATTTCCTCCCTGCACAACCTCATGACATTTTTGTAGTCCTCCTGACTAGAAAAAAGCTTTAATAATGCATGCATTTGCATAATGCTGTGGGATATGTATTGACCTCTGTTGGTTGCTGACATGCATTTGAACATAGGAGGATTAATAATACAACTCCTTCTGCTCCACTGACATGTCTGTTTTGAACCTCAGAGGAGGCTGCTTTTTCTGTAATAAGGATTATTCATAACCCAGTTATATTGAACAGCCATATATTCTCAACCTGAAGTACAGCTTATTAATCAACCATACAACCCAGGAATTTAAACTAAAATATTAATATAGTATGTTATTCACTCAGGACAATTCATGTCACCACAACTGAACAGGTTCAATTGCTGCATCATAAATTCTGATTTTTAATAAAGTTGAGCACTACATCAAGCTCACTGTTGTCATGCAGGATGTTGTCACTTTGTCGGTGTGGGTTTTTTTTTTTTTTCCTCTGATTAATAGGCTCCAGGTTTCAAAGCATGATATTTTGGATTGCCTTTCTTTTACACCTTTACATCCTGCAGTGTGAAATTGGCATTTCAAAGGAACTTGAGTCTCCCAAAGTTATTACCACCTATTCTTAACTGAAAACATTCCGAGATTGAATAGAATATGATAAGTATTTTTTATGAGATATATATATAATAAAATGGAAATTATTTTTAAAATTTAATCATATATATATTCAAATAATACTAATTTAATGGTTTGTACTATCGAGCTATTGGGTGTGAAAAGACAAGTTTTTTTAGTGACTCTTGTTGTCATATTGCAATGTGTTGCAGGAATCTAGAGAAGAATTACAGAACATAAAGAAAGACTCAAGATGTCAGAGATAAGTAAACAGATAGTTCCTGCAAGTCTATGCAGAATTTCTCCTACATAAAAGCCCAAGAAAAATACTGAAATAATTTTATCTCTTGGTGTCTAAACTTATTTTATTGATGTTTCCCCAGTCACAAGCAGAGCAGCTATAGTGTGTGACACAGGTATTCTTCCTCATGTGATATTATAAATATGGATAATTCTTTCAGGCTTTGAAACTTAAAGGTGAACTGCTAAAGAAGGGAAAGTGTCAGTACAGATATCACAATATATCAGATGATTTTATTTTGACACACTGCTTATTCTGCAGAATGATTATCTTGTATTCTCCAGAGCTGATTTCTCCTTAGTTATTATGCCGTGACCTGCATAGCAATATCTCACAGCCTTACTGAGATTTTTAGATCTAATCTAAGATGAAAAATTAGGCCTTGCACAGTTTTAGTCATTAAAGACTTTTTTGACACTTAAAGAAAGGAAAGGCATCACCAGCTGACAATTGCCTTGCTTTCCTAGCCACAAATTACTCTGGGTAATTCACAACATTGTTCTTTAAAGGAAAAACAAAACAAAACAAAACAGACTGTCTGTCCTATTAATGCCATAAAATTATTGGTCAGCTCTGTGACAAACACCATGATGTTCTCCTCAAATATAAATTACCACCAGTTATTTTGGCGATATATATAAATTAATTTGGTGATAAATATAAACTACCACCAGTTAGGACAGGCAGGCTATCTGTCCCTGTACACTATTAAAATCTTTTGTGCTGTAGTAACAGTGCAACTTAAGTTATAAAATAATACGTTTATTTTGACTGATAGAAACGGATTGAGGGGAGTTGTTTTGGAATATCTTGTAACTTTGATTTGGGAATCTGGATGAAAAGTTGTCATATTATTTGAAAGATAATGTTAAATGCTGCTGTAAATTTAATATATTGGGGGTGGGGTAGAAAGGAGAGTTGATATTCAATTAGTTGCATTAAAACATACGGAAAGTATTTCTGAGTTGGAGTTAATTCAAAGATTAATGATAAATTGTAAAAAAACATGGTTTGTTTTGGGTATTTTTTGTTAAAACATTAATTTATGAACATAGTGCAAAGAGTACTTGAGCCTCCACTTTACCCATGTAAGAGGCAACTGTGAGGAAATATGGATGTCCTCAGCATATTTTAGTTTTAATAGATTGAAGGATTTTTAATTATGTGTTGGGAACAGAAGTGTCTTCATCATATCAGCCTGCTGACTTCTACAAGTACTTTTTTTCGTGGTACCTAAATTTGGCTTCAAGATCAAGAGCAAATCAGCAAGGACATTGGCATGATTTGGACTGTGTTAAAACAATCAAGATGTTTCTTCCCAAGAGGAATTGTGTTATGAACTCCTGCATTTTTGACTACTTTATAGAATTGATTGGTTTCTTTGACATCCCTTGGAGTCTGCCAGTGCATGGGAAGAGAAAGTTCCTCTCTAGAAACCTTGCCTCTGATGCTCTTTTCTGTTATTTGTGTACTTTAGAATCTTTTTATAGGGTCAGGATCTGTAAATATAGAAACTTTCTTTGAGTTCCCTTAGGGTAGATGTTTTTATGTTGTTTTTCTTTTCTATTTTCCTTGCTAAGGGATTTAAGAGGCCGTAGAAGAGAGAAAAAGCTAGGAAATGGTATAGTTAGATCATCAATTTATCAATTTTTTGGTATCAATTTACTTTCTGTAATTCCAGAGGGTTATGATGAAACATCAGTTACTACCCTGGAAGCTAAAAAAATTTTTAGTTTCGAGGCACATGGTACTTTTTATGTTTGTATAAAAGGTCGTAATTTAAAAAGTAGTAGTCTCTTCATGTCATTAATCCTAGCCTGTGCAGACTGACTAGTCCTGGGGAATATACTGCCAGTAGATAAGTCTACTCCTTAGGCATAATTCCCAGCAGTAAAGCTGGCATTTGGCCTGCAGGGGTAGATTACTATGGATTGTTTCTATGAATTATGTCTTTTGGCATCTGAATCATATCTCTGGGAATACCCTCTTCATGACTTTTAAAATTCATTCTGTATCTTCACTATGGACTTGGCTTTCAGCAGAGTGCTTGTAATTCACCCCAAATCATTCCATGTCAGACCCACTTGCTGTAGTTGCAAACTTATGCAAAACTGTCAATCTGTGGAGGAACAGCTGGGACATGGTGATTGAGTGTTTTGGCCTTGGAGTGGAGGAAGCAAGCATGGTATTTAAGGATTCTTACTTATTGTCCCCATCATTCATCTGAAATGAGTCTCTGCCCTCACTGTAATATAATACCAATTACCATCTATGTTTGGCAATTGTGATTTAAGGGTTTTTTTAATTATTTTAAGGGTTTTTTCCTCTGTTTTAAGACCTGTGTTACCAGTTTGTTAAATGTTTGTAGGGAAGTGTGTCATTATGTTTTCAGGTGCTTGAGCATTCTGTCAGACTTTTTTGCTACAATTTGGAGAAGCAGTTGAGCTGTCCCATCATTCACCCAAACCTTTAAGTATATCCTTGAATTTCATTTATTTAAGAATGCCTTAAGGTTGAGTATTTTTTTTTTTTTTTGAGTGCTTTGGTGAGTTTATATTTTCATTTTTAAAATACAGGCTTGTCTTCTGGTAGGGTTCTTTGGTTATTTAGAGTGATAGTAATAATGGTATAATACACTGAGAAACTAAATCATGGTTTGATTGGGCTAATTGCTTCTAGACAAAAGAAGAGAGTTTCTTCTCTACTCTGGCATCTCTAATCGATAGGAAAAATAAAAAACAGAAGAAAAATATTATTATCTGTACTATATTTTCATGAAACTGCCATTTTAGCAATCTGTACAAATGACCGAGGAAATGCATAGAGCAATAGAAATATACCTTACCTTCACAATCTTCAGCCCTGAACTATCCATTCATTTTCTCTCATGCTATCACATTGCTAAAAACAGCATGTTCCTTTTTCCTTAATTAATTGCTAGCTGAAAAACACCAGTCCTTTTTACAAATAATAGAATTTGTCTTTGACGAACTTTGTCAGATTTCCTGCAACTGTGAAATCTGTAGTGACTGCTTATGGGTGCTAAATGTTAAAATCTAAACTCAATCTTTAGCCTAATTAAAACCATCTTATCTTCGACAATCTCAAATAACATTGTCAAAATTATCTCCCCAAGCATCTGGATAGATGGAAGTTACAGCTGCTGTCTGTCCTGCTCCTTACATTGGTGTTTGTACTTTTCCATTTGACCGAATGCCACCTGCTGCAAGGGCAGGAGAGTGCGATCACCCGTTTCTGAACAAGGTCTCTCTGCCAACAGAAGGTTATTCAATTAGGCAATCACTTCTGCTTAGTGCTGGGTGGGATGATGTCAGCACCTGCACTCTCTCTCCCCCACTTCCCGCTTCCTGGGGACAACAGTCTTTTCTGTCCCTGGGGAGGGGGAAAAGCTTTTCAATCTGTTCCCTTTTTGCATTAGCTCTTGACTGCAATTATTAGAATCTGACATTTATTTTGCTTCCTGACAAGGGCCCTATTCAGTGGAGATGCTTAGTAGAAATATGAAAAAGCATTTAGTAATATATTTATATTTTAACACTCCTTCCTGCTCTAGTGTGCTTAATTTTCTCCTGCTTGCCTTGACTCGGTGCTAGCAAATTTCATGCTTTAAGGCATTACACTAGGATCACTTAGGAAAGAGTCAGAATTCTAAAGTGTAATGGTGCTACAAGACTTTCCCTGCACTTTTGTTTGTGTTTATATCTTTGTTTTCCTTAAAGTCTGTTTGCATTGTTTATTTTACTATGGTTACTCCACTTTGTAGAAATAGAATCAGTGTTTATTGCTGAGATGACTCTTGCTTCACAGGAAGATAATTTTGTGCTCACTTTGTTTATTAATTAAATGGATGTGTGGTTTTGTGACTTTTCTCAGTGTTCCCTGCTCTTTACATAATTAATCTCATTTTGTGGGGGAAAAAATACATATAAAAAGAATAAAAAACAGAGGGATGCAGAACATCATCTGTGTCTTAGAAACAGACATGCTCCTTTGTACACTTTCTAAATACTTGGTAAATTCATCAATAGTATGTCAAACAACCAGTTAGTCCTAAGTTTATTTTAATAAATGGCAACTCTTATATCCATATCATATTACATATTAATCTCCTGAAAGGTATAATATTTAAGGCATCCTGAAATATTTATATGAATCTGGAAAATTTTCCTCTAAGCATGGTCATTAGAACAAAATTGAGTTTCAATCAACCCTCATATGTCTCTGAGACCCTGTTGAAACCAAGTGCTGTACTGCTGAATTTGAAGTTATTCCATTTGGTTTTAAGTGCACTGAAGATAAGATTGAATCTGTCAGATCTTATTTTAGGTGAAGAGCATAACTCAAATTATTTGTCTTCTGTGGTACTCCTTAACTTTTTAGTTTTTTTTTTTTTTTCTATTGATGTACTCTTCCATTCTCTCAAATATTTATGTAGCCCCTGTGTGTCATTCTGTTAAGTAAACTTTATTAATTTTTTGTTAGTTTAAAACTTATTTTATTCAGTAGAAACTATTTTACCCCCAATGACTGTTTAAACAGTTTTGATAACGGTACACAATTTAATTTTAATGGAGGAACATTCTGCAAGATTTCAGTTTCCTAATTATCCTTAAAATTTCTAATAATTATGCCCTTCTATATTTAAATAAAAATTAATTGTAAAATTAATTAATTTCTCAGTCCTTTCAATAGTCAGTAAATGTCCTGCATTCGGTCTGCACCTTCCACCTAGAACACAATTGAAATAATCATAAGGGGGTTGTTATTTGCAAATACAAAATAACAAACGCTATGGTGCATATCCCCATTAGTGGAGAATTTTCCCTTTGACTTCCCTTTGAGAACTGTATTATAGCTTGGTGTTTTGGAATAAAGCAACATGCTGGACAATTCCTGCAGCATTTGAGATTCTTGTATTTCAAAGGATGTACCACTTTAGAAGCTGTGCAAAGCTGAATTCCTATAGGCTTACCAGTTTTGATGCTCTTAAAAAGGTATCTAAAATGTAGTTTCACAGTGGTAATTACATATATATAGTCTGTTTGTTTGTTTACTTCAAAAGTAATAATGCTGCTTTCAGCATTCTTACATCCAGTGGACTTAATTAACATGGTTGACACATTTTTCATGTAAATAAATTGAGGCAGAAAAGAAGATACACAGACAGGTTATTTAATTAGACAGTTACAAACTGTAGGAATAAAATTAATATCTCTATACTGGAGAAGATGGAGCAGGACATTAGAAATTGTTCTCAACTTTATTTAAATCTTCCTTTGTCTGTCTGAGCAATATCTAAGGCAAATATTTTTGTTATTATTAGGTACAATCCTAATAAACACCAAGTAAAAATATAGAAAGTGGAGCAAAACAATTTCTTCTTTCAAATGAAGAAATACTCTTTCAAGACATCTAAACACTCTTGGACAAATGTAAAGAGAGAAGATGAGTAGACGACTGAGGTTGCTATAAAGACTCAAAAGCTGAAAGTCAGTGAATACCCTTGAGTACAAATACATTCACACATCTCATCATTCAACAGCATTATACACATAACTTTCCGAACTGACAGAGGCCAAGATAGGTGATAATTCAGCCACCTAATCAGCCAGTATTGTTCAGTTTTTTGAGATGCAATGAGGCAAAATGTGTTATTACTACTACATTAGGTCGACAGATCTTTAAGGTTAGTTTTCAAGCAAGTTTTAGAAGACGAAATGAAATAAAGATTTTAAAATACAGCAAAAGTGAAGGAAAAAATTCAGTATGGATAAACTGAAGGTAGCTTGGAAATGAAAGTAACAATATGCAACTATCAAGTCGAAACAGGTCTGGGAGATATATTATTGTAAAACAGAGCAGTTAAGTTACTGCAGAATTAGCCAGTATAACACTAATTTTGATTTCAAGACAGAGAATGATTTGAAAAATGTGTTTCCAGACCACACTACTACGTACATGTTATATTTTCTGCTAGACTGGTGCATTTTATGTCTGATGACTTTATACCATAATTAAATCTGTGAGGCAACACAGAAGCTTTTTTTTTTTTTTTTTTTTTTTTTTTACGTCTTAAATGGTATTGTGCAAGAAGTTTTCACTGTTTTAAAGGGCTTAAGATACCATTTAATTCTTAGTGTGATGCACGAAATTTGTCCAAAGGCATGCAGTTACAGGTAAACCATCTTATGCAAATTTTTCCCAGAAGGAAAGTTGATCCTTTGAAGGACTCTTCACAAATTTTCTGTCAATACTAGAAATTAATAATATAGGTCAACTCTGTTTTCAAAAGAGCTATTTTCTCAGTTGAAATAAAGAAAAAAAAAGCCTTTCTATCTGTCAGTGACAATTGTTAAATTAGGTCAAGGATATTATTAAACCCCTTGCAGTAGTACAAGGGCTCGTCTTCCCAGCACTTCTGGAAGATTGGTATGCATCAGTTTAAAAAATGAGAAAATTACATTTAGAACAAACATTTATTTGACATCTACATTAGTACAACAGTGCTGTGTGCTAACAAAGACTGATTAAAAATATCTTCTTATAGTTTTCTAAATGTGTTCAAGATAAGTGGGAGTTCTCAAGGAGATCCTAATGGGCCTATTGTCCACACAAAGTCTACAAGTACAACCTGAAGGATGAATTCCATTTATACTTTTCTGAGTGTACTGCAAGCACAGAGATTTTCAGCCAGGTAGCATGCTGACAGTCAAGGGCAGACTGGCCACAGCTGTGTGATTGGAACAAAAGCGTTGGACCATTTTGTGCTAAAGCTTCCTTAGGAAAATTGCACCTTCACAGCAGGACAGACATAAAATATGGGTCAGGTCTTTAATTCATACAAGCCAGTGTTCTATAATGGAATTAAGCCTTTTAGTGGAGATGTCAGCTGTAGGGATCACAAGGTCCTCTATTATGCATGTAAATAGATGTATCTATGTATATATTCATATATATTGCATGTATATATGTATATATTTATATGTAAAGTTGGTAATATGCAATTTAGACTGAAGGTTAAGATTGTTCCAAATGAAAAGCCTTAAAAATCCTGTTGCTGGCACAGATAAGTACATGGCCAACAGAGTTTAGTTTTAAACAGGTAAATCTCTGTTTTGATTTACACTTACAGCACTCAAAATGGCAGAATCAATTTGCTTGAAAATTGGTAAAACAAATCTGTTGTGGGCTCTGACCTTGTATGCTGAACATCATCCCAGAAGGATTTTTTTATTTATGTTTGAATTATAAATCTTGGAAATGCAGGGGTTTTTTATTGCAGAAGTATTGACAGAGTTTTAACTATAATGGTTAATATTATAATGGTTCATAATAATGTTGTAATATTTCCTTAAAGAATAGGTATGTGTTTTGCCAGTAGTTAACTAATTTTTTTTAAATAGTAGTAGATGTTGAACAGAGAAGCCAAATTAAAAATGCAGTGGCAAAAACTAGTAAGTAATTGATGTGAATAATAAAAGGGGAAAAAATACCTACTATAGGAATGACTGAGGATGAAAATTGACAGCTGAAAATGCTAAGAGTATATGTGGAGATAATCAGACATGGACCCTCATGGAGTTGTATTTACTGTCTATTTCAAGACTCAGTTTTGTTAAGAGAATACAAGCACAAGATACATAAAATTATCAAAGGCAATTAAAGCAATTATTGTGACTGCCACATGACTTAAAATAACATCTGAGTGTAATTTTATTTTGCTTCAAAAAAAGCCTGTTGAGTTTTTTTGTAGGAAACATGGGCATTGCTGTTTATTTCATGGAGAATATAGATACAGAGATGTTTGATCCTGAATTATTTGCTTAGGACAAATACTTACTTTCACCTGTGGTGTGTTCTTCTAAGATTCAGAGATTTTATTGGATGTAATTTGGTTCAGATATAAACACACTGGGACTAGGTGAAATTTTGTGCTTCATTCATGTCATCATCCAGTAACTGTTGTTCATTTTAAACTTAGGCTAAATTTGCTAACAAGGGCACATAATTACTTAATGAACTACATTTGTGATGATCAGATAAATTCTCCACAAACGTTTGAATGAGCTGATGTCATTAAGATCTTGTGTCGACATAAAACAAATGCAGTTAAATTATACCTTATCTCAATGGCCTTACATTTTGAATGAAATCTGAAAGGGTGAGACTAGCATCTGCATTGAGGTCGTTCCCTTTGGTAATGTCAAAACCGTAACTTGGTAAGCGTACCCAGGCCACAAGGCCATGTCTTCATTGAGTCATATTTGCTACCTGAAAAGGGAAAGACAACTTTTGTTAGAGACAAATTTTCTTTTACTGAAAATCTAAGACCGAATAAATGAAAAGATTTTGTGTTTTTTCATCTCTTTGAAAGTCCTAGAAGATTATGAAGGTAAGGAACAAGCCACAGATGTGACTGGTGACAGCTTTGTCTGCTAGCCACACCCTTGTGTCAATCATGTCTTGTCCTGAGTATAAGCTCCATATATTTACAAGAAATAGAGTAGTTAAAATGAAAATTTGATAAAACTGGTCCGTGTTTCAAGCTTGGTCCATTTTTATTTTCTTTTGTTTTTTCTAAAGTATCTTTATCCAAAGTGGGTTAATTTTAAAATCTAAATCTAAAATCTGTCATCTATGTTTATTTGAAGTACATGGACTTCTGAGGGAATATGTAATCAGAAGCATACTGGATTAACTGTTCTGTGAATAGTCACAACTAGCTAACATTTGCAAAACACCCTCTCAATTGCTGTTTTTCTGCTCTTTCCCCAGATCTGCACTTTCTTGATTCTAGTCAGGAGTGAAACTGGATGATCTGCCATAGTGGGAATCTATCTGTATTTATATTTCTGCACATGCTTCAACAAATCTGACCTGTTTAGCCTTTGGTCCATATCAAATTCTACTCTAACATCTTACCCTTCGTTTTGTGGTGTCTCATAGCAACTCAGCAAAACTGGCTTTTTTAGCCTTCCTGTTACCTTCTCATCCACATGACTTCTTTCTCTGGAATAATTTCCTTTATTTTTTACTTCCATGGTCTCCTGGCCTTGCTACTGACCTTGTACAGCAGAACACAAAGAGAATTCTTGAGCTTTTCCTGCCCTTAGTGACCATTAAATGTTGAAAAGAGAACTCTTACATCCTATGTGAAATAATAGAAAGCTAAATCTTTTAAATCAGAGCTCTAAGGTTCCATTGGTCTGGGAACTGAGCATCCTACAACATTTAAGAACAACCTTACAGCATTATCAGCTCCACTGGATTCTCTGCTTGAGGCAGTTTGATCTGTCAGCTCACCAGCATATTGTTTGACTTGTTCTTCAGTGCAATTCTAATGGGGATTAATGGCAGGAAACTTGAGAGTACTCACGGCCTTGTTCACCCTACTTTGACACCAAGTAGCTCCCTGGAACACTGAGGAAAGAGCTCCAGTTTGGGTTTGTCGTAATGTCTTGCTTGATTCAATAAGTGCCTGTTTTAGGGAACCAATATTACAGGACAAAAAAGGGCCTTGCTAAGTGCAGAGGCACTTCGGATGTCTTTCTAGTGCCTAGTGAAATTCTCTCAAAATTTTGACCCTGTGATCCAAAATTGTTGTAGTTTACTCTCTTTAGGAGACTGTCCTTCTTCTCTGCAGGTCCATAAGTTCCATGACAATAATCAGTTAGAAACCTTGGGCATTTTATTTCTTATGATTTTCACAGAAGTATAACGTCAAGAAGCAGATCTTCATGAAAACTGGTTTGAGGGAATGTTTTATAGTGAAAAAAAAAAAAATTAAATTCCTATTTTTGCTTCCCTTTTAGTAAAATGAGAAGCTTATTCTTCCAATCCAGAATGCAACAAGATGTTTTCTTTAACTTCAATTGGAACTCTTAATAGGAATGTAATTCCGGACTCTTTATTTTTAGGTCAATGTCCAAAGACGACAGCAAGCACTGCATCCCAAAACACAGTGTTTTTTCCCTCCTTCCCCTTCTTCCAGTGTAGGTTATACAACTTTAATTTAAAAAGTTTTAACTCTCAAGTTCAGTTGTCAGTGTTTTTGTAGATGTTCTGCACTAATTGTGTTAGTGCAGAATATCCCCAAAGTAATTCAAATTACACATGACAGAGTAAGAAACAACATCCCCTTATGTATCCAAGTCTTATAACTGAATGCAGGAAGGTTCAAATGTTTAGATAAAACAGAACCAACTTTCTCTGAAAGTCAGTTCCTAACTCCTACAAACTATCCACCAGTAAAGTGAAATTGATTGCAATTAGTTCTTTAATTGCAAAACTATACTCCTAATTATAAATACGGTGCTACTTCTCAGAAGATTTTAGTTCATGCATGTTCTTTGCCATTTTTATGTTCCAGAAATCATCCCAAAAGGTTCACCATGTATTCTGATATGTTAAATTATATCAGCACCCTGTAGAAAGGGAAGTTTTTTTCACTGTAGATGGCAAGTCTGTGCTTTTTATCTACTTTAATGCGTGCTCAAGTGGACTTTATTTTATGATGAAATTTGTAGTATTTATTTTGATTTTATCTCTGTTAAATTATTTTAGAAATGTCTAGTCTGGAAATCATGAGGAAGGAGATGGATAGACACACACATTGGTTCAGAGTGAATGCTCTTTAGACATGTTACATTAAAATACTACCCCTATGTTTATACATCACATTCAATTGTGTAATCCTGATATATCACCAGTATTTAAGAGTACCAAACAGTGTAACTCTGTTTCTGAAGAATGAGTTCCTACTTTTTCTAAAACATCTAACATGAATGAGTTATTGGATCAGTTAAACAACTGGTCTCTCCCTGTCTGTCTTTTAATTTTTTTGTTTTGTTTTGTGTTATTTTGTTAATAAATACACATTTGTAATTTTTGCATGCTTTTTCTTCTTGGAAAACATGTTTTTCATCAAAGCAATATCCTTTTCATACCAGCATACCTATTCTGAGATTTTTTTCTGAAATCCAGGTAGTAGTGTTTTGATCAAAAAGAGAAAATCTTCACTCCCCTGCTCTGTGGGAGATGCTAAATCAGGTTCTCTTTTCAATTGTTATTAGACATAATGATCCAATATCAAATTCTCTTATCAATTGTTATTAAATATAATGATATGTTTCTAAAAAGAGACATTTTTATAATGATTCATCAAATTTTAAGTGACACAAAAATGGTTTGTTTTATTAATAGAATGATCTAAACAGCATCAGTGGAGGCAGCTGGGAGATTCTGACACCAAATTATCCCAAAGTAGCCATAAGGGAGCTCTCATTCAGCATGTGAAAGACCAAAAAATTGAAGGATCTGAAGCTGATATCTGCCACATACAAGATGAATATCCTCATCTTGCCTATAATGAAAATCCCTCTGACTCGCTGTTTCATTCTTTTACATCTCTCTCTTTTTCTCTTTTCAAAAAGTCATATAAAAGTATTTTTTTTGTTTCATTTCAAGCAAATATTTCAGTTCTTGATACTTCAGGAACAGTTGTGTTACAAAGCAAGATTTAAAATTAAATTAATTTTAAAGACTAAAATTAAGCACCTTCTTCAAATGTAATTTAAAACATTAATGTTAGCAGATATTAAATACATTTCACAGAGTGTGGTTGGTAATTAGATACATATTTTATTTCTCTTCTGTTCAATCTCCAGTTATATGTAAACACACTAACTGAATTCTGGTAAAACTTCATCTTGCAAGAAAAGCTGCCTCTAAGTCAAATAAGGAATAAGATTAAAATTTATTTTGTCATGAGAAAGGAAGTTGAACAATTGTCCAAACTATGTTTTAGTTCTTCAATCAATGGGTGGCAATCCATGGCAATCCAGGTCAGACTTATCTAAGAGAGTAAGATCATCTCCTTTTTTTTCTTTGCTGTATGACACAGGTTGGCTAGGTCATCATGTAATGACTAACTAATCACCAGCTTGGTTGTTCACAGATAAATTATGTTCAGAGATATGCTGGATAAAACTTAAAGTATGTGAAGGGTATGAGTCTACTTTCTAATCTCAGCCTATATGATCTTAGTGAAGACTGTAGATGGTGAGAATTATTCTGAGTGCTTTCAGATCTTGCTGTTGATGCTTTTCCTTGCCAAGTTCCATTTTACGGAACTGCATGCCTTGATTTAATAGTTTGATGAAACTTAAGAGAACAAGGAGATGGGTCTGCATACAAGCAATGAAAAAGAGATATAAAAATAATGTTTTATACAGCATCTACTTAGACTATCTGATCAGGATTCCTAGTCTGGGGGGAGCTACTCAGGTGCCAAGAGAGGTTGAGACTTGAAGGACTTTTCATAGTAAAGTTTTATGATGGTGGGTTGACCTGTAGAAAAAGATAGGAAGCAATTCAGCCTGATTCTTGAAATTTTTAGGAGCAGCATAAGAAAGAGCTGACAGTTTGGTGATGTGTATGCAGACCTTTTCATTGATCTAACTGGGTTAGATAAATGGGTTTTGCTTGAATTGCTTGAATTGCATGCCTGCGTTAAGTATCTTAGGAATAATCACCAGTGAAAATCACGTGGAAGAGATAGCAGGCTTCTGTGGAAATCTGGAAGGTTTGAGGTTCTGCTAAGAACATATTTGTGTTGAAAGCATGGATTATTCCTTACTGTTTGGCTTTGCTGATTAGAAACACAGAACATACTAGAATACAATTCTCAGATTATAGAGAAAGCAAAAGTCACATCTACATGCAAGAAGTATGAAATTAACATCGATATAGATTTTCAGTTGTTAATGTAATAGAAAAGAATTAAAATTGGATCTGTTTGAAACAAAACAGTGAATCAAATATGATATTATTATTGAAAAAATATAAAAGTATCAAAAAATAAAATTAGGCTGATATATGAACATCATGCAAAACCTATTTATACTAGATTTCTAAGAAAGCCCATTTTAGCATAACTTTTTATTTTTCAAATTAAAAGAAGCATCTTCTTTCAGTTGCCAGTGTAGATGATAGGATGCTTGCATATTATTACAAAAGAATTCATGGTTCATAAGTACTTCAAATTTTGTATTTGTAGTTGAAGAAGCCTGATGGACTATAGAAGGAGTTATATTTTATGTTTACCTGGTTGGTGTATGGAGCTGGAATGAAACATGAAGAATAAAAATGTGAACAATTAAACTAGGCTTTATAAATGTAGTAGCAAAGATATAAATCTTGTTTGAAGTGTGCAAATAATGTAATTTATCTTGCAAGACTGACAGGTGAATAATTGCAGCTCCCCATTTCCCTAGTGAAATAAATTCCACATACATATCACGCTGTTGTGCTCTGCAACTGAGCTCTTTTCCGTGCTTTCGCCATCTAACACTATCCAGCACACATCAATGTGCAGAAAAAAAATTCCCTTCAAAGCAAGTCATCCACACAAACAGCCTTATTTGAAAGACTTAGAGGACAATTAGTTCCTTAGGCTATATTCCTATTAACAAGGTACAGAGAAGAATATATGATAGTCAGCAGCATGCATGAAAATTAAAAATAGTGAATTTGATTTATCTCAAGAAACAGATTAAGCACTCTGTAAAAAGTATATCAAGTATATTAATTTATAAACATTATTTGTACTTTGAAGTGATATCATTAAAGTAGTATTTTTCCATTAATGCTAGAAGCCATGTGCAAACCTCCCAGAGATGAGTTTTCTTCTTAGTATTATATCTTTATTGATTAAACAAAAGCAAAAAAGGAAAAGAAAATCCCTTAAAACTCTCTTTGAACCCTAAGGAGCAGTTATGGTCAGAAAATTGATTGACTGTAAAAGAGTTGTTTTTATGATAGCTTTGAATGGAGTCTAATTACCTTGTTAGCTGAAACATACTTGTATTGTTTACATATATTCATATGGTACTCAGCACAAAAGTTGTTTTGCATCTTGCTTTGTTTTTTTCTTGTTATCTTAGATCATTTAATGAAGATGGAGAGAGGTCAGTTAAATAATGAAGCCATCAGAACTGAACTAGTAGTACCAGGCTGTGGGATAGCAACCACTTACCCAGGATCAGCAGAGTCTGAGGCAGCCAACCTGGTCAAGTTGTATGCCAATGACTCAGGTCACATAAAGCACTACAGCAGAGTCCAGTAACCAATGGCTTTTTATTTCATTTAACTTTTGAACTAACTTTTTTAGGGATTATTTCCTTATATAGTTTGTTTGTGGTCACACTATGCTTTATTCATCCTGAAGTACTTCGCAGTAATATTTTCTATGAAAAATGAGCTGAAGTAATGGCTTTGCATCTCCTAAAGTTCATTGGCTCATATAACAGAGATATTTGTCTTTTTAACTTTAAATTACAGTCATATTTTTTAAGTCTATGCTTACTTGCAACATTTGAAAACGCCCTCTTGCCCAAATCTGGACAAAAAGGCTAACTCAGTTTAAAAATTATTATGAAATAGAAAGCATTCAGTGCCATAAAATAATTTGCTATACAAATGATAGCCTTTGTCATTTAAACTGGCTTATTTGCTAAAAAATGTGAACATTTCTTCAAAGTGCTTTGATAAGTGTTAAACTCCTTTTGAAAATCAAGGTTTCCATTCAAAGGTAGGTTTTCAACTCTGTTTCTTCCATTAATCTCTAAAAGGGGTTCTGTGCAAAATGATAGTTCTGTGATATGTCTGAATTAGTTCTTACTACGTTAACTGAGGGAATTTGGGCTGTTCTTATAGCATATTAAATATTCATAGCTCATTAATCAAACCTGAGTTATCTAAGAGCAAAAAAATTTCACAATGTGAATACATATGGGCTGGCCTGTTGTTGAACTAAAACTAGATTCTGATGTCCGTGTTCCAGTTCTGTAATAGACTAGTTCTTGATCTTCTTTGCTAGATAACTTTCCTAGAAGTGACAAAAAGAGTTAGAAATTCAGAACAAAAACCCACTAATCATTTTAATATTTCATTGACAATGAAGTTCCTACTCAGATGATTATTGGTTTATACTTTTTAATATGGAAAAAGAGAAACAGAACTATTTATTGTTGTTTGCAAATTATCAAAAGAAATTCAAATATATTCTTTGAAATTTCACATGTGCTGCTAGTTCTCAGAACGAGAACTTATAAAAGATTTTTTTTAAAAGGATTGAGCTTTTAAAAAGTTTATTAACAGAAATAAACATGGATCAGAAGAAGCAAATTAATAAAAACTTATCAAAAACTGATCAAGAGATGGATTTAGTCAACAGTCTACAAGTTTTCTGAGTCAGAGGAGAATTCTATAACCTCAAAAAAGCAAATGACTGGGTCCAGAGTAAGATTTCATGTCATGTGCAGAGATCTATTTATTAAATTATCCTAGGCTTTTTATGTAGAATCATGTTCTTATTTAAGTTCCTTTGTCCTCTTCCTCGAAGTGCATAAAAAAACCCCAAACATGAATGGTAGAACCTGAAGATTCAACTTTCTCTGTGTTGACCAGGTAGTTAATCATTCTCTTTCTCTTGGTCTTGGTCTTTACTGTCAATGTACACTGATGATCAGGCAGATTTTATGAGAAAGCATCCCCATATTTTCTGCAGTGGTAAGTTTCTAGACATGATGTACTGTGTTCCCACAGTGCTGAGAAGGAAATGAAAACTTTAGACTTCTGCTGGCCCAGAAAAAAAAATCCCTCTCTCTTCATCTTTAAAATGATAAGTTAGGAAAAGAAGAGCTGTAGAACATGGGCCACGTTTCACATGATGGGATTATGTCTCCACAGGATTTCAATATGCAAAATGCTACAATGGCTTGTTTTCATTTAAAAACATTCTGAAAGGGGAATGGGGGAACTCAACAGAGTATAGCATTTGTCAATTCCAGTGCTTTTCATGACCCATCACCAAATTTTCACAGTCTGGATATCCTCCATGAAGGACAATGATGTTACAATAAGGAAAATGCACTTGCTGACATTTAGGAAAGAGTTTTATTTTCTTTATTAATTTGTTTGTTTATTTATTTATTTATTCTTTGTTCACTAAGGCTTCAACTACCGTCATTGTTCTTTCTCTCTGCTCCTCACTGCGAGCTCACCAGGGCAGTGGGATCCTGGCACCAAATAAATGACATTTAGCCGTTGGCAGCAGAAGCCTCATGGGGCCTGGCGCTGGCAGGAGCGACACTGGCAGACTTGCAGTGTGTGGCTGAGTGACTCTCTCTCCCTGGGCAGAGCCTGTGCCGTGCCATCAGTCGTGTGGGACTTGCCAAGGGAACGTATGGGAATCAACGGAAGCAGACCGAAGTCCGGGGAGGGAGAAACTCCTTTCACGAACACGGCAATTGCTGTAAGGCCCCTGCTGCCCACCCTGCCTTCTGTGCATGCACATGCCGATAGTCTGGGGTGACCATGGATAGGCAGAGAATAGGAGGGGGAGGAAGGACGTGGGGTTTGCTAGATCATTATTCATGGGGTTTTGCATTTGAGAATGTGGACTGTAAAATCCATGAGAACATCATCTGCATCAGCAGCACTTTGTTAGTACTGCAGGCAAAACATCCCTCCTGCCCATGATAGGCTTTTGAGGGTAACAAGTGGTGAAAACCTGGGAAAATCCCTGTGGTCACAGGCCCAGCGACCTGCCTTCTGCAAATGTGTCTCTGTAGACCAGGTGACCAGGCTGATAGGAGAAGACTAAAAAGGCAGAGCCTGTGTAGAGTGATAGTGCTTGTGAATTTTTATTTTATTTTGTTTTGTATATAATTTAATTTAATTTAATTTAATTTAATTTCATAAATGGTTCAGGAGGTGAAGGCTGCTCAAAAACACCATGGAAAGGGAAGACAAAATTCTTTTGTCTTGGTTTTGTTATCAGGCTTTAAATTTCAGCTGGAAAACCTTTGTTTTGGAGAGGAGGTAGCAGAGGAACTGGTGTCTCATATTGTTAGCCCAAACCCTAAGGACAAAGAAAAGAGGCAACCTCTGAAGAAGTCTGAGAAGATGTGGGATCCAGGTCAAAATCTCAGGACTGCTGCAATTTGGCTTCAGTCTCTGGTCAGTCTGGGAAGATCAGAGGTCTCCATTCTCTGTCATTTTTTTGTGAACTATTTGAATCCAGGTGTTTGGTCTTGGCAGTTTTTTCTGTGAACTGATGGAAAGGGCAGAAGGCCAGACACACCCACAGGAAAGACAAGGAAGTGGAAAAGAGTCAATTCCCCCACTCTCTTGACCCCACACTAGATGCCTGCTCTGCTGCTGCATGAGTTCTCAAGGCTGAGCTCAGCTGAGTAAAGGGGTACCAAAGCCCTGGGGCTGGGCTTCCAGCACAGGGATTCTTACAGAGAAACTCTCCTGAGTTTTCTCTGGGTAAACTGGCAGCCAAAGAGAAGAGAGAAGTAAAAGGACCACTGTTTAAAAAAAACAAAAAAAACAAAAAAAAAAAAAACCAAAACAAACAAACAAAAAAACCACGAAAAACAACAAAAAAAAAAACACATAGCAAAAGGAGGGGAAAAATGGAATCATTGTCTAAGTGCTCTCTATACTTAAGTAGCTGTCAGTGAAGTGAGGCAGAGCTAACTGCATAAGCCAGAATATAAACCTGTAAGAGATGATTGCAATTTATGCATTCAATAAGACATTTATTTGAAAAGGAAAGGAGAAGAAGAGAGAGGTAAAAGTTTAAGTGCTTGATTTTTTTAAAAGTTAAAATATCTAGTTTTATGTGTTTGTTCTAATAAACATATTAAATGCAGGGGTAAGAAATAAGGCTGTTTGATTACTGAATAGTTCCTTAAAGACAAAAAGTAAAATGCTCTTGCCTAGTAGTAAAATCATTCATAAAAGATACTGCAAATTGTATTGTCAAAACAACAATGGTGCTAATTAGCTGGGATATCACCAGAAAGTCCTTTGGAAGGAGATGCTTCGGTTGGGATTGACAGAGATAGCTATTTGTAGCAGTCTTGGTTGTAAGATTTTTGTGGGGGGTTTTTTGTTTGTTTATATGGTTTCTAACTCCTATAGGTAGAAAAGAAAGATGAATAACCAATGTCAGTCCTATGGGTATTGTTAGCTGTGTAATGCACAGCTTTTATCTGTTTGGATTTTGGTTTGATTTGGGGTTTATTACCATATCTCAATATGGGAAAAATGAAAGTTAGGATACTTTTCTCTTGAAGTCTGTTGCCATGGCTGAAGTTAAAAACATAAGCAAATAGGCACCTGGATAAATAGAGAATGCAGGTACAGTTTAAAGTGTTTTTACATTTTTGGGTTTTTTTTCCTGTATTAATCTGAATTAGATGTGGTAATGTAATTAGACAAATACATATTTGCTATAATCCCTCTCCATAGGAAGTTTTTTTTCCAGCTTCACTAGTTTGAATGTAACAGCCCTGAGATAAGTGTGTGGAGTTTTATCTGCTCTGCCTGTGAGAAAATTTTATCTAGATTGTAATAAGACTGCTAGTGCTGGACATCCCAAATCAGTTTGAAAGCAAAGCTTTGCTTGAATTCAGCTGAAAATCAGATCCATGTCTAAGTTAGCTATATGCAGAAACATGGTGGGTCACTTTGTGAGCTACCTAGTTATCATGAAAGGATTTGCTGGAGAGCTAATGTAGCTTTACATGGCCTAATTTTACTGCCAGATTTGCATATATCTTACATCGCATGATCAGTGTGTGCTTTGGATTCATAGTCTTCTCTTAGTTGAGGCTCTATTAAATGTTACTCTGATACCTTCCATGAGTTGGGGGAAAGCAGAGTCAAACTTACATGAAATTTATTTTAATTTCTACAAATCTTTGAACTTTGCTGTGATCTTATGGATGGATCCATCTCTTCACTCTCCTGAACTGAATGAAGTTGTATTCTCCTTTAGTACAGATACACAATATAACATATTGTATTCCATAAACTTCATGTACACTGTTATAAATTTTGTTCACTTTTTTTAGATAGCCACACTTCATATTCCATATCTATGCTTTTGATCCTCTTCCATGAGGAATCTCTCACATGGGCAGGTGAAAGGTTTTTGTAAAATATAAAAAGATGTAATTGTGTCTGTGGCCGTGTTGAAAGACCAGGGAAGGAAACAAATACTTGCACAGGTTACATAGATTAATGTCTTTTGTTATCAGAGGTGAATATCAAACAAAAAAAGAAAATCCACATTACACTATTTGCATGTCATGATTTGTTCTTCTCCCACTTTGTTATTCAAACTTGGTCTGTTTGTAAAAAAAAGTATAGTAAAATATACTATTATTTTATTTTGTGGGGGGTTGAAGTAGTTTCATTTAACTTTTGTTCACAGCAAATATCCAGGCTGCATACCTTTGACTTAGTATTTAAAGGTGAGATTACTCAAGAGTGGTTGAATAATCCTTACTGCTTATTCTTCAGACTTGCACATTTTCTGCGAATTCTCATCAGGGCTTGAATCGAGTGGCCAGGTCCTCCACACTTTCCAAATGCTTTTAGAATAAAAGCCTGTAAGAGAAAAAGGAACTACTGTATTTATTTAGGGGTTTGCTTTTATCCTTTGCTTTTCCTTAGCTCTGTTAGCCTAATATGTATTCTTATTGAATCCTTTAAAGAAGCTCTGAAATATCAAAGGTAATCCTACATCTTGTATTTTGTCAAATCCAATTGATCACAGTGCTAATACTTTCATCTCTCCATATGAACATCCTTGTAATTCTTTCCTTGTACAGTTGTAGGTCTGTTTCAGAGGCATGATGGGTAAGATTTTAAATAGTTACTTTGAAACTTTTATCTATTTGCAGAGTAGAAGTCAGACTGTACTTCATTGAGGAGGCTAAAATGATCCCATAATTTTCATAATATGAATACTAAGGCTGACTGATATTGCAGGCAAAATGAAATAATACCCTTCTTTTTATTGGATAAGTTTTGTTTTCAGTGTGGCATTCAGACATTTAGTTGCATCCCAAAGGGAAAATTTTATATGCACGAAAAATTTTAAGGCTTTGCTTTTATGGTTTAGGAGTTTGTTTTACATTTTCTCATTTTGGATGATTTTAGGAACACTAAATTCCAGAATAGAATTCTCCCTGTGAGGGAAATTTTGATCACCATAAGCACTCTGGTTAGCGGCCTAAAAATCTTTACTTAAAACGGGTTTATGATGCTTTTAGGTCTACTTTTATTTGAGAGATTACTTTCAAGCTGTTAAAATATCTGGAGATTTATTACCATTTTTGGAGACAAATATTTTATTTTGATTGAAAAATATATAATTCGCAAATGCTTTTGGCTCATTGCATCCAGGACAAAAAATGATATAAGCATATAATTCAGTCCTTTTCTGAATCATAGGTCTGGTAAGTCTCTGAGATAGAATAGAAATATTTTTCTTCTATCTATAGTACTGCATATGCAAATTATGAGTAAAATTCAGTCTTCACATTTATTTCAATAGAGAGTTTTGCCAAGAGAAGGATAAGCTATATCCATGACAAGAAATCTATGTTGTATGTTCCTTGCTTAGTTTCTAAATTTGATTTTTACCTTTCTTTTCAGAGCAGAAAGAGTCTGAGCAGGTTCCTGTAGCAGGAAGCCTCAGCATTACCAGACTCTACATCAGCTCTAGACTCTCCATGTCTGGCTTTTAGGAAGGCACAGTACAAATGAATTTTAAATGCATCAGTTACAGACTTTGGCTAGGAATCTTTCTCTGAATAGGGTATGTGTCTGTGTAGATTGGAAAGATTCATATTTCATTTAACTTTTTTCTGTAACTGCTCCATTTAAGATATTGGAATTATGTGTATAAATATATACACACGCACATATACATATACATATACATATACATATACATAATATATATATATGTATATGTAGATATATATATATTGAAGTTGTATTATTTTATGTTGTGTATAACAGTTGATTCTGTGGAACTAAGCAGTTAAAAATGGTGTTTCAGGAAAATTTGTGACATTAACCATTGAGCTTCAACTAGGATCAATTAGAATGAAGCTGTAATTATGTAACGGAGGGCAGCATATTCTTAAAGTTCACATTTTTGTATAATATTCCTGTTATTTCTTCTATACTAAAAATGTTTCTGTTTGGCTGGGGTTTTTTTTTTGTTCTTTTTTTACTCTGTGTCTTGATAAATATTTTAAACTAAGTTATCAGTAGGGAGGGGAATATCATCAAAGAAAAAGATCTCAGAAAGCTTAGTGAACTAATTTGCCTGACGTTATATGGATGGTGTGGTTTGGAAATAAAGCTGTTGCTGTGAAACTACTACTCTATACATATATCACTAGGGACATACAAAGGGGAGGGGTTTTTTCTATAAACTCTTAGAGGGATGCTCTCATGAATTTCCTGAAAATTATCAACAGTCTGTTGATGGTGTTTCCCATAGAAGATTGGTTATTTTGGTAATCAGTGAATGTGAACAGGGTGTCAGCTGTTCAAAGCGTAGTCTGACTCCAAAGC
This sequence comes from Sitta carolinensis, assembly GCA_032173965.1. Lineage (NCBI taxonomy): Eukaryota > Metazoa > Chordata > Aves > Passeriformes > Sittidae > Sitta > Sitta carolinensis. The sequence goes on from CM063284.1 coordinate 75,731,800, forward strand.
AGCAGTTAGAGATGTTACTTTTAGACCAGCAGGCAGGAAAATGCTTTGAGTATAGAATCCAAATGGTGATAGCAGTCACTCCTACTAGTATTTCTTTCTTTTTTCCTTTTTCAGGAATCTTTTCTGTTAGTTGGAAGATTCTTGTCAAGAATTAAATAAAGCTTCTTGAAATAACTGTATTTTTAATATTCTCATGAAAAGCAGTTTACTGTTAATAAGATACCAAAATCAACGAAGACCATAATACAAAACTGTTTCTATGTATCACATAGACTCAACATATACAATTTTATTTTTAAAATTATATGTGTAAGAGTTTCTTTTACTCCCACATGTCTCTCCCCTGATAAGGGGAGGCCTTTTTGCAGAAGTTCTTGTTAGGAAAGAAGGCAGATTGAATTCTTGGTTGTTCTTGTTCTTCAGGTTGTTTATTGTTTTCTTATCAGCAATTTCAGCACACCAGGCTTAACACCAGCCTAGCATGCAGGAGAACAGACACCAAAAAGAGCCCCCAAACACATGGGATCAAGGTTCTTTTAAAGGCAATTCACAAAATTATCACTAAGAATGTACATTATTTCTATTTTTCTACCAATAACCAACTAAACTTCTATTCACATGGCTCTAGACTGGCAAATTCCAGCCAATCATCCTCTGTCTAAAACCCTGCAGAATATGGAGTAGATGAAGAAGGAGGAACAACTCTAAAAACAACAAGGATTGTCCATCTTGTGTTCATCTGCTTACCATACTACACAAACCCAAAAATCTACATTTCTCACCCTGTGATAAATGACATACTATGCTACTATCTAATTTACATTCTTGAGAATTCTGTTTCATCCCAAAGCTTAGGAAGCCTTTTCCATGTACGAAGGTTACAAATAGTGTTTGTCAGGGGTTCAGATTCTTCAAAACATACAGGGAAATATTCTCTGCATTTTGGACTGCAACAATATGTAATTCCTTTGTGAAAAATTCATTAAGGTAAAAAACATAAGCCAGATACAGAAAAATAGCTCACCCAAGTTATTGAGGAAGCCAAAAGGAGGTCCAGGAATAGGATCTGACTTTTTAGCATCTCATTGTAGAAGTCTAGTTCTAAAAAATAACTCAATGTCACCATGAAGAATTTTTTTTAATCACTTTTCTCAGGAAAAAAAAAATCTATTGGAATGAATTTGTTACTGAAGACTTTGAACATGCATACTGATTTTAATTTAGAAAAATCTAAATTAAATGTTGCATTCTGAGCAGTTAATTTAAATGACCTTATTTAATTCTGTTCTCACTCTTTATGTGAGATGTATGTATGTATATATGTATGTATGTATGCTCCTGATTGCTTGATCTTGGTTATATTTAAAAAGGAAGGACATTAAAAATGTTGTTAAATTTAATGTAGAATTAAGAACAGTACCAAGATACACTTAGATCAGAGTGTACTTTTCATATTAAGAAACCTCAGAGATCTGTAGTTTGTTACATACTGAAATTTTGTTTCATGTTCTAGAAAATGGAACTTTCTTTCACTTTCTTGGTATAAAAGACAAATGTTGAAAGGTAGTATTTCCTCTGCCACAGAAATTATGAGGCTTGCATAACTCTAATTCTAGTATGTCTGTTACTTTAGAAGGTAAAAAGGCTTTTGTGAAATGAACCAATATTTATACCCCCAGGAAGTCACAAGCAATTTCTAGGGTGAGGTGAAAGTGTGTACTATAAAAAGTGTTCTTCATGAAATATGAGTCCTTTGAATTGTTTTGCACTGAAATGTTTTCAACATAGATTATGCAAAATATTAGTTCTACCAGCAATTTTCCAGTTTTAATGTAGTACTTAGTTAAGTACTTACTGATGTCATGGAGCGGCTGCAATCAACTCTAAGCAATGCTTTTTTACAGGAAGTGATGTTTTCAAATAACTGAGATGAGCAAATAGCATTGGATCATTTGTTGGTGCAAACCCAGAAGTTAATCAAAAGTTCTGTGTCAGCTACTATTTCAATGATGCATCTGGTTATTTCCTATCTTGTAGTAGTTAGCAAATAGTGAATACATCTTGGCTGCTGACACTTCATTTTATTCTTAACTTGCTTTGGATCACATCCAAAATCAATTGCTATCAATGGCAGTTTTCTGACCTATGTTAAGGAGAGTTGGATCTGGCTCTTAATGATCTAAAAAAGTTGTATTATTTTCCATAACACTATCTGCCTCACTGAAACACTAAACAGTATCTGGGTTTTCTGGTTTTCTCTGTTTCATTGTGAGATGTGGCATCTCTATTGACTAATGCAATGGAAATCACTAATAATAGCAGTTTATAAGTAAGTAACATTCTTTGAAGATGTCAAAACAAACGACAACAAAAAAAACACAGAAGAAATTGATTTTTTTTAATAATTGCCTCTTAAATTACTAACAGACACATGACTTGCCATTTATAAAATAAATTTTTGCTGAATCAGGAGGGAAAAAATAAAAAAAAAGAACAACCAAAAAAAACCCCATCCCATTCCACTGTGGAAATGAACTATTCTGAGAGCTGAAGTCTAAGTGGTATGTCTACACTTGTTTATATGGAAAACAAATGCAGGACTTGGCAGCCCTGAGCCATTGTATATTGAGGATGTCTACTTCCAGAAAGACCAGTCAAAACTGGAGATCATTTTTGTTAAAAGTGCCTGAAAAGTGTAAAGAGCTCTTCAGCAGCTCAAGAATACATGCATGACATATGATGTGAATGATATATACCACTTGTTTTTCCTTTGTAATTTAAATGTCAGTCTTCTATTGTCTGGGAGATTTCTTATATTAAACACTCACAAATTGCTACTTTTTACAAGGATTAGATTTTGATTCATGAAGCTTGCATCTTTGTTTAGAGGTGGCGTCTTATATGTTCAGGATTGCTAAGAATTAAAATATGTTGAATTTTTTTCTCTGTCTTCATGAGTAACATTAACGCTTTAGATATGTGCCTGGCTGACAGTCCTGAATGGCTTTCTACATTTTGTTCTAAGTTTATGAGACATGGATAATGCATTCTCCATGATAGCTTCCTTTTTCCTAGCTTGAAATCTTGATAGGACCTCATTAGGGGAAGTCTTCCTTCCAGATTTTGGTCACTTTGGCTGTATCTGTATCAAGAAGTGAAACAAACCAGGGTCATTATGATGTTGGTGGTGAAATAGTCAGTCACGCAGGTTTTCCAGGGAGGTGGTAGATGCTCCATTCCTGGAAACCCTCAAGGTCAGTAGCATAGGGCTGTGAACACCCTGATATAGTTGAAGATGTCCCTGCCCATTGCAGGGAAGTTGGACTAGATGGTTTTGAAAGGTCCCTTCCAACTCAAACCATCTCATAATTCCTTGATTCTCTGGCACTGAGGTCAGGAAGCAGAGAACAATGTAAGTAAACTCTCTTAACTTCCAAAATAAGATCATTTTATGTAAACTCTCTGTTGTTCCTTGCTACCTCCCAACACATTCCCAGGGGAATAACTTGCAAGAAAATGCTGAGACTGCAAGTACACTGGACACTGCACTAATCTGCAATATGAGTGACTGAACCCAGTACCCAGGAACAGTCACAGACACTGGGTAATTTAATAACATAAGCATATCTTTTGTGGCAGTGGAAAGCTTAATTTCAAGAATTTATTATAGATTTTAATTATAGGATTCCATTTAACATACAGGTTGGAAAACAGTGTCAGGACATTTCCCTGCCTGGATCATCAGTGGACTGCAGCTACAGGTATTACAGGTATTACACCAAAGATGAAGCTTAAGACAATTAAAGCTATGTCTAATAAAGTTGATTCTTGTTCCTGAGGCCACTTAGGGGGGATATAGAAAATTATGCATGCCTTCATATGGAAAGCTGAGCCATAGTACCTTTCCAGCTCAGAGATGCAAATGAATCTCTTGACAAATGAACAAAAGCTATCTCTGAACTCATGGTGTGAGATGCTGTAAGTGATGTAGCTGCAGAAACACAGAGCTCAGTTTAGCCAGCTCCCCTCTTAGGCTGTCCTGTGAATTTCTCTTAAGAAAGTCGAAAAAGCAAAAGAAAGCCTTGATGCTGTTTGATAGATTATTGAGTAGTGCAGCAAATATGGACTATATAGAATCATATATTTTTGAATTATATATGGATAGACATTGTAGGATACACACATTTTTGGGGTTTTGACTTCTGCAGAATTTTTTGATAGATAAAATAGCAAAACAGCACAGTTAAACTGTGAGAGTCTTGGCACAGACATACTATTTTCTGTAAGAAATAATCCTTTTGAAGTGCGCTGAATAACTGAATATGTGTTCAAGCATCTTGTCCTTTTTTATAGTTATGCTGCTGCCTCAAGACCTAAACCAGTCCTGTGTTTGAATGCTTTATGCTTGCTACTTTCACAGTGTTATTAAAAAATGTCATGTTTTCATCTCTTGCTGCTGCAAAAAATAACAAATCTGAATGATGTCATTCAGGTACTGTCCCCAGGCCACAACTGGAAGAATCTTCATATTTTCTCTTCTTCATCTACCTCCTAGTGTTCTAATCCTGCTGCATTTTAGCCCTGCAAGAAATGTCTGCTTTAAAATATGTCTGAGATATAATATATATATATATAATATATATATATATATATTATAATATATATATATAACAAACTCTTTGTTTATATAGTATTAAGGATTGCAGTATTTTTAAATGTAGATTTTCTTTGTGCCTTTTTGCAATTGACCGTGCAGTAATATTTTTGGTAATTTCTGTATCCCATTGTTGTAACTAACCGTATTGGTATAAAATGCCAATCTTGTCAAATCTCAAGTCTTTATAGAACCTAAACATGAGATCCTTCTTTCTGTCAAAATCAACAATAAATGTGGTCTTATCAGTGCCAAGTAAATGGAAGGGATGAAGTTCTTCTACCTGCTAGCCATACTAAAAGTAGAACACCCCAGGATCCTATTCTTCATCCTGACAGCAAAGGGCATATTGCTAGTTCCTCTTTCCTTTGGTGTCCACCAGGAACCCCAGATTATTTTGCAAAACTGGTTGCTACAAGCATACCCGGGGTTGTTCCTCCCCAGGCACAGAACTTGCACTTCCCCCAAGTGAACTTTGCCACATTCCTGCCTGCCCATTTCACCAGCTGTCCCAGGCCCCATTGGATGGCTGCCCCATCCTCTGCTGTATCAACCACTCCTTCCAATTTTGTGTCACCTGTAAACTTAATGACAGTAACAGTTCAGTACAGAATATGATCGATTGTGTTGATCAGGATTGGAGCCCATACTGATCCTGGGTACACCACTAGTTACTGGCCTCCAGCTGGACTTTGTGCCGCTGTTCACCACCCTTTGGGCTGGCTATTCATCAAGTTTCTGATCCTCCTCACCATCTGCTCATCCAGCCCTCAGTTCAACAGCTTCTATGTGATGATCCTGTGGGATCTGTACTGAAGTCAAGGTAGAAAATACCTACTGTTCTCCCCCTATCTGTCAAGCCAATCATTTCACCACAGATGTCTATCAAGTTGATCAAGCATGACTTCCCCTTTTTAAATCCCTTCTGGCTGTACCTGATGACCTGCTTGTCCTTCATGTGCCTGCAAATGGAACACTGGGAATTGGAAGTTATCAGTAGTATTAAAGGGTTTGAATACAGAGGTGATATTACATATCTGTTGCTTCACAGATCGCACAGTGACAGATGGGGAGATTAGAGGTAGTTTTTAGTGGGAGGTATTTTCTCTATTTTTAATTTACACATAGTATGTGAATTAATTTATTTATTACAGTAAGAAGAAAAGTAAATTGCAACTAGAAATGGATATATGATTAAATTCCTTAAATCGAATTGGGGTAGGTTGTGTTAGCACAATATGCCATTAACATTACAATCACTGTTGTGAGAATGAATTCATGTTCCATACTCTGGTCTCATTATAACCTTTTTATTTCCACATAAACACACTGAATCGTTGGGGTGAACAATAACAAACCATGTTAATACCAATTCCATCTCTCTTTAATTCCACTGACTTTATTTGTCCAGTGCCTTGTGCTTACAGGGAAGGGCATAGAAAGATAAACTAGAATAGGTATGACATGAAAGTCTGACCTTACTGAAGTGAAGGGGAGTTTAGCCATGGCTGTCTTTGTAGTTGAAATTGTTTGTGTTATTTCAGGGTAGTGCTGATATGAAGGGAAAAAGCCTAAATGAAATCAAATTGAAAACCATTTTGATTTTACATTATCCTTACTTAGGAATTAATAAATCAGACAAACTTTGCAATTATTTTTTAAAGTAAACTCTAAAAGAACCCCAAACTTAGTTTATTTTGATCTCAGTTTCTTAAATTGTTTATCATTGGAATGAAAATACAGTAAGGAGCAAAACATCAAATATATATATAAATAATAAATAGTACTAAGATGGGACTATTTAAGACTCAGATACACTTTTAATTTGTAAACTAAAATCTCTAGGATGACAACCTTTACATTATAAAATAACACAAAAAAATATATGTTGGTTTTAGAAAAGGTTAACAGTTGACATAATGACAAACCAGGCATTTATTTTCTCAGGCTGCTTTTTCACAGAGCTGGCATGGATAATTTGCTCAGAAAATAAGATATTGACAAGATACTTTTAAAACAGCTCTTCCCCTGTCTTTGCTAGCTGGCCTTGTCCTTCTTTCTCCATTCTTGAATAATGAAAAAATATGCTATGTTCCTCAGATTTTCCATAGAGGCTCTACATTATTCTTTCCTGAGTGTTTCTTTAAATATTCAGGAGGAGTTACTTGCCCTTAAAGAAATAACAGAAACAAAAAACCTTATCAAAATTGTGATATTTCTTTCCCCATTTATATATCATCTATTTGCAACAGTAAATAATGACATTATAGACAAGATTTCTTTCTTCTAACTGTATGAAATTAAGGTCCACAGTCTATACCTAAAAGTGTCCGCAGTTCAAATTGCCATTCTGTTTTAAATCAATTTGTAGACACTCATAAACTCTGAGTAACAAATAATTTTCATTTAGATAGCTATTCAATAGTTATCTGACAGCCTAAAGGTTAAATGTATTAAATGATAATTTATAGAAGTTGCACTGTATACTGAGTTGAGGAAAAGGTGTTTACAGTGTTTACTTGCCCTTACTTCAGCCCGTGATGTTTCCCTTTTGAGTCTGCAGTTCTCCTATGCGACCACCCAGGGTGGAAGAGGGGAGGAGGGAAGCAGGTCTTGGAGTGCAGAGTCTTGGGGGGAGGGCAGCACTAAACACGGAGTACAATTCCTAAACCATGACAGTAAGGTAATATACCTCAGTGAGAGGAAATTTATGCAGTTTTATTCCTCATCTTCTACTCTTTCCCCCAGCCTGATCACAGATGAGAAATATTTACATAATATTTACAAAATTATAAACATTTGGATAAGACTGCTTTGATAGTAAACAAAGACAAGTTGTAAAAGCTGACAGGGAAAGACAAAGCACTTACCAAACTACATCTTTTAAAAATAAATAAGGGTTTTTCTCTGTCTACGTCTACTAAAATAAGATGGTGGCAAGAAATGGTGGGATTCTACTCAGTTAATATTAATTGGCTGAAGTTTTGCCATCTGATTTTAGCAAATTGCCTATAATGTTTTCATAATTAAAGGGAGAAGACTTAGATGCCAAACAAGATGATAAATTTATAAAAAGATGCCTGTGTTCAGGTGGAAGAAAACTTACTGACATTCTAGTCTAACAATGGTCTATGAGGTAGCCTAAATTAGACTGCAAACTCAGTTAAATAAACCACTCATGAGTCTTGAGTTGCAACAATATTGAAAAGCATACAGGTATGTTGCATTATTCTTTAAAATGTGACTTTTAATAGTGAAAATGTTGAAATTCTGAGAACTTTAGTATTAGTTCAGATTTCTTCTTATGAATAATTCCATGAAGATGTACATGCGTGTCATGGTTTAACCCCAGCCAGCTCACTTCCCCACCACATAGACTGGGGAGGAAACCGGAAGGATAAAAGGTGGAGAACTTGTGGGTTGAGATGAAGATGGTTTAAAAGGGAAAACAAAAGCTGTGCACAGAGACAAAGCAAAACATGGAATTAATTCATTGCTTGCCAAGGGCAGGCAGATGTTCAGCCATCTTCAGGAGAGTAGGGCCCCATCAAGCAGAACAGTGACTTGGGGAGGCAAATGCCATCACTCCAAATGTCCACCCCTTCCTCCTTCTTCCCCTCTCTTTACACACTAAGAAGGATGTCATATGATCTGGAATATCCCTTTGGTCAGTTTGAGTCACCAGTCCCAGCTGTGTCTCCTGCCAGCTTTCCGTGCACTCCCAACTTCCTCACCAGCACGGCAGTACGAAAAGCAAAAGAGGCCTTGGCTCTGTGCAAGTCCTGCTCAGCAATAACAAAAACATCTCTGTATTATCAAACCTGTGCTCAGCACAAATCCAAAACACAGCCCCATACCAGGCATAGTGAAGAAAATTAATTCCACTGCAGCTGAAACCAGAACAATGTGTCTATCACATATTTTAGCAATGCATTATTAAGATTTTTCTCAAATTAGTGATGTAGGTGTGTGCATATATTAGCAATGCCTTTTTCACTTGTCTCTTACTTGCACAAGTAAGAACAGTCTCTTGCAGAAGTTTATGTAAAGTCTGGCCCAAAATCAATTGGGTTACAAATTTCACGTAAATAATCTCACTTGGTTCACTGGAACCATTTTATCTGAGAATGCAGTGAAAAAAGTTGAAGCATAGGGTAGATTTATTTAATGAAATGCAAGGGATACTTCCTCTGTTATTCCTTTGGTTTGGTTTTTCAAACTTACTGTTTGCTGGACATGATATTGTAAAGAACATATTTGGGCAGCTTGCCTGCAGTTATTCACTGTGCCGTGTTATGCTGTTACTGGTATTTGAGCTAATTAGGACTAACTCAGATATGTGTGAGTTCCAACCATTCCCAGTCTGCTTTCTTTTGAGGATAAATCACTCATAAGTTCTGGAACATGAATATTTGTGTCTGATGTTTTACAAAATGTGATACTCCTGAGCTTTGTGCTTTGGGACCTGCATGAAAAGATGGTTAATGTATATAATACCAAGTGGAAGTGAAGTGACTGGAAATATGCCTATTAGTATTGAGAATGAGCCATAGAAAGAGACAGCATTGTGCTACAAATTAAAGGGTACAGACGTCATCACCGTTGCCATGGCTTTCCTGTGTGCTTCAAAAAACAGTTTGGAAAGAAAGATGCATGCAAAAAGGAAGATGATTTTCTATGTGAACAAGTATAAAGGGCAAAAAATTGAGGTGAAGGTAGACATAAATAATGGGAAAGCCTCAATGACTTGAAAAGCAGATGGCTACTCAGGCCATTTCCTTAAGTATTTTAACTTTTGTGAGAGTGAGCAAAATATTGGAAAAAAAAGGTTGGAATAATGATGTAAACTTACTTTTAGAAATTCTCAGTTGCTGTCCACATTTCCTAACAATTTCTGTTGAGGTAAATCGATAGTTATACGCAGGACTTTTCCTTGGCCCATCCTATGCATTTCATTTTTCTTTTGTTCCATGCTTTGGAAAAATGATTTAGGGTCTTTGACAAGGGTTATGAGGGGATTTATTATTAATACCACATGTATATTTTCCTGAATTAGAAAATAAATGATCCAAAGTACAAACACTTTTATTTTATTTTGAGGTGTTGATTGTAAATTCTAGACTTTTCATGCCTTTTATTTATGCAGAATTTTCTTTCTGAAAAAGCAGCATTTTCAGAATTAATGATACAGTGCAGTAAATTGCTCCAACATTGTAACACACCTTGTGCAAGTTCTTCCTTAGAGGTCGTTCCAAGACATGCATTTTACCACTCTTTACAAGACATTAGAGCTCTTTTCTATGAGTGTATGCCTGTATTTAATTATTTTCTAAACCAAATTAAAGCATTTTCATTCTGGTATCATGTTCATGGAGATCAGGATTATTTATTATTAATACAGTGTTTTCTTCAAAAAATTAATATTTTATTCTTAATATCATTGTAAATAAATAATTTGTGCCTTTTTATCATTAATGACATAGGATAAATATGCTTTTGGTTGATTGCAAATGTGCTGCTGTGCAAATGTCAATGAGATAGAGAGAGTTTATTTTATGCCATTTTCTATAGTTTTAATTAAGCAATAGAAGAAGACATCCAAAATAATTACATAGTTTCCTGCTTGAAGAATATAAAACTAAAGCCTATGCAAACAAAAAGAGCGCTAGGGAAAGAAAACCGACGCTTTCCTTCTTAGCTTAGAGTAACCTTAGGTACTTTAAAATATTAGAATCAGCAACATTCAGAGTGCATTAACAAATTTTAATTAAAGATGAGCTGATATGTAAGGCTAGTCCACTTGTAGTTCCCAACATCTAAGAACCACTGTTTGCCTTACCTTTATAACCACTCCTTTAGCTAACAGCATTGAACTACACAACACTGCCTAGTTCTTGACACAGATTTAGATTAAATAAATAAATAAAAATCGTTGTTTAAAAGAACTTGTTTCCTAAAACAGTAATTAGGTTTCTATCAACAACACTTTTGAGCTCCATCCTTGCTCAACAACATCCAAATTTAATTATGGAAACATGTAAATAAAATCCACCTCTTGCTTTTAGAGCTGAAATATACCGAAGAAAGGGAACACAAAATGAAGCTGCAGTAGCCTCTGTGTCTTGCTTTGAACGACAGGTGTCTGCTATGGAAAGCAGGAGCCTCCCTTGGAATGGAGAATGTAAAACCCCTCCCTCCAAATTGTTATAATTTTGAAATTAAGGGGCTCTCAGGCAAAGATATGAGGCTGGGAATAACAGTTCTTTACTAGTGTGTATAACAAGATGAACAAAATAATAACTATGTCATTAACGGCAAACAGAAGCAGGGACCCAGTCACAGTTTTCTCTGCTGCTGGCACAGGGCAGGGAGAGGCCAGGTTCAGGATTCCCGGGGCACATGAACAGATGGTGGTAGGTCCCTCGGGGCTGAGCTCCAGCGGCGCAAATGGCAGCCTGGCCATTCCCTCTGATGCCGAAATATCCGAGAGAGCCCAGCTGGGCCAGCGCCCATCCTTTGCTTGTCTCTGATTCTCGATTCTAGCGATGTCATTGTCCCTCTAAGAGAAAACTCACCGAGAGAAAAGCTAGCCAGGTGCCACACTCAGCTACTTCTTTGTCTTTCTTAAGTACCCATCAGCATCCAGTGATTAGTTTCTAGCAACTTCTGGGGAAAAAATCCATAAGAAAGAAACCTGACTCCCAACGCTCTGTGTAACCCAGAAGCCTCTGGGAAGGTGCTCAAGACTTCGGGTCTGAATCCCTGACATTTTTATGTCCATTGAATAAACAAGACTTGTTTTCTTCATGTGGGTAACATCACAGCTTAACCAGGCCCTTTGTTTTCTTTGCTACTTTTCCTATCTGCTAAAAGTCCTTTCTGCACAGTGCTCTGAATTTTGGTGAGAGTGGTCTGTGGCCTTATTCCAACAGGCTGACCTAAGCTAAGGAAACCTAAGTAAGCCTCACAGACAAAATGCTGCATTTGTTTCTGTCGTGATATGCTCATGTCATCACTAAGCAACCTTCTCAAGAGTCCTGTACCTATGTATGTGATCTGTCATGAAAGTTTAGTGATTGTTATTTTGTTTAATATTATAAACCCCTTTCTATCACAGGACCGAACCAAAAATTTAATCACTGGATGAAATCACAAATTTAATATTTTCATCCTGATTACAGGTTGTAGGAGCTCTTCCCAGTCAATTTGTTTCTTACTGCTACAGAATTGTGAGGTCACAAGTGGTAAACTGCTTGCTGTTGTCAGGGATTGGATTGGTAATCATGTGTATTGTCTAAAAAAGCTTGCAAATGATGAAACCATAGAATCGTGTTATTAATATAAAAATAGGACCAAGAAAGGCTTTTTTCCACTTTGTCATTTACAAGAAATGTTTTCTTGAATATACATCTTAAATAACTTTTAAAGGGAGAATTAATTTTAAGAGTACATAGAACTCAGAGAGAGAGAGAAAACAATTTACTTTCAAATTCTTGCAGAAACAAAATATATTTTTTATTATTCTTTTTTGAAATAACAGTTTTGGCTCAAGTTCTTAGAGCTTGGAAAGCAGATAATTTTCTAAGACGCAGAATAGTTGTATCAGTTTTGTATCTTGGAAAATTATCTGCTTCCCAAGCGCTAAGAACCTGAAAAAGTGTAGCTATTTTGTAGATAACTAAATTTCATTTTAAGGGCATCTCCAGACAAGGGGATAACTAGTGAGAGAAATGCACAGGGTAAAGGAGTGAGAGTTCCCCTCTTGGTGTTGAATATTACAGCACATATATAGTGTTTGCAATTGTCAGGGGCCTTTTACACCCCCATTCTTTATTCTCATTGGGGCTTTCTGTAGTCTTGGATTATTTATCCACTAGTCAGTGAGCTATAATATTATACAAAATGTCAATATCAATGTAAAGTGACACTGAAACAAACATTTAACATATCAATGGAGCAGAAAACAAAACTTCTCAGAGATGGGCAAAAGTGATCTCAATTTGACCTGATTGTATATCTTCTAGATTTTGTGCAGCCTTCAGTAGTTTTTTGTGGGGTTTTTTTTTGGGGGGGTTTTTTGGTTGTTTTTTTGGGTTTTGTTTTTTTTTTATTATTTTATTTTATTTTTATTTTGTTCCCAGTCTGCATGGAGCATAAAGTACACTGAATATTTGTGTAATAATTTGGAGCTTTTGATTTGGATAGGTATTTGTACTGTACTTGCTAGATTTGAACACAGTTCAAAACCCCTCCCCAGGTTTATATCAGTTGATGTAGAGAATAGTTTTTGCTCTTAGATAATTTACTTCCTGGATTTAGCTTGGATACCTCACATCACCAGTCGCTGTCCTAAATTCCAGACAATGATGTATATCTTACAGTCTTGAGGAAAAAGTCTCCCTGGCAGCAGTATCAAACAATAGTATTATCCCATGTTCTCCTGTAGTCCTAAAGTAGAAATGTCTGTTTTCTTGGAATCATTTGGGATTGTAAACAAAGCACAACCAAACTAAAACAAAATGGAAAAAAATTACTAAACAGAGGTTATTTGGAAAGTGGAAAGTCAAGGTTCAAGAGGCAAGTTTATTTGTCTAGTTATTTTTAATTACAGTTGATATTAAATATGTTAGCTAGATCTAATCTTATAGAGAGCACGTTTTCTATTAGACCCCCTAGATGCAAAATGAACCAGGAATTGAAATCCTAATGTCACTAACATTGGGACGTCTTTGCATTTAGTTAATCCAATTTGAATACAGATAGCCCCACTCAAATGAGATACCAAGTAAATTAGAGTTTTCTAGATTCTTGACCCTAGTTTTGTGCACATGATTATCACTTTTAAGATTTTTGCCAGTATCTAAGAACAGACTGTTCTGGCTTTTAAAAATTATGAAAGTGAAATAAGGTTTTGGGGGCTTTTGTGGTTTTGTTTGGGGGGGGGGGGTTTGTTTTGTTTTGGGGTTTTTTTTGTTGATTTAATTTTTTGTGGATAATTTGGCAAACTGAGTGACTGTATAATACACAGTCGGACTAGCACTGCCTGCCCTCCGGTGGTATGTTGAATTCTTCACTGTAATCTCATGATTATTTGTTGAACAATCACCACAATTGTCCCATTTGCCTCCATTTCATTCTAGAAGCATCTTTTCCCTTAGTCCTCTCCCCTTTTTCTGCTCTCCATGGCCTCAGACAGGTCACTCACCCTCTCTGCTAATGCTTCTCCATCTGAAAAATGGGAGTAATGTGTGTTGTTCGAAAGATTAATTAGTGAATTAATATTTGTAAAGCACTTGAAAGATGAGAAGCACTAGATAAAGGCTAAGTAGTGCAATTATTATTCTCAGAAGTGCCTTCATGAATAGGGAAAAAAAAAGACAGGGTTTCAGCAAACTGATTAATATCAGAATAGGTGGTTCTGGAAACAGATGAACACTGGCTAGTTGTCTTTGCTAGAAAAGAGACAAAATAACCTGAATTAATATGTAGTGTCTGTAGATTTCACCCATTGTTTTTAATGGACAATACTAATATTACACATTTTCACATCGATCACAACTTACAGCTTGAAAACATGAGAGAAAATGTGGCTGTGTATTTAGGAAGTGAGGCCCTGCATCTTCCAGCTTCCACATTCTTCTACTCTCGTTCTATATATGTGAGTGTCTTTTAAACATGCTGCTTATTACAGATGCAATTGGAACTGAGATAGTAATCGAGAATAAATATTTTAAGGTAATATTGTACAGTCTCAACTTTGTATTGTGATTATGAGATCATCTTCTCTACCCCCCACCAAAAGGCAAGTAATTTCCTAGTGCTATAATTAAGCCATCTTTCATTCCTCCATGTTCATAAAAACAGAAAAGAGAGGATAATGGCTCAAATAAGTATGATCACATAATATACTTCCTGTCCAGAAAATATATAATTATTAACCTGAACGGGTTTTTTTTCAAATGTGTCATATGATTAATCCGTCATGCGTGGCTAAAGAATTCTGTTCTTTAATCCAGAAATTCTGTTGTTTAATCAGTGGAGGCCAAATTTTATTATTTAGCCGCAGACTCAAACCATGCCATCTTCAAAAGAGGTAACAGGTGTCTGTGATTTGTGGTAGCATGTTCTCTTCCAACATGTGTCCAGAGTAAGATTGTGCTAAAGAAACTGTTCCAGCATGCTCTGTACTGTTTTTTTGGCAGCAAACTGCAGTGACATAGAGTTTAAGATGCCACTGCTTAATTCCCTCTGCAGGATACAATTCCCAAGTTTATGACAGACCATGGCCTCTGCTTCCCTGAGTGAAGAGGCAGCAGCTGAGACATGACTTTTGCTTGGGCTGCCTGAGCTAAGGAGGCTGGGCTTTTTGCTCTGATCCCCTTCTGCCACCTTCAGTTTCCTGCTGGCTAGAACTGAGTGTCACATTTCATATTGTGATCAGATTCTCTGCCTTCTGAGCTTTAAAAATGAGAGCATTAATAGATCCAACTGGAAATAACGACTACCAGATGGAAAAATTAAGAAGATGTCTTTGCATATTATTGCCTTCCTATTCTCTTTTCAGCTGATCATTTAAGGTAAACCTCAACAAACCTGATAATCACAAAGGCTTATGAGACTTTTGAAGTGCGGGATATAGTAAAAAAACAGGCAAATGAGAAATAACATGCAAGTCTGCAAAAAGAAGCAATATTTTTTTTCCGAATTTTTGATATAGGTAAGCAAACTCATGGTGCAGTAATATGTAATAAATATGTAATATGTAATATGTATCATATGCCTGTAATGAGAGGGTATATAGAGGAGGTAAATAGAGGAGGTAATGATGTGAGTGGTAAAAACAAGAAGGAAACTCAACTGGATTAGTCTCTGCTAATCAGCGTTAGTGTTTTTGTATTAGATTGAAATCTTCATGTTCCTTGGTATCTAAAAATAAAATTTATATACAGTACCTGCTTTAGTTTCTTTGTTTCATGGAAGCCACTTAACTTATTACCCAACTGGATGCAGTGCAATGCTTCTGGGAGTAATAATTTTGCCATTAGGCACATGGAAGGCACTAAATACCTTCTATTTCTGATAACATCTGAAGAATCTGGGATGAGGGACTGCCTTACCCTCCCATCCACTGTCACCTTGATGTGGTGAAGCTTGAGTGTTCCCACAGCAAATTTAACCAAGTGCAAACCAGCATGGTCCCACATGAAGGGAGAGTGCTGACCCCAAATAAGAGCTTGTCTTACTGGCTATTCCCATCAGCCTACTCTTTCAGGTCTTGGCACAATAATGCTGCAGGTTCTCTTTATTTTATAGTCCAGCCTTCTTCCCTGTTACAAGGAAGTTGTCCTTCACAGTCAATGGGCTGGTGTCTGTTATCTGAGGGAAAACTTGCTTCAGACTATGAAGAATTGAAACTGTATGAGGAATTAAAATATTTCCAGTCATGCTCCTTTACAGCATTTCCAGCTCCTCCTGAATAGTAGTTGAGGGGATGAGGAATAAAAGCAATTTATTTAGCATTTGATTCCTTTCCCTACATAATTTTTTTATGTGTATATGGAAAAATGCAGCTACTATTCTCCCTGCTTTTTTTCTTTTCTCTCTATACCTATCCATCCTAACACTGTCAAAAAAGGCAGAATACTTTGCCTTATAAGACTGGAAAAATAGAGAGCAAGAAAACAAAAAAGGAGGAATATTAAAAGAGATTGGAAAGTTATAACAGATTCAAAATTACTCTGGAATGGAAAAACTGAAGAAGAGGAGAGCAATATCATATAAGAAAACAGTCAAGGGTGAAATAAAAATGAAAACAAACCAGACCAATCAAAAAAACAAAACAAATCCAAGTTCCCTATAGTTAGAAGACTAAAATCTAGTCAGACAGCTATAAGTTAGGATTGCTGGAATGTTTATTTTAATTAATGTTTTTACTTGTTACTGTATATTTTCTAAGCTTTTCCAGAAACCAGTAGCATCTGAAAAATCTGAGACATAGGTGTCACATCCTAAAATCTGATTTTCTCTGTTATTATAGAAGCCCTGTGGTTACCCTGAAAAATGGACAGATATGATGCTTTATGACACTGAAAATGTGGCCCTTAAATTGTGCTTGATTTATAGTATTAGTGTGAGTAAGTAGCAGACAGGCTTCAGCTATAAAAATGCCAGGGAGAATCCCAAGACTAAATTGCAGTTCAGTTTTGTCCCCTTCAAGGAGACAAGCAACCCCTCCTTATTCAGAGAGACAGGAACAGGGAGGCTAATGGATGAGTGTAAGATATTTATGTGGTTACAAGCAGTACATTGCAGCCCTGCACATGACTTTCTGCACTATCCTCTCCCCTGTGTCCCTGCATGCTAAAGCAAGTTGATGGCAAAAGGGAGTGAGCAGAGAGATTTTACTGGGAAGTTGTAAATTGCTGCTGAGACAGATCATACCACAAATCACACTGTTCCCTTCACCTGAACAAGAAGGATGCGAGGGAGGAATTGTACTTTAGAAAGGATGTCCCTGAGTCATTCTGTTTCCCACACTAGCTCCTGTGGTGCAAATTGCAGGGTGCTCCTATTTTTGCTGTTATGTCTAAAGGGGGTTTATAACCTCCAGCAAAAAGAAGACCTAGACCAGAAACTGCAAACTTTGCTAGAAAACCATGCTCTTGGTTACAGCTGTTTAATTTCTTTTCCAGCTGAGCTGTATAGGTGTATTGCTGACAGATATTTTCAGCAGAGATTAAGTAACTTCGACTATACAGTTTCCTTGGTCCTGTAGAGTACATTCTAGTTCTCAATTCATACAGAAAGACACGCCAAACAGACTGAACAAAATTTTGATTCCATTGTTTCACAAAAGTGCCTTTATAGTATGCATCTGCAAATAAAATAGTATTGCAAGCACATATCACATTTGAATTACTGTTCATCCTGTTTCCTTCTTTATAATTATGGACAACAAAAGTTTACTTGGTGCTGGAACATGAATGGTGTTCCTCTGTGATACAAAGTTTATTTCTCTTAGATGGTAAAGTCCTGAGGCCTGTTTCCATTTTACATCTTCTTTCTGCCTTCATTTTAATTTTCTCTTTACTAGACCTGAATATATCCTTAAAAATATTATCCCTCTTTATTTCCTTTCACTCACAGGGCTATGTACCCTCTTTACCCGTAAGTTCCCTACTCTTACAAAGCATAATGTTCATAAATTCCTCCCAGAATTGAATTGCAGAGTATTTAATCACCACCTTCATTCCCCCCATCATTATGATTTTGGGACCATTCCACTGTGGTATTAGGATGCTCCAAAACTTTCATTTGTTTATGCATTTTATGGGTCTTTACTTAAATCTAGGGTTACCTGTGCCTCCTAAATGTCTCAAACATTGTGCAAATGCCTCCAAGAAAAGAGAGATCGCCAACATTGAAATGTCTCAACCTACAAGGCTGGTTTAATAAAAGTACACTACAAAATATAAACTGCACTTAGCATTATCAGAAGTGTCTTAAAACGATATGCTGTGCTACTTTCTTTGTATTTGGAAGTGTGGCCTAAGTAAAAAGAATGGTGCTGATTATTATTGCTAAACTGGGAGAGAGAACAGTGATCAGATGACATAAAGCACTTTGGATTTGTCTGAACCCCTTGAGGTACCACAAGGGAAAGCCTGATGATGTCAGCAGTTTTCCACTGAGTATGAAAAGAATTCATCTGTCCTCTTCTGTTCAAATCACTTCTTTACCTTAACATCAAGAACCTGTTGAATAAGATGCTGAATTAAAGCACCGAATGCTTAAGATTAAACTCTTTGTTGCAAAGAAATTTCCTGTGTTGTCTGTACTCACTGTACAAAAAGTTTAGAAAGAGATGATTCATATCAAAAATAAAATACTGGATGATGCTGCAGGAATGTTGATCTTTGAAACCTGCTGTAGTATTCACAGATCACCAATTGTATTGCTTTCACATGAGATCTCACTTATTTATAAATCTGCTGTACAATTCTACTTAAATCAATGCAGCTCTGCTGATATAGGCCAGATGATAGATTGGAATTTGCCTTTGCTCAGCTGGTGCTTTTGAAATTAATGTGGATGAGAGTAAAATTTCAGAGCTACCTTACATGGCAGTTAAGTATGACTAAGAGTTAATTAGTCTCACTGTCTATGGAGGCCATGGGGAAAAACTGGTTGCCAAAATATGGAAAATATAGTGGTATGAAAGTTTGAATGGCGCAAATGCTTTTCTGCAGAGCATCTTTAATGTCTTAAGGTGGTTTATTATTTATGTTTTTCTCTGAAGAGATGAAGGATAAATATAGTTTACTTAATATTTTCTACGTATTCTGCTGGGTTTGCTGCTATCCTAGAGTATCGCAGACCTTATTTCTAATTTCTGTGTTTCCAGACAAAATGAAGCAGACGATCTCTCTGATTTGTTATTTATTTATTAGAAAAGAAGAAATTACCCAAAAAATTTGACACTCTTAGTACATCCTGTGTAACATTTTTCTTTTTTCATACCGAAGGATCTTTTTAAGTACATGAGAAGAATAATTCTGTGTTGAAGCTATGGACATAGACAAGATTTGCTTCTTGTCCTTTCTGTTCCTGAGAGTCAACAGAGCTGACATGACTGACTCTATGTGTGATTTGGGCTAGCAGGAACGTTGTGACTGTATTAGCACTTTTCTTACTGTTCCTCTATGGCCTTTTATTCTCTATTGAATTTGCACTGATGCATGATAGGGTTTTGAGCTGAAGTAGTTTGTGTCAGTGAACCAAAGGTCTTTACATGAATATTAACTTACACAAATACAGCTTTCTGTATTTGTTTTGGCATTCAGTCTATTCAAATGATCAAGTTTGGAAATACAGCTTTGTTAAATATGCTATCCATCTTTAAAAAAAAAAACTCTTTTAATGAAGCACAAGGATCTGATGGCCTTTTACAGTAAAAACACCATGGATTATTCAATGATACTGTAAAAGTCTTCTAAATTTTGCTGCTAAATCAGGGATTTTTTTCTCCCCATGATTAGTATCTTGCCTTGCTCATGAGAAAATGTTTTTGCTTCCAATGGAGGAACAATACTGAACAAAGAAATATTTTTTTGTGTGTGTAACCATTTTCAATTCTGTTATGATTTTAAAATACTCTCACATGTACATATTAATTCTTTCCTATAATCATGTCTTGTGGCAGTGAATTCAAAATAGTTAATTAGAGATTGCACAGAATTTTATTTTTGTACTGCTTTAATATACTGCCCCCTTTGTCTAAGAATGATGTGTTGAGAAGGATGCTTATTTTTTTTTTAATCTACATAAGTAACTATATAATTTCTTATTGAAAACATACTACTTTTCTGATCTCCTTGTACAGAAAAACCTCTGTCCCTTTATTGAGATGATTCATAGGAACTGAATTCAAAATTTTAAGTTGTGTTTAGACTGGGAATAGGACCCAAGGCACCAGACTTTGTTTCTGTTATTTAGAGTTTGCAAGATTCATGAATGCGTCAAATTATTGTTTCCCTTTGTTAACATCGAATTTAAAGTGCCAGTGTCTTATCTAATAGTCCAAGACTACAGTAAGTCCCAGTTGTTTCTGCACAAACTGAATCATGTTGTCACTTCAGGTTTTTTTCCTTCATGCTTCAGTCCCTTTTCTGAACCTGCTGTTATTTTTTCCCCAGACCTTTACTTGTGGTGAGAAACAATTAAAATAATTCAGTTTTGTACAATGAACTTCTGATGAATGTTGACTTCTAAACCTTGAAAAGAAATCAGAACATTGAATGTAAAAGATTACCATTTAAATTATTAGAGCATAATTTTTTTTAGTATAAAACTGCTGAACAATATTTGAAAAGGGGATAATAAGTGGAAAATAATTCCTATTATGGAGATCTCATAGGTCGGAACAACAGTTTAAGGGAACTGTGGAAATTTCTAGGGCTGGTGAGAGCTAAGATTCAACTAAACAAAGTAACCTGAAATTGGGAACTTACAGGAGTGGCAAATAAATTATCTTAATAAGGTCTATTTTATATTTAATTTCTTTAATTATATTCAAAATTCTAAGTAATACAACATGTGTCTGTGCTTTACATGTTTCATGAGGGCTACCATGTCAGAACAGATAAGACTGTAAGCATTGGGATGACTTCCACCTTTCCACTGGTACAAATGTATAGGTAAAGAGAACAGCCTCTTTTTCAGTGGGGGTTGCAACAGGAAATTACCTTAGTCTTGGTTCATAAAACCCTTTACTCAGGAATTGCGTTTATGTTTCATATTAATGTGTGGAAAAGCCTTCTTATTTGATTAATTAGTAGATTAATTATTACCTTGTTACCATTAGTCCCAGGGCAAGCATGAATCCCTGGATGATAGACATTCAATAAATTGCGAAAAAAAAGTAACCTACATTCTAAAATCTTTGCTGTCTGAATATAAAATATTGCCAATCTTATTATCCAGATTTTGTGCATTGAGGCACTTTTCAGTGGAAAGAGAGTGACACTTTCAGCGGAGGAACCTGAAAATTATATGGCTAACACTGCTAGGGTAGAAAAGTTGATGTCTTCCTACTGAGTGTCTAGTGGAAATATAGGGCACTTACATTTATTTCCTGTTTCTCAGCCATTAAAGTCAGGGTGAAAAATCATTGTTTTCTGTCTTGATAAATGAATTTGAGATTCAAACTTCCATGGTTACTTCTGAGTGATCTAAATCACATGATACTCTTTTCTCTGAAACAATGAGCTTTCTGATGTGAATGCCTTCAGAAAGTAAGGCTGCCACTTAACAACTTAAAAATTGATTTCTATACTGCTTTTCCTAATAAAACACAATTACACAAATTTACCTAATAAAACACAATTACACAAATTTACCAGAAAAATATATGAGTAGACCCAGAGTAAATAAATTTGATTAAGAATTAGAATATATGTTTATGGTTAACTTTGTTTCAGCATTCATAGAGTAATTTAAGGTAACTATACATGAACTAGCTTTGCTACTATAGGTTCCAAATCTTCTTCATTAGTTGCTATCAAAAATCCATTTTCCATTTTATATTGGTGCTTCAGATCACTAATACTAAATATATAATTGTGTGAACAAAATTATTCTTAGTCACAAGCTGGTATTTTCATAGATAAATCTGAATGGAAAACAGTCAACTGCCTAGTGCCATAATTATCATCCAAGAACAGGAAAACAGCAGATGAGAACAGTCACAAAAGTTGACACACTTTGGCTTAACTCATTTGACCATGCAAGCCTGGATACTTGGTACACTGAAGTCTAGTTTCCATAATACCCTTGAACCAAAAAAAAGTAATGAATACACCTCATTCTTTTTTCACTCTGCTTTTTTTTTATCCTGGTCTAAATTTAAACTGTCATCTTTAATAGATTTATTTGTATCAGTGTAAATGAAAAGCAAATTAGATCCTTTAAATGCATTCCTTGTTGGTTTTTCCCCTCTGCTGTAAGAGAGAACTTGCATTGCTGTATTGTTGTGCTTTTCTACTGATTTATCTCCATGTTGAAAAGTCTTTTCTCTACTAATATGAAATTCTTTCTCCACATTTTATTTAAATTGCCACATGCACTTGTTAAATAATTCTAGTCTGTTTGGGTTTTGTTGTTCTTTTCTTTTTCTTTCCATGGTGACTGATTGCCATCTGGGGGCTAACATGAGCCCACTATACTAATTTCACTTATTCTACACATTAACTGCTATTGTCTCCTGGGTCAGAGACAAATGTATGGATCCACTTTATCTCTCAGCTTACAGAACATCTAATACAGTGAGCCTTGTATTACGAAATGGCTACATCAGCCTCTAATTACTCAGCTCTACCCTGCGTTGAATGCTGGTGTACCTTGAGAAACAGCATGCAAAAGCACATTTGTTTAAGTCCTCAGATGGTTAACATTGTACATAACCTCCTCACAAATTACAGCCTCAGCTGCAGCACATCCATTAGTCTGGAAGAATGAAGATTCCCAAGCGGCCCTGGTGCCTTTCCCAATTCCCTTGCGACCCACCAATCCTCTCAGCGCTTTCTCTGCATGTAGGGAGTGTTCAGAGCTAATCAGGTCAATGATCATCTCACGGCTCAGGGGATATGACAGGAGCCTATCACAGCAGTTACAGGATCTTCCAGACCTGAGCACTCTTGCTGAGAATCTCGTGTTAAGAAACATTGCTTTGGTGCCTCTTCTCTCAGTCCCGACGAGCCTCTGAGGATTTCAGCTGATCTCTTTCTCTCTCTCTCCTCTAGACAGTGAGGAGTTCACTGAAAAAAAGGCAGAGCAGCATGCGGCTACCCGGAGGGTGTTGATTGAAACTTAGATTCTCCCCAATCGCTGTTGATTGGACTGATGCTCCAGCATTACCAGAGAAAATATTTCAATTAAGGTAAGTACTGCTTTATCTGGCTGCCTGCATCGTGCCGAATTTCTGCATGGAAAGTTCGAACTGAGTGAAGTGTCAGCCTGCACTGCAGCAAGGGAGCCCCGCGCCGCGCCGCGGGAGCAGGCTGGGGGCAGGACCGAGTGTCCCAGCCCGGAACACCTCTCCGGAGGGATTCGAGTTTTAAGCAGCATCTTATGAATGGTTGCCGTTTTCTCCGATCCTGTGATTCTATGAAGCTTAGAAAAAAAAAAAAAAAAAAAAAAAAAATTAAAATGCCCAAACCAACAAACAAAGAAGAAAAAAAAAAAAAAAAAAAATCGTTAGAAGCATGCAGAAGTGTGAGAAGGAAGGGAGGAGGTGCAAAGGCAAATGCACTTTTCCCCCTTGTGTATGTATCTGAGGAAGAACAGCAGCTGGAAAGCAAAAGTACATTATGGTAAAACATTATCCTGAATAAGGAGCATCATTCCTTCACCAGCAGGAACTCGTAGATGCAGGGCTTCAAAGTCCCATGCATTTAAATAAGACAATAAGGGATTCTTGAAATGTGAGTCAAGAATATGCATGCCAGCTTTCCAGGGTACCATCAGACTGAAGACTGTGACTGGCATGTGGAAGGAATGTTATGCTTGGAGGCTGATAGGATTTGGGTAGTTGTTTTTGTAGGATTAGCATTTCTTGTGCTTGTGTGGGAAGGAAAGGGTGAGTAGGGGTGCTGTTTCAATACAAGTGGCCAGAAATTTAAATTGATTGCTATGGGGTGAGAGTAGTGTTTGACTGAAGAGAGAGAGGATGCACTTTTTCATGGGCTGATAGAAAGTGAGACATATCAAAAGAAATAGACTGATGCTTGAAGATCTTTATCTGTAAGGAAAAAAGACAGTAGATGAGGGAGGTTGTCTTGAAAGATTAAGTGAGTAATAGGAAAATGTCAGAGATTTTTACGCAGCCTGGAGTTAGCTAGCCTTGTGGTCTATCCTGAAATGTCTAAAGTGAACTGACTTAGTCTCAGTCATGTCCCTGCTTGATGGCTGTGCTATCAGGGAATGTAATTAAGGAGCTTGTAAAGAGGCCAAACTTTTTAATACTGTAAGGGATGAAATTAATATCTGTTGTATTGAAAATGTCAGTTCTCTCTGTTGCCCTTAAAAATTGACACATTTTGTCTAACACTCCGTTGTAATAGAAAGAAAACATTAATAGAAAGTTACATGATTTCAAATCTTCATAGCTTTGACAGATGTATAACTTGTAGGCAGTTTACAAAAGTGTGAATTAATTGCACTGCCTGTTTTCAGCCAATGCTGTTTATTGTCGTTAAAGATCTCTATTGTTTATTATCATTTATTGTTGGAAATACAATTCATAGCACTATATCCTGCATTAAAAGCTCAGCTAATCAATATGGACCTGTACCTCTCAAGACTCTGCTCTGATCCACTCCTTCTCTCCACTTCATCACCTCACCACCTGCCCCCCCCCCCCCCTTGCTCCCAAAGGAAAGAAAAAGAAAAGGAAAAATTCAGGCAAATGTTGATTACATGCAGGTTACTTACTCCATTAGCTTTCTCAGTGAAAAATACCAAGACGTATTTCTTACAAAAACATTAGCATGGGGGGAAATGACCTAAGGTTTTGGGGGGATGTTTGAAGAATATTGACAGTTTTAACTGTCTATCTGTATATTCTCCTTCTTGAAAATTATTTTGGAAAGTAATATTTTTTATAGTGGTTACTCAATATGTCCACTGTTTTCTATGAAAAAAAGCTGGTTTTGGAAGTAGTTAGATGCACTGATCCTCATTTTGGTGTAGCACTTCATTTCTCATGTTATATTTACATGACATTTACTAAATGCCTGGATACTCCTCCCACCCAGAGATGCAGGTTGTCACCACGGTAGAAGTATTTTAATGCACATATAAGAATGCATTTTCAGTATAGTATTCATTGATATACATCAGAGTATTAATTATTTTAAAAAATCAAAGTACAATAACTTAACACACTTCAAAGAAAAAAATCAAGTGTAAAACAGTTGCAGTTGGAGACATCCAGGTTACATACATATAGCAGGAAGTTCCGTTCCAGTCTTTCACAAGGTCTGACTACAAACATTGTTTGACAGGATGGCTTTGTTCTCCTTTTGTTTCACAAAGCTGTTGCTGTAAGTAAAAATAAATAAATCACACTTTCATGGCAATGTGTCTGTGCACTTCTAAACAAGTCTTACGAATACCTCTCTATTATTATTTTACAAGATCACATGTTCTATCTGCTTGTAAGTGAAGAGTGCTTACTTTCTGGTGTGCCAGCCTCAGAGCTTTTGAGACATGACAGCTTACCAAACACAGGGAAATGCTTGCTTTTCTCATGTTTTGATAAAAACAGACAGTAATTCTATAATTATTTCCTGATCTTTTCCATTGGTGGGTTTTGAGCCTCTTCATATATAGCTATGATCCTAGAAGTGACCTCAACAATATGGGAAATAACATTCCTCTCATTAAACAAATAAATTGGGACATCTGACTTACTGAAGCTTTTCAGACTTGTAAAATGCAGGCAGACAGATTACACAGGAAGGCAGTATAGCCTAGTTCCCTTTCTTGAAGTTGTTTGTGTTTTTTTTAGTTTTTTTTTTTTTTTTTTACTCTAAGGCTGTATCAAATAGTATTAAATATATACCTATATGCAGAGTTCATCTTCATCATCTTCATTTCAAACATTTCTAGTTCTTTGAATGAGGTCAGTGTTAATTTTTTTTGCCTCAAGCTATGTCTCCTTATTACTGACAGCAGAGTATGATTACTATCTGGCCCAACTCCATTGAAAATTAGTGTTTGATACTAATGCTTTAATGTTTTACGAGCTTTTGAGGGAGATTCATTAAAAAGAGGTTTGGAAATGGGTAAAGGAAAGGGAGCTCTATGAAAACTGACATGCAACCAACCACAGACCAGTGAGGAACAGTCCTGCCAAAACAGGATAGTGTCATGTGAGAGGAAACAACTGTTAATGACTGTAGTTGATAATCCAGATAATGTAAAAGAAAGATATATTATTCTATATAATATATAATTTCAAGCGTATGGGGTGACAGTGAGATAGAACAAGCTTCAGGGGTTAATGAGTTTCCACAGTTTCCCTTCTTGAAGATATATGGGGAAATTGCTTTACCTGAAAAGGAGGCTTTTAAACTCTGCATTATTAACATGGGCTGAGGAACTAACATCAGCTTTCCTAGCAAGACCATTATGTCCCACCAGACTCTTGGTATATCTCTTTTGTTTGTTCTTTTCATAATCTATTTCCTGGATACTTATTCTTGCACCTCAGGGTAGCACCTTCCTCTTTGTGTAGTCTAATTTTCTTCCTAATTACATATATTTATTTTCATCCTTTTTCTCTTAACATTCCCTCGTTCTTTCCTGTTCTTCACTTGCCATGATTGTCTTCCTCCATTTGATGCTGCAGGGACATCACTTTTCACACTTAGCCCATCTGTGTAAATTTTTCATTTTTAATTGAAACAAAAACCCCACTGATGACACTCACAAGAATGGGATGTGTGCTCCAACAACTCTACCATCTCTTGATCCCCTTTTTCTCTAGTTTTGAATTGGTTTTGATTGTACATTTTTTGTGTTAGTTGCTGTATCTCACTGTACAGTAAGTAGCTAGCACAGTAAGACATGATTCATGAAAACAAACTGCAATGTTTAAGTCATCTACCTCAGGATGACATTGTTTTTGCAAAAGCATTGCAGTTAAAAAGAGGCAGAGATTACAATGTATATGTTATGCATTTATATTAAATGAGTAAGCTTCGAGCATATTTTCAGGGATGCGTATTTTCAAGCTGTTGTGAAAGTTGCACCTCCTGAATGACTTCTCATACTCTAATAAGTTGATATAGAGGCTAATGTAGTCTTTGCTATTACTTTTTCCTAGTTTCTCTTTTTATTGTGTCTTGCCATAGATAAGACAACATAGCATGTTAAAGAATGACTTTGAAGCACTATCTTATTTTGTGTTAACAGAACCTTTCACAAAGGTCCAGTTGTTTTTTAGAGGTGTAACTCATTAAAAGCAGTAGGTTTGGCATGTGTCACTGAATATTCGCTCAGGTAATTATTTTGTAGCAAAGCTTTGAGGTTGCAGTGCTCCTTTGGGTGAGACCAAGCTTCAGTCTGCTTTCTTGTTGAAACTTCAAGCCTGGTGATTTGAGTGGGGAAAAAATTTCCAGGTAGAAAAATTCTACATCAAAATGAAATACAAACCTACCTCACCATATTGATTACTGGAATTTATATTTAGCAGAGGTCAAAAACACAGGTTTTACAGTTTTGCTAATTTTGCAATGGATTGTTTAAAGATTCGCTTCTCATCACCAGATGGGAACTAAGAGAGTTCATGAGACTTGGTCAGATTACTTTAGGAGCAGCTGTGGTTCAGCTTCTGCCAACTGTATCACTTCAGCTTTGAGGGTGAAGAGTCTTCCTGTAAAGATCAGACTCGATGAGGCACACCAGTTTTGGACTGGAGGACCATCTTTCTGCTGCAGATGTCTCAGCTGTCAATATTTTTTAAGTCAATGACTGTGTTGGTTGGGATATGTATAATGTAAGCTTGTTTACTGTTTTGTGTTGCTGCAGAGTGGGATTTGGAATCCGTGGGTGTTGAAACCCATCTCTGTACTGTTGTACTGAATGGCCCAGACCTGGAACAATAGCTCAGATGCAAACATTTACGGTGATATTCTTAAGAAAAGCAAAGGTCTGAGATTAAAATAAGGAAGTAAGCACCTAATTCACAGTAAAATACTGTCCACCACATAATTTTAATATTGTATATTTACATACCAGAATTATGTGGTCTGTCAACTTTCGGAGTACAGTATATTTGGAACAGTCTCCAAAACTGATGATAAAGACTCAGTAAAATGACTTGGATGAATAGTTTTTGTTCCCACATTTAGGTGAGATTTATTATTATTTTCATGCATGCATTTACTCACTGACTGCATTAATACTTTGTCCAGCACACCAAGTACACTTACCAAATACCATGGTGACTGACTTGATGAGTAAAATGCTTGAAACAATTTTTTTCCCACTAAAGGTAAATAGGCATGCAAACCCATTCCTTTTTCAGAAAACAGACAAGACTTTTGACCTTTCTTGATCAACAAATGTACTTATGCACTGATCCCATAATCCAGCTTTTTGAATTGGGTCATTTGACCTAGAGTCTATAAGCATTAGGTAGGTTCCTGGCTGCCATTCTCTGTCAGCAGGTGCTAAGTGCAATTGTAAATGCAGACACACATTTGCTAAATACTTGTCTGTGTCCATTTATTAATTTCACAAAATTTTTGGTTTGTTTATTCAGTTCAAACACTACCTACAGGATGTGGTTTGACCTGGAGACCTAGATTCTGCCTTCCTTTCCCTTTTCATTATGTTCGTTCTGCAGTCCCCTTGGACCATTTATATAGTTAGTACAAAGTACATTTATTAACAACTTTGTTGGTATTCTATCCTCAGGCATATTGGCTCTGGGTGTGTGTTACACACTTCCATATATCTATTTTATACTAAGTTTAATGTATAATCTAAATGAAAAAAAAAAAAAAAATCCAAAACTCCATTCAATGGTTCATTTTTCCCATTTAAGACAATGCTTCAAATAACATATTTAACAATATTGTTAAATGGAAAATTTAATTACAGATTTCTAAAAATACTTCTATCAGGAAGAAAAGCTAGAAATTAGTATTTCTTTACTATATTTTTATTGTCTTGAACAGTCTGAGCAGAACTTTACTCAGTACTTCTGCTAGGAATTTGACGATGAAGCCATTCTGCGAAATCTAAGTTAATTCAAATTTATTACAAGAGGTTTCTATAAAAACTGTTCAAGTAATATTTCATTAATTAAATTGGGATAATAATTATATAACAAAATGAAAAGCCCTTGCCTTTCCATTTAGGAGTATGCTTGCTTGTTAAGTGCCTTTTCAATTCTCTCTAAAATATTAATATTATTCATGGTACTTGGTTGCCATCATTGTACATATATAACTATATCTCTTAAAAAAGGTTTCATTTACTGTCACAAAGAGCACTTTTTATTCCTTTGCTACATAAATAGTAATAATTTGGGGCAAAAGTTAACATACCCAGTGTAGATCTATCTCACTGTAACTCCAAACAGATGTTAACAAGTCCTGATTTATACTATTATAAGAAAAGAAGGAAAAAAGAAGCCTTTTGCCTTTAAATAAGGGTCCTGACTGATGAGCAGATCTCTCAGTAGAGCTGTTTCATATTTTCATGATGAAAATAGTCTGAAGTTCTCTTGTTTGATGTTTATTTCTTTTTAAAATCTGACCTCCTAGATAGTCACACGCAGCTTTTCTATAAACCAGAGCGTTTTGTAATTTGTGTCTTCCTCCTCTGAACTGCTACTTGAAGGACAATGTGTAAAAAAAACATAAAGCAAGAACATGTGGTATACCTGGATTCTATTTGAAGGAGTGCATATGTCAGAATAAATGCAGAGCATGAGAGGTGGTGTTGAAAAGGTAAGTGCTGATAAGGAAAACACTCAAATTAATTTGCTAATTAAAATACTTTTTAAAGAGCATTACTTGCCTCTGATGTATTTGTAATTCAGTGTAAAAATTGCTATCCCATTTTTTTGGTCCTTGCTGCATATAAATCTAATAAAATTTTCAGACACCATCACTTTCTTCTGCATTCGTCCTCATCTCTCCTCATCTCATTCCTATCCTCCTCTTTTTATTATTATTTGTAAATGACCTTCGTTAATGCACAGAATGCGTAAGCAACTATTTCAGGTGCATCAGTGGACTTCAATCCCACTCTGCATTACCCATCAGATGCAGCACATAGCAATTACCTGTCACTCCTTTTCACCCTCAGAGCCAAAATTCATCTGTCAAGGACATATTTGAGTTCCAGCAGCCATGAATGTGAGTAATGCTAGGCTAGATGCAGAGGAGGTAATATGTATGGCAGGATGGAGGAGAGTCATCAGGGCAAGCAATTGAATGATTTTAATAGTTAAAGAGAAAAAAACCCACAAACAACCCTCCCCCAAAACAATAAACAAACAAACAAACAAACAAAAAAAACACCCCAAAAACCCCACAGGAAATATTAGTAAGTAGCCAAATTTTTTTTTTGTATGGGGTGCTTTTTGGTCTGGTAGAAGTATTTTTCTCCAAGCCTGTTATTTAAACTATGTGGGGTTGTTTGTTTATTTGGTTTGAATATTTTTTTTTCTTAATTTTGCCTGGAACTGCCTGTAGCATTATCTTTCAACAAACAATGGGAATTTTTTGCAAATATTTTCTAAAGGTCACTCTTTTTTCATCAACTGACTTTCTCTGTAATAATTGTATGACATTTTTTTGCCTTATTTGTGGTCAAAGAGCATGAATACTTTAAATAGAAAACCCACACCCTTAACTGTCTCTCTAAATGTTGCTGTTACAGTTCTGTAACTGTAACTGGCTGGAAGGAGGGTGCTGAACAACCAGAATTACCATTCACTTCTCATTATCTAGTGGCCATACAATGCTTTTTGTTGTTGTTGTTTAGGGATGCTAATTCAACTAAAAATAGCAAGGCGCTATGTTTAAATTTTCTCTTGAGTGGAAGGTCTCACAACTTTTGCTAAATATGTCTTCTGTCCAGTCAAGGTATGAACGAAGTTCATGTTCACAACCCTAATGACAGATCGTGATTTTAACTAACAGCTGAGATTTAATAAATCTAACTTGATATAATCTCACTTATTTGATAAAGAGCAGTTGGAGCTTGTTACCATGCACCCTATTTTAGCGCAAGTTCTTGGTTTGCCCAGCCAAAACACAAGTGGACCTACCTAAAATATTTTGAATGCAGTGTTTAGATGCATCAGCCATATCTTTTTCTACCAGTTCTTTTTTAGGTTCTCTTTGGGCAAATACCATGGTAGAGACATAGTTTATTATCATTTCAAAGC
Organism: Sitta carolinensis; assembly: GCA_032173965.1. Lineage (NCBI taxonomy): Eukaryota > Metazoa > Chordata > Aves > Passeriformes > Sittidae > Sitta > Sitta carolinensis. Next base: position 75,762,924 of record CM063284.1, read on the forward strand.
ATACTTTGGGATATTTGGGATCATTCTTTGACTCCATTTCAAAGCATACTTTGGGATATTTGGGATCATTCTTTGAATCATTGCTTCTTTGTGCCTGTATGTCTTGTGCAAAAAATTATTAAGGAAATAAAGGTCTTGTGTCGTATAAAATTTTAAAGTGTACAGGTGCTGGAGGTTATGTCTATGTGCATTGTGAGGTTCACCTGCTCATCTTGTTTTCAAATTTTAATTTTGAGGAAAAATGGTCTGATATTACTGATTTCCATAGTTAAGCTAGCCATTTAGGAGTCAGTCTTCTAAAGTTTCTGAGAACATTTCGCCGTCACCAGTAAAAGTAAACAACTGTATTTGTTTTGGAAAATGTCTCCTTCATACCTCTTTAGTGCTAATCTCCTCAGATAAAAATTGCATTTCTTGCAAAGAAACAGAACTTGAGTCAAATGGGTTTAGTTTTCATGGGATATGTAAATATATATTTTTTTAATGTGCACTTCATAAGGCATAAATGTGATGTTTTAAATAGCTTGTCAGGGAAAAGAAGTGAGTTTTAATGCAAATCTATGAAATAGATGCTCTTTAGTAGCATCAATACCCCTGAAGGCAAACATTTGAAAAGGCAGAGAGCACCATAATGCCAAGATAAATGTTCTGAGTAGGGTAGAAGGCAAAATGTAATACAAGTAAATAGAGAAATAATTCCTGTCAAAAAAGAAAGTATTAGTAATCAAAATTATTGTTCTATTTTTCAGTTTATTTGCAAATCTTTAATGAGGCATTGAGGTTATTTTAATATTAAGGGGTTTTTTTCCCTCTTTAATTACTTTTAAAACATTTTAAAACATTTTCTTTTTATTCTGAAAATAATTAGGAATACAAATGAAATACATAATATGTATTTTCTTTATTATGCAAAATTCTATTGCTCTGTTACTGAAACAAAACACAGCCACAGAAATGAAAACTAATTCTAAGTAATCATTTGAAGTACCACTTTATAATTCTTTATGAGAGTATTATCCCATGTATGTTGGAGTTTGATATTTTAAAATTGCAAAACTTCTCAAGCTCTCTGTGAAACCAACTGTTATTTGATAATCATTTGCAAGAGTTTTGTAATTGGATAATCTTATTCATTCCTCTTTTAGGCATTAAACTATGTTTTATGGAAGGTATTGTGAAAGGACTACTCTGGTATTATAACCTAGCTTTAATTTCATTAAAAAGGTTATCATGTTTATGAACCTCACAACTGAAAGAAGTTTTAGTCTGCTCAGTACGTTGCCTCATAGTTAAAAACCTACAGCAACAGAAGTATCTGGCAAGCTCTGGTTTACAGAGCAGGTAAAAAATTTTTCAGAAGAATCAACCTTTCAGAAGCATTAACCTTCTATTATTTCATCAGGAGCTGGATCAGGCTATGCCTGTGAAGTGAATATGATTGATAGAATTAGAAAATCTAATTGAGCAGGTAGGTTTGATAAGCGCTCATGAGAGCTTAGAAGTTTCATGGAATGTCTAAACAGAGTATTAGAACTATTAAGTCTTGATTTCTACTGCACCCTTATATGTGGGATTGCAGTGTCATTCTGTGGCCAGGATGCTGAGTAATAGACAAATTCCTGCTTCAGTTATTAACCAAAGAAGGTCCAAGTGTAGGACAGTGCAGCACCTCTGACTGAGATTAGGTGAGAATGTGATTACTTATTTGATGCCATCAAGAGTTGCTGAGCTTTGTGTCTTGGACAAATTGAAGTTTCTAAGTACTTGTGGCAGGTTGAACTAGGCTGGACACCGTGTGCCCACAAAATCTCACTATTACTCCCCAGTTGGACTGTGAAGAGAAAATAAGATAAAAAAAAAACAAGCCTTAGGTTGAGATTAGGCAGTTTGCTAAAGAAAAAGTGAAAGTTTTCATGTGTACCACCAAAGAAAAAGAAAATGTTTACTCTCTACTTCCCACCAGCAAGCGATGTCCAGGCCACTTTCAATATAACAACTGCTCTGGGAAGCGAACATTGCAAATGTATAAATAAATATATAAATACCCCCCTTTCACCATCTTTCCTTAGCTTTTATATCTGAGCAATGTCATGTGGCATGGAATACCCCTTCAGTTAATTTTGGTCAGCTGGCCTGGTTGTGTCCCCTTCCAGGATCTTGCTCACTCCCAGCCTCTTGATTTGGGGATTGCTGAGAGACAGCACTGATGCTGTGCCAGCACTGCTCAGCAGTACCCAAAACTCTGGTGTGTTATCAACAACTTTACAGCCACCAATGCAGAGCACAGCTCTGTGAGGGCTACTGTGGGAAAATGAACTCTGGCTCAGCTAGACTCAATACAGTACTGAAATTATTGTTGTTCCCTGCCAAAATTCCTTTGCCTTTAAATAAAAAATGCCCATATAGATGTTTCTGTTCCCAGCTTTTGGAGAGTTCTCCACCTGACCAATATAAAAGTCAAGAGGCTGTTTCCTTTTTTCATTTATCCCAACCCAGGAAACCTAGGGTAGTGGGTTAATATACTAACCACTGCTTTCTGGATGTTATTTTCTCTCCACAGGTCCTTAGCACCATTTTCCCTTTCCTGTTCCTAAGGAAGTAATGAGTTACTGTCTCAAGACCTAGTTCAGATTTTTACAAGAGCTTGACTTGAGATCACAAATTGCTATAATGTCAGATACTAATCCCAGGGATTATCATAGGCATAAATGGAAGCATTCTTAGTCTAGATTAAGGAATTGGGGGGGGGGGGGGAAGAGTTATTGTGGTTATATGTCTTCTTGAATGTGGAAGCAGTATATTTATTTTCAATAACAGTGGTAGACACTAATTACAGCCTTTGCTCATTCCTGCCTCCAGAGAACTGAACTGCTGCTGTTTTAGGGAAGGCTGAGCTGCTACTGGCTGCTGCCATTTAACACTTAGGGTCCTTTGAAAGGTTTGTGAACTAATTCTCCTTTCTTTTTCTTGCTTCTTTGATTTTCCTGATGAATATGTTCCTGAAATGCCATTTAAAGCACATTCAGATATCTGTGCAAATAATATCTTTTAAACACCTGGAGGAGACCAGCAAACATAAATCATTAGTTCAAGAGATTCTGTCTTCAACAAATTCCCCCTCCTCCCCATGTATGCACTTGATTAAACAGCAGTTAATATGTATTTATAAATTATGATTCTTCTTAATATTCCTGTGCAGCTATATTGTTTTTATCCTATTTTTCTCAGTCTTCCTAATGCCAAAGAATGAATATTTAACTAGAGTTGATTTTTACTATCAAGAACAAGAGAGTTCCTATTGCGTGTATATGTCAGTAATTGTCTCTGAGAAAAGGAAGTGGCATTTCTGTGAGCATGCGTATGCATGAACATCTTGCTTTTGTATATTACTGTCAGAACATTGTTTAAAATTAGTGTAATACCCACAGTGTGAGATGTTGGCATATTCATCCAGTCTTTACACACTTTGTATGCCCTCAAGCTCTGATTAGACATTACATAATGATTTTCAATTTTTAATTTTTCATTTTCTGTTATTTCTTCTCTCTAAAATCAGATGCTCCGCTATTCTTTCCAAGTACTACTGTTGCCATCTTCCCAGGACAGGCAGGCTTCTTACTTAAAAGACTCTTCCTTTCCCCTCGGCTATATTCCTTTACTTAACTGTAACCCCTCAGCACCTACTTTAGAACAGACACCAAGTTAAAGGAATAAAAGAGGATATGTCGGATCAGCTCATCCTAAAGATCTTCTATATTACACTATCCAAGTATGTTGACATACTGTTCTTAAAAATCTTTCTTCATTCTTGTATATGGCTTTTCTACATTTGTGGCTTTAATAAAGGGATCCATATAACGGTAAATAGAATGAAAGAAAAAAACCCACAGTCCAATTGTGCAGTATAAGTTTTAAAAATCAGAGCAAAAACAGCCCTTTAAAATGCAATTAATATTATTGGCAAAATACGTTTTTATTCCACTGTTTAGAAGGCTGATGGATTTGCAGGACCCAAAGAAATAAGACCTTTGCAGAATAGTCCAAAAGAGAATATAATGGTACAATAGAAGGATTAATTGTGAAAGTAATCATGTTAGTTTTCTAATTATTCAAATCTTAATTACAACTGTGTTGGCCCAATTAGTTCAAAACACAAGGCTAATGTAAGGGTTGGGTGGATACTCAGCATCTGTGCATAAGTAAGAGGCATCTGTTGCCAAGTGGTGGAGCGATAGAAAGCGTCAACTCACCAGCTGTGAAGTCAACAAAGCTTTTAAAAACTAAATTTGAGCCAACACAATGATTTAACACCCTTGGGAGTGTGTAACGCTTATCACACATGTATACTTTAGCTAGTTGTGGGACCTAGTGGGACTGAAATATAAAGCAACTATGCATATTTAAGTCTTTGCCTGTTTTTTAAACAATATCCTGCTTGACAGGGATATGCAGTAGGAATCTGACAGTAACATTTCTGCCCTTCAGTGCTGCAGTGGTGTTTCGTTGTCTCATCTTTTTTTTTTTTTTTTTCTTGGACAATCTAGAGAACAAAATATTGCTAAAGCGTTCAGAATATGTGGTGCCTTAAGATTTTGCAGCATTTTACAAGTATTGCATGCAAACAGAAGAATAGAAACTAATGAAATATTAAGAGGAATTTCTTGTTTAAAAAGTGCTGTCTTTTCTTTCCTGGTACCAGTTTTATAGGAAAATGTGGCCATGTTAAATGTCCGTTGTACCTTGTACTTTATTGTTATCAATTCCAGAAAGACAGGATTTTTATGATTCTGACTATTGATACTGATCTTAGTAATTTCTTGTATTGCCTAGAGAGGCTGAGGATATTAATAGTGTTGCTAACTTTACAATGGTATGTTTAATATTTATGCATTATTAACATTTAATAGTAACGTGTAAACTTTGGTGAAAGATAATCAATTGGCAGCAAGAACAGAAGAAGGTGAACATTAAAACCTAAGATGGAATTATATTGAACGCTAATGCATTCACTTATGACCTACTTCTGAATCCTATGGATCCTTTGTCAGGGATTTAATTTGCATTACTTTCAAGTTTTTATTTATTCACATATCACAAAGTATAGATTGAGGAGTATTTAGATTCATTATAGTCTGATAATGTTGTTAATTTACATGAAATGCATAGAGTTTTGTATTCTACTGCAGTGTAATAGAAAATGAGCTCAACTTCAAAGATTGCCTTCACAAGACTTTTATATTACATTAAAATAAAATTAAACTGAGTTATAGGGCATTTCAAGCATTCTGGGTCCAGATCTCTTTATTTACAAATTACAAGGAGAGAAAGGTTTTTATTTCCTTTGTGTTTGAGCCAATATCCCTTTTAAGGTATCGTTTGCGCTTTAATACAGAACCTTTTGCTTTAAAAAAGAAAAAGAAAAGTCTATGCCTGTGTGGCAATGCTTGATCTGTTCTATTAAAGCAGCAATCCAGCTGGACCACAAAAGCCAAGGAACTCAACCTACTTCTATAAAAATATCTATAAATTAACTATAAATAAAATATATACTTCTGAAGAAATGCAATGAAGTATAAACTTCATTAGCTGTAAACTGAGCACTTTGGTGACTTGGAAAGCATTTTTTAAAAACTTGCAACTAATTTAGGTGTTTTAACATCTGCATAGTCACAGAACAAATTCAGCAGTTCTTCACATTGTACTGAAATTTGTGTATAATTGTGTATGCAGTGATGTAATGAAATAGAAAGTAGTACTACATTACATTTTGCTCAGATTAGCTGACCAATTTGCTTATGATTGCAAGACTTCATCTGAAGCTCCTGGAATATCCAATGCTGCCACATCCACCCATGAGTCATCAGTGCCATGTGTCTGACTATAGTATTGTTGTGAATGGGAAGGAGAGGGAACATAGTGAGACACACCACAATTAATTACATGTGCTCTAGAGCTTTGGATTTCAGATTCCTGTTGCATTTTGTGCCTGTATTTCACCTGCAAAATGTTCTTTCCATTTAAATCATATTGACACTGTGAATAGCATGTGTATACTTTAACTAAACAACTTACCAATTCAAGTGGGCTGCCTCAGCTGTAAGGCATGAACTCAGAAGTGATAAAGCATGGCACTGCTTCAGTAAAATGGAATAAGAAATCATTTTGACAGAGCTTAGATCTTGGTCTGGGCTGTTGAATGAGTTTGGTTGCGGGATTTATTATTTCCCCCCTGCCTGCCCCTTTCCTTTCAAGGTCAATATTCCTTATTTTTTGTAGAGCACATCTTACATTGTACAGAAAGAAATGCAACCTATCTGGGTTAATGCTTTTAGGGTCAAAGTGGACTCCTGAATGCAAGGAAACAGCACCTGAGAAATAGTGTTCATAGTCACGCCATGAAGACAAACTATGACTGAACATCAGATGATCAGACTGCATAGTTTTACTAGGAGCATGTTATGAAGGATTTTGAAAGCAAGTATTTTAGTTTATAAGTAAAGGAAATACTCTCTTGTTTAACTCAACAGCATGGAATTAAGAGAATGGAAGTGCTGTGATCACAGAATATCTTGTATTGTCTGAAAACTTATTCTTGTTTATTGGGTCTGAAGACATCTTTAAAATAGCAAATTTTGGCAGTAAAAATTAGAAATAATACCTTTTTCTTTTTGTTCATTTCCTAAACTATCATTTACTAATGCAGGAAACATTGTAAAAGTGAGAAGCAATGATTTTTTTTGAAAATAACTTGACATTTGCCTATGATAAGAATGAAATTTTAAAATGTTTAATCTACAGTGTTGAGGATGACTGACTGTAGAATGTCTGTAAGACTAGTTCATCTTTTTTGAAGCTCTCACAGGTCCTGTAAGAAGCAAATCTATGCTTCTTTAATCACAAAGGGAGATAATGCTTTCTTTACTGCTCTTCTATCCTACATGATAAAACAATGGTAAAGCATCAGTCTCATGTAAACTAGAATAACTTTATCTAATCTTCCACCCAGTACAACTTCTTGTGTTGTATACATTTACATAAATACCATATTTTTGGGGTAAAAAATGTGGCAAGTTAGAGCTTGTCTCAAAATTAAACTATATTCAGTGGATAGCAAATTTAAAATTTTTCTTTGTGATAAAATACTGAATTTTACTTAAAACTAATGAGGTACAATATAGTAGACAGACCATTTAATCTGACAATCATTTCAGTAAGATGGTATTTCTTTAAAAAATTTCTGCCACAGCCAAAGGATTGCTCTATCATAATTTTATTCTATTATATTCAAATCGCCGTTTTTTGTAGGGCTTTCTTTATGAAGACCATTTGGGTTATATTAGCAGTTGCAGTTTGAAAATGTACCTTAAAACTTCATGCAGCATACAAACTCTTACAAATATATGTCTCAAACATACCAACTAAATCAAATTACTTCAGACAGGTTATTCCATAATATTGTAAGTTTCCATAAAAACAGCTAATGTCAGTATCTGTCTCATAGAATCACATCAGCATATTCTGCCACTTCAAATTGAATTGTTATAGTATGGTAAGTGAAAGAAATTATAAAATGTCTAGCGTGTCTAGACATACTACTTATATCTCATCATTGAAAGCTGTTCAAGCTGAGGTCAATGACATGTGCTGGGACGATTACTTAAATAAGTTTTATCAAGTGTACTAACTTTGGAGTAGCGATTAATTTTAAATTATACCATAAAACAAGATTATCATATTTTGATTCAGTGAAACATTTGTAATATTGATTTCAATGATACTGGATCAAGATCTGATACTCTCACTTTCAAAAAGAAAGTAAAACTAAGGAGAAGCTGTCTTTGTAGTATATCTTGACAACATCTCACTGCTTGATATGTTGATCGGTGTCACAATTACTTCTATGAAGCAAAAAGTCATTAAAAAAGCTATGAATTCTTGAAAATTTAAAGGTATTAGGAGGCTGTGTACTTTTTTTTGTTTATGACAATTGTTTTGTATTGTTTTGCAGCTGAGTTTTTCCCACTGAAAACCTTGAGACATGAGCATACAAATACAGACAGCATACAGTGATAAAAACAGCATGAAGCTTTTAGTGTAAAAGATAATTTTCCTGGGGAAAAAAAGAATTTTCTAACCATGGCAGAGACATAAGCTTCTATTGTAGTTGGTGTAGACTATTTTATGTCAATTAATTTCAACTTCTACAATGTGTGATCACTAAGAAGAAACTGGTTTTACAGTGTCCTGCGCAAAAGTTCAGTAGGTGTTTAATCCTCATGTAATCTGTATTAAAATAGAGAAAGTGGTCAGAAAACAGTAGAAGTGAGGTGATGATTTACCCATTATGCAAGGATGAAGACAATGTATATCATCCTGTATGCCATGCCCCAGCAAAAATTCTCTTTTTACTATTGCTTTACTGAGCTGAGTTTTTTTCTTCAGACTCCTTCAGGACAGGAAAAAGTCAGACATGAGATAGCATTAATCCAGTTTTACAGAGAAAGAAAATTACAGTGCTTATTCTCTCTGAGACTCATTATATTCCAGAAGACATGTGGAAGCAGGTGCTATTCTTTCCTGTACAAAAATCAAGATCTGAATATGGTATGAAGGACGCTGATAATTTTTTTATACTCCTGTAATTTTCAATGCATTAAGCAAAGATTCTCCATCCTCTCTGTATGACTATAACTGCAGTAAATTTAATAACTTGATTTGAATTCATTATATGTGAAGCTGTTACTGCAAGGGACATTTCTTAACCTTATAAGTTTTCATGAAAAAATAACATACTGGACATCAATCTGTTTATTCCACTGTTCCTATAAACATTAATTTTTGCAATTTAATGTGAATAAATAGTTTATTGACACTGTAAATCAAATGGTTTATATAATGCTTGTGGTAATCATTTGCCATAACTTTTTCTGTGTTCTTATTAATACAAGTCCTCATCATTTTTAGTATGTCTTCAATTTCTAGCTTCTCCACCTACTTGCTTACTTCAGAATATATTACAGAGAATTCCAACTGCTAGTTCTAACTTCCTCATACTCATAAGAATTCTGTTAGAATTATAAAGTGAACATAAGAACTGTACTATCAGCTGGATTTTTTTACCGGGTATTTAGGACTAATTCAAGTCCCAGTGATGTGAACCTGAGTTTTCTTACTGACTTCCCAGTGGGGTGGACTAAGCTCTTAGGCAGTGCTTCTAACTCTGGTTCTCTAATGCCTAGTGCAGTAACCAGGAAAAACTAAAGCATATCTCAGTTATTAACCAAACTCAACCAACTCAATAAATTAACTATACTCAACACCAGAGTTGGAGTAACTCCAAATGTATCAATCAAGAGGGAAGAGATAGTAATTGCAGCTCATGGTTCCATTTTTCATAATGAAAAAGAAATAAATTATTAAATTATTAAAATTGGCAAATAAGCTAGCATTATTCATCCCCTATTTTTAAATTACATTTTAGAAAAAAAAAATTAGTGGTCACCATAACAGACAATAAAGTAATCAAAGTACAAACCTACACTCCTTTATACCGTTTCTTAATTTTAGACCCTCTTAACTTGAAATCCCATAATGTTCCCTTATTTTGATGTGACAGCAACTTGCTGTCTTTCTTTTTGATAAGAATGAGAGGGAAATAGATGAGTAAGGTTTTTCATGAAATGACTCTGTATGTCACTTCCACACTCACAGCTTAAACTTAGTCTTGCAGGTAGCCAGAAAATGATTCCTACTTAACCACAAGAGCAGAGTTGAAAAAAAAAAAAAAAAAAAAAAAAAAAAAAAAAAAAGAACTGTGGTAACATGTTGTCAGTTTTAGCAGTAAGCAAGTGTAAATTTCCTTAGTGCATTTAACTTTAAAAATTCAAATCTAAAATTTGACACCATGGTTCCCCACTCCTTTAGGAACATAAAATAAAGGACTCTATGAAGTGACAGGCACTAGCTTCCTCTGTCAGACAATAGCAATGAAGTTTCAGTGATCTTTGTTTACTTTAAAGAGGTATATTTGAACTGCAGTGTGATAACAGAATTCCCTCCTTATGTCACACTTAAATTTGCAAGGCCATTGCCAAAAGTAAGAACACAGAAATCTGAAGCCTATCCTATAAAAGGGGTGATGATCCTATTCATATTTAGGCAGGCAAACAAAGCAATTATATAAGCTAGCCCCTAAGACCTCTGTAGCTTTACTCAAGGCATCTGCTGTACTCCCATATCTTCTTCAAGAAACATACAAAGGAAATCAAGAATCGTTATTTTTCTTTTATTCACCAGTTAAGTGTTGTGCTAAGACAAATGAATTAATTTGTTTTCTACATAATCTCAAGGGAGCAGACAGAGGATCAGATCTATATCCCAGACTTTGATTGGAGAATTCTAGGTTCTCATAAGCAAAATGTTAAGAGACAGAATTAGGTCTCAGTCTTTCTGAAACATGTAGTACCAGTTGCCTATATAGTTTTGGAACACTTCATCTGGAAGAGACTAGAAAGAAAAAGTTTATTCCTGTGTGAAAAATGCCATATAATTTCTTCCAACTGCCTTTTGGAATTGAAAATTCAGGAACTTAAAGCTTTCCAGAGCTTAATGGGGAGTTTCTGTCAAAGGTATCTCGAAATGGCAGAGGAAGAACAACAGATTTCCAGAGATGATATGCTTCTATGAAAAGTATGGACTTCACTGCTGACCCTGCCTGAAGATAGAGTTGAGCATGAGGAGTCTAAGAAGGGTCTCTGAGACACACTTCAAAAAGAACCCAAATTTTTAGGTTGGCCAAGTGTTCCACAGTCATCTGTTTGACTTTTCCAATTCCTGAATTTGGAAGAGATTTTTTGTGATAGAAGTGTAGCTGCATAGAATAGCTAGCCAAGAACATGTCCATGCCTTTCCAAAGCAAGACAAAATACATGAGCTTGTATGAAAAGAAACATTTGCATATGTACCTTAAATGAAAGTTCATTTTTTTTTATCTGATGCATGTAAGGAAATTCACAAAATACAGGGCTTTTTGAAATACATTGACACATTTAACCAACAAAAAGACTTCTGCTATTACATTTGGTTTCATGAACATATGAATATCTATGGATTGCTGATAATTCATTCACTCTGTAACACAATTTTAAAATTATTATTGTCAAAGGTCCAAACACAGATATATGTCAAGGGACAAAATATATTCAAGCAGACAAAATATCCAGTGAAAATGTTCTTTAAAAGGACTAACAATTACTTAATTTCAGTTTTCCTGAAATATATTGTCTGCATTTCTTTTTGTATTTAATTTGCCTTTTGTGCTTTAAAAACATTAAACTGTCATGGTGAGAGCTGTAGATTTGATACTAATAAAGAGGGTTTTTTTCCAAAAATGTGAAAATAATTAGCATGATATCCATCATCTGGCAGGCATCAAGAAATTATGCAGGTAGAAATGATAGAATCAGAATCATTAAGGTTGGAAAAGGCCATTAAGATCATCAAGTCCAACTACAAACCTTACACTGCCACTAAATCATGGCCCAAAGTTCTACATCTACATAACTTTTAAACACGTCCAGTGATGGTGACTCCATCGTTTCCCCGGGTAGCCTGTTCCAGTGCATGACAGCACTTGCCATGAATAATTTTTTCCCTCATCTCCAAACAAACCCTCTTTTGATACAACTTGAAGCCATTTCCTCTTCCTCTACCACTTGATACTTGGAAGAACTACCCTTAAGGTAGTTGTAAGAAGTGTTAAGTTTCCTGAACCTCCTTTTCTCTAGGGTAAACAGTAAACAACCCCAGCTCCCTCATCCACTCCTTACAAGGTTTGTATTCCCTATCCTCCCCCAGCACTGTTGCCATTCTCTGGAAGTGCTCCAATGCCTCAATTTCTTTCTTGCTGTGAGGATTCCAGAACAGAGCACAGGATTGGAGGTGTGGCCTTACCTTGCTGAGTACAGGGGGACAATCACTGCCCTGGTCCTGCTGGCCACACTACTACTGATACAGGCCAGGATGCCATTGGCCTTTTTGGCTAGCTGGGCACATGCTGGCTCATGTTCATGTGGTGGTCAACCAGCACTTCAGGTACTTTCCTGCTGGGCAGCTTTCCAGTCACTCTTCCCCCAGCCTGTAGTGCTGCTACAGGGAGTTGCTGTGACCCAAGTGCAGGACCCAACCCAATTGCAGGACCCAGCACTTACTGAACCTCATACAAATGGCCTTGTCCCATTGATCCACCTGTCCAGATCCCTCTGCAGAACCTTCCAGCAGATCAACACTGCTGCCCAAATCGGTGTCACCTGCAAATGACTGAGGGTGCACTCAATCCCCTCATCCATGTTCTAGATGAAGATACTAAACAGGACTAACCCTAAAACTGAGCCCTCAGGAACTCCGCTAGTGATCTCACCACTGGCTGGATGTAAACCCTTTCACCAGTGTTTTTCAGGCTCAGCCATCCAACCAATTTTCAACCCAGCAAACTGTGGACCTGTCCAACTCCTGAGTAGCCACTTTCTCCAGGAGAATTCTGTGGGAGACAGCGTCAAAGGATTTGCTAAAATCCAGGTAGAAAACATCCAGAGCCTTTCCCTCATCCACTAAGGGTCTTGAATTGCCATGGAAAGGAGTTCTGTTTGGTCAAACAGATCCTGCCTTTTCTAAACCCCTGCTGTCTAGGCCTGAACATCTGGTTGTTCTGTGTATGTCATGTGCTATCATTCAAGATGATCTGCTCCATTCCTTTTAGGGATATTGAAATCACACTGACAGGTCTGTAGTTCCCCAGATCCTCCTCCCAACACTTTTTATAGATGGGCATCACACTGGCCAAATTGCAGTCCACTGGGACCTCCCAGTTAACCAAGACCATGATGGAAAGTGGTTTGGTGAGCACTTCTGCCAACTTCTTAAGTACCTTTGGGTGGATTCTACCCAGCCCCTTGGACTTCTGCGTGACTAAGTGGTATAGCAGGTCACTGTCCTGTGTTATGTGCCTTCATTCTGCTCCCCACGCCTGTTTTCCAGCTCAGGTACCCAGAGAACAAATGGTTAAATTTACCATACAAAGTGAGGCAAAGAAGTACCATTAAATACCTCAGACATTTGCTCATCTTTTGTCATTATATGTCCTCTTCCATCCAATGGAGGATCTCCTTATCCCTCCTTTTGTTGCTGATGTATTGATAGAAACATTTTTAACAGTAGCCAGATTTAAGTTCCAGGTGGGTTTTGACTCTTCTAATTTTCCCTCTGAACAACCTCACAGTATTCTTTAAGTCCTCCAGAATTGCCTGTCTCTTTTCCCAAAGGTCCTAAACCTAGAATTTAAACATTCATGTAGGGTTAATCAAGAGCCATGGTAAGCAGTTGTTTGGATCAGCACTTTCTATCAAAAGTATGATAGGTGTTGGTAGCAATTAAGCTACAATTCACTGTCAAGCTTTATTATGTTGTGATGGAAGATTCTGATTTTTTTTTTTTCATTTAGTATCGACAAATCTTTTTGTTGGTATGATTGTGAATGTGTAATTACTTGAATAGCAAATGCAGTAAAGAACATCTGGTGTACAGATTGGAAGGTAGTAATGCATTAGAATTGAGAAATTGTAGATCACTTAGACTTGAAATTGTTCTAATGTAAATTTTTATTTTCCTTTTTATCAGAAATTATAAACTATTTCTTTATTTCACCCATATTATCTTTAAATGAAATGCCTGCAGGTTTTTTCATATCTGAAATTCCCAGGGTTATTTTCATAGTTGTTCATAAACTACAACTTGTGCTTGTTGTTGTACGGTTCTTTAACCAAAAAGGCTTCCAAGCCTATTTAATCTTGTACTGAGGAATACAGTAACTTTACTGACATGCTTAATTTAAAGCCACACATAAGTGATTTGCTAGTAAAAGGTATGTGAACATATGGACCTGCATAGCTTTCCAGTTCACAATTTCAATATGAAACTGCTCTGAAAAAAGTGTGTTCTCTCTTAACAGAGAAAGAAAAGTTATAAAAATATTTCCTTTTCTACCTTGTGCCATCACAGCATGACTTCAGTTGGTGATGAGTAGCTGCACCTTTCTCTAAAGTCTGTTTCGTAACTGCAAGCACTACATAACTGTATCAATGTTTTTTATTTACTGGTTTTGTCTTTTTTTATCTCAAAAGTTATTGTAAAGTTAGCCTGTGAAAAATAACTGCAAAATTCAAGACAAAATTTGCCAAAGTTGCAAATCAAAATTACTCTGATTTTATTTTAAATTATTTTCTATAGAAAGGAGCAGTTGAAAAATGGACAATGCAAAATTTTGACTAAGAATTCAGACAGTTGTTTTTTACCAGTCTGACTGAATTTAACCTCATTTACTTGAGACTGTATTAAATCTGTTTACCCAAATGCATTGCTAGACTAAGTGAGAAGTTGTGATATTTTCTGTACACTGGAGACAAATTTCTATGTCTGTGATTTTTGAGGGGAATATTAGTTACTCAGTAATAGGTTTCTGGAAACGGTTGAAAAGGATCCAGGACACCAAAGAGTTTAACCTCAGGAGCACAATCCAAGCCAAGTTCCTTAGAAAGGGACAATTTTTTTTTTTTTTCAGCAGTGACTACTGGATTTCATTCAAACTGCCCTCTCTACAGTAGAGTGTCATCTTTAAGATTTATTGTGTTACAAATATACAATACTGGGGGAGAGAATTTTACTGATATCTTTCTCTATTAACAGTTCTACATAATAGAGGAGCACACTAGAAAGAATTGTGTGTAGAATTTTCTGCTTAGTAAGTCCATGATTACACACCTGATTAGCAAACATTGAAAGTTCACTTGGTTGTTTCTGTCTACCTTTACTTAGGCTAAACAGAATAGGAACTTCATTTTTACCTTTCAGTAGTGCTAAATCGTCCAATAACTCAACTAAAAGATGATGGTAAGGTAATTCACCCTGTGAATTACTGAGGAACTAGAGACATTAGGTTATTTAATCTAGGAGCTGTTGCTGGCCGTGAAGTTTTCAGTCTAATGAAGTTTCAGTTTAATGTGTTTTATTTGAGGTCTGTTTTAACTGTCCAGACAACTAAACATGATGAGATTCCTTTCACTGACTGCAGAGGTGCCACATAAATTAAAAAAATAATTGAAGATTCAGCTCAAATACCATAGTATATATCTTGGATACTACACTCTTATGTTGGGAAGGTTGCTGGATTGTTGTGCAGATGTGCTGAATTTGATATGGAACACAGATTGACCTGGAGAAGGGAACAAAATGATGTCAGAAATTACTCTGAGACCATGAGGTTAATTTATTTGTGCATATATTTTATTTGGGGATTATGAGAGACAGAGTTTATATAACATTCCAAATGTGTAGCATGTTATCCATCTGGGATCAGTTTAAGATTTCACAGTTTGAGTTTATTCCCAGCTAAGGTAAATTATGGAGTTTTAGTAACTACACACTGCAGCTTTCTTTCCCTCAAATGTTAAGACTCATAGAAATAAGACCTTATCTTATAAATATTACATGAATTTACGTAGCAGCAAAATATGATTCACTTAGAAAATTACTATAACAATCTTTTATTTTCACATTTTTGTACATCTGTAATAAAAATAATGTGGTAATAATTTACCAAGCATCATCTCTGATAAAAATGCTTAACTCCACTTATAAATTCTCTCCATCCATACTTCGCAATATGTTTTGAAATTAGCTAATCTAAACAGATATCTCAGAGGCATTTCTCTTATTACTTACATTAAAGTTTTAATGTCAACATCAGTACTGACTTCCAAAAACTGTTTCCACTTGAAGAAGTCAGTGGTTCAATGTGTTGCCTGCCTTAAAATCATTTACACTGTACCAAGATGAAAAAGATATCCCATAGTGTATTTCTCATTCTCATATTGCTTATTATGGTTGAATGCATATTTGGAATAAATAAATAAGTAAGTGAAGTTGTTTACTTATAAGAGGAAAATGCACTCTCTTTTGAAAAAATTATGTGCTAATTGCCTTTATAAAGTGTTGTTTGTCACATGATCATGATTCCTTTCATAAATTCTCCTAAGGCTGAATCTTAAATTGTAGATCTCCAAGTGTGGCAATTAATACATACACAGCATAGAGTGAATGTCTACATATGCATTTACACCATTTCTCTCTCTCTTCTTCTCCACTGAGATACTGAGAGTGATGCAACATACTAGAATGAAATAATCCAGTTTTTCTGGATGGTTGCCTTACTTTTCCATCAGTCGTACTAAAAATATCTTCTCTTGAAACTGAAGCATTGTGTATCTGTGTCAGTTACTGGTTATATTCTTCTGGCCTCATGCTGAATTTAGTAGGAAAAGCTCTGTGTTCTTTGTGGAAATAAGGCAGGAAAGACAGAACATGAGGATATTTTTAGAAATTTTTAATTATTTCCAGTGGATTCTCTATTTTTCAGACTGGCTACTTATGGGGTGTAGTACAAGGTTACACTAGACCTTTATTTAGTAAGATCTTTACAAGTTACTCATGGCTTCTCACAGAACCTCATAAAGCACAATAACTGAAACCTCTTAGAAATTAAAAGTTACATTTGTCAAAGAGATGATTTGAGCACTGATCATGTGAAACCTTGAAGATTAACAAAATGACTTAATGACGACTATGGATCATCATCTTCCACATGGGTCTGCACTAGGGGTCTCTTTTATAGGTACATTTATACAGGTGCAGTTTCTTGTCCTATACCCACATGTATATGTCTTCAAATTGGGGACATATCTTGCATTTTTTCTTGGAGGAAAAAAATAGCTACTGTATTTATCTGTCTGCATTTTTTTCATGCAACAGACATTGGCTTCACAATTCTGTGTCTCCAAAAACAATCTGATCTCCACAAAGTGGATTGATGAGAGTTAGGAAAATGATTACAGTAAAAGATGAAGCAGTAGAAAGATAGTGTATTTAACATAAAAGTTGCTTTTGTTTTTTGAGACTGAAAGTCATTTCCAAATGAGGTGAAGAGTTCATAAGTTTTTCTCTGAGCAGGTCTTTAGTCCCACCTTGTATTTTGTGTTTTAGGGGTTTTTTGGTAATGCATTTTAATAATTTTTCTTGATGCTTGTTTTGCTTTAATAAACATATTTACTGAGTTATTTTCTGGTTGCTGTGAGGTTAGGAGGCAATACAAATTTTGAAGATTCACTAGGAACATAAGTTTACTGACCTGTGCTTAATGATCAAGAGCAATGATTTATTATAACAGACCTGAATGATGGCTGTTCAGGGTTTTCTTATGGTAGGGATTCAATGCAAACTCATGTTTCTGGCATTCAACAGTCACTCTGTTCTGGTTTGCTTTTGCAAGGTCACTCAGTGTTGCTGTGGCTCCTCTTCTCACCGGGACCAAGTACCCTGAGAATAATATTCCTGACTTATTTTCTGACATTCTTGTGTTTCAAATATTCTAAGCATATGAAGGCTGAGATTCAGTCCTGGAATACGAAGTGAAACTCTCAAAACGTGTTGACTCACCAACCACACAAGCATGCTGCAAAATTATGCATTAGCTTACACTGATTAAAATTGTTCTCATCTAAACAAATTAAGGGGGTCTGATCTCTCATCCATATGCATGGCTAGTTCTCATTAATGCTAATAGAGGCCATGTGCATACATGGATGGCAGAACATACCTCTGAGGCTAACTGTATGGTTTCAGTTAGGTTTATTTCTGCAACAGCCATGAAGCGTTCAGTGTTAAGTATTTCAATAATTTACAGAGGAATCAAAGGGGAGAAAACTCAATACTGTACCTTTTCTTGTACCTTACTGTGGTAAATAAATAAAGCGATACACCTTATCTCTCTGAGATGGGGGGAAAGTAGGGGGTTTTTACCTGGCTTTTGGCTTTTTATAGTGCCTAGAAGAAAATTCAGATTTACATGCCTGTGTTTTCATGCAAAAATAAGGAAGAAACCAAAATCACTTATGCTAAAAAGTTTCATCCTCCCCAAACACTGAAACATTGATGTATATTTCTTACAATGGGGTTATTAAACCTTTTATAGAGATGTCTCTGTCTCAATTATGGTGCAAATGAGACCATATGCTGAAGTCAAAAGTATGGATATTATTTAACAGTAAATACGAGGAAGAGAGAGATAAAGAAACAGAAAGAAGAGGTGTGGGAGAGTGAGAAGGAGAGCGACAGAGACGGATTAAGTAGACAATATCATCATTCCCATTGATCCTCTTCTCCCAGCCTTCTGGGTGGTGATGGTCCTGCAAAACATAGAATTCAGTGGATTAACGTAGATTCAGGCCAGGTGGCAATGTCCAGGCACCTTCCCTGGTGGCGGGGGCAAGTTTGGCACTGTCTCTTGCAACAGATTATACATCTGCAGCATCACTTCACGTCATGTGAAATGCTCTGGTTCAAGGCCTCAGCAATGAGTCTGGGGAGAAGTTCAGGGGGGCTTTGATGGATTGTGACACCTCCTCAGCTGTCTCTTACGTGAATGTCCCATGGATGTGGCCTTCTCAGGGGAGGGGGGGGTGGGGGGGGGGGGGGTGGTTTACAACTCAGACTATTTGTGTAAGGAAGGGTGAGTGTTCACTGCTTCTCACCAGAAGTTGTGCGACATATCCAAAAACTCTCTCTCATACTCCCTACCCATGAAGCCAGCCAGAGCTGATTTTCAAGGCAGTGCTAGGTTTGGCTCTCTTTCTTGATACATTCTTCTCCCTAAGCCTTATTTACTTCTCCCTAAATCTGAGATAAATAGACAATATTGTCACCTTTATCTTATCTCAGGCTCCATTAGGCAGTTTAACTCACAGTCTAAAGTTCCAGTCCAGAAGCATATTCAGGGGATGATGAGATTTGGTGGTCACAACTTCTTTATAGTTTTACCATAATAGGCAAAGGTCCTTCATAACAAAGTTAAGCCATTAACAGTAATTAAAGTCTCTAACAGTATTAAATCTCTTAATGTCATCTTCATAATTTTACAAACTGCAAATACCATAAGCATGTTCTTGTGCAACACACAGCATATCAGCTGTAATGTGATCTAAAGAATTTCCATGATTTAGTCCTTTCATATTCAGTTAAATGTTCGCAGAACATACTGTCAAAACATTTTAAATATTTGTCTAATACCATAAAAATAATGTTGGGCATATGCTATCAGAGAGTAGGAGATTAATTAGCATTCTTTACAGTCTGAGCTACACTGGGATAGAAGAGATGCACATTACAAGGTCTGGTGCCTCAAGGGAGTTTGTTCTCTGTGTACAAGGGTTTTAAAAGAAACCCCACTGTGAGAGGCTGGTTTGGATTTTTTAATTGTAAGAATTGCCAAGTAAAAATTAATCGATTTA
The DNA here is from genome assembly GCA_032173965.1 of Sitta carolinensis. NCBI lineage: Eukaryota > Metazoa > Chordata > Aves > Passeriformes > Sittidae > Sitta > Sitta carolinensis. The sequence continues at coordinate 75,782,318 of CM063284.1, forward strand.
TGATTACTAAAACACACCAATCACAGAGTTTTGGCAATGTGTATGCATTTAGATGCTTTCATAAAGTTCAGTATCTGTTATGGGCTATAAATTACTTGATGCAAGACTGCAAAAAATCATTGTATGCATCTCTTTTCTTCACAATTTGAAGGGTCTTTGTGTGTATTATTGACTGTCTAAGCCTAGGATTCTAGTGGAAAAATAAATCACTAGATATGATGGAAGATTGCAAAACTGAAAATTTAAGATAATTGCCATGGGTGAGGTAGACACAGGAACAGAACCACACTGCTTAGTGACATATAATGTAAAAGGTATTTGTAAGCAGAATGGAACCACTGTGCAAGGATGATCTCCATGCAGGGCTGTTGTTATTGCTGTTTATTGCTTTCTAACACAGCTGACTGATGTAAGTAACCAATGTGTTCACTGGTGACATCACCATTTCCTTTTACTTTCTCCATAGCTATAGTCATCTGGACATTTATACCTAGGTTATCATCATCTCGGCTTCCTGCTCCAAAACGTCTTACCTGGGCACAAATTTGTTATGAGTTCATCTTTATTTTTTCTCTGTGTGTATGTATTCATCAGAGCAGGTCAGGTGTAGCCCAGAGCTTTGAGAGAAGCCTCTCCATAAAAGGTGTTTGTGCTTGGTTTTATTTTATAGCACATACCAGTCATGTAACAGTTCAGGCTGGGCACTAGGCAAAATCAGTCAAGGTCTCAGACATTTCAGTGGTTTTGTGGTGGTTTAAAACCAGGTGGAAATTTAATTACAAATAAGCCATTAGCCTTCCCCTCACCCTTCCAGTGCAAGAGGGACAAAAGCAGACGCTATGGGTTGAGATAACAGTTTACAGAAAACAAAAAGTAATGGAATAAGAAATTCACAGTAATAGCAGCAATAGCACTAAAAAAAAGTATACAAAAAGAGAAGGTGCTTTTCCCACAAAAACCCACATAAACTTAGTTCTGTCTGGCCACTAGGCCAGAGCCAGGATGGGGGTTTTTCCCGTGTTGCTGGCTGGCCCTGTCCCCAAACCTGAGGCAATGGAAAACAACGATGGCCAAACCCCTGCAAGCTGTACCATGTGTGTCATGCCTTGCTCTGATGTGCTGGGTGCCGGGCTGCACTGGGGCTGTGCCTCAGCACTGCGCTGGCTCTACTGGCTCAGCCGTGCTGGGCGCTTTTCAACACCACATCCCACTGCCACATCGTGGAGGAACAGGGCGGGATGGATGGTGGCAGCAGAGGATGGGGTCTGTAGGGCTGATGCTTCCCACTGGAGGGAGGCAAGAAAAATGGCAGAATTTCCTGTGTGTGCTCACATTTTCTTTCCCCCTCTCTTTTACCAGGGCAGGTGCTCTCAGAGAGGTTTTACCCTTTAGCAAGAAGTTTCACCCTTTGAAAATTACCATACTTTGTGATCTTGTTCTGAACTTGCTGATGAGGGAGGGACGCTTTTCATGTGTTTCGGATCAGAAAGCTGCATGATGAAGAGATATTTCTTCCCTTGCCTTTCTCTTTTAGCTTAGCCCAGCTTGTAACTTGAAACAATATAATTTGTTGCACACCGGAGTCATACAGACAGTGTTAAAAGATTTGGGATTTTGAGTTCTTAATTAACGTGAAGAACTGAGTTTGTTTTTTTTTTTTTGTCTTACATTAATGCACAAAGGCATCAACTCCCATGAATTAACAGAAGTAATAATGTGTTTGAGTAGAAGTGGAGGCTTTGAAGCAGAGTTCTGTTCTGTAGAGTGCTTCATGGTCACTGGAGGAGGTCACTGTCGATCTTAATAATTTTAGAAATTGAAATTAAAACCTTTGTGCAGTAAGAGGCAAATAATGCAGATTTGAAACCTAGTAAATAATTGCTTCCATAGTACATGATCCAAAAATGAAGCAGTTATTTTTCTATAGAAGTTTAGAATGTGTTCTGCTGTTGTCCCTGAAAATAAACCTTCTAATTTGTTTCTGTAGAATAGAGTCAGTGTTCTCACAAAATTTTAAGATAAACAAAATAGTTTACATTCCTTTGTTAAAAATATAATATAAAAAACTTCTCATCTGACCAGTGGGATTGAAGAGGTAGATACCTCATTACCCAATCCCTGGTCAGTGTCCTAAAAATTATAAATAACTAAGTTTCAATAAACTTAGCTTAATTTCTTCTTCTGTACTCTAAACACCTGTTGTCTATATATCATTGTGTTCCCTCTGTGCATCACAGTGACATTCTGCCAGAAGAAAGACAAAGAAAAATCCATTACTTTGCTGGATTGTGAATACTATGTTGGAGAATATTTTAGTTGGGGAAAAAAAAAAAAAAAAAAAAAAAAAAAGTGAAATTGCAGATTTTGTAATGTGTGTTTCTTGCAAATGTGTCAGACCTAGTTTCAGCTTAGACCAGAGATCTTTGGAGCAATTCAGGTTAACCAAGAGAAAGTGACAGAGTTTGTTTTACAAGGTCAGCCAGTCCCTGACTTTTGCAACAGAGGAAGGAGGTTACCAAAGTAATTAAGGCATAAAAATTAAAACCAAGATTAATTATTTAAGATGAAGAAGAGACACATTTGCTATGTGAATGTGTTCTGTAATGCTGAACTCCCACATGTGGGACATGCCATCTTTCGTCTCAGGGACATCTCAGGAGCATTTCCTCTGATTTAACATGCCTGATGGACTGTCAACATATTCCCTCACTTCCTACATCTGTGCTGGTTTTAAGTAGATCCAGCTTTTTGCTATCATATTCCTGAAGTTTTCTTCTAGCCAACCTCTGCAGATTTCCATTTATGATTACAGAAAAAGTATGATAGAGCTGGTTTTGTCTGGGAATTACAGGGCATAAGAGAATAAAAACTGAGTTAGGATGTAAATACACATGTAAGTCCTTTTCTGATGCCAAAAAAAAAACCAAACCAAGGAAAAATCATAAACAAAACAAACCATAACAAGTATAATGTTTTATTTTTCATTATGCAGTCTTTTGCTCAAATTCTAATTCTCTTCTCAAACATTTGAGAATATAGAGAACACAGTATACCATACTGTGGAAACCTGTCTTCCAGGAATTTATGTCAGGCAAAACTGTGAAGGTACTGTAGATTCTAGAGAAATTAATTCCTATCCAACTATTCATATAATTTAGTAAAACTACTTCACTTAATCTTATCTCTTACAATAAATATGCATGCTTCGTTAATTGACCGAAATAAACTAGTGGAAGAAATGTAGCTTTTGCAATTTTCCTTTAATAAGGAGAAAACAAGGACAAACAAAAACTGAATGAGAGAAGCTTGCATGGTAGATTGTAAATTGATTTTCTTTTGAGATAGAACATAATGGTTCTATTTCTGTTCAGTGCAGGCTTATTTGAGTATTTGTGCTGGTTCAAGAACCTGCTGCTAACAAGATGAGTTACAGAATGTTTTGTAGTCATTCTTGCTCATCCATAGTAATGTGAGATGTCATTGAAGAATATGAAAAATTCAAGAATGCAACATTTATCGTTGGTTTTATTAAAATGAAGATGGATATATAGATCAATGAGAAAACTTAATAATTTGCTTATACTTTTAAATGAGAGAAAGACCTTTGAAAGTCAGGAGAGTGGGATTTCAGTTTGGGGGTTTTTCTTAAGTATTTTTTCTCTGAATTATATTGTATGTAATGGTATAGGTTAAATGAAAAATTTATCATTTCCTGATCTTACACTCATGTTACAATAACCATTTTGTAATCCAATCCATAAATTCCTTCTGGTCACATAGAAGAAGATAAGCTTCAGTCTTCTTACAGGTAGTAAAAAAAAAAAAAAAATATGTTCATAAAAACTTCTTTTGTGGAATTAGATCATTTTGTTATAATACTTCTGAATATGCCATTTTTCATACACCATGAGCGTGCTTTTTCCTCTCAGTTATGCTTAGGCAAAGAAAGTTCTTTCATAGATGTGGTTAAGGTTAGAGGTGTTCATTAGCAGCTGAATTTCCTGCTGCTTCACTGATGGTAATACGATGAGCTTTTTAAATGGTGAGGTTATTTTTCATTCAGCATTATTCCCTTAGTTCCTTATATAAAAAAAATCCCACAAAAATACCACTGAACAGAATAATTCAATTTGTGATAGGCATACAGTCTAGAAGCCAATATATCTTTCTTCTCCTTACTCTAAAAGGTCCTTTATTGTAAGAATGTCATTTGTCATACCCAGTTATTTTTAAGTAATAGAATTTGGACTGCCTATATTTTGGTACTTAAGTATTTATAAATGAGGTAATCAATAGTTTTGTTCTTTAATGTGTTATTTTAAAAAGTTGGACAAGACAACTTTCGCGTCCTGGAATGTTTTATGAAGTTTTAAGGAGAATGTGAAATCTTCACTCAAATTTCAAAGCTATATTAGGTTATAATGAAAATGAATTTTTGAAAGAGAAAATAGAGAATCTCCACAGTAACATTATGGGTGATTTCATAGATTCATAATTGACTCTTTGGTTCAAATAGAAAAATTCTAACTTTAACTTGTATTGATGGATGATCAGAAAAATGAAGCAACCAGTGCTTGAAAATTTTTACTTACATGGGAATTTTCTTTTGCCTGTATCCAGAAAGAGAGAAAGGAAGATAAATGTTTCCAGTTTTCATCAGCTACTGTCTTGGATTGTCTTGGTTTCTTAGAAAATGCAAAAAACTTGCAATTTATTTTTAAAACTTTCTTTCTTTTGTTTGATTTTATAAATATAATAATTTACTTGAAGTGATGTGCCACAAGTGTTTTAGGTCACTCAAGGATAGTGGCAAAAGAAGGTTTAGTGCTAAAGGTAAAGTGTGACAAAGTTTGATGGCAAGGTTCACTCTACTACTTACTAGATTGTTAAAGCACACAGAGAAAATCTCAGTAAAATCTAAAATCAACCAAAAATAATCTATGTGGACACTTGGGATAGAAAAAGGGTAAGAAAATGAAATTATTAGGATAAAAAGAATAAGATAAATTCTCCTGTTGAGTCACTATGTTGAGAGTGGATCCTCTTGCCAAATTTAACCCCAGGCTTGACAAATGGTTCAGGCCTGGAGGTTTTAAAAACACATAAACTTTAGAGCACTTAATTGATAGCCTAATTTAAAGACTTTAACCAAAGATGCTATCGAATTTGCTATAGCATAATTACAACTCACTTCTAGGCCTTCCTTACTTACGAATCTAATATATTTAAGAATCTAAGAGAGCAGCATTCACAGTACATTTGCTATGTCAAATTCACACTCATACACACAGAGAACTAAAGGAGTGTGTACAAGGCATATATCTATGAAAAATTCCCATTGAATTCAGTGAAGTACTTGTGTTGGATGCCTTGGATATTCTCAGTGGTCAAAGGGTTGAGTCTTGAGGAGTGGAGGGTGTCAGCCCAGGCTCTTTCATCATCATTGGATGATCCTCCAGGTATAGCAAACTCTCAAGTTTGCTGGTGCTGAGAGTCATCCTGCTCAGAGGGAGATTGCAAGTGACAGCCCGCTGAGTGCAGGAGAGCTCAAAGATCTCACTTAGGACTGCTGTTTATAAGGCCACAATCAAGAACAGCAACAATATCTACCAAACCAATAAACAAAACCCAGAGAGATTTGAGTAGCAGGGTGGTAATATTGCTCCACAGGATGTTTCTCTGTTGGTTTGAAAGTGTCTGAAAGCCCCCACTCTCCGAGCCTACTATGCCTTTGTCATCAGCTGCTGTTCCTGTCATTGCATGAATCTGACTTGTTCCTGATGGGAGCAGAGCTGTGGCAGGTTTGTGCTTTCAGAGCATCATCCTGCTCCTCGAGTGCACCCCTCTGTGCTAGGTCTGGGGCTGGCTCAGATCCATGGGACTGATTCTGTGCTTGAAGTAGGGGCTGACACAGAAGAACATTGCTGAATCAGAGACTTAGCATGCTGATTGATGTCTGTTCATCATAACTACATTCTACAAAACTTCCTCTGTCACTTTCAGTTTGTTAATCCATTACTGTAGTCCTCTACCAGTGTTCCAAATATCTGTTATACCTTATATTTCAGTGATGGAAGTATGTGTGTGAAGAGTGATAGCATTAAGACTGGCCATGTTCTTGGGACATAGATGCCATAGATCAACGCTGAGCTTTCACTGTAACTCTAAGGGAAATTAAATTTTCAATGACTTATTGCTCTGTTTTCATCTCTAAATACTGAAGCAGGATTTAAAATTAATCTGTTCCAGCATTCATGCAGTCAAATTATTACAAAATACAAGAGCACAAATCTAATCCCTAAAAAAGATTTTTGTTGTTATGTGGTTTTATTTATTAATTCATTTAGATATCAGAAGTTTAAGACAGAAGTGTTTTATTTCATTTTGCAATGAAGCAACTGAAAAAGAAACACAATCTTTTGATTGAAGGCAAAGTCTGTTTCATGAACAAAGCTTAATAACAAGGGAAGGTAAGGAATTTGAATGGTACATTATCTAACAGAAAAAAAAAATAAATCCCAGTTTCCTGAGCCGTGGTAACTAGTGAGCCGTAGATAATGGTGTTGGGCTACTTCAATATACACAATAAAGTTAAACTTAAAAGTTAAAATATCATGAAAATATCAAGATAGCAATAGTTATGAAACATAATTACGGAAGGGAATGAGATTTATTTGATAGAAAAATGTATAAAGAAAATCATCTGTAAAAAAACAGCACCATAGGGCAGAAAATCCCCAGAAATTATCAAAATGCTTTTGTGCTTCACTTTTTCAGGAAGGGACAGTTGTAATATGTATGATTTGAAGGGGAATAGGCAGTCTGATGAGTTTAAATAATTTTTATTGATGCTAAGAGGATTAATTTGAATTGTTAATGCTAATTTCCATTTTGCTCCATTGGTTAGTGCTGCATGAACTATTCTGTGTGTTTTCTGTCTTTGATAAAGGTTTTTTGCTCTTTCTCAGAAGTTTCATTTATATGTTGAACAGTGGGTGTTTCACCAGAGCAGCATTTTCTTATGAAAGAAAAAGTTATCAGCACTATTCATATCAATAATGAAAACCTCAATATAGGAATATGTGTCAGATGCAACCCAGAGATCCATGGCTCTGGGAATAATGAATGACAGTTGACTTTCTGTTTTATGACTGGCTAGACAGTTCTCTGTAGTTCTTGTGAGAGAACTGTGTACAGCCAGAAAGAGCAGTAGTGATGACAAAGTGAAGCCTAATTAAAGCCATTGCTGTCAACAATTCAACTCTACCAGGATATTTTTTGTATTTCTTTTGAAGTTAGAGGTCTCACCTGAGTGAAGCTAACCATTAGGCTATATATGTTAGGTGCATTTGATTCTCATTATTCTCAAATTATTTCTATAAGATAAAGATACACGTGTCATATATGTATACACCATTAAATATATGTGCAGTCTTCAAAATGATGTTCAGATTGTGGTTTTGGTGAACTAGAAAGTGTTACGTAATAAGGCTTCCTGTATATGTGAAGCAGTACGGTTAGAGTGCAGGAGAACCAGGATTTTTGAAATCCTCTTATTGTGCCCCCTATCCTCTGTCCCTCCAAAATGCAGCAAGGTTCATGGAAACATACTGTATTTCAAGGGCAGAAAGTAAATTTTGGAAGTTTCTTGTAGAAGAGGTGAAACAAATTGTGTGTAAACTGTGAGTTTCTTCTAATCACTAAAATATTCAGTCTCTTTTTTTTTTTTTTTTTTTTTCCTATGGTCTATTTCATTTATCAGCCAAGAGTGTGAGAGAATATCAGAAGCCACTAGTATTCCTTTCTGAGAAAAGTGAAGTAAGTCATGATTCTGGCAATTACAGCTGAGTAAGCAAAACATTCTGGAAGGTGATGATTTTCATTTCACTGCTGTTTTTATGAGATCTTGTAATATAAAAGTAGATTCACAAACATTTAATTTTTTTTTTTTTTTTTTTTTTTTTTTTTTTTTTTTTTTTTTTTTTTTTAATCTGAGCTCAGTTTCCATCACACAGCCAGGGTCTAAAGTGTAGAAGTCTGGAGATGCCTAGCACTTTGAAGATGAATTAAGAGCACTGGAAATGTAATGGGACTAAAGGAAGTGCTGCTCATTTTTTAGATTAAATTTAATAAGCTCTGTTTCTGTCCTTCTCATCCCTTCTCAATGTCTCTTTTTGTTGCATTCACTTTGGAAGAAAATTTGGGTCTTAAGGAGGTGTGCAGTTCAAGGAGGGTAAGAGTTTTACACACTGTATTAGCTAGTTGCTGCATATCTAATTAACTAGAAATTAGCTACCTACTGAGTTGATATCAGCTAGAGCTTTATCTTTAGTGTCTTGTTAGGACAACTGTACTGCACATGCATAGATGCTTTTGTTTAACATTGCTGTCAAAAGAGATTATCTGTTAGAACAAAACTTTTCTTTTTTGAGCATGAGAGGTAACTGAGCTGATGATGTATCCTGTTTGTTTGTAAAGTTGTCTCTTTTTATGGGCACAACTTAGAATTTATAGCCTAAAGACTCAATTTGCTTTGTTTAAAAATTATTTGACCTTCAAAATTTAATTAAATATCTCCATAAAAACACATAGTCAACTTCCTAACAATTTCTGACATTAGCACTCACATCCACATGTATATTTTAATGTCCTTACCATTAACATACTCTATAAAATGTAAGTCATAGCATAACATTTCTTTTTTTCAACCAATGGATTCTGAGGTGTTATTGTTTTATGCTCACCTCATCTCCTCAGTAGTCTTTCTCTACATTATTGTATATAATGGGAGGTCCCATATATTTATTAAGGTTATAAAACAAAGCAGTAATACTCCTTGTAGGAACTAACATGTCCAAAAGGTGTTGTCTACGCCCTCTTTACTCAGTGCCCCCTTATATCTAAGATATGTTGACTGCTTTGTCACGGTGTTCTGTTGCTTATGGCCTTTTCTTCTCTATCTTTTGTTTCTTGCCTCTCCCATGGCAGCATCACGTTTGTCATATGGCAGGTTCAGATTTGTTTGCTAAATGGCATTGCATAGATTTAATTACACAGTGTCATTTTGTCCAATTTTTGGGCAGCCAGTCACATAAGCAGATGCATCATCTGTAAATCTATCATGTGAAGGACATGTCAACCTGATTTCATTTTGTCTTATGAAGTTGTTTTTTTCATCAAGTAAAAGAGCAGGAATTATTTCTTTGAATATTAGCATAAGAGGCTATGTAGCTTCCCAAACCATATAAAGGTTTGTATATGAGAAATTTTGCAGCTGAATCTAACATGGTTGATGAAGAAAACATTATAAAACTTAAAAAAACCCCAAACAACAATGCTGAAAGAATAATTCAGCTCGTGATTGTATGATTCAGTAGTGTTATATCAAAGAAATCACCTCAAATTGAAATTTGAAACTTGTTATTAAATTAATGTGTAACTAAATCCAGAGTTGCAGCTTTTTGTTTAAAAAACAAACAAAACCCCACGTTCTTATCAACGTGTATTCACTAACATTTTCAGTCATAGTCTAGCTAGTCATAAATCATTTGATTTATGATCTGTAACTTTATGGACTGATACAAAACTAGGTCACTTTTCAATATTTATGATATTGTGAAAGAACAGTGTTTGAGAGGGATGTGATGTTATGATATTGACTGCTTAAAGCCCACAGATTCCTACAACAGAGAAATTACATAAAAACATGAACATGTGAAAATCTGTGTTCTGCACCATTTTCATGTGACTTTGGACTGGCAGCTTTAACTAGAAATTTGAAATAGAATGAAAAGTAGAAACTACTTATGATAAATTCTTCGAATGTATGTTACTAGTGCATCTCAATACACGGAAGGAAGCCAAACACTAACAGCCTGACCTTTTCTGAGGTAGATGGCTTATATATGAATTTGCTTTTGAGGGTTGCTTGAGTCAGTCCGATGTGACCAGATCTACTGCAGAACTTGAAAAATTACATATTTGGTTCTGTTCTTAAATATATGACTACAAGGCCCAAGGACCTGGGATGGATTAATGACAATATAAATGAATCCATAACTATATAGAAGGGATAAAAAAAAAGATAAGCCAGGGTATTTGAGATGCTATCTAAACTTATTAAATATGTGTTCCAGAATGTTCTGCTTGGATTTGAAAATATTCCTATTAGTGGTTCCTTGATAGTTCCTACAGCTGTTTTGCATATAGTCTGGCTATATGCCCCTGGCCATAAGATATGTTATATTTTTTAAAAAAGGTGAAAATTCTGGGCCAGAAACCAGCAAACAGAATTCAGGACAATACCAACGAGCCGAGACAAGATACATGAGGCATAAGTGTGAACATGGTCCAGAATTGGAAATAATAAATCTCTAGCATTCAGTCTACAGATATGAGTAAATGTAAACCTGTATGGAAAACAAAGTAAGCACTGTAATAACTTGTTGCTTTGTATAGGTTAATGGTGTTTAGGGTCTGGAAAAATGGGAATACTTTGACAAGATACAAGTTCTGTTGGGCTGCAACTCATGATGAATATTACAGCTCAAAAGAAATAGATTATCTACATAGGGAAAGCACTTATTAAATTTAGACTGGGCACTTCTACATTAGAAACAATGAAATAGTTACTAAGCAAGTGACAAGGGAGCAATAAAGGTAAAATTAATCATATGTAGTGGCAATCTTACCCATACTATTTAAGTATTTGAACTACTTGTGTAGGTTAATAAAGTGGAGAAAGAGTGAAAGCTTGTAATATTTTCTTGGTAAAAGACCTGTACTTGTCAAGAGATTGTTCTTATTACATTTTAGGAGATGTCAGGTACTCCATAGTTCAGAGTCAGAGAAAGACTCCAACCCTAGTGAAAACTCATGTAATTAAAGATTCTCCTTTTCCTTGGGAAAACTGAAATTCCATACTTTATTTTTTTTTCTTATGAGCAGATTACATATAGTAAGTATAAACCCCAAAAAAGAAAATCAAGCACCAAATTATCAATACCCCCAAAATAAAATTATGATTGAATTCTTTCCATATATAGAGAGACAAATAATTTAAGGAATAGGAATAGGAAGATCTTTTCTTGCTAAGAATGAAATTCTAGGAAAAAGGCTTTTACAATTCTTTTATTAAAACAAAAAATAATCTCCGATTACTTCTTGGGTTGCATTTGGCATCTAGTATATCTTCTAAGATTTTTTTGATATCATAGAATCATGGAATGGCTTGGGTTAGAAAGGATCTGGAAGACCATCTTGTTCCAAACCCCTGCCATGTGCACCTTCTACTAGATGAGGTTGTTCAGAGCCCCACCAACCTGATCTTGAACACTTCCATGGATATTGATATAATATAGAACAAATTGAACATTCAATCTGAGGGAAAGAAACAAAGGAGAATGACTAGAAATTCTGAACAGTAAATAATAAATAGGAAAATAATAACTAGGGAGAATAGAGGAGAAAGAAATAAGGAAAATAATAAATAAACTAATGTAAAAATGTGTGTAAAGATATATAAGTCCATCTCGTGCATTATGGGAATATGTACTTTAACAGTGTATAGGTACCACACATCCGTGGTTTGGCAAATACAATAGGAATCCCTCCCCAACCCCCTCCTTTTATTTTTTTCTCTTACTCTGAAAAATACATAAAATGGAACTTCCAGAATTTTGAGAAAATGAAGGAGTTTCTATTAGAGTAGTGAAGCTCTGAAATACTTGTATACGAAGGAAACCTCCAAATATGTCTACTGATTCTTCTTCAAAATATGGTATGCATATTTTGCCTTGCATTTCGCAGTAACAGCATTGATGAAAACCTCTGCTTTGGTAATTAAAATGTGAACAAAACCTGGAAAGAAACATTTTCATAATAAGAAAGGAGTTTCAGCAATGATCATGAGAATGTATAGAAATATAATTTTATAAAAGAATATTAAGGATTGATGAGATTGACTGTTATTGCTCTTTCCAGTGTTAGCATGGTGAAAAGATCTTTCAGAGTATGAGATTTTGCTCAAATCATAAAGACCACTCTTTCCAACACTTTATATGCTCATGGAAGAAAACCAGGAGATTGATTACAGACCTATCATTCAGTACAGTGCAGTCCAGCAGCAACTGGGCATGAGACACTGCAGGTTGTAGATGTCATTAGAGCCTGGGAATTTATATACATTCCCTTTCAAGTTACCCTATATGTCAGTGTTACTGCAAACTAAGATTTTAAACAAAGCAGCAGACTCGTGACTCTGTGTCACTGCCAAAAAACATATTTTCTAACAGTGCAAGAAGGTTACTTGACTTTGGGAAAAAAAAGTTTGACCTATTTACATGAGCCTCAGCTGCACAAGGAAATAGAACAAGCTGTGAAAGCCCATTGCATAAGTCAACAGCGCAAGCTATAGATTACAGAGCCTAAAGAGGTGGTTAGTAAATCAAATAATGCCTCTCACTCAGCAGTTGTAACACTCTTTCCTTCCAAAGGAACAATGACTGTCTTAAATTTGTGAAAAATATTCCTTGCCAACTTGCTGGAAGCCTCGCTTCATTCATGGTATAGAAGAATCACTCTGTAATGAGATCTCATAAAAGACTAGGTACAGGCTTTTCTTTATCTTACTCACAAGCAGAGAATCAAAGAAGAGTAAAAAGAAATCTGGCAACCTGCAAGGAAGGAGAATCTTGCAGGATTTTCAGCTGCTGTCCTTTTCTGTCATATACTGAATTAGCAAAATAACAGATTGCCAATAAAACTGAAATAATCACATTCTAGGACAGCATGAGCAATATGAGGAAAGATGTACTGCATTTGTTGGGCTCTGTCTTCTGCTGGTAATGGAAAGTGTGATGCTAGCTGACTCTTAATTAAAAAAATACCAAACAAAAAAAAAAAAACCCACTAACAGGTTAAATTTTGTTATAATATTTAATATAATATGACCTTAATTTAACATCTGCTCTGGACATGCTCAGTTAGATTACAATACAGTATAAAAATTCTAGTGCTTTGAAAGGCTGATGCAAAGAAGACAGGAAATTACTGCTCAAAATTAATCACCACCTTCTTCATCTGAAAAAATTGCTCTCACTCTCTGTTGGTTGAACTCCAGACACCAAGCAAGCACCACACAGTTGCTTATTCACACTTTTCACAGCAGGAAGGGGGGAGGAGAATCGGAAGGGTAAATGCAAGAAACTCGTGGGTTTAGATTAGAACAACTTAACAATTGAAACAATAATAATAAAAACAACAACAAATTTAATTTCAATGAAAAAAAAAGTAATAACAAGGGGCAAATAAAACCCAAGAAAGACAAATGATGAAAACAGTTGCTCACTACCAAATGACTGATGTTCACCCAGTCCCTGAGCAGCAGCCCTATGGCCAACCTTCCCTTTAATTTATTTCTGATCATGATGCCATGTGATCTGGAATATCATTTTGGTCAGTTGCAATCAGCTCTCCTGCCTGTTTCCACTCTCAAATTCTTGTGAAAATTCTTGTGAAACACCTATTTGCTGTTGAGATGGTGTGAGAAGCAGAAAAGGCCTTGACTCTGAGCACTGATCAGCAGCAACCAAGACATATCTGAGCTATCAACACTCTTTCCAGCACAAATCCTATCCATAGTCCCAAACTAGCTACTATGGAGAAAAATTACTTCATCCCAGCCAAAACCAGCACATGCTCCATTGTTACTTTCCATGGTATTTTCCATTGAGTCACATAGGGATTAAAAAACCCTATTTTTTCACTTCAGTTTAAGATTTGATGCAGTGAAGTATTGAAAGTCTTGTATAAAAGATTAAAAATTGTCAGTACGCTTCTGTGGGAGACAGTAATCAGCAGAATTCACACAAAAAATAAAGTGACAGTGATCTGCAGCATGTACAAATGGAGGCGAAAGATCCTGGTTTGCTTATCATTGTACAGTTTTTTTTAAAGTATTAATCATGAGAAGATGTTGACAATGGCATAGAAAAAGACACTGAAGATCAGTCATGACAGAATGACTATATATCACCAAGTTTTAACTTAATAACGAGCTACATATCTGTACATCAAAATGTTTGTCAGCTACATGTTTTCAATGTAGAGGAAAAATACAAAATTAGTAGTGTTTATTGATTGTATATCACAATAAAATGTATCAGTGGTTCACTAAGGGAAGAGAGGAGATGGCTGTTCTTTCTGAGTAAAATAATGTTAACTGGTCAATCCAGCACAGGATATAACAAACACACATATCTAAGGAAGCAGAAAAGTACTTATTTTACAAAAAAAATAAAAAATAAAAAACAAAAAACAAAACAGAATTAGCTGATTTTCTCTGTGTGCACTTGTTATAGTAATTTTCCAAGAGAAATGGTGATGCTACCTGGGTGGATTGGGAGATTTGATGGGAGAACATGGCTACAGGAATGTAACATTTTGCCAAGATGTTATGATTTTTGGTGGAGACAATAAAGCAGAACTCTCTGACAGTGCTGTTTGGGGTATAAAGTAAGGAAAAGATTATAAATGCTTCTGTCATCTAACCTCCAAGAGTATACCAGCTGTATCTAGTTTTGAGAGGAGGAGAAAGAACATTATTGTTTAACCTTATCAAAATAGCCCATTCCTCTTGTGAGTTGAAAGTGTTAAAAGTATTAGAGTTGAAGAAAGAAAAAAAATTATAGAGGGGGAAATATGCGTTTTGTTTTAACTTGGATTAAGTTAAGTTGATTTTAAAATGTGTTGATAACTGATTACCACTTAGATAGTATGAACTTAAGAATAGGAGAAACCTAAACATTTTATCTCCAGCAGGGTTCAGATCACCCAAAAATGTGAGTTCATTTCATCTCCATAGATAAGGCACCAAAAAGAGCAGAAAAACAGGTGTGAAAACCAAGAAACATTCATCGGTGCCTACAAATTATTTTGTTTTTTCTTTCAGCTGTGTATACATCCCAGTGATTACCACGTTATTGGTAGTTAGAATATGCAGAGTATAAGGCCAGCTTAAGTGTAGATTTTGAATTGAATAAGAAACCCAAATTTTGCTCTATGTACAAGCCAATTTCAAATTGATGCTTACTATCATGGATAAGTAACACTAAAAAATATGATCAATTCATCTTGAAAATAATTGTACATATCAGCAAGGTCCTGTAGAGCAAAAGAGCAGCATATATTAAACAAAAGCACAAAATTGCATGCAGTGCTTTTAAGATATAATTGTTATAAACAAAGGTTTTATAGAGAATATTCACCACTCTCTGTAGGAGAGAGATCAATAGTATTCATGAGACAGTGCACTTGAGTAATCAAGTTTCTTATTCTTTTTTACATAGAGTAACTTCCCTTTGAGCACTGCACTATTTAAATCAGCCACAAATTATAACTCAGCAAATAAATTGGTGTATGTTTTCCGAAGATTGAAATCAATCTGAAAAATTGCAATAGAGTATAGTTTTTCTTTTTTTATTTGTTTTATTTTTTTCCCTGGATGACTTTCCTTCATCAAAAACTCATTGGTTTGTGCTCTCATGGAGCACTCTGAAACTGATTGTGTTTTGGATGCTGTCTTTTTGATTAATTGTGGGCATTTCAAGTTTACATGTGTGATAGATCATAAAACCAAGTGCATGTTGCATGCTCTGAGCATGTGACTTGCTGCAACATGAAGGCATTGACAAGTCACTCTTAAAAGAGAAATGCTGGAAGCCAAGGAAAGCACTTGCTGTGCCAGGTCATGTAGCTTTTAAGTAACTCAGAAATCTATTAAACAAATTTTGTATTCTCAGAATGCAGTTTTTAAAAGTGGCATAATCTTTTAGATAAGAACCATTTGGCATTTCAATCTATCACTTATAGCCAAGGAGGACTAAGCCAATGTTGAAGACACATGGCTGGATTCAGTTCAAATCCTAGCTCTGCTTGTCTCAGTGGATTTTTTCAGATCTCTTTTCTCTGTACTCAACCCCCTCTTTGTAAAATTGTTGGTATTCATACTCTGTGAGGATCTATCAAGATGTTTTATTCATTAATGCCTAGAAAGTCATGTGGTGCACTGTAAAGCATTTATTTATATGATATATATGGATGTATAAATGAACAGTCTTAGTGTATACACTACTCATTATTACTTGTATCACTATGTAGATTTTTTTGTCTTTTGAGGATTATGAAAGCAATGTTTTATGTAGTAAATACACTTTAATGTTTAAAAGGTTTTATGTACTTTTTGTTCACCACCATCAAATTGTGCTATAAATAACCATACTGCTACATTATAAACTCTTTATTATTTCTTAGTTCCACGAAAGTAGGGTGTTTTTTGTGAGGTAATTATTTTTTCTTCCCAAACAGGATGGAAAAAAAATTGAAAACTAATTTTTTTTTTTTTTTTTTGCATTGTAATGTATATTTTTCTTGGTTTTCTTGCAATAAGATTGTAACAACTGTGTAAGTTGTTTGGTTTAGTGGGTTTGTTTTTCTTTTTAACATTCAGGATTAAAGTTAAGGAAAATGGTAGGAAGATATATATTAACATTGTAGCTGTAAATCTTAAAGCAGAATTTCACTTGTGCCAGTATTTTCTGAAGGTGCATGCTTAATGTGTTAGATGCAGTGAATACAGAGTGTTTCCTTTATAATGGAAGCTGTGGAAAAAAATTATATGACGAGTGTTGTTGACCTGTTTTTAAAGAACAGCATTTTGAGGAGATGCATGGAAGGACACACAGAAAAGAAAGGTTAGCAAACTCAACATGTGAAACATTTAAAAGTGCTACATACATCTCCTTCCAATACAAAATGAATGAAGTATTATCGAGTTCTGTATCCTCAACTGTAAACACATAGCAGAAAAATTCTCCTTTATTATACTTGTAGTGGATGCAGAAGGCCATAGTATGAAGGACAAAGAATGAAGCTTTAGTTTAGTTTAGTTAGCTTTAGTTTAGTTAATGAATCTTGTTATTGATGAGGGGTTTTGGAAGAAAAACATTTTCACCTTTTCTCACTTTCTTCTTCCCTTCTCTCTTTTTTTCTTGTATTTTCCCTCATTGACTCTAAAGCTCAGAAAAGATAGTTTCCAGTGTTTCAGCTTCTGAACTGAAAAATAATTTTTGGAGTGAATGAACACATGCTTTTGAACAGACAAATGAGCAGAACCAAAAGCACCACCAGGAAAAATGGTCCAAAATGACCAAAGGAATGTCATGCTGTTTACCTATGGCAATGTGTGCTCACATCCCACTGTGCTCTGCAGCTGTTCTGAATAGAAGAAACACTGACCGTACTAAAATATGTTACCTGCAGTGACATATGCAGAAAAAGGAGTCACGGAAATTTAGGCTTTGTAAGAAGTGCTCCCAGAACTGCAACTGCTTCCTAGAATATATATATATATATAATAATATAACCTAGAAATAAATATCCCCCAAATTCTTGATAAAATTACTGAAATTTGCACCACTGAGTGTATAAAGTTTCTTCAATCTTTGTAGTATAAGAACAAGGAAAGCTGAGTCTCAGTTTTTCAGGACATTAGGGACTTGAGTTCATTTCAGGTGGAACTGATGTATAATGATTTTTTTTTTTTTTTAATCTTCCCTGCAAGCCACATTTTCTTCTTCTGAAATGCCATTTTAAAATGCCTGCAAGTCCTGTGAGCACAAAGGTTTGTTTTGCCATCCATATCATTGCACTAAAATCCGTTCCACAAAAGTGGAAAGGAAAGTGGGAAATTATTTGTTGAACTTTTTAAAGCATCTTTTTCACAAATCTTTCACCTCTCTCTTTTTTTTTTTTTTTTTCTGATCAGCATTAGCAAAATAAAAGGGAGCCAGAGACTCAGAGAAATTAATTAAAAACTGACGTGTTGTTGATTTTGTGCCTTATGCAGATGCAAAATATTTAGGTTTTTCACCAACACCAGTTTTCTCTGTCCTTTTTGTGATGTTTGCCTTTCCTTTTTCTTTTTTTCACCTGGTTAGGTTTGAGTTTGATTTTTTTCGGAGGAGCGGGTGGAGTGGGAGGTGTTCTTGCAGGCTGTGTGAATGCTACACTTTTCAGCTGTATGTTTCTAGGCTCTTTAATAAGCCTAAGCACATTTTTGTGTCAGTTACATTGATAAAAATCTGCAACGATCTTTTGCTTGTCTTTGGTACTTATCTAGGCCTCCATCTGTGTATTTGAAATACAGAATCTTTTATCCCTTTTTTATTTTTAAGGTCTGATCGCTGATTAGGAGAAAACACCTTGTCAACTCCTGCAGGAGAGTTTGCTGCATCCCAAATTCAGTTTGGTTTTTGCTTGCTTAACAAAGAAGTGTCAAGTCTGTGGCTGTTTAAGTTAAATAGCATTATGAAAAAAAAAAAATCTGTCTCTTTGTCTCGTTCCCCACATTAATTTTATTTTCTTCAAAGCTTCAAACTGTGTGTGCAAAGGCAAAAAAAATACATCTGCCACCTTGAGAGGATTGTATTTCAAGCAATGCCATAACCCACCCAGGCTGTTAAAGTTACACACAAGACTTTCCTTACTCTCTCTTCCTCTATGAAATATTTTAGGGTGAAACAGAAAGTGTTTAGATCCTGCGGGTGATTTCTGCTCAGCCAAGCTAATTCCATTATCCGTTAGTCATGTTTACATCAGGCTAACAGCTAATAACTCATGTGGAACTCTGTAACCATCTTTCATCTTGTTCTTCACCCAGCAGTTTGCCTTTCTCAGATTATTAATGGTGATGGGTAAGTGTCCTGTCAGGCTTCTGCTCTCAGAATCACAAAGTGGCACAAGGTCAGCCCTTTCAGACCAGCTCTCTAGGGTGACATATGGTAATCACATATACCCAGCCTCCTCAGGAAAAGAGCTATCTCATACATAGTTTCAAAATAGTAATTGTTCTCATGCAACCCATTAAAGAGTTGAATTTTCCCTTCTGAAAAAGTTCGACATAGATGCAGAGAGAATTGTGACTGACTAAAAGTATGCTGTCAGCTTGGTGGCAGGCTGTTTGTAGCCAAGTGAGTCTTACTTTCTGTAGTAAAATCATCTTACAGAAGATTTCAGAAGCCCAGTAGGCATACAGATACCAAAGGATGCCCTCGGAATTAAATAAACCACAGATGACATACTGTGAAGAAATGACTTTTTAATTCTTTTCTGACTGATTTAAGTGATTCAGACTACCAACAGTATTATAGAGCAATAATAATTTTTTATTAATTCGTCAAAATGTTTAGGTATGAATACTTGAAGGTGTGAACACTTACTATAATATTCATGCATGTTTTTGTAGACAGCAAAAAAACACTAAGTGTCAATATAATAATGTCAAATCACAATTTTAACCTTAGACTCTATAGGATAAGTGAAACTGAAATAGGGTGAAGAACATGTTTAAGATGTTTCTATTCAAGAGGGCAAATATGCTCTATTGTTGCAATCAGAAAAAGCAAGTGTAAGGCAAAGTCAGGCTAAGTGATCATGCTTTTCATCTTAGACTGTGCTCAAGAAGCCTGTCTTTGTCTATTGAATAAAGATGATGTGCAAGTATCCTGCCAAGATACAGTTTGTGAAAACTAAATGAAGCCAAGAGCAGACCCTGCTAAGGAACCTGTAATTTAAGCAGCCCTGAAATGCTAAACATTCTTACAGGGGTCTTACTTCTTTTGTGATGAAAAAAACCCAAACAACAAAAAAAAAACAACAAAACCAAAGACAATAAAAGCCCACACACAAACACCCCAAACCTCCACCAAAATTATTTTGTCATGTAAGTCTCTCAGGAATGAAAAATATCTTAGGATGCTCTCCTTTATTCATTCCAATGTAAAATCTTTCAGCTTTCAGAGACAGATAGTCAAATCCTTACCTTAAGAGATATCATATCTGCAAGCAGATAATGTTTAATTGATAAGATGGAAAATATAGGGATATCATGAGATCTGTGAAATTGTGGATTGTCTCTTGATGGAAATGGAAAGCAATCTGCTAATCCAGTTAAAAATTGACTGCATCACCTTATTCTAAAGAAAAAAATTATATATATATGAATAGGTATAATGGACTTTAAAATATTTTCAGACATTTGGCTATTTAAACACAGAATTTCTTTTCTTTTATAAATAAATATAAAATCTCTTTCTTCCCCTTTTACTTTCAAAACTATTCATAGACTCATAGCATCATAGATTCACACTAGACCAACCTGTCCAACGTGGCCTTGAACAATTCCAGGAATGGGGCATCCATAATGTCTCTGGGCAAACTCTGCTAGTGCCTCAGCACCCTTGAGAAAAGAAAGTTTTCCTAACATCCATTTTTAATTCTCCCCTCTTTTACTTTAAAATCTTTCCTTGTCCTGTCTGCCAATGTAAAAAGTTGCTCTAGATTTTTCCTATAAGGTTCGTATAAATACCGGAGGGCTACTAGTAAGTTGTCTCTGGAGCCTTCTCATCTGCAGAAGAACTCCAGCTCCATCAGCCTGTCTTCATAGGAGAGATTGTCCAGCCTTCTGATCATCTCCATCATCTCTGGACTCTCTCCAACAGGTCTATCTATGCCCTCCTTGTGCTGGGAACCCCAGAGCTGGATGCAGCCCTCCAGGTGTGGTCTCACCAGAGCCAAGCAGAGGGCAGAATCATCACCTCTTTTGCCTTGCTGGCCACATTGCGGGATATGATTGGCATTCTGGGCTGCAAGCACACACTGCTGGCTCATGTTCATCTTTTTGTTCACAAAAGCCTCTAAGTCCTTCTCTGAAGGCCTGCTTTCAATTAGTTATTTTTCAATTATTTCTGGGATTGCCCTGACCTAAGTCCAGCACCTTTGCACTTGGCCTTGTTGAATCTCATGAGTTTCTGTCATCACAGTTCTCAAGTTTGGTCAGGTCCCTCTGGATGGTGTCCCATCCTTTAGGTGTGTCAACCACATCACTCGACTTTGTTTTCATCTGCAATCTTGCTGAGGGTGTGTTTGATCTCACTGTCTATGTTATTGATGAAGATATTAAAGAACATTGGTCTTAAAACAGAGCCCTGTGGGACAAAATAGTATAAAGTATTTATTTAAAAACAAACAAACAAACAAACAAAAAAACCAATCAAAAACCCAAAGTTAAATGCAATAGAGATTAAAATTTGTTAAGCATTTTTCAGTATTTTTTTTACAGAATTTAATGCAATCGGTTTAACATAATTATCTTTATTATTTCCCTTTCCTAAATCAGAAGCACCAGAATATGGCTAGCAGTTGTTTGGTAAGAGAGAAATCTTAATTGACTTCGAGGTCTTTGACTCAAAGCAAGGACTTTCTGTTACTGTATGTAATGGGGAAAGGTGGGAGGAGAACACAAGGGACAAAAGTGGATGAAGAAAGGGAAGCCAAGCTTACAGCCCCATGAGAGCTTGAGCAGGTGCAAGAGCACAGGAGTGCCAGGAAACTGTGTTGACAGAAGGATGGAAATTCATGCAAATAAGTCTTTCTTGTCACAACTTAGCATTTGATAGATGAAAATTATGCTGATTTTATAGAATTAAACTGTCATTTTATGGGGAGAATTATTTAGAACTGCTGCGTTACAATATTCAATCATGTGACTATAAGTAAAGGCTTCAAAATCTTTACCTCTGAGTTCTTGCTCTTCCTGCTGGCTTGCAGAGACACTGTGGCTTCCTTTGCATAGCCATCTGTGGCTAAATTTCCTCTGCTTGTAACTGCCTGGATTTCTGTAGACTCCAACTCATAAGGTCATTGCCCATTATGAGGACATATATTTTACCTCTCTATTAATATGAAATGTTAAAGTATCTGGGCAGGTTTCTGGCCTGTGTTTTATGTTGAAAATTACTTTTATAGTTTCCTGCATCTGCTTTAAAGGATGGCACCTTGTAATATTCTCTTTTTCTCTTCTGTTTGTACCTCCAACAACTGACATCTCCAAGTGGAATATCCTCCGTTTAATTTATGATAACAGTGGTTTCAGGATGTAGGGCTGCTGCTGTACTTAGGTTTATTTCCATTTTTTAAGTTGGTGTTTTTGTTCATAAACATTTACAGAGTTTTTGTTATTAAAAGGTAATGGAATACAGTTGCTATACGAGACTACAACATGCTGTTTTTATGAGAGGCCTTACCTTTGAATGCTTCATTGTATAGAAAACAGGCTTTTCTTTTTTTTTTTTTTTTTCCTTTTCTGTTTAGAAAACCCTTTTTAAACAAAATTTATTTGACAATTGTTCTTGATTTTAAGTTAGGATTTATCTAAAAAGCTGATAATTCCAAGAGGGAAGGAATCTGTATTTCAGTTTGTTTGTTTCTTTAAATACGAATAAAGTGCAAGTTACAAAGAGATGACATTTCAAAATACTACATGAAATGAAATCCTGTTTTATTTTTTTAGATTTTGAGGTCAATTGACTTTGTTCATTATCGACTATTTTAATTTCAAAATTCTTTTATTCTAAGTAGTATTTTATGTCTGAAAATACTTTGAAAAAGTCTGAAATTAAAATGAGTTTTCAAAAATATTTCTTAATTTTTGAAAAAATTTTTCTTTAGTTTCACATGATTTGACTTTGTTTAGCCAACTATACCATTTCTTACAGAAGTTTTTCACATAAATTATCAGCAATATTTCCCCTTAAATGAAAGAATGTAAAGAAAATTCAGACCTAAAAGTTTAAAAAAGAAAGAGTTTCTCATCTTAAAAAGTTTCCTACTTTGTACAATCCTGATCTAAATCTAATTCCATTACTTTTGAGTTTATGCATGCCTCTTTTATTTTGCCTCTGTTTCCTATAATCTAAAAAGGAAAACTAAAACAGTATCAGAAGAGAAAATGTCACAGGAGGGTATATGAAAAGATTAGACATTTAAAATGCTTACTTGTCTTTTCAGCTTCTATCACGTTTCTTTTGCAATTTCTCATCTTCTTAAAATCTTGGTAAAATTCTATTTTTCACAGCTTGAAAGTTTTCCAACTTTCTTAGTTGTGCTGTACTTTTTGAGTGCTGCAGTAAGAATTTGGTAAACAAGGACTATTTCTCTTAATTATTCCTTACTTTGAAAGAAAGCAAAATGTATTCTAGCATCTATTGTGTTTGCAATTTGTCCATTTAGTTTTAAATTTTCATCACATTATTCCTCCTGCACTGCCGTCTGTAACCTCAAGAAGCTTTTGGGACAAAAATATGATTAATTTTTTTTCTTTTGTCAAAGTTAAATCTATAGTTCCAGTCTTGACAAGAGAAAATTTAAAAATAAAGGATGGAATGGAAAAGTGCTGCAGTAAGTGCTTTCCATTTGAAAAATAAATGTCACTGGTATGAAGTCAAAACAATAGGAAATGCATTTGAATTTTGTGCAGGGTGATTGTACCCTTTGGGGTAACATTATATTTGGGGATTTTTTGGGTTTTTTTTGGTTTTTTGATTCTTTTTATAAAGAATATATTTAATTTTCTTATTTTCACTTCTAAGCACTGAACCACTGCCCTTTGTAGAAAGCGGAATATATAAAAAGTGTCTATTTAATTTCTTTTTTTTACTGGCAAACAGCAACTTTCCTGGAGCCCATACAGCATGGGAGGGGAAACTGCACCTTTAAAACATCTGAAGAAGCCATATTATTGACAGTGAATTTCAGAAATGCTTTTTCTTTAGGTAAACTAGGTGTAGAAAGGATTTTTACACTGTATTGGGAAGATTAATTTATGTTATTCAGCAGCAAATATATTTGATGTTTTTCTGAGAATGTACCGCTCTTAGGCATGCCTGTAAGGAATAAACTTTCATTTGTCTTAGGTATATATGAACATGTCTCTGTGTGCCATACTATTTATCCCCATAGAATACAAAATAAGGGGATATTTGTTGTCCTGAATTTTTTGGTTTGAATACCAAAAGTCAAGAAAAATTTTGTTTTGGTATCATAAGAATGACTGAAAATTATATTATTTTTTAATAAGTTGAAGAAACTTAGAGACCTGAGAGTTTTACTTTTATTTCCTAGGAGAAAAAAAGAAATCAATAAGAGCTTCTTAGGAGAAATCGGTAATGCTTGACTTGGGGTTTGCTCTGAGAAAAAATTACTTTTTTTGTTTGTTTTTCTTTTTAAGTGGTTAAATGCTTAATCTTTGCAGAACAAAAGGGATGTATGGGAGGTGAAACTGTTTCCACCCATAGGCTGAAAGGCACATCAACTCTGAAAGACAATTTTAAAATGTCTTAGATTTCCTGCATATTCTTGGAAAAACAAGAGCTCTTCAAAATCAGATTGGTCACAGTTTGGTCTCTTTGTTTCAGAGATCCCATCAAACAGGAAATACATGAACTAAATCATCAAAGAGACTGTCACTTTTTCCATTACTCGCAGAAGCAAAAAAATTCTGAGTTTTAACATGGCATATAGTCAAACTTCTTATACAAACTGATCATGAAAGGATATATATTGTGGCCTCTGCTAATATGTATCTAAAAGCTTACACCAATTTTCCAAGTATTCTGCACACATGACCTCTGAAGCAGACCTCTTTAATTCATGTGTCTAACTACAAACTTAATGTCTTGTTTTAAAATGCTGTTGCATTTTAATGACGAAGAGAGTTTCATCTCTTCTTTCTTCTCTTTGCCCTCTTCTAAATACTGTTTCTAAAATTTGTGAAGAGGAAAAACAGCAGTGAAGAGAATGAGATAGGGAAAGTGATTAATTAGTGAGCAATAAAGAGGTGACTTGATTGATGTGCTGACATGCTGAAATTCTGGTGCAGCATTTTGTTCTTAATTTTTATAACTTGAGCCAGTATGACAACAGGGATGTTGCACAATTTCTGACACTCATCTGTGGATTTATGGGACAATTAGCAAGTCCCTGCACCTCGTCTGCAGGTTTTCTACGTAACTGTAGTGTGATTATTTTTCTGTAATAGTAAAATATAAAAGTCTCTGTAACTTCTCTGAAAACTCTCATTTGCAAAATTATTATTCAGCTTGTTTCTGAACAAGGGCTAAGTCAGTCTTTTTCATTGATTAGCTGAGAACCATTTTAGCTACCTTATTAAGAAATAATCACAACAATTTTTTTCTGCTCTGATTGTGTGCTGCTGCACAGTCAGGCTGCCAGCTATTGCTGCAGATGCTAACTAGTTAAATATTTAATTATAATTAGTGATGCTTGAATACCATAATGATGGCTAACACAGGTAACAGAGAACAGAGCTTTTTTAACTGAGATAGGAAGAGCCATCAGAAGGCGTAGTACTTTATGGTTTTGGGGGGATGTATCCTAGAGAGTTAGTAGCTCATTCTGTGCTAATGACAAACCTGAATCTTGGAACCTTGTTTTTCCTTTTCATTTCCCGTGGGGACAATAGGTTTGTTTCTGCACCTTCCATTATTATGCAAATAAATTCTGTAAAAACCTCATGAGTATTTACTCAAAAAAAAGTGGAATGATAGCCCCATTCTACAGCATTTTGAAAATATAGTTAAGGGTCCTAAGTGTGTGACCTTATTGGTAGTCCAGGTTTTCAACTGCTCAGCAGAGATTCTATTCCACACACATCAGGCGAGAGGTGTGTCTAACAAGCTCCTGTCTGGTCTCTCTCTTCCTTTGGTCCTCACCTGAAATTCTGTCTCTGGGTCTGAACGAAGTTGGTAGGTAAATAGGTGGAAATACATCTGGTGGTCTAGCAGATGATGAGAAACAGAAGAGTTGCCAGTGGTGAATCGATGGAAATTCTCAGTCACAGGACTCTGCTGCATTAGGCTTTGTCTGAAAAAACAAAGGAGTAGTAAAGCCTAAAGTGGTTGATATAATCTAAAGAGTACAACTTTATTCCATTTCTAAGTTGCGGGGTTTGGGTTTAAATGCTCTTTAATGCCACAAACCATATAAAAATATGTCCGTGTATCAAAAGGGGTAAAACCAAAGAATTGTTTTTGTTCTTTTTGAAATGGAAAATACGACTCATCCTGGGGATGAAGCCCTCCCAGGAATTTCAAAAGCTCTCAACATCAGAGAAAGTTTTAGCTAAATTGAGGTAAAGTCATAAAAACATTTCAGTTGGAATTTTCATAAGCAATAAGATTTTACTTTCTTTTACATCATCAATTGCTTTTGACATAACACTCAGCAAAGAAAATACTTGATTTTATGGTGAATTCATTGTTCTCTTTATATATCTGAATGATCTGTCATAAAATGATGAGAAATATTTTACAATTTCTGTTAGAGACTGTAGTCTGGTTTTCTGGGCCTGAGGTTTCTGAGTTTCTGAACTCAGTTTCTTCGTGGTGTTTGGGTTTCAGAAGACCTTGTTCCCACAGACTTGACATAAACATCCCAAGTGTTATTGTAAACGAGAGTGATGTTTTGCATTCTTTTCTGTAGGATGGACTTGTCTCTATCCATTAGTTTGGGCCAATGGTTAGAAGAGTTCTGGCACTCTTCTAACCAATGAGAGTGGCCTGTTCCAAAAAGTATATAAAGAGGACAGTTGTTTTAATAAAGTAGAGTCAAATACAGTTTTTATAACGAAGTCTCATGTCATCTGTTCATCACCCACAACGACAAGAGACAGCTGAGTATATTTATAAAGACTATTAGAGATATAAGGTCATTAATTTACAGATATATTTTTTAAAGCTCACTGTATAAACTGAGCTCTCTCTACTTACATATGAAAATTTTCCAGGTAACAGTTCTGTCACTGAACAAGATTTGTTCATTAATAAACCAAAAAGTTTGTTCATTATGTTTATGAAAAAGTGTGACCCTAAGCATTAAAATTTAGATCTTTATGCAAAAAAAATCATCGCTATAAATATTTTAGATGTTATAGATGAGCTCCTCTTTTTTTCCATTACATTAAAATGTTGTCTTTCAAATAGCTTTTATTTAGTGTAATTAATATGTGTTGAGTATCTGCAGGTGTATTGCTATTTGCTTGCAATTCTTTAGAGTACAGAGTGCAGCTTGTTTTTTGAAAGCATTCTAAGGGTTTAACCAGGCATTTGAAGTCGATAGTGTTTCTGAAAAATCAAAATGCTTTATTTAGGAACACAGACTATAGACCTATATTTTGGGCTTCCATGTTAAAAAATGTAGCAACTAGTAATATTGAAAAGAGACTAATTCATTTATAAGGAAGAAATTGGGAATTTAATTGAAAAATGAACAATAATGTTCTCTAGATGTCATTGGGACTTTCAAAGACTCCTTTCCTAGAGGGAAGTGAAAAGGGTTTGAAAAATAAGGGGTTTTATTTTGGTGCACTTGCTGTCTCAGTGTAAACAACAAAGGCTATCTTTATGATGAGACTTGGTCATAGTGCCTATGGGTGAGGTTTTGAAATTCCAGGAAAAGAGGAAGTACTTGCTGCTAATGTATAGACCAAAGATTTTCTCTCAGTGATGGAAGACCAGGTTTGGAGCGCTTCAGCAATCAGTACATACACAAATCCATGGGGGCTGAGGCATCAACTTCACTTAAGTCCCCAGGAAAATAATATAGCCCCTGAAGCCTGGAAACCATTTCCAAATACATGAAGGACAAGAAGGTGGCTAAAAGAAGTCAGTATGGTTTTACAAGGGAGAAGTCATGCTTAACCAACCTGGTAGCTTTTTATAATGAGGCAACTGGCTTGGTGGATGAGGGGGCTGTAGTGAATGTAGTTTACCTTGACTTTAAAACAGCTTTTTACTTTGGCTGCAAAACAGTCTCATAGAGAAAGCAATGAAGTTCAGTGGACAGTGGGGTGGATCAAAAACTTGCAGAATGTCCAGACCATAGAAACAGGTCACCCAGAGGGGTTGTGTAGTCTCCATTGGTAGAAAAAAGCTATTTTGCCTGTGTAGCTACAGCTGCTTCTTGTAGCTGATCCTGACTGAGCTGGGGGGTTGGACCAGACAAACTCCAGAAGTCTCATCCAACCTCAACCATTCTGTGTTTCTGGGATTCTGTGATTAGAGGAACCACACAGTGAGTCACACTTGACCACAGATCAGAGGCTTCAAGGAAGGATACACATGTTGATTTCCACCAAATTATTAGCTTTTCTTCCAGCTTAGTCTTTGGCCCAGTACTCCATTAATACCAGGATAAAATCTGTGTCTCTGGGCTGTGTCCTCTAGTGAGGTTAATTCACTAAAATTAAGGAAATATTTGATTTAGGTTGCTCCAGACTAAATGTGTCAATCTTTCTATCTTGAGACCTGAAGGTATTTTTTTTTAGTACAACAGGACAGTGCCCTTAGTGATTACAATATGTCTGATTGATTGGCTGCAATCTATAGTACTGCAGGTATGACATTATCCTCTTGCCATAATGCTGTTCTTTCTCAGTTCAGCTGAGGTGCAATTTCATCAGGACTATTTCAGCACTTCATTTCACTGAGCCTAACCTTAAAAAGGCATTATCGATTTCCTATCTAAACCACAGTTTTGCAGACTGAAATAACTAGATAAATTTATGCATATTATAAAAAAATAAAATATGCAATATATGCAATAAACAAGCAGTCATTACATGTCTTGAGGTAAGTTACATAAATAATAAACCACCTAGACATTATACAGTTGCATTTTTACTGTAGTGTGGAAGGAACTCAGACAAAAGCAAAGGAAAAACCTTGCTTAAGTTGCAAACAAAAAAGAAAAAGTAACCACTGCCTTTTCTAAAGAATGACGATGTTGACTGTAATACTTGATGAAAAAATGTGCTTTGCTTTAATTAATACTCGTTTAATTATTGAAATCATTCAAAGCAGGGTGTTGTGAAACATAGTTAGATTAAATGGTTTCTGTTCTAAGTTAAATCAGTGTTAACTAGAAATGTGTTATGACACTTTGTCAACATTTTTATTAAAAAAAAAGTGTTTTGGGAATTGTAAGCTTACAAGTATTGATGATATTTTGCATCTTATATTTTAATTTCTCTCTTTCCTGTATTTTCCATGAATCTGTGAGATTGGGCATGTATGTATGTATGTATGAACAACGAAAGAGGCACAAAATAATATTTGCCTTTAATTTGTTAAATTATAGCAGATGTTTTTGTGAATGATATTATGAAAATATATTTACACTAGTTTATAAAGATCCACATGTGTACCAAATAGGAAAAAAAGAAAAGGATCAGTGAGAAGAAGCCTCCAATAATTTATGTTACTGAGAATGAGTGTTACACAGATGACAAGACCTGTTTCTTTTCTAGTACATTATTTTCTAGTCCTTTTAATCTGAAATTTAGAAAGGTAGGAAAGAATTTAAAAGGAAATTATTTTCACCAATAAGATTTACATTTATTTCTCTAGACAAGATAGAGCTGGAGTAGTGAGTGTCACTGAAATGAGCCCTTTATTTCCTCCTGCACCACCTCATCTATTGTCTGTGCTTGGCTGTAATTGCTGAAATTCACAGCAGCCATCTGTTATAAAACTACCCAATTCATTACTCTTGAATTTGGGAAATGAACAATCATACACAAGAGATATAAGGATTTATAAAGATGAAAGTGGGACACAAATATTATTTAATCTTATTTTTAGAAACTGTAGACAAAATGTCTCCTGGCTGCTTTTTGCATCACTGAGTTTAATCACTGACTTAGTTTTAGGAGCTCTTCCACATTGACTGGCAAGTAGAGGGTTCTACTTGAGTGAAGGATTTCATGATGAGAGACATACAACTCTTTACACACAGCTTTGATATTTGGTGAGTCTTCATGAAACACATCCAGTTATGAAAAACAAAATACAAATGAGGATTACTTTGGCTGAAGTTATTTGTAGAAGGCTGTACTCTCTAATTAGAATAGCTGTTGCCAGTCTAACTAGAGCCTGCCTCAGTTGTTCTAATGACCTTATATTCCTATGCAGTAGTGCTGAGCAGAACAAAGAGAACTTTTGAAGAATCAAAATACAAGCCCTAACATTACTATTTCTGATATTTTAAAATCCATGTATGTTTTGGGTTTTGGGGTTTTTTTCAGTTCATCGATGATCAGAAAAGAGTCATAATCATACCAGCAAATGCAGCTAGAGTGAAAACAAGCCAAAACGAGTTATGAAAAGAGATAAATTACCAAGCATAAGAGCCACTTTTTATTGAGCATTGGAGAAAGCCAAGGATAAAGTAGGTGACTCGAGAATACTGAGAGGTGACATTCTCACGGTTCAGAAAACTGGTGGGTTATCTCTCACTCTTGTCTCTGAGACTACCTGCTAAAATTCACAAGATTAATGGCTAGAAACCTGTTGGGCAAAACTGCTGCCTGTAATGTTTTCCTGAGGATGGTATCATCCTTTGAAGTTACATAATTCAGTGCTGTCAGAACAAATCTATTAACCTTTCAGAAGACTGAAAGTCTAAAAGTTGGGCTGTGGATTTCCTTAATCTACCACAGAAAGGAAAGTTGGAGATTAAACACTTCTTAATGTTGATGGAGACAGGCACATTTAAATCTACTTTATAGAAGCTGCAATAATTGGCAAGAGGAGAACCATATTTTCAGTTTTAAATGTCTAAGGTTATACACCAAGCTGATATTAAGCAATAATTGTACCACTATATACACAGTACATAAACAAATGACTACAAGCACTCACTTGAAAATTTCTACCTTTGAGTTAGTTTTGTAATTTAGTATATTTTTAGAGTCATTCTAACACCAGAAACTATAATAAATTGTTTCAACTTTCATATAATCAGGTTCTAACCAATAGCAGAAAATCTTTTAATAATGAGATCTTAACTAAAGTATGTTTGCTATCTGAAGTAATTGATAGAATTCTTGACACGTTCAGAAAAACAGAAATATTCTAAGGATTAAGAAAATAATGTTACACAGCACATTAAAATATGCTCGCATCCATTTCAATATCTCGTGTCACATAAAAAAATTATTAAGATATTTGAGCTGCACCCTCAGATTTGTCAATTCTTGCTTTACATGTATTGCTAATGTGTTTTGATTTATTTGCCTTTCCCTCCCTTCCCCCATCTAATATATTTATTCAAAAAGCATAGAAGGACAGTAGAATGAATTATTGTTTCTTGATTGTCCATGCTTTAGCATTGACATTGACATATTCCTAGCAGAAATGAAAATGTTTTTAATTTATCAAAAATAAAGATTCTATACCATTGACAAAGTAGGTATAGATTTACCATAGGACTTTTCTGAGTCAAACATAACACAAGACAGAATAAAAATGAAGTTGATGACACTGCATCATCATCTGACCATATTTGTAAAGGAAACTTTGTTCTATTCAGAAACGGTTTTGTTTTTTTTTTCTTTTAACTGATGATTAAACTGTAGAGCTGCATTATGTATTTACAGAGTAGTACTGGCCTGGATTTGAATGTCAGCAAAATAAACATTAATTATTAACCTGGAGTGAAATTTCATTTTACCTGAGTTAACTTTCAGGAGTTCAATGAACCATGGAGACTTGTGCATTTACTGATGTATTTACATTTTATAATGAAAGTTTCAGTCTTTTTTTTTTTTTTTTTTTTTTTTTTTTTTTTTTTTTTTTTTAATACAATTATTTCCCTCATATTCTTAAGTACATTTGTGAATTATAAGTGATAATTTTCCAGGTATAGGATGATGGCTCAGTCCTAAATGACCTCCTGTAAGTATTGCTAATTATGACAAAGCTGACACAATATGTATAAAAAGTTGCATACATAACCAGTTAATTATTTTGCACTCAGAATATTTTTATGTTGCTCTTCTTCATTAGTTTTTCTATAAGCCTCAGCATTGTAGCACTACACTGTTTTTGGAATTAGGTAACATTTGATTTGTTATGTTACCCAACTCCCTAAAGTTATCACTTTTTTTTATATGCTAGAAAGCAGATTATTAAAGCATATCTGTGAAGCTAAAATAATTTTATTATTGTAAGGCTTAGAAATGCCAGACATAATTAGACTCCTCTCCAATGTTAGGCAATTCATAAATATGTTTACTGGGTATCGACAGAGTTTATCACAATTTATTTTGCTGTAACATATCTTTGTGGCAACATTCCTCTGAATGTGCTTACAAGGACAATTACACTCTAAGATGGGGGACATTGTTCTCATCTCACTTTGGTTTTATGCCACTTAAAACTCAACAGAGTAGTCCATATTCATAGATGGTATTACCCTGTAGGCACGATTAACATCAGAATTGATCTCTTAACTAGTATACAAAATACATCTCTGCAGAGAACAATCAAACTGGGAGAGGGAGTGGTTTTGCCAGTCAAATAGAAAAATTGTAGCCTTTTCCAAACTGATATTATTCTTGCCAAGTCAAATTATTAGTAACTTTATAACAAGCAAGATAGTTGACATGAAATAGTAGGATTTTTGTAATAGAATATAAACAAAAAAACAGGCTAAAGTCACTTTATTGCAGGGGAAATGCTTCATCTGTTTTTTACTTAGTAGTCTACAGAGTAAAGTTCTTGTCTGTATGATGTCATACATCTTCCAGAAATACCAAGATTCAGCTTCCTTATGTATATTTTCTACATATATTTCTCGAATTCAGTCAAAATGCTCTCATCACTAATCTACAGAATATTTGAGTTTAGCTTAGGTGATTTGGTTTCTCTCCCCCCTCTTAATCAGCAACTTCATATAAACAACCTCCGAAATAATGGGACTGAGATTCAGATTTTCAACTTTGTGAGGATTTAATTTAGACATCCAACCTAGGCTTCTTTACTCGGTTTGGCTGGACAGTGTTAATTATCTTCACAGTTGCTGGTATGGGGCAGTGTTTTTGGATTTGTGCTGGAAACAGCATTGATAACACAGGGATATTTTATTGATTGCTGATCTCCGCTTACAGAGTCAAGGACTTTTCTGCTTCTCACACCAACCCACTAGCACACCTGTGGAGATGCACAAGAATCTGGGAGGGGACACAGCCAGAACAGCTGATCCCAAATGACCAAGGAAATGTTCCATAACATATGGAGTCTTGAACAGCAATAAATTAGGGGGAAGGTTGGGAGCTTCTGTTTGGGGACTGGCTGGGCAGTGATTCACTGGTGGTAACACATTATTTTAATTTGTATTTCTGGGGGTTTATTTCTCTCACTCAGTTCCTTTACTTTCCATAGCAATATTATTAGTTATTAATATTATTAATATTTAAATGATATTCAGTTATTAAACTGTTCTTATCTGAACCCACAAGTTTTCCTGCTTTTATTCTTCCACTTCTCTTGCCCCCATCCTTGTGGCTGAGGGAATGAGTGAGTGAGCAGCTGTGTGGTGCTTGGTTGCTGATGTTAAACTAGGACAGTTTATATAGCTTATTGAATCTCACGCAAAGGGAGATAAAGGAATAACTGGTTTGGATCATGTTAAGACTCCAGCAGGTAGAAACACTGTTTTTTTTTTTCCCCCATGACAGTTACCTGGCATGGATTCCAGATGTTATTCTTGACAAGTGGTTGTAGTAGCTGCAGAGGTGGGACCAGCTTAATCTGTTGAAAGTCTTCTGAGTTATAGTATGGACAGATTGAGAATTAAACTCTTTGCTAGTCTGGGGCTTGTAATCTGTTTATTATAATCACCCTCCTAATCGCTCTTTTGATATTACCAAGTAGTACCCACTCTAACTAAAAAGACCAGGTGGAAAAAATGAAGGATTACTTTTATTTGCAAAGTGTCTAAATAAATTGAAGCCCAAGAAAGTCCAACCCACAAAGAAATATGATCATTTAGAGTAGAATCCAATGGTATTGGTTTAATTAAATAACTGTGAGGATACCCACCTAACTGATCTGTTTAAACTCACAGAAAGATTTACCATATCCTTTTACCTATTTATCCAGAAGATATATCTTCTCAAATACTTTAGCAGTTAATTTTAATAGATATAAAAAACATGTACTTGTTTCTCCCATTGTTTCATTTTCTTATTGCAAGATATTGCAGAGAAACAAGATTACATGGTCAGCTATTACAGCATATCCATAGTTACAGATGTTATCTGGGTTTCCTGCTGGCATGATCAACCATCTTACAGTACCACCAAGCTTTTTCAAACCTCTTTATGGGTAGGAAGATAGTTGCTCTACATTAGCTCTTATTTCACATGAGCTAAAGCATTCCCTATGCCGATAGATTTATGGTAAAGGTGGCTGCAAAATTGTTCCCACCATCAGTGCATAATGGATACTTTCTCAGTAAGAAATTTGCCTCCATTCATGGAGGTTCAATTACCAGCCTTTCTGGACTGATGACAGTTTAGAGTGCATCGTGGAGCTTTAGTGTTTCCTGCTTGTCTGTGAGTGACTCTAGTGCATCTGTGATCTGATCCAAGTAGATACATCATACAGGTCTGTACTGATTTTGGCTGGGATAGAATTAATTTTCATCATAATAGCCAGCATGGTGCTGTGTTCTGAATTTTCCTGAAAACAGTGTAGTTAACAGGGGAATGTTTTAGCTATTGCTGAGCAGTGCTTACATAGTCAAGGCCTTTTCTGCACCTCACTCCACCTCATCAGTGAAGAGGCTGCTGATGCACAAGAAGTTGGGAGGGGAGATAACCAGGACAGCTGATCCAAGCTGACTAAAGGAATATTCCAGGCCATATGGCATCATGGTCAGCATACAGAGCTGGGGGGAAGGGGAGAAGAAGAAGAAGAAAAAAAAGTTGGAATGTGATGGCATTTGTCTTCCCAAGTCACCACCATGTATTATGGACCTCTGCTTTCCTGAGGATGACTGAAAATCTGCCTGCCAATGGGAAAAGAGTGAATGAACTTCCTGTTCTCTTTCCCTTGCATTTGCAGCTTTTACTTTATCTATAAAACTGTTTTTAGTTCAGCCTATGAGTTTCCTCATTTTTATCTTTTTGATTCTCCCCCTCATTCCACTGGGCATGAGTGAGTGAGCAGCTGGGTGGGCCTGAGTTGCTGGCTGGGATTAAAACATGAAAAGATTAAAGATCATTTAGAGTTTCTTTTCAAATACTTCTCTACATGAAGTGTTATGTGCATACTAGTGATTGCAGAGGATCTATGGCTGTTCTCTCTACAAGTGATAACCTTTGCCAAGCTTGGTGAGGTGATTTGTGTCTGCAGTACCGTGACCCCCATTGATTAAGGGTTCTTGCAGCAGTAATGGCATGCATCAGTTTTGTATTCCAAAAGCATTTCTTTGCTCAAGCTTTTTAGATGAATGGCAGTATAGTCCAAGTCAGAATCAGAATTCTTGCAGGAGCACCATTTATACTGTATTTTGTTATTCCAAATAAATAATTTTAGTAGTGATATTTTATTCATCATTGCTTTTCATGAATTTCTAAGTCTGCAGTTTGGGGGATACAGTAAATGTGATCAAAATTTTCTAATAATCACGTATTAACAGACTGTCCATGCTTGCTGCTGGGTTATTTATTTCCCTTTATCAAACTGGGGAAATAAATAAATGTAATCTCAGGTTGTAAAAGCATGTGTGGGGATAAATTTGTATAGGGTATCCCTTTTTAGCTCTCTTTATGGGTTAATTAGATCATGCATAATGGTACTTAAATCCATACAAGATAGTTTGAAGAAATGAGTAGCAACAGTTAATATTGAAAAAAAACCCAAGACCTAAGAAAAATCTGACCATCTGTACTTTTGTAATATATAGGAAAGAGATGCAACAAGGGTGCATGTCTGTTCACAACTACCTCACTGGATAAGTATTTCTTTATGATCATCACTGGAAATAATGCCCTAAAAATTTAGGAAATATAATACCTTCCTTATAGCTAATTGTTCTGATAGGATTTTAATATCCTTGTCTCTTAGTTGTCTTAGTAGTT
This sequence comes from Sitta carolinensis, assembly GCA_032173965.1. NCBI lineage: Eukaryota > Metazoa > Chordata > Aves > Passeriformes > Sittidae > Sitta > Sitta carolinensis. The sequence continues at coordinate 75,818,160 of CM063284.1, forward strand.
TTCTGATCAGAGGTACATAAGGGACCAATGAGTATTTGACAGTATAAAAGCACTAAGACAGGTTTTGACCTCCATAGTTTAAAAACAAAATGCAAAATAGTAAGCCCAGACTAAAAGAAATATATATATATATATAGCCTTTGAATATATATATTCAATATATATATTAGCCTTTGAATTCCTGTACAAGTTTGAATGGTGCTATAAAATATATTCTATCAGACCAAGCCTCCTCCAAAGCCAGCAATGAAATTATGGAGAAGAAGAAGCTACTGGGGGAGAACCTTCTTCCTCAGTTTCCTACAGCAAAAATGTTACAGAACAGCAAGTTGGAGTGATTTTTTAAAGTGCCAAAGTATGACAGTCTCAATTATTTGCCTTGCTGAGCTTTAAATTAAAAAAAAAAAAAAAAAAGAAAAAAAAAAAAAGAAAGAAATTCTTCATGTTGAACTCTTTTGCAGCTGATGAGGGCATCTGTGCTACAATCCTGTATGCAACATCTATTAGCCTCCCATTTTTCTCTGACTCTCCCATTCATCATCTCCTTGAAGCTGTAGGAAATGAAGCAAGCACTGACATTGCTCTTTCCTAACTCTGCAGTAGGTGTTCTGGGAGGCTGTCTGGGAGACCAATGGAGAAGGGGTTAAAGAGCTCTGTGTCTTGCACTTGGTTACTAACCTCCCAGCCGACAGGGAATTGCTCTCCTTTCATTGAAGCCTTTCAATCTCTTTGCATTACTTTTGGTGCTGTATAACATTTTAAAAGCTCCTTGACTGACAGACATGGCCGGAGGCAGAGATCTGCTGGGAGAACTGCAATGTACAGCCTTCTCAGCAAAGAGAAGTGGCATGGCAATTAAATTGACTACAACATGATTTTGGCATTTCTGAGGCTGTGCAGACCATCCCACCTTTTTTTTTTTTATATTCGTTTCCACCTCCCATCTATGTCTGGACAATTCAAAATGATATGTTGAGTTGATTGGTTATATTTTTTGCTATGATTCATGATTACTATGATTTTGCCATAAAAATGAGGCATGCACTCTGCAACCATGGATCAGGAGAGGCAAAAAAGTTTGGAAATCTTGGGACTGAATTATGGAATTGAATTATGAATTATGAACACAGTCTGAATGTGATGTTATATACCACTGAGTGCAGTAAAAAGAGAAGCAGAAAACTGCATGTGAACTGTTCAGTAAAAAATAAATTCATACCAAATATATTGAATACAGGTCTCTGTTGTGGTTAGGTCATGTCTTAAAGTTTCTTTTCTGGAATAAAATCCATAGACTGCAAATGAGTGTGCAAGTAAGAAATTTTTACTTATTGCACAAAAGAATAGTTTGCTGTAGATTAAAAACATTGAAGTGTTTTGAACATAACTTAGAAAAACTTTTATTTAAAGGATTCTGAGCAGATGGGAGTACTTTCCTCATCTTGTTTCCTTTCTGAAGGTAGAATTAAAACATTCAGTAGATACCTTTCACCAGCTTTTTGTTGGTTTTTGTTTGGTTTTTTTTTTTTGTTTTGTTTTGTTTTTTTTTTTTTTTTGCTAAGACCTAAAACGTAGCCTTTCATATCAGAACAGAAAATATCACCCTAAACTTATAGTATTGAGAATTTAGTGCAGATATTTTTCTAGGTTTTTTTTTTTTTTTTAAAGACTTGTTAAGTTCTCCAAGTTCCTGATTATAAATCCTTTCTATTTAAATACTTCAGCATGTACTTAAGAAATAAGAATTTCTATGTTATTTATTGTTATGGAGACTAATAATATTATTCATATGGAAGATATAGCCTTTGGCAGTATTTGAAAATGAAAAATATGTATGGTTAAGTACTTTATTATTCTTTTTTTGAGGTCCAAATCATGTCATTGATTTTTAAGCAGAACTCTATTGATTTCTTAGAAACTTATGCTAAAAAATCAATGACACAATATGACCCTAACAAAGTGGGGAATTCCATAGTGCTATAAATTGTGTTTTGTTTTTAAAATGTGAAATGCATCTATCTTAAGTCCTACAGGCAGTTATTTTTTATACCTGGCAACCAGCACACTGTAAAGAAAAATTCAAGAAGCTCTTCTGGTAAAGAAAGCGAGCAAGGGATTCCTGCTCTGGACAGTAGGGTGAAAGACTTAATCCCCCACTCTTCAGTATTTTGATTGAAATCTGGAGTAAACATTTTTGGTATCACTGGTGAGAAACAGTTTTTTTTGAAAACTAATCCTAAAGCAAAAGCACAAAGGTAATGTTAAGCAGAGCAAGAATGAAGTATTCCTGTAATAGTTGTTCTAGAGCAGCTCATTGTTACAATGAAAATAGCAATCTCTTTTAAACTGTGATTCTTAATCTTTGTCTCTAGAAACTAACTAGGTGTGAGAATTTTGATGAACGCTTCAGTATAATCCTATGTAATTTGATGTTGCATGTAAATCTCTTTTATAGGTCTCCATAGATGGAATTTATTGCTGCAAATACCTTGTCATCAGAAGGATTAATGCCTACATTAGCATTTCTGCAATAAAATCAGAAGCTAAGTGGTGAAGGCCACAGACACCTCAAACCTGGATTCCTCTGCTCTGCATTAAGTGCTGGAGTTTTTATTACTTGTGGTAGGGAAGCCATTGCCAATGCTCACAAGGAACTGCTTATCCCTGCTTCTCTGGGTCCTGTTCGATGGAGGTCTCCTAACACCATTGCATCCACAACCACAAGAGATTTTAGAGGCACAGCAAAGAGAAAATGTTGTCCCAGTGCCAGAGAGGAGATCATCTGCCCAGCGAGTCAAACGAGGCTGGGTGTGGAATCAATTTTTTGTGCTGGAGGAGTACATGGGCTCTGAACCTCAGTATGTGGGAAAGGTAATTTTTTACTATTTCTTTAAAAGTTCAAATTATATAGACAAGTAATATATTATAAATGCGTGCCTGTTTCTGGTGGGACAAATCTTCAATTGGTAGTAGTTTTCTCATTGCTTTCCTTTCCTGTAGTAACTCTATATTTTTTGTCTTTGTATATCTGTCTTAATTCCCCACTCTTGCTTTTGGAATTCAACAAAAGAACAGCAACAACAACAATAACAAAAATAGAGTGTTCTGATATCTGTGTTTCACAACTAATTTTAATTGAGACTACTATAATAGTGTATTTGATTTTTAGCAACAAACATTGTTCTGCTATCAAGAGATAAGATATAAACCTTAAATCTCAAGCCCAGAATGCACAGTCATTCATGTGATTGATATGGTTATTCCAAGTCAGTTTTCAGCTAATGGAGACACATGTTTTTTCGTCTGTTGTCTTATGTCTCAGAACCATTTACTTTTATTTCTGATTGGTCAGATTGTTTTCAAGTATTTCTAATCTATCATATTGCTTTGTAATTCAAAGTCCTGCACTACAGATTTTATACTGTGTGTAGACATGCACAATGATACCAGCAGAGAATTTTTGCAATTCCCTCTCTCATTTTATGTCCTCTGTTTCTGTAAGAGAGCATAAGTAATTGACAGAAAACTGTTGGAGAGGTGTGGGGGTGGTGAATTTATATAATATGGTTTTCAGATAGGAAAGCTGAAAAGGACACCTGAAGAAAATCTTAGCAGAGTGTGTAACTGGATGCTGTGTATAATTTTCAGTTTAAGTACAGGACCTTACTCAGTGAAAATAACAAGTCAGGAATTTATTTCCTGGGTCCCCAAATGCCACTTCCCTAGACAGCAAAGTTTCAAATTCACCTAATGTAAAAATGAGTCATCATGCTTCAGTTTTTACTCGAACGCCACTGTGAACCCTTTCTCTCTCTCTCTCTCTTTTTTTTTTTTTTTTTTTTTTTTTTTTAAGTTTACAAGTGGGAAATTTCTTTTTTTTCCCTAAATATAAATAAATCAATACAAAGTTAATTTTTTCATCTACCCTTCCAGAAAACAGTTCTAGGATGTAGAAATATAACACCAGATTATTTAACAAAGGAGCCAAAAATGTACTTGCATATTGCACGTGAAGACATTTGTATTAGACCCTAAAATATATTGGTCAAAACAATTTTCAAAGAATTGTATTTGTATCACAAAATTAATAAAAATGAGCTTGTTGTAAGTCAGAAGAAAGGGAGACCACATAATAAAAAAATCATATTTGTGATATCCAGTAGATACAAGTTACACTTTCTCTAACATATACCATTGTTCTGGCACCTTGCTGAAGATGCTAACAAGGACTCTTATCACATTCCATGCTGTAGCACAGGCAATGTGATTGCTGGGCCTTTAACATCAAAAGACAGAGATATTACTGCTGCACCACTATATTTTCATTAGTCTTTATTTCTTTGTGTAAGTTTTTCTTAGTAGTCGTTTAGGGTCAGTTCTAAAGTGCCAAAATCATGTTAATTTTGCATGAAATGGACTATTATCAGTGTACTGATGAATCAGCTTATTCCTTTGTCCTTTTTCTGCACCACTGACATTAAGTTTATAAGCAACTTTAGAACTAAGGGGATATTTTCATTAAGAGTAACACATCACAGATTTACCTGGAATATTTTTACCCCTTAAGACTTTTTTGAACTGTTACAAATTGTGCAACACTTTTCAAGTATGAGGAAAGTCAAAAAGTCAAACCCGTTTTTTTACACCAAAACACCTGCTTCTAGAATAGAGTAATTAATTCTAGGCAATAACATTTTTCAACAATGTTTATTTTGATGTTTATCACAACTTGTTTTATCTATATTGACTATTTGCTTTAATATATATAAAAAAACCCAACAAACCCTGCCAGTCTTTGTATGTCATCTTGCTGAATCTCTTACAAAAACAGCACAAAGAAAAAAACAAAACCAAGATGAAGATGTTTGTTTTCCCCTTATTTTTCACTAAGCTCTCAATGAAGGTATAACACTGAAAGAGAGACGTTCCTTAGAGAAATTGTGCTTTTAAATCCAGATAGCAAAATCTAAGCTTCAAATAAACTCAAACCATTGTCAACATACTAAAATATATCTACCAGTCACTAATCAATATTGTTGGAGTCTAAAATGCAAAGAATATTTCCCTGTATGTTTTGAAGAATCTGAACCCCTAACAAACACTATTTTTAACCTTTGTCCATGGAAAGGGCTTCCTAGGCTTTGGGATGAAACAGAATTCTCAAGAATGTAAATTAGTAGCACAGTATGTCACTTATCACAGGGTGAGAAATTCAGATTTTTGGGTTTGTTAGTATGGTAAGTAGATGAAGACAAGATGGAGAATCCTTGTTGTTTTAGGCTTCTTCCTCCTTCTTCATCTACTTCATATTCTGCAGGGTTTGGGACACAGGATGATTGGCTGGAATCTGCCGCAGTATAGAACCACGTGAATAGAAGTTTAGTCAGTTATTGGTAAGAAAATAGAAATAATTTACATTCTTAGTGATAATTGGGTAAATTATCTTTAAAAAACCTTGATCCCGAGCGTTCGGGGCTCTTTTGGTGTCTGTTTTCCCTCATGCTAGGCTGGTGTTAAGCCTGGTGTGCTGAGATTCCTGTTAAGAAAATAATAAACAACCTGAAGAACGAGAACAAACAAGAGTCCAGTCTGCCTTTTTTCCTAACAAGAACTTCTGCAAAAAAGCCTCCCCTTATCAGGGGAGAGACATGTGGGAGAAAAGAACTCTCACAAATATCTTTAGATAACATGCAATTTTTTAAAAATCACATAACATGTTAAAGGTGTTAAATGCAATTGAGTTCTGGATTGATTGCAGAACTAAATCTGCAGAAATAAATGATTCACCAAAATTAAATGCTTATTCCCAAAGCATATATTTTCAATTTAATTCTTTTTATAATGCTACTGTTCTATATTTTAAAGTGGTAATCAGTATATCATAAAGTGCAGGACATTTCATGTGACCTGAAATCACAAGGTTTTTATCTTCTTCTAGCCATGATATCAGAACACTTGTGCATATTACTTATTATAGAATTACTTATCAGGTCTACCTGTGCATTTATATTACTTACTATAGAAGTATTGTGCTAATAATGTCACAGTAATTTATAAATAGGAGTTTAATGTATCTATTAAATCAGGTGACTGCCTCACAAACAGTTGAGGGTGACTAGCTAATATTGCGAACCTTTTGTAAGAGAGTATTTACAGCAATAATGTCTTCTGTTATCTGCCAGTGCACCTAATTCCTTTCACGTCTGTTTTTAGATGAATGTCTCAAGAAATGTCAGGTTGCAAATAAAAATATAGTTTACAAACTGCTGGGGATTAGTCTAGCTTACAGGTGGTGATTTTGAGATAGTGCTGCTTGAAGCTTACACATTAAAAACATTTACCTGATTATTAAAGTTCGTGAATCTGCTCATGTAATCTGGAAGAGGAATAATAATCCATCAGATTGATAAACAGAAGATAACCCTCTTTGCTCAACATTCATTAAGCACATCCGGTCTAAAAAATTAAGTCAGTGTCATATTACCATGTGACCCATGAAAAATAGACAGGGTGCTGTGATTAAAATAAGGCTTTCTCATTTACTTTGCAGTGCTTCATGTGTTTTCCTGGTACTGTGAAGCTCCAGAAGGCCAGGCAAAAACAGCACATGTGTGGATGAAGACAAAAAAGTTCATGGCTTTTGTTTGGGTGTTTTTTGTACAAAAGCTCAGGTCTCAGTGAATGGTAACAGAAATCATTGGATGATCAGGTCCTCAAGAATGAACAGTTTATACCCACAAACAAGATAGCAATTTTAATTGCCCTTATGCAAGGATAGTTGAAGGGCGTGCAGCCCCACCAGAACACTACAAATATGTCTGTAACCTTTCTTTATTTTGTGTTTCAACAGTGACATGCAGAGGCAGCAAAATAAACTGAAAGTTCAGTAGAAAGAATAACACAGTCAAGATAGTTCTGCACATGGTATCTTCCTTTATATGTATTTTTGCATTCCTAGTGTGTATATGTATGATATCTTCCTTGTGTTGTACACCTGCACAATTGCTTCCAGTAAGGATTTTTGCTGTCTGTCCTCAAGTTTGCAGAGACAGGCATATGGTAGCTTGTACTGGATGCAGACTGGGTGCACAGGAAAAGATTGCTAAGTCCTCTTCAATGTAGTGTCCATTTCTCTTCTATTTTCCAGTGTAGAAACAAACAAACAAACAAAATAAACAAACAAAAAATCCCAGAACTTTAGCTTACCAGATTTTTTATGGCAGTACAGGTTAATATAACAATATGGTATTTTTCATCTGACTCAGTCTTGAGAAAGCCTCATCATCTTCAAAGGTTTGCCCATATATCAAGGCAGAAAGAGTGCTGATTTGGAGGAAGCAGAGCTCTACCCGTGACCAGAATAGCATGCTTTTTTGAAACCTTATAATTTATCCTCTGCATCTGAAATGAGCATAGAACTCATTTATGCATTTCATAGTGGAAAATTTTTAATATAATGGAATTAATGTTGACCACCTTCCATCAGGCTTAAATCAACATATACTTCTGAATACACACACTCTTTTTATAGCTGTTTTCCCTCTTGGGTGAGTGTCTGGATGATAGGGCAGTCTGTAAAGGAAATTTTGCACTGCTTGTTTTGAATCTGTTCTGACAAACAAATTTGCAGAGCACTGGCTATCATTCTGGCACTATTCATAAGCACTGAGTTAACTTAAAAGAAAAAATAAAATTTAAGGAAAAGAAATACTTGCAGTGAATTTGAAAGCTACTACCCTTTGAAGGAAAAAAAAGGCGCTTAAATCTACTCATAAATGTACCCTGATTTAACATCTTTTTAAAGTTGTATTTCTACTAGATTTCTAGTAATAAAATCACAATAATATTACATTTAAAGTTGTCAAAAGGGTTTTTCATAATTTGCCCATTGCCACAACTGAAGTAACAATATTAGAGATAGCCATGTATTATTTCCATTAGACATTTGCACAGTGCCATCATCAAGGAGGTGAAAATTGTTTCAGGGACTGCTGCTAGTAATGTATTAATTGACTCCCATGATGCAGGACATCACAGTTACTCATTTCTGGGTGATTTTAATATGAAAGATATCCTATGTATAAGAATGAGCTTGTTCACTACATCAAACATATACTCACCTCTATCTGCTGACATCAAAGTGAAATCTTTTTTGGGCCTTAGTGGTCTTTAGACAGTAATTTAAAGAGCAATCAGGCATGATCACATTAACCTGGCTTACTAAATTGGCTTTTGGAGTTTATGCCATGCACATATTCAAGCAAAAGCACTGTCACAATTTATTACAGACACGGAAATTGATGAGGAGAAATAAAATGGTAAAAATGGTGTAAGAGTAATCAGAACTGGTATCAGAATTCTGGATTTACTTTCTTGCTCTGTTGAGCTGAGACCTTTGTCTCTCCCACTTATGTCTGTCTGGTGAAAGAAAGTGATGACTTTAAAAGCCTTGCATCTTGTATATTGCATAGAGTATGTGAGACACAAAATAATTTTGACAGTTGCACATGAAAGTGTGAGAAGGAAATGGAACCATGGAAACACAAAACCCACATGAACAAATCAGACTTGCATTTAGTGTTTACTCCTGAAAGCTTACTTCTTTACAAGGTGTACAAAGACATGCAGCAGAGATTAACAACTTGCAACAGAATGTTTATTATTGATCTAGTGGCTTCACTTTGTTTGTTGATTTGCTTAGGTAGCTCATAGTAGGAAAATTAGGAGTGTAGTAGTAGTAAGACCTCTTGCTTGTGGTCCTTTCATTGATGAAAATTATATGAGGTATTTGGGAAAAAAAAAGGTGTGTGTTTTCACTCATTGCGTGAGAGAGCAGAAAGAGTCAGCTCAGGACAAGGAAAGATCAAAATAAAATGGAAAGATCAACTTGAGCTGTCACCCATATTTTAGAGGATGTAGAGGTTGAGGTTATTGTTCTGAACAGCTAAGGAGATCACAGACTGGAATACTTCAAACTCTAAAATTTAGCAGGGAGTATTATGCAAGAATTCAGTGATCACTGTAGAAGATTCAGAGCCTGTGGAAATGGTCCCGTTAGAATGAATGCCTGGGTCTCACAAGACTTCTGAACACAGCTGAGTGTATGGTGATAATGGTGCTTGTGTGTGTCTGAAATTTATGTTATCAACACAGACGGAGAAATACAAATGACCCTGTAGAAATTAAAATGCTAAAGAAAAATCTTACACCTATTGTAGTTTTATTTGGAATGCTTCTGTATAAATGGCTTCATCTGGGCAGGAAGTTTGTTTAAACAGGGAAATATGGGAAAAGATTGTATAAAAACTATTTAGAAATTTTTCAAAAGACTTGAGGAGAACAGACAAACCAAAGCATGTCTCCTTTTTTAATCTGAGAAAATTTGAAGATTTTAAATTTATTTAGTCTAAATACAGCTTGGCTGAGCATTTCTGATTCACCTGGGAGACCTAGTGTTATTGATAGTCAGATCAGACATGGGCATGTATTCTGTATGTCAGCAATGCAAGCTGAATTTATAACTAGTGAAACATTAGACCATCAATTAAAATCCAGCTGGGATCATGAGACCTCCTTTCTGGAAGATCATCAGAATGCCAAATAAGAAATTAAATAGCATTTGCCAGACAGCAAAATGTGAAAAATTATTAAATACCTGTAGCCATTCCTGTATCTGGGTAACAATGTGTAAACCAAAATAACAAGAAAGTTCAGAAATGAAATAAAATTTATGGTTCCTGCAACATGCAAGGTGTTAAAAAAAGGGAATACGATAATGTCGCACTTAAACATGCTACAAAAGTATAAATTTTCATTAGGAAAATAAAAAAAAAAAAATTATGGAAATATTAAAGAACGGCTAAGTGACAAGAACTGCTAAGAGACAATAGATAAAGCTCAGGATTTCATATTTATGAGATGGATTATTTTTTTTTACAGTGTGGACATTTTTGTTTCCCTTGCTCTTTGTAGAGGGATGTGGAATTTGCATTAAAACAGTAATTGGAAAAAACATTTAAACTGCAAATTTCAGAAATATAATTAATTTATAATTCTAAAATAGTTGTAAAATATGCATATTTATAAAATTTGTATATTTATACAGTTTTCACTGAAAAGCAGTACTGCGGAGAGGGACCTAGGGGTCCTGGTTGATGGCAAGTTGACCATTAGTCAGCAGTGCCCTGGCAGCCAGGAGGGCCAAGAGTGTCCTGGGGTGCATCAGACACAGCATCACCAGACAAGGGAGGGGATTGTCCTGCTCTGCTCTGCACTGGGACTGCCTCACCTCCAGTGCTGGGGCCGGGTTTGGGTGTCATGACATAAAAAAGATATTAAGCTCTTAGAGAGTGCCCAAAGAATGGCCACAAGGATGGGGAAGGTCTTGAGGGGAAGCTGTATGAGGAGCAGCTGAGGTAACTTGGTCTGTTCAGCCTGGAGAAAAGGATACTGAGGGGAGATCTCATTGCAGTGACAACTTCCTCAAGAGGTAAAGAGGAGGGGCAGGCACTGATCTCTTCTCCCTGGTGACCAGTGACAGGACCCGAGGGAATGGCCTAAATTTGTCGGGGGAGGTTTAGGCTGGATATTAGGAAAGAGGTATTCACCCAGAGGGGGATTGGGCATTGGAACAGGGTCCCCAGGGACCAGCACCAGCCTGACAGAGCTCAAGGAGCATGTGCTCTTGGGTACATGGTGTGACCTTGAAGCTGTTCTGTGCAGGCAAGGAACAAGTTCAAAGTTCCTTGTGGGTTCCTTCCAACAAAACATGCTGTGATTCTGTGACTAAAATAGTTTCAATAAAATGCAAATTTTTGAAAACAGCGTGAAAATCACCACTGCAATTCAAACCCAAAGTATGAGCATGAAATAGAATGTAACAAAATTAAAACTTAAATTCATTTTTTCAAACAAAATTATAAATATCCTGAAACAAAAAAACAAAACAAAACAAAACCAAACAAACTAAACCACAGGAAACCAACAGACAAACAAACAAAACCACAACAAAAACCCATAAAACAAACGTGGAACCACACTTTTAGAATCAATCAATCATTAATAAAGCATGCTTCATAAGCAAAAGAAACAATAATTTTCTATCAGCTGTCCCTCACCAACATAGGAGAAGATAACAAGTTAGAAGGTTATCTCATCTTCAGTCACCGCAGCTAAAATCCTTGTATGCAAGTCATAAACAGAAATTATTTGTAGTCTTGTCAAACGCTGCCATTACAGTTTGTGATTTAGGGCTTTGAAAGTGTTTTAACAGCAGGTGTCCTAAAGTGTAAAACTCCTGTTCTTCTGAAGGTGATATATCAAACCACAATATCAGTTACATAACAGAGATAGCAATGGACTTGGAGCAAGTATTGGTTTTGTGGCAATGACCATTTCCCTCCCTTTCAGCAAGGCTTCATGTCCCACAGCTTCTACATGACCTGCCCTGCCCGTCCTCTCCCTCTAGAGACAACAATTCCCTAGTTCTTCTTTCTGTCTCCCCATTTCTGATATCCACTCAGATGCAGAAGTTACAATCACTTTACTTCTTGCATAGGATCTGTTATGTATCCTATTAAATTCTGAGGAATTAACCCAGTTAACAGCAGCTTTGAACTCCACAGCTTCTCTTCAGTTTCAAATAGATCTTGTGTACCCAAAAACTTGCTTATATTTTCCATGTGTTGGTGAAATGAATTGTTTTTCATAAATGAACCTTGTCTTTATTACATAATAATTATTTCATAAAACAGAATAGATTACATATTTTTATAGCCAGGAAAAAAAAATATAGAAAACTCATAATAAAAGGTCAAAAAATGTCTTAACAAAGAAAAGTGTAGTGGGAAAAGATTAAAACTGAGGATATAATAATTATACATAAAAATAACCAAATATTATTTAGATGCCCCAGTAGTGGAAAATAATTTTGTAACAGGAACAATATGGATAGTTTTCTCTCTGTTGTCACTTGCTTATCATTTAGTCAATCTAAATGGAGATTATAAAATCTCAAATTATCCAATAATCTTGCAGAATCATTTGCAGACTCTTAGAAACAGATAATGCTGTTTGAAGGGTGGAAGATGATCTAAAGCATAAAAACAATCTGGTGTAAAATTGGCCTTTTCCTTCCAGTATTTTTTTTAAACTCTGGTAAGCTCCCTGGTGTAGCTCACTGTGTGGTACCAGATGCATGTGTTCTATGACGGCTGCATGGCAGTGATACATGTGCTGTGCAGGCAGGAGAGGGTGACTAAGAAGAAAGGTGATTATATCCACACTGCTGGGTGACATCCCTCCCCCACCCAGCCCAGGGGCTAATCCAGGGTATGATCTCATAAAAGGTGAAAATGGAAGGGGAAAAGCTGAAAGATAAACTAATGAGAGAACAGAATGACCACTAGCATTGACACATACTAAAGTTAAAATTAATGTAGTTTTAATTTTTAGTAACTAGTTTATATTTAATTTTCCTCTAGAGAAGGTTTTATTTCATAAATACAATAATACAATTAGTTTTGTCTAAATAGTTGTGAGCAGTAATTATTCTTGTATTTAAAAGGAGAAAAAAATGTGAGTAAAGAAGAAAGCAAACTTGGAAAAAACTCCTGTCTTAGCATCAGCTGTAATTATAAAAATTATTACCTTGTGTGTATTGTATTTATTTTAGCTGTCAGCCCCTGAACACGTAAGTTAGAGTCGTTATTGATTCTGTTATCAATGATTGATACTGTAATGCCATTAAAATCTTGCTACTGCTTGCTAAAAAAAAAATAGATTTTCAGTAACAGATGGATTATTCACTCCTATTGTTGTGAAAATGCTTAATTGACCACTAAAAAAACATTACTGTGTTTCATCCTGGACACTATGATGCTATATTCAGTATCAGTAAGGATTTAGGCTGGGGCCTATGTTGTTTAATATCATTATAAATTATCTTGGAAAGTGTGAGAATATCCAGGGAAGTGTTTGCTCTTCAAATTAAGCTACTAGAGTTATTAAAGACAAAGGCTAAATGGAAAATAATGGAAAAAAAATTATGAAACAGGACTAAAATAAGACATGAAATCTGATGTAAAGCGGTACATACTGTGGGAGGAGGGGAATAATTCCAATTTCATCAATAAATTGTTGTTCTCTGTGGAAATGGTAATCTCTCTCAAATGAGATCTTGTTTCATAATAGCTGTATGCACATTTGCTTAGTGTGCGGTGAGCGCCAAAAAAAGCAAATGGGATGTTAGAAATTCTTAGCAGCAGCTGAAGGAAATAGATGTCATTAATACAGCTTTGTATCTAAATTACTACTGAGCCTGTATCTTCCACACTGGGAATGATTTCTTTAGAGTCTCAGAGAACATGTGTCGCAAAGAACTGGGAAAAGTACAGACAAGGACAAAAGGTTAATCAGGACCTTTGAACTGACTCGTCAGTGAAGAATAACTGAGTAAGATAGGTTTCCTTAGCCTGGAAAAGAAACAAAGAGGAGGAGATATGATAGGTCTCCAAAATATCCAGAACATAGGGACTAAAGGGGGAAGGTTCCTGACTTCACCAATGCAAGGTGTGTGGGGCACAAATGAAGCCAACAGGTGGCACATTGAGAGCAAAGAACAGGAAGTGATTCTTCACAAAATGAATCAATCCAAAATATGTAGCTCCATGCCACAGGTTGCTGTGGAGATAAAAGAATTTTTCATGTTAATGATAAGAGAATGAAGAAATTATTAAAAAAACAATTTGCCAAAAAGCTAATAACTATGGTCACCGCCAATATCTGCACAAACTACTGGACACTTGGAAATTATGTGGTGAACTGTGTATTCTTTGACCTTCACCTTTGCCAGAGACAGAGTTCTGGGTTGGAGGCCATGTGCACCCAGGGCAGCATACCATGCTATGGGGACCGACAATAGTAAGAGACATGCTCCTCCACCTAGAATAAAATAATGATAAGTGTTTATATTAGTTATGTTCATAAAAGTGACTCATTTAACTTGTTGACAGTGTTTGGACAGTTTAATGGGCAAGGAATCTCATCAAGTAAGAAATCAGTTCTAAATGGAAAAATACATTTTATTAAATAGTATTTCTCCTAGTAAAAAATAAAACATTTGTCTTTATACGTAAAATGCAAACATCTGCAGTACTTCATGTAGCAATTTACTAATCGTTTTGTATTTGGCTATAATAGTAATAATATTAGATTCAAAAAACATAAGACAGTAGTGCAGGTCATTATACAAACGTAATGCCAAGAAAAATGCCCAGTTAGCAAGAGGCTTGGGATGTTGCTGTAAATCTTCATGCCTTTCAATATCTCATACTGCCAGCCATTTCACACTAACTGCTTCTTTAGTTTTCTAGTCCATATCACTGACAGGATCATCCTTAAAACACCCTTAAAAAGAGCCGAACCTCTTCAGACCCCTCACAAGTCCCCCACAGGATCTCTTCTATCTGAAGCTGACCTAAGCCTAGAACATATTTGCTATGCTGAGGATGCAGCCCACACACTCAGTTTGTGATTTGGTTTCCTCTCTGACTCTAAGTGAGAGAGAATAACTCAAGCCTTGTCCAGCTTGGGAATGTGAGGGGACTTGATCAGGTGCAGTGAAACCTCCCAGACAAACTCATCATCCAGATGCTGCATGAATATGACAACCCATGAAACACAGTGGTACCACACTCAAACTCAAACATACTTGTAAAAGACAGACAGATACAAAGCACAAATATTCCTGTATGTCTTCTTGCTGGGATATTTTTACCCTCTTATGCAAATCTTATGGCATTCTTATAAAAGGCAGCAGGTGGTTTAAATTATACTTTGCAATCTGCTTCATGAAAACAAAATGACCTCTTAAAGGGGATAATAGTTGCGATCCTGCCTTGTTAGTCTGACTGCCTGATAAGCTGAAAATCAAGAAGCAAATAAAAGGATTTTTTTATTACACCTTCTGCTTTACTTATGTGGAAGAATTCCTTGTTTGTCTTGAAAGCTTAAAAAACTTCTGAGTTCAGTATATGTTTGCATACGGTCTTTATATACAAAATGCCACACACATTGAAGGAGAATAGGTGTTCTGTGTGCTGGTTGAATAACAATTTAGGCCTGTCAGGACTGTGTGTACCAGCCTTTTGGTTTTTATTTAATTTTCGGGTCTTCATAAACCTTTTTCTCGGATTCAGTTCAAGTTGTCCTTTAAAGAAGCTTAAGGTGAGGTAAGATGAGAGAATTTTCTATTCCAATATCCTAGGGGAGAATGTCAATAAATGAGTTTTAATTAGTAAATCCTTTCCTATGGCACTGAGGCAATGTGTAAACCATAGTCCCTGATGATGGATCTGTGCCATTCAGCAGAGGTTGTTCTATTCAAGTTTTTCTCATAGCACTGGTTTTCAGGAGTGACGTCTGTGTAAGATGTTGATCACACCTGATTCCGAATCTTTCATGTTTTCTTGTAACTTAGTGGCAATTTAAAATTACTACATTGGAGACAGTTTTTTTAGTGTTTCATAATGCAGGATTGAAAGATTTATTTTAGTGTGCCAAGTTGCATATTTGGACAGTCAACAATAGTAATTGTGTCAAAAACCATCAGCCTATAAATATGTATGCATTACTGCTGATGTGAATTAAGGATTATAATAAAAGAGTGAGATAGGACAGTCTAATTGCTGTAACAATGTTTTATTTTACTGTGAGAACTGAAGCATAAACTGTGGAGGAAAAAGCTAAGAAAAAAAGTCTCATTGATGTTATTAGTGCAGTATATATTTTCTAGAAACCAAGAGTACTTTCCAGCACTGAAACATATAAGCCAGTTAATAGCTTCTGCTTGTCAAATCCAGCTGTATCAGCCCAACAGCAGGTAACTGGTTCTAGCTTAATTGATGCCAGTATTAGAGTGCAAGAAAATAATCAATGACTCTTCGCAGAATCAGGAGATTCCTGTGCAAACCAAATGAATTCTGGCAGACAGCATTTGTGCAGATTAAGAAACATTATAATGATGCTGAAAACTTGAAAAACTGACCAGTACAACTGAAAATTTATTTTCAGTAAAGGTAAGTGTTGCTGTGGTATTTTTAAAAAGTAAAATACTTACTTATTTTGAGCAATTTATATGCAAATAGACTCATTTGATATTATCAAGAAGTTAAAAACCAGTAACAAGTTTATGATTTATATTAGAAGCCATAACTTCAGCTGCTTCATTTTTTGTCTAGCAAAATACAGAACCAAGAATAAGTCATTCTTTTATTTGGATGCAAATAAGATCAGGTTTGGTTCTTTTTTATGTACTATTTTATTTAGTCTATTCACCATTTTGATATGTTTATTGCACTATCATATCTGAAAGCTAATGCAAGGCCTGGTTCTGAAGTGCTCGTGATCATTCCTTCTTCATCAAGCTGAGTCTTCTGCCAGGTGGGTCTGGCAGCAAATATAGCATAATTGTATTACCCAGGGTAGTAAAATTAGATATATTAACAATTAAAAAAATAAATTAATGTCTAACCTATTATTTTGGTTTGGAGCAACACTTTTTAAAAAGAAATTTTAATTGATCCTACAAAACCCCAAATTGTTCTGTCCTCTTTGCTTATTAACCTGTCTATAAAGTAGAGTGATTCAGACATGCTTATATGTGCCTCACCATTAAGGCATCTGAAAATTTCAATGACTATCCTTGCACTGGCTCTGAGGCAAGAAAGATCAGCTCTCTTCCCTAAGTAGGGAGTTGAAGCACAGAAAGACTGAATTATTTGCCTGAATAATTTACAAATGAAATTGAAACCTTAAAAACTAGAAAGTTCATCCTTTTGATTTTTCTAATTCTTGTTAAATGTGGGGCTCTTTTATGTAAATAATGGTCTACAGTTTAATATGGTCTGAATTCATAAGTAGGGAGTTGTGTCTCTGTTGAAGGACAGAGTAACAGGGAGCTGGGCAGATCTGCCTACCTGGAAATTAAATAAAGGATTACTGATTAAATTTTCCTACATCCAGCACTGCAGTGCTCTTTAGATTAAATAGTTAGCTTCCAAGTCCATTCCTAGTCTTGACATTAATAATGTCAAATTTGTAGCTGCAAGGCAAAAATTAAGGTAAAGTAAGCTCAAGGGGAAGAGGAAGGGGATTAAAGGTCAGTGCTGCCAAGTCCTCATAAGCCTACTGTATTTATGGATCATCAAAATAGATGACAAAATTATTAAAATAACTGGCAAAACAGGCAACAGAGAGTTTTGTGTTCATAACAGTTTGCCTTGTGCTTTATGGGTAAACTTTAACTTGTGTTCCTTGTAATAGATTAACATTTTTCTTTGGGGAGCCCAGCCCCAGAGACTGATTCTGAAGTAATGGCTTCCTCAGTGTATTAAATAATTCTGACAGGCTGCTCATTTTCTTTAATTATCTCCAAGTATTAGTGGTTAAAATCCTGTAAAAAGTAATGGTATAAGGAATTAGCCTATTGACATTACTTTTCCTACAGGTTATACAAGATAATAAGAAATACATCCTGAATTCGATCACATTTTATGCATTGTATAGATAATTTTGTATTATTGGGGAAAATATAAAACAGCTTTTTTGGGGAAGAAAAAAGGCACGTGAAATCTCTCTTCCCAATATCTAGGGCAGGAACCAAAGGTTCTTTTATTCATGTCTTTGTGGGGAGTCTGCTGTCATGTTTGTTAGTGATGGACAGTCCATAAACTAAGTTAATTAAGCAGGCAAAAATTATTTGCTCCAGTAATTAATCCCCAGTGTTACTTTCCAGTAATGTAACTCAAACTGTAAGAAAAAAAGTAAGTTACAAAGATAAATATGGGTCAATTTATTCAAGTCATGTACTCAAATGACTTTTCAAAGCCATTGAGGATGGCTTTGAAATCATGACAATGTCTTAAAAAACTCTGAAAGTCATTCATAGTCTTAATGTTCATTAATGTTATACACTAAAGGACAAGATGAGCCAGAAAAGATGCCTACAAAGTAAAGAAAGACATTTTTCTAAATGTTGTCAATACCCCACACATTTTGACAGAATTTATTGAAAAAAAAAAATCAGAAATTGTTTTTCAGATTCAGGGATTTTAAAGTAAATTTTCATTTCATTCTATTAAATTCCAGTTCACTTTATGCCACCACAAATTTTATAGCCAGCTAATGAAAGCTATATCTTTAAGAGAAGATACAATGCAGACAAAAGCTAGCAAGTGGTTTGGGTGGTCGAGCCCAAACCACTCAGGGAGGGGAGTTTCTCTAATTCTCCTGGTCACGGTTGGAACACTCACTCGTGGTTACGGCGAAACTCAGAGCGGGCGCGCCCCCCTTCTCTCAATGGTTCGGCGATTCGCTTGATGCAGCTGCTTCAGAGCGGGATTTTAAAACGCACAAATCACGCTGCAACTTACTTATGAACAACCTCCCGGCCTGCTGCCGAGGCTTTGCACCCGATCGTGCGCCTCGAGCCAAAAGGTGCGTCTCAGTCACACACACACACAGAGTACTCAGAGATCCCACAATTAAAACCCAACAAAATTTGCTCGATTTCCCCCTGGGACCGCTCGTGATGGCGCAATCGAACAGTGACTGCCCCACACCGGTGACTCAGCTCCGCCCTACCGGAGGCATTCGCTCGCAAGCCTGGACAGCTACAGGCACCGTGCTGTGCGCGCCTTACCAGCAGCCCTGGCCATGCGTACGGCTTACTGCCCCCCCTAAGGCAGATACAGACCCCGTCCATCCCAGCTGGTCCAGAGAGGCTGTGGTCTGTTCCCGTGGTGAGCAGCCGAGAAGCAGAGCTCCTCCAAAGGGAAAAATCCCCAGGGCACGCCTCAGGACGTCCGCCCCGCAGCCGAACAGAGGGCCTCCTACCTGGCTTGCCAAAATGATACACGGAAAAAGTAAATCCACAACTCGGGAGAGATGAAAAATCTGGTATGTTTTATTTAGCGCTGAAAGCGCAAGGGGGATATTTCCTCTAAAGGCACGCGCAACTTTCGCAGCGCTCATAATTTCTTTTTATCTCTCTATGTATAAGAATTGCGTAATTTCTTTATGTATAGTTATTTCCTAGCTCTGCTCAGCCCCGCTTCGTGTGCAGATTGCCTAGTGAGTCTTTCTGTGGCTGTGCGATGCCCACCGGGGGTCGCACGGTGGTCGCTGGGGATGAAGGCAGGTAGTCTTTCTTGATGGTGAACTTCTCACCCCCGGCTCTCCACGCATGATCTCTGAGCTCTTGGTCTCAGTCCAGGTCAGGAGGTTGGTTCTATCTTGTTGTCTAGGTTTTATGAGTTCTAATTATTTAGAGGCCTTGTAAGTTTGGTACACTGTACTTGCATTTTTGCAAACAATTTTCTTTTTATCATGAGTCTTTGTATACTTCTGAGTTGTTTTTTCTTGCATGTACACTTTGTCTACTGTGAGAACTGTGTCTCATCTTACTGTCTGTAGGCCCGGTATAGTTCAGGCTTTTGGTAAAATCTCTAAAAGAAACTTCTAATTTCTAGCCCTTTGTCTCAAAGCTAAAATTCACTTCCATTTTGGGTTGTGTCCAAAAACTAAATGGGACGTTTCTTATTTTTCTTTTTTTTTTTTTTGTTTCTTTCAAAATTAAGAAGGGATATTATACTTCTTAAATTCTGAAGTCATAGCCATGTTTCAGAATCATTACCAGATAGCTGGCAAATCTTCATGAGTGTTTTCATTCCAGATTAAAGGGCCCATTTGAGGCAAATCCCTTGATCATTCAGACTTACTGTAGTTTTGTTCACATCAGGAGAAGTCTTGGAGAGTACATGCTAGATCACTTCTTGATAAAAAAGGCTGAGAGGATGCACTACATGAATTGGCACTTAGTCCACCGAACCAGATGTGATTTTGTTCCCAGCAGAAAACCCTGAGGTGCGTTTATTGCCTGCATCATTCCTCTCCATCAGGTGCTTCATTCTACAGAACACTCTTGCTGGTTCACATTACCTGATAACATAGGTACAGCTCATGTCTAATAAAAAATAGATACAGAGACACTACCCGAGGCTAGGCGAGTCCTGGCATATTTAGTCAGCTAGCTTTCCCTAAATTTTGGTTAAATTTTCCAGTATTTTTCAAGATGACCTACTGGGCAGAAGAGATTTATACTGTCTAATGTACTAAGTTGAGGAAGAAATTATGCAAAATAGTAATATAAAGCATGAGTGTTAGAATCTCAGTTTTGGACTAACTCTTAGTGGTATTTATATTTATGGTACTTACATCCAGAATATGTAAAAATTTCACATTTGTAGTGTATATCTTTCATGTCTTACAATACTTGAAAAATCTGGGTACTAAAAATAAGTTTTTACATTGTTTGTGTAAAATGATATTCATTTAGAAATTAACTTCCAAATTTGGCACTGCATGGCTGTGTGTCTATGTGTCTGTGTGTGATCTACAAGTAAAAGTTACATTTGTCCAAGTCTTCTTTTTATGATTAGTTCTTATCTGTGATAGAAAATGGTCACCATTACTTTTCATATTGTGAAAAAAACATATCAAGAACAGTAGAAATGATGATAGATCAAATCTATGTTGATGTCACCAAGATAATTCAATTTGAATAAATTTCTACTTGATCTTAAATGATTGTAAAGACAAAAGCGTGAAAAAAGTGATGCAAAGTTATAAGAATCATGCCAAAGAAATGAAAAATTATTTATTGTTCTATTTAGTTTATAATAGGTGGTCTGTTTAAATAGATATTTCACTGCAATAATGAAAATTAAAATGAAGTGTAGTCCAATTATTTTTATTAAATGGAAAGAGAAGTAGAATAGTCTAACTGAAAACTGAATTTTTCAAGATAAAAATTTTGGTGTAAAAATGATATAAGGTGTTATGACGAACAGAAGTAATTTTCTAAATATTTGTTTATGCTGTTATCATTATTTTTATTTCTCTGAAGGCTAGTACTTCTGAGTATGTGCTCCTGAAAATATTCATAGTAATATTTTCTAAACTACAAAAATTAATATTTCAACACATTTTTTATATATAAAAGATATGAGAAAGATATATACATAATTCACAATCTGTGATAGAGAAGTCTTGTACGTAGAACGCAGTCTAAATGCCATCTGTTTTTAAGGTTCTCATAAAATGTGTATTTTTAAAACACTTGGGTATGTAAAATTCATTTGCCCTTTCTTTTGGAAATATTTGTTAACTGTTTTGCAACATACATTAGTAATGCATATGATTTGCACCTTTGATCACAGTCTTCTTTTTCTTTCTTTTCTCTCTTTTTTATTTTTTTCTTCCATGTTAACCAGGAAAAGAGCTACTCTAAAACAAGCATATGGACAATCTGTGGGTGTCTGTTTGTGTGTGCAAAACTTGCACTTGGGGAAACTTCATTTAATTATTTATTTTTGAGCTGGTAAATGATACAAATTTTCTTCTTATAGGCCCTCTGGTTTCACCTTCTTGACCTTTAATGATTTTCACCTTGAACCTTCATCATATTCACCCAGTTTCATAAGGAAGGAAAACAAGTTGCTTTAGTTGGTGCTCTCTGTAGAGTTGATGTTTGTCTATTCTCTCTCTTACTCTCTCTTGCTAACTCAGCTGGAGTTACTAAGATCGATAATTTTTTAGGTGTTCCTAGCTGCAGTTCTATAAAATTAGACTATTCTTCTTCATTTCTATGACCTTTGAGCTTCTATGGCTTGAGTGAAAAGCAAACTTCACACTCATCTACAACTATTGTGCTGGAAGGCAGCTGAACGATTGAGTACTGCCATTAAAGTCAGTACACTTTCACTGAATTCTGTTTACAAATTGTACCATTGGGCTTCTTTGTACCATTCTGTTTCTTTGTCTGTTTCCCTTCCTCTAAGTAGGGTTGATAATGCTCCCTGAAAATTGATGTAAAGTTATCATCTGTAGCTTTTACATGAACATGGCTTTTGTAGAACCTGAACATCATTAACTTTCCTTTGTGAAGTCCGTAATACCTCTGGGACTCAGCGTGTTGCTACACAAATCCTATATACACCCTGCAGTGCTGATATGTGCTGCTAATTTGCTGTTGCCATGACTAGCTTATTATTTAGCCTGTCCACGGGGAAAAGTGCTTTTCCATTCTTTTCACAGCTGGTTGTATTGCTCAGACAGGAAATGTAGGGGCTCCTGTGGGCTAAGCAGAGAAAGAGCTGGTATCTGCTGCCCTGGTGTGGCATTGGCACATACACCTCTCCTGTGGGACAGAGGTAGGTGTAACAGCAGGATCAGCCTGCAAAATCCAGACCATAATGCTGGGAAAACAGTGGTTTACTTGCCCTTTTGGGCAGTTTTCTGGAAGCACCTTACAACCTTCCCTTAACGATTCTGGTGTGTTTGTGTTGCTGTGCTGAGGAGGGATGTATGTTAGAAAGTTGCACTTGCACTCATGGGGAGAAATATTTTCCAGCTGAGATCTGTAACCTCTATTTTATAACCCCTTTATAGACAAACATGTATCTGTTCTTAGCTGTGCTTTGTACAGCCCAGCCTGGCTGAAGCACCTATTTATCTGCCTATCAAAGTCATGGCATTCACAGATCACAGGCAAGTTGAAGAAGTACTTTGTATATTTTTTTCCGGTCTTCCAAAAATATTTCATGTACTCCTTCTTAAAATTGAAAACAGTGCTTGTTGAGGGCAAACTTGCTTAAGTACAGAAGAATTTTTTGAGAGCAAGTTAATCAGAATCAAATCAATTCTTAATTTATCTACTGAAGAGATTGTCCCATTTGTTTCTCTTCTAAAATACAGTTTCCATTTCATATTCATCTCAAACTTAAGAATGAATTTATATATGTTTATCCTACAAGGGTAAAGATTTGAATTCTTACAGGAGAAAAAATACTCAAGGAAACCCATATTCCACAGTCAGTCATATGGTGCTGATAACAAAGGAGTCATGCAAGTCCTAAATTGTTTCTAGCGGTCCACAGCACCAACCCAGTTCACCAAACAGATGCTTCAGAAAGTCAGAAATGCTACACTGCTACTGCATATTCAAATATGAAGAAAGTATATAATAAGAAAATATTAACTATTGCTCCAGGTACCAATTGTTCCATCAATGAAAACACCACTACTTAGTAGTATTACTTAAACCGATTTTAAGATTTTTTTTTATTTTATGTGAGATCTATATTATAATGGCTTGTTAATCAAGTGAAGCCCAGTCTAACTAGGTTATTAAGTTAATGTACAAATTAGCAAAGAAATGGATGTATTTATGAATTTCAAAATATTTATTTTTGTTTCTTACTAAGTTTATGAGTTTTAAAAGAATACTTATAGAAAATTTGGTATTCAGTTGAATTCTTACAGAAGAACATTATCTTGATATGGCTGTATGTGTGCTGGGACATAGTTTATTCCTGATTTTATAGCATGAAATTTCTTTGTGACAGGTGTTTGGCATCCCACAACACCAATTCATGTTTCCAGTAAATGTATCATTAAGATGAAAAATATGTACATTTAAGGCACACATGTAGTAAATCAAAACCTTGGTCTTGCCTAGTTTGTTGGCTTTTTTCTGTCTGTGCTGTATGATTTTTCCAAAGAAAATTTTACAGCACTCAAAACAAGGCCAGCTGCATGCCAATGAGATGAATCTACTCTGAAAGCTTAAAAAGGCTCGCTACAAGTGAATGCTGTATTCCTCTCAGTCTGCTAAGCCAGCCTCTCAAAAAAACTTAGTTTTAGAGTAAAGGATGTGGCTCCAAATTGGATGTCATAGCAGCTCAATAAGGATGGCTATTTTCCTGTGCAGGTGTGGAAGATCAGGAAGGTAGGAAGCTCTGTGCATAAAGTCTTTTTCTCTTATTGAGTCAAATAAGACTCAATTACTTAAAGACCTTATTCCTATAATAGAATCAGCTCTATGGGGCACGTATCTGTTATAAATAGACCTATGCCCTGCTGTTGACATGGGCCTTGGCAGTTATGTGTTATTCCCACAAGATAAATAAAGTGTGGTTCTACAGAGTACACCCTTGCGTGGTTTTCCATGGATGGCTTGCAGATTTCTCTTTTCAGAGGCTGTACCCTCTATGTTCCTATAGTCAGTCACACACTATGATCATAGTTTGGTAGTTGGAGCTTGCCTCCTGAACGAGATAGGGAAATGCAGCTTGCCTCAACAGTAGGGTGCATTACCCTTCAATTACTCTAAGAACTACTTACAAGAAAATATGCTCATAGAGCAGTTTTCACATTGAATCTATTCTGATTCATTGAACCAATACTGCAGAAGACCAATCATCATCAGATATCCTTGGAAGAAATGAGATTTTCTAAAACTTCACACTGAAAATAATTTTTTTAATATTCAATTTGTTAATAGAATTAAAAATGCTAGCTTTCAACAGATTTGGTAATTTTTATATCTAGAGTATTTTCCCCTAAAAAAGTGTGAGCAACAGAAATTACTGTTTCCTGGTTCACTCATTTTTGGCAGATTCATTAGTAAATAACTGCAATTACTCCTTCATTCTTTGATTTGGTTTAAGCAAATGCTCTCTATTTTTTACCTCTCTGTGGATGAATTGAATGCAGAAATGGATTTCTCTTTCTATGTAAATTAGGCTTCATTCTCCCTTATTGTTAAATTTAGTTCAATTTATGGTGCAAATATGGCTAGAATGAAAGCTTCATTACAAGCAAATGCCATTTCATTTGATCTGATCCGGTTCTAAATAGGTGCCATTGTTCTGCATTCTCATTAACAAATATGAAGTTTCTATACATATGTCTTTCAGGCATGATCGAAATAAACCTTACTAGGTTGTGTATTTTCTTAAAGTGCCTTCCTTATTCACTCTAGAGATTTTCTATTCAGTGAGTAAAATATTTGCACAGTCTTTTAGAAGAGGAACAAACACTTTCCACAGTCCTTGTTTCTACATTTGGGATAAATGTCATATAATGATGAAATCTGTAAAAATTTAAAGGCGGACAGCAAAGGAAAGGTGATGTTTGATGCTCAGAACATCTACAGTCAGTGAATATATTATTATTTAATAGATAAGTCTGTTCTTATGTTCAAAAAGGCCATGTGTCATTTATCACACCAAAGGAATAGTTTCAGGAAAATTGCTAAAACAGGTTCCCTTTGCGAGTCTCACTTACTTGCTCATAATTAACAGCTGCTGCAAATGCAGGTGAATTTAGCTACTGATAGCAGCAACATTTGTCAGTGAAAGCCTGACTTCTGCAAACATTTATGAATGCATAAAAGCCCTGCCATATCACAACTAACTCCTGCACAACTGAAAGGATTTCACATTAAATTCTGTATAACAAAGGTTAGTGTTGAACTGCAAAAGCATTTTTTTGATAAAGTTTGTCCTACCCTTGTATCTGGAAACAGGCAAAAATTATTATTAGAGGTATTCGAGGTTCTCGAAAATTAAAAAGTAGGGGGTGGGAGTGATTGGGAGAAGAGATGGCAAATGATTTCCACATAAGAAAAGACTTACATCTTTCCATTTTGAGATCTTTAGTATGGTAAAACTTAAAGGTGAAAAGAAAATTTCCCTAAATGCATGAACTTAAACAAAAGAAAATGTTTACTCTCAGACTGCAGGAGAGAGCCCTGCCAATACTCTGCAGGAGAGTACTCTGCTGGTGCTTGCAAGGCCCTAATTATTACTGAATAAAACTGGAAACAATGGGAGTTCTTCTGTTGACTTTCTCAAGTCCACAATTTAGGCTTTACAGATAGTTACACTTCCCTGGATCCTGGAGAGATTTTGTCCTTGTAAACTGATTTCCCCAGGACTTCTAGAAGAATCATATGCAAGATAGAAATAAATTAACATCCCTGTTGTTTCAATGAGCAATTCTGTCAGAAGAATGGAATATAAACTCATCGAGACACAGTTTTTCTAACTCACTTCCTGATTCTTCCAATTTCTCTGTAAGAATGAACTTCCCACCCTCTTGTGTCTGGGGTAAAATGACTCTATTCTCTTCCTTCTCCACTCCCAATAGCAGCAGCAGAGGTGGCTGTTCTTCCATGTCATCAGTATAAAAATAAGTACAGCCACAGCTATAGAAAACAGAGATCTTACAGCAGCCATAAAATATTTTCTGTTCCAGATTATGAAGCTTTTTATTTTTTTTATCTAATGTATTGTGCTCTCCACTGATTCTTAGGAACATTTGTCTTTATTAATTAAAAAAAAGAGTAAATCTTGAAAGTGAATGCTATAGCTATCATATGTTAACTCAACGTGTTTTTCTTAAAATTGAATTGGGAACATTCAGCAGAGACAATCATATTCAGAATTATAATTAAACTGCTCCATTTGAGCAGGAATAATGTAAGTTTGAGCTGTGGAAGATATTTTCCTTTTGTTTGTCTCATAGGTAAGCCATTTATATTAAAAAGAAGTCATACTAATATTCTTATAGAGTGTAGCTTAACTATATGTGAAATATTAATGTATCTTTAACTTAGAATATATACAGGATTTCTGAGATTTGATTCTGTTCTGTATAGTGCCATATAAATTCTGCTTGTTTTAGGTAAATCAAGCCAGAAGAACAAAGTCTGTCTGATGCTTTACCTGTGTCTTGAAAACCTACTTTTCCCCATGCAAATGTTGATTAGTTAAAAGACCTCACTGAAATAGAATGTTTACCTATTTTTGCAAAACCTCAAACCTCAAAAAAAAGCCCCCCAAAGACCTCTGTCACAAGCCAGCAAAAATGCAAAAATGCTTGTCACTTATCTGTACTGCTTCAGCAAAATGAAGTAAATAAATACCACATAACCTTTCCTATGCTGCTTCTGGAACCTGAGGAAAATCAACACTGCTATGTGATAATACAGCTTTTAAAAATATTGTTCCGAGGAAATCTTGCAGCCAGAACATTATTCTTGGGTTGTGATTTCTTGGAATTGATGCATAGGGCACAGAGGAGCTCTTTCAGTTTCTTTGCTGTACCTTCTATTCCTTGCACATTAACCCTTATTTGTTCATACTTGCTGGATTATTTTGCAAATTTTTTTGGTGTGTTTTGTAGTATGAATTTTTCCTGAGGTTTTTTGGGCCAACTTAAGAGATGAAAAAAACTCAGAAGATATCATATTTCAGTCAGAAAATTCTGTGCCTGTAAATGCCTTAAAATTATCCTTCTAATATATGTGTTAAAATTTATATTTTTCACCTCTACGATGGAACTAAGATTTTTTTTTTCCTGTTTAGATAAGAGAACTGGTCAGACATGTTTATGATAGTATGCCTTGTCACAGTGATAGACAGGCTGAGGTAAAATCTTTCTACTCTGTCATTCCCTACCTGTTCTAGTATATCATTATCAAACAAAAAGAGACACCTTAACTGACAGAGCTTTACAGCAAGTGTGATTTATGGAACAAGTTTTTGTATTTAACTTAACATTAAATTTAAATACATGAGGAAGGGAAGTTTTAGAATTCATTTGCTAGGCAGTCAATAAAGAAAAATTTTGGAAAAAATATAAATTTAGGTAAGGATAAAAATTAAGGAAGCCTCATCAGCACCAGCAGAATTTAGTAAGTCTTTATTCTAAACCCTTCCAAATTCAAGCTGGAGTTGAAGAGCACACTGATATAAATCAGAAAATATCAGAGGATGTATTTGTTAAATAAGCTTCCAATCAGTATGAAATTTAGCATAAGCTTTTATAATCAGTTTATAATCTTTTACCTTTCCAAATGCAATGGATTTAAACTGATACTCATTCAACACACATTTCTAAGGATGCGTTTGCTACAGGTCTAGTCTTTCTTTTTAAGTTCTAAGTACTAGAACCTGTCGCTTTTCTCTTATGACAAAATGCCTTTTTGAAGTACTTAAAAGTTGTGTATTTATCAGTATTGTTGATATCATTATTTCTATTATTATCTTTGTCAAAGAAAAAATTCAGCTTATTTAGATTAATGGGTAAGGCAGTGGGAGTCTGTATAATAATGTGTCCTTTCATGCCTTTACATGTCATAAAACAGTGACTTCCTGAAGTAGAGTAAACCTAGATTAGAAAACCTAATCAGAGTATACTTCTAGGAATGATACGGAGACCTTGGCTTTACAGAGAAGCTGTCTCTAGATATTTTGCACAGCTGATTCAGGAAGCCGGTCAGGCTTGAGATTCATTTTGCATGTGGTCACATGCACCATTTATGTGACTGTAGGGTTTTCTCTGTTAGGGATTGATGAACAGTAGGAGATAACTACTTTGTGACTACTTTGACTTTAGGTATTTATGACTGCATAGCTGGAGATGTATATCTCCTAGTTGCAGCTGTGGAGTGGAAATGTTTGCTGCCTCACAGCTACTGTCCCTCATACAGGTTGCTCCCTCCTCAGAAGAGCTACTCCAGCAGGAAATTTGAGTTTTCCATAATTTGAAAAGAGCCAGGCTTACAAAAGACAGCTATTCAATTCTTCTAACTAGATGGGACAGTCTGGTAAAAGAATTTGAGGGGAATTCAGTTAGCTCCAGATGTTTTGGGTGGAGAAGTGAATACCATCAAGAAAAGGCGTGGGAAGCTGCTCAGAGTCAACATCTCTTCCAGCAGAATGGCAGTTGTCAAAAGGCAGCTGTCTTTTTGTCTGTCACTTCAGAAACTGAATGGCACACCCCATACTTTCTTCCTTATCACACAAGGTGATATTAGTACTGGTAGGGCAACTCCTGTGAGAGAAAAAGTGTCACGTAACTGACTGGCTTAAGCTATAGCTTCCATGATAAATTGTATCTCAAATTAAAAACCAAAACCATAATGTCATAATTATAAGGTGAGATGAGGAATCAAGCACATGTCTTCTGGTGATAATGTTATTTTTCTGTTTAGAAAACTTAAAGTAACTAACCATGATTTTATACCTTGGAGCTTAAGAGATCTATAAACTATAATTCTACAGAAAATGGATCACACCCTAGAAATAAAACAGATTTTGTCATTTCACGAGCATAAACACTTCATTCTAGACTGAAAATTTCTAACCTCACCAACAGCTTCATTTCAGTGACACTTTGCAGTATAAAGTTACTGCTTGTTCTCAACTTTCTGAACAGTGGTTATCTGGTGAACTTCAGAGAGACTATCTTCATAAACACAAGTGCATAGTCATTAGAAATTATAAACTCTCCTTTAACAGGTGTCTTAGAAATTTTGGTTTAGATGTAAAAAGTTCTCATAAAGACTTAAGAAGTCTCTAGTATCTATTTTTATTATATTTATTCATACAGCATAATTAATATTTTCATGAACTAATCTTTAATATATGTTGTAGAAGAGATACAGCAGGGAACACAGTGCAAAATAATGTATTACTGTCAGTATGTATTATTGCACTATTAAATAGCAAGAGTTAGAATTTGATTGTAATGCTGTCTTTTCTTCATTTAGTTTTCAGAATCAGTGAATAAGCAATGTCTTGAAGTGGAATACAAATATCTCCTGCCTAAAGGGATGATTTTTTTTTTCCCCTAAAGCCTGGTTGGGGCAAATTCCCTTCCCTCATTTCTGAATTTTGGACATTAAGATTTATCTCTGTCTTAACCACAGGGACTCCATCCAGGCAGGGGTGCAGAGGGAGTACCAGTGCTTTCACACATCAAACCAGGCCCACTGGTGCCAAATCAAATGCATACATTAGTAACAGGTGATGTCTTCCACAGACTCCTTTATCCCCAAAATTATTTATTACAGATTTCTGGTGCACAATAGTTAAAAGACCTCATCTATGTATGAGGATACATGTCACAACCTCACTTTTCCCATCTGATTCATTAAGGATTTTGGATTGTGAGGGTTTCATGTTCAATCTCCTGCTTGGTTCCTGTTAAATACTTTGAAAAATTCTAAAATGATAAAAATTTAATAATATGGTAGAATCTTTTTCTACTGAGCTGTCATCAGTGGCTGCACACTCTATTGTAGCTCATAGTCCTTCGGAAGGATGTATAAAATTGTGCTGGATAAAGAAGAAATTGGAAGTTGATAAATTTCCTCAGATTTTGTCTCCTGTTGCTGTCTAACAGCCAATACTGGAATTTGGTGTTAGAACCTGTGATTATGTTGTTTCTTGCCAATGGTTATACCCAGAGACCTCAACAGATTGAAGTTCATATTACCTGTCACCATTCTGCAGAACATTTCTCTCAAACAACATTCAGCATAACTATGAACTGAAACCTATCAACGTATCTTCACAGAACACATTGCAACATGGAGTTATAGGAGATCAGTAACAATAACTTAATTTTAAAAATTAATTCTAATGTTGATTCTTGTATTTAAGTTGAAGAGGGTGGACCAGAACTCAGTGTTTCTATATGAATCAGCCCCAGCTGAAATGGTGACGCAAAAATAATCATCAGAAATCTATGCAACCTATAACTTACATGTATAATTAAATGATATTAGGATATTATTTTTAAAAAATTAGTCTTTCAATGTTTTGCTAGTGCATAACATTTTTCATTGGCTAATTTTTTTTATCGTATATGGCATTCCATAAAAGGTATATTGGGAGTTTTTTCACTGTGATTTTAGAAGTGTTGCTATTAAACTCCAAATAATGCAACAAAAATATTAATGTAGAGAAGAATTAGAAAAATAACAATCCCCAAACACTCAAGTGCATGACACTGGTAGAGATGAAGATTTATCTGAACTGAGGTCAGGTACTGTTTTTATTCCTTTCTAATGACTCATTTGCCATCATCTTACTACCTGACAACCACACCCATTATTGGAAAAGTCTGTTCCGACTTAGTGTGCTTGGACTAAATCCCCATGACAGAAGGAGATAGTATTTTATTTAATTGTGTAATAAGTGCTTTAATTTAAATAAAACTCAGCTTTATTTGTGAAACAAGAATCACTAAAAAAAAAATAGTATAAATTCTTTTTTACTTAATTAACTTTTGAATAAGATTGTATTCTAATTTAATTTGAACAGAAAGGCACTTCAAAATGCACAACTACATTATCATTACTATTTTTACAAAAAAAGTAGTCAGAAGAATGACAATTCTTGGAAGCAGATATTTTACTAAACATAAAAAGATAAGACAGAAATAAAACATGAAGAAAATTAATCATCATGATAAGATATGCACAGCTTGCTAATTCAAATAATATTTTAAACAATTTTATATATATATGTATATGTGCACACACATACGCTTCCTTTAATTGACATTTTTATTATCGTTTGAAACTCTCATAGTACTAAGAAAGCTTACTCACAGATGGGAGTCTCTTAGAAAAGCCCTGTACAAAGCTAGTGGAAATGCAACTCTTACTAGAAATAATTTTCAGCTTTGAAAATTATTTTTTTCCAAGTGACCTTTTAAAAAAGTCATTCTTTTCTCCTTTTGTTCACCTTTCTTTTACCTCATGATTTTGCAGCTGGACTGAGCTATCTTAAAGGTCTTTTTTAACCTAAAGGATTCTCTGATTCTGTGATTTTAGTTGCTCCTTGTTTCCATATACCTGTTGTTATTCATCTGACCCATTTGTGATAGTGTCCTAAGTCCTCTCAACACAAGCTTTAGTCTGCAGTCTTGCCTGACTAATGCATGTTAACTTATTATTTAGAAGATGCCCTAGGTAATCCAAGCTTTTAGGATCAGGAAACATTTACACTGACTGTGTTGTGAGCAGATTTTACCTCGTCCCTAAATGTCCTCTGCAGTGGTGTGTGTGTGTGTGTGATGGAGAGGGAAAGAAAGAAAATTATTTTATTGTATTTGATTAGCAACAATTACACTGTTTTTTTTTTGTTTGTTTTGTTTTTATTTTTAATTTCTTCATGTCCTGAATTAGTCACCCCCACACCTCTTTGAATCTTAGGAAAATTTTCAAGGTTTATGTATTTTTAGAGGGAAGGAATAAATACATTTATGTGAAAGCAGTACATTAGATTCTAATTATCAGTTTTTAAAAGAAACTATGCAATCTGTGTAGACCATAGGCTTCTTGCCAAGAGAAAACATGTGTAGAATAATTATATTTTAAAAGGGAAGCCTTCCAAATAGAAACTCTCCAGGCTCATTTACACCCTCCTCTCTTGTAGTAGTATCGTGGTTTCAGTTCGAAACCGGGCAGACACACCAACTCGTGTTCTGGTTTGGGTGTGCCAATTTGAAATTTCCCAATTAAGAGCAAAGCAGGCTTAAGCTTAAAAGTAATAAGACTTTATTAACTAACACTAAAAGGGAAAAAAAAAAACAAACTCGCAAGAATCAGAATGAAACTTTCAGAACACTCCTCCTCCTTCCCCACACCTTTCTTTCCATTCAACAGTGTAAAGAAAACAAGACTCAGAAATCTCAGTCAGTTTTCCACTTTTAAAACAGGCTTTCTTCAGTTCACTTAGGGAGGGAAGCACCTCTCATTCTCTATGGAAAATTCCCCCACAAGAAAACAGTTCTCTCATGCTTCTAATCTTCATGAACAGCAACTGCCTGGATCCTTTACATTCATGAAACTCCTTCCATGTTCACAGTTGTGTCTCTGGGCCACATCGATATATGGGGTTTATTTTAAAAATTACCGTTCAAAACAAAGGTTCTCTTTATTTATCTTCAAGATCACCTTCATGTTAGAGAACAGAAATTCACTTCTTTAGAGGGGCAAGAGTCTTTATTTCTTCATCTCTCTGTTCCACTTCTCATGGAATCACAGCCTCATCAACATTTCATTCCTTTGCTCAGGTCTACAATTTGAACTCCATCTCCCCATATGTCTCTGTAGTTTAAAGGAAATATCTCAATATGTTATAGCCAATTACCATAGCTTAAAAGAGTCTTTTCAGCTTGAAAGCAGCTTTCCATACTCCTTCCATCTAGACCTTTACTCCTTCTTGAGTGACCTTGATACCTTCATGTAATCTCTACACGTCTTCACTCTACTTTTCTCTCACTCGAGAGAAGATGGAGGTTTTTTCAAGTCCTATCTATTCACTGATGCACTGAAAGAGTAAACAGAGGCAGTAAGTGGGTCAAAGCATTCACCTGAGGGATTGTGGATGTGCTGGAGCTGTGCCAGGATCTCAGCCAGGCCACAGCAGTCCATGGTGTCACTTTACAAAGCCGTGCTGGGGAGCAGATCTTAGAGTGCCTGTGCCAAAAAGCAGCCTGTTGTGCATTGGCCCTAAATGGCCAATTTCTGACATTGACACAGGATTAAACCAATGAAAAGGGTGGATGCGCCTTTGCAAATGCACTTTTAAGGACGAGGAGTCCCGGGAGTAAGCTCTCTTCACCTCCAATATTCGAAGGGCTGGTGGGCTGGGTCCAGGGCCGGCCCCGCTGTGCCCGGCCGGGATTGCCCGGTCCCGCGAGGGGCGGTGAGCGCTGCCGAGCGCTCACCGGGGAGCCCGCAGGGCCCTGTCCCGGTGGGCATGGGCCTCTGCCCGGTGGAGCCGGCCCTCTTCCCGGTGGAGCCGGCCGGTCTTTTGTTCTAGCAGAGTCACCGGGCCACTCTGTATCGGCCCCAAGCGCAGCCGTGCGGCGGGGAGCAGCGCTGGAGCCGCCGTGGCTCCCGCTAAAGGCAGCCCCGCAGCCAGGAGAGCCGTGAGCCCGCTCCACGCCAGGAGCAGCCGGCACGGCTCGCACGGCGCAGGCAGAGAAACAGAACGAGACATTCATCTAATACAAGACTTGGACTAAAGGAACTGTTCGGCATTGCGGTACTCTGCACCCAGTGAACACCAACTTCTGAACCAAAAAGAAAGAAAAGGCAAAGTTATACAGAGGCAACAACGTAAGATTTTTGAAGTCCGTAAAGACAGAATGACATTCTAGATAGAAGGGATCAAAAAGTTGCCTTAAGCTTGGGCTGTGAAATTCTTTTGTGAAGCTATGGTAAAGATATACTTCATATATGAGACTTTGGGTTTTCTCCTGTAAATCATGGAATGCTTTGGAGACGTAATGTTCCAACTACAATTATGAACAAAGGCACTAATGTCAAAAGTATAGTAAGAGAACCTTGCCCGGGGATAAAAGGGGAAGACTTCTTTTTCTCAGAGATGAATGAAAGGAACTTTTATTTTATGTTAGAATGGTTCATCCTTAAAAAATAACACCCCAAGAAGTTGACATGGACCAAAAGCACAGTTGTGAGAAAAATTGTGAAAGACCAGAAGAACCTCACAAATACAAATTCCAGGTGATTGTTATTTGCGAAAATTGAAGTCACAAGAACTTTTTTCCTTGTGAAGAGTTCTCCATAGCATTAACAAAGAATATTTTTTTCTCTAAGTGAACTGAAGAAACTATTTTAAAAGTGGAAAACTGACTGAAATTTCTGGGTGTTGTTTTGCTCTGTACATTGTCCGTTGGAAAGAAAGCGTGGGGAGGGAAGGAAAAAGATGTTCGAAGAGTTTTATTCAGATTTCTTGTTATTTGTTTGTTTTTAAACTCTGTTAATAAAGTTTTTCTTTGTATCTTTTCAAGTTTAGGCCTGCTTTGTTATTTTCTCCTAATCCTATCTCACAACAAAAGATAGACCCACCACATTTCTTTGGTGCATTGGCCAGGAAAGGTCTAAAATTGGCAAACCTAGATCACTATACATAATTGGTATTTCTTCCTAGTTTCAAACTGAAACTACGACACAGCTGCTCACGGGTCTTTTGCAGCTGGGAGGGGAAGCTGGACAGATCCCCAGATTTCCTTTTTCACCCCTTGGTCTTATCAAGGTAGCCCAGGCCTGCAGCATGGATTCTCCTCCTCTGTCTCTGCCCAGGGCTACAGCAGAGGCAGAGCCCAGCCTGGGCCAGCAGCACAGCAGAACTCTGTGCTGGCAGATGTTCCCAAAAGCAGCTGAGCCTCACCTGATCAGCCTGGACTTCCCCCCCTCAGTCCACTCAGCCCAGGGCCAAGGGGGGAAGGTGTTCTCTCTCCAGCAGCCAGAAAAGGAAGTTAACCAGCCTTACTTCCTTCAAAAGGTAATAACACCCAGAAACAAAACGATTTCCCATTGGTCCAATAAAATGCCAATCTCAAAACAGCCAGCTCACTTTTGTGGGGTGGTCATACTAACACAAGTGGGTATCCTTGTTCTAACACACCCTTTTTGCAGTACAGATCTGCAAAAACAGGTCTGCTTGGGTCTGTGTTAACTGTACAAAAATGACCTTTTTTCCTTTCCTCAGTTCAGGGCATCATTCTGTATTTTCAGTTTTAGGTAATGTTGGAGTTTAATGGAGCTTCTGGTTTCTCGAATAGTTTCCATTGCACATCTTACAAGAAGGTACAGAGGCTGGTGGCTACAGAATGAATGGTGGTACCTGGGAGTAGAGGCAGGAAGAGAAAATAATGGAGTAAAGTTCTAAAATATGTTGCATAAAGAAAAATTATGTAAAGATACAGATGTGGGATGCATAACTAATACTGTCGGGCAGGCAAGGAATGGTTAAAAGCTTGGAATATTTGCCCTTTTTTCACTCTAATTTTAAATTTGTTTACTAGTAACAAATAAATTGGACGATTTTTTTTTTTTTTCCAGCCTGTGAAATTGGCAGAGGAATAAGACAGAATCTTAGAGTGTATCATGGGGTAAATATACCAATTTAAGGGTTTTAAGCATTCCTTGACATTTAAATCTTTTTTACTTCATTCTACACTTTTTTTTCATTTTATGAGGATAGAAAATGTGGAAAGGAAAGTTTTCAACTCATAAAGCAAGTTTTCTATCTCTGTATTGCTGTGAAATTAAGATCACAGCAATCCTGGCAGATGTTATAGCCCTTGTTTTTGCATGATTTGTGGGGGTATAATGATTGCTTCATTTTAAAGTAGACTATCTTGCTAATTTTTAAGCTTCCTTTTTTTCAATTTCTGTACCTATATATATGAATTTACATAATTGACTTTCAAAATTACTCTATTAATAGAAGTCTTTGAAGTATTTATGGAAAGAGAAGGTGAACAGTTGAAGATCAAATTAATAGGATACTGAAGAGAAAATCAGCACCATAGGATACTGAGGAACACATACATCTGATCCATACTCTTACAATGCTCAAATTATCTAGGAGTGCAGACCCATTCTTGAAGTACCTAAAGCATTACCTGGTCTCTCATGTTCTTTGAAATTATTTTTACAGGTGTATGAATTCTTGAAGTGACACAGAGATGATAACGCTGAGTTACTGAAGCAGTAAGATCTTAATTTATTGCTAAAATACAAACAGTCATACTTCTTATTAGAAACTGTCAGAAGAACTGAATAAATAATTTCTCCCAGATGTGCTAGTAGTGAGTTGTTACCAACTTTTCATCCTCTCTGAAGCAATCCAGCATTCAGGTTGTTCCAGGCTGAAGTAAATTGCTAGATCACATGGACTTGTAGACAGACTCAGTCTGGCGTCTGGTACTGGATACGATTCAAAACCATTGCCATAATTTCTGCATAGATTTATGCAATGTATCCTACAACAGTCTCTGTCTTCTTATTCATACTTTATTTTTTAATCAGTCATTTCCTTTGCCATATGTGTTATTGTTTGTACACATTAGCAAGAATTATGGAATTATATGGCATCACAGAAAAATATTCATGGTTTTCTGCACTAACAGAGTTTTGCTGCAAGTAATTATTAGTTTTACACTTGGTATAGACTTGCCCAAAGATCTGACGTTATACTCTGTTATTTACATAGTGAGAATAAAAGTGTAGATTTCAGCAAAGGTAGAAATGAATCCCCCATATTTCCAAGCCTCTGCTACATTTTTAATATTCAGGATTTATAGGGAAAACATAAAATTAAGACAACTTGTGTGAACACAATCATTTGTACAACCTTGTTGCAGTAAATTCAGGTGATTTCTGAACATTGTGGGGAGGAAAGTAGGTAATATCTGAGCACTTGTTCTCTTGCCCTTTAATTTTGCTGAAATAGTGGAAGACCAAGAATTAGAAAGTAAGTGCAAGCAAGAAGGAGAAATGGGATGCAAACCAAAGTTGCAGTGGACACAATGTCAGAAAAACTAGTCTCTCACAAATCTGTATGTTTTT
This sequence comes from Sitta carolinensis, assembly GCA_032173965.1. Classification (NCBI taxonomy): domain Eukaryota; kingdom Metazoa; phylum Chordata; class Aves; order Passeriformes; family Sittidae; genus Sitta; species Sitta carolinensis. Next base: position 75,855,250 of record CM063284.1, read on the forward strand.
CAGCACAAAAAAAAAAAATATTTTCTTCCAGTGCAATACAGATTGTAGCACATAAATCAAGACACAGCACTTATTCTTTAGCCTAACATGCTGTCTGGACAATTTCATGCATTGAAAGTCAGAATTTCGTAGTGTTGTATAAGTACAGCTAATGCTAGCCTCCTCCTCTTCATCTTTCCATCTGAATCTAAGTTCTGCATTCCTTTTATTGTTGGAGAATTTAATTAATCAATCAATCAGCTGTTCCCCTGTAGTAATTTGACACTGTGTAATGTTCAATTTCCCCACAAATTGCATAGCTCACTGTGGGTTAAAAATAAGCATGCATTTGCACCTTGTCCAACAATGTCATCTAGGAAGCCTATGTCAAAATCAGCAGATTTGGTGAATAAATACGTGACACAGCTAATGCAGAACATTGCAGCTCTGCTCAAATAGATGGAATGGTTCCTGGGTTGTACTAGCTGAGTGATACTTGTGAAGCCCAGTAAATACATATGTAACTGTAGAATTGCCAGTTGTAAACATTTTTTTCTCCAATACATTTGGGGAAAAACCTGTTTAGTCTAGTCTTTGTATTTCAGTCTTCCTTTTTCTTGGGAGTCTACTTTTCCTGCTTTTTCTCCAGCTAGGAAAAGCAACTATAATTGATTGTCTCTAGTATAATCCAAAAGCTCAGATAAGACATGCAATGCGGCCTGATTTGTTACTAGTTGAACATAAAACCTACAGCTGGCAATCAGAAACACACTCAACCATCTCAGCTTTACTGCCAAATCCAATGACAGGAGATGGTAGTAATCTTGTCATGCTTCCCTGTTTACAAACTCCTGCTTCATAACTGCATTATTTTGCTCTGTGATATTCTTACTTTCAGGAGTATGCATCAAGGTAGTCTTCACATTGAAGACCAAACAAATTTTATTTAATATAGGGATACTAGTAAAACAATTGTCTGGTTCTGTCTAAAAAGTTCTTTTTTTTTTTTTCTTCAAGCTTTCTTATAATTTTGATGCATTTTTTTCTCTTGTTGTGGGTCTACAAGCCTCTAAATGATAATGGAAGGAAAATACCAAGTTTTTGCTGAGCAGAGTATAATGACACAGCAGGAAGTTTTGAGCCACTTATATTAAAATCATGAAGAAAAAATAGACATTAATTATCTCAGACTGCATTACCTTTTCATTTTTCAAGCAAAGAAATATTTTACACCTTGGAAGTAAAATGCTTTAGTTTGGACTGGGGAGATAATTTAAAATCACATGTGGGAGGCAGCTAGATGAAAGATCAGAATTTAGTATATTCACTAAGCAAGAATGATGAGATGAAAATGTGTACAAAGAAGAGACTATGTTCGTGTTCACTTTGTGCCACAAACCATGACCTCTTCCACTGTCACAAGGACCTATTTTCAATTTCAAGTCAATAGCTATTAATGTTAGTAATTGCCTTTAACTCCTTTTGTGTAGCTTAGCTTCTTGCCCCATTACCAAAACCATTTAGTTTCTCAGTAATTCATTTTCTACATAATCTCCTTTCATGTCCCATGTTTCCTCTATTGTGTTTCACCTTGGGCAGTACATCATGTAAATAAAGTCTATATCCATACTCGTTTTACAATTCAGCTTAAAGGAAGTCACTCTTGAAAACTCTATTCTGACTGGTGTCCATTATAAAAGATCTCTTTAGTCCTCATTAAATGGGAAAAATGGAAAAATATTTTGGAAACTATTTCAGCATCTGTGATGTAACATTGTGGATCTTTTCAAAGCTTTTAGATGTATTTAAAGGATGAGTATGGAGCAGGTAAATGCATCTGAGAAAGAAGTTCATCATACTGTATTTGGATTTTAAAAAATCCTGCATTTATAACAATGTTTGAGGACACTTTTTTGTAGGATAGACAATGATTAAAGAAAATGGTTAAGAAGTTGAATTCAAGAGATGTTTTTTAATTTTAAATTATAACTAGAGATTTATCAGTGTAATAGCCTGAAAAATGTGTACATTGATACTTAAGGCAGAAAATATTAAGTTCTGTGCTCTTTTAAAATGAGCAAGAAACTCCTAGATTCACAGTCTACAGTGTGATTATCTCAGAAAAGACAAAAGCAAGTGATCAAATATTTGTGTAAAAGGCAGTATTTTTAGATCTGTTTATTATTTACTGTAATCATGAAGCGTATTTTTTTTTTTAAATCAAGTTTGAGTTTCAGATGCCATCAAGCTCTTACTCTTGAAATAATTAGATATTTCCCTTTTTCTTCTCTGAAAGCCAAATGCCTGTGAAAGCTTTTGACACTCTCGTGTCATCTCACATTTGTTTGATGTGGCTATGGGTGATTTTAAGTCCTTGGTCTTAAATTTCAGTTTATAACAAATGTGAAGCCCTGCTTCATTACAGTTTTAGTTACTGAACTGCAGCAAGCCTGTGCTGTACTAGATAGGGGGAAAAGTCTTACATAATATACTACCCACATTTTTTTCCATTTTAGAGGCTGTCAAGGACTTAAGATTTTGGTTCCTTCAAAAACTTTTATTATGTTAAGAAAACCAAATAGTTGCCATCTAGCCTAGGAAAAGTTATTAATGTTTTTGTCCTCCCTTTTGTCTTTCTTTTCTTCTCAAGCTTCATTCTGACTTGGACAAAGGAGTCGGCACTGTTAAATATACCCTTTCAGGAGATGGTGCTGGCACGGTTTTTACCATTGATGAGACCACGGGAGACATTCATGCCATAAGGAGCCTAGATCGAGAAGAAAAACCTTTTTACACACTCCGGGCTCAGGCTGTGGATGTTGACACCAAGAAACCACTAGAGCCTGAGTCAGAGTTCATCATCAAAGTGCAGGACATTAATGATAATGAGCCAAAGTTTCTGGATGGGCCTTATGTTGCCAGTGTCCCAGAAATGTCTCCAGTGGGTGAGTAAGAAGCTGTAAATGCTCGATTACTAATTGCATATTACTTAATTGTCTCAATGTACTTTTCTTGCTGAAGAAAGAAAGAGAAGGATGAAATAAAAAAAAAGCCTTCTAAAACTTATTATTAGTAATGTTTCTAATATTCTGTGCTTAGATATACACAGTTCACAGTTTTGTGTTGGCTTTTCTTGCTTATTTAGAAACTTATTGTCCAGCAATATGAGTGCCTGTGATTCTGAGGGTAGAATGAGTTAAAAAACAAGATACCAAGTAAGGTATGTTAAGGTCCAGGGGTTCTCTGTGACCCCAAACCTGTTATATCACATGATGTGGTGTATTCCCCTCTCTTCCTAGTTTACATTTGCTGTTTGCTGGACAAAATTAGATTGCCTGTTTCCTTTAAAGCATCTTGCCATTTAACTGATTTTATCTTTGTGGCTCTTAAACTCCTACAGCATTTGCATGATCTCCTAATTACGCATTAGTGGGAAATTCTTTATTCAAGTCCTGTTAAACTGTGCATGCTCAAAGTAACTATTGCCCTTGCCTTGGTCACAATGCAAGAATGAGAGTCTGCAAGAGTGGTTCAAGCTGACAAAAGCCTAATGTCCAAGAAAATCTTTAGTGCATCAGACTCTTAAGTTAAAAAAAAAAAACAATAAAAAAAAAACCCAACAAAAAAACAAACCAAAACAACAACAAAAAAAACCAAAAAACCCCAAAAAAACCCAAACAAACCAGAAAGAAACAAAATAAAAGGAGACTGCCTGGGAACATGGTACATTTCAAGAACCTAGTGTACAGATGACAGAGTAATTTTCTTTTCAGAGAAAGGTCGACTGGAGTAATGATACTAAAGTACTGGAATAGGTTTTTGCTTGAAGAATTTTTACAACATGATAGATATTTGCCATATTTGCCAGAAGTGGCATATAGAACATTGATCCTGCTTTGGAGCAGGAGAATAGGCTAAGTAAGCCTTTTTGGTCTCTTCCTGATGGCCGATTCTGCAGTGGTCCTGAGCAGTGTGTTTGCAACACAAGCACAGTGCTTGTATCCTGCTACCAGATGGCGTTTTGGGTTTCCCTGCAGGCACCAAATAATTTGTTCTGGGCTGGGAGTCCTTTAACTTCCCAGTGCTAGTTCCAGCTTATTGCCCTTCTCTCTCCTAAACTGTCTTTTCCCAGTATTTCACAAGCCAGTACCAACCATTTAATGCTCCTAGTAATTTTTAACAGTTTTCCGAATTTGAAGTGACAGAGGCATACTGTTCCCCTTCAGCTGCACCTCAGAGGTTGATATTTTTAAAGCAAATCTGGGAGGTGACTAGCTATCTACACAATTTTCTACATAGAGTTAATGAGGTATTATGTTAAATTTTGTGATAAGGAGAAGTAGAATGTGATAGAAAGTGATAAAATGTGATGTGAGTAGACATGTAGAGATGATCGTGCTAATCTTATGCAAGTGTAGAGAACCATTCACTACAATCACCCACAGGAGTTTGTCTTTAGATTCACAGTATAGGTGCACCTTTTTTCTACCAATGGATGCATAATAATATTACTTACTGTTGTATTATGTATAGATGAAAACCATTTGTTACATTTTGACACCTGTGTCTGTGGCAAATTCAGAATAACATTTCTCACCAGCAAACATATAGTTGGTTGTGAAGTTGTTTTTAAAACCCAATCAGAAAGAAAAAATGAAAATCAGTGATGGTGTTGCACAGCAGAACACAGTGCCTGCATTCATTCCTCTACTCTGTTGTTCTCCCCATCTTTCTTTGTTATTTTCTTAAGTATGTGTGTGCAGAAGAAGATTAAATGCTAGCAGAGCTTTTAGTTCATATGAAATTCTCTTCAAGGTGTGTCATATATTGTGACTTTTACATGGACAAGGAGTTGCATGATTAAATGAGATACAACTGAGCGTGCTGTGTCATGCATACAGCATTCTAAAAGAAATACTTTTCAATTTATTCTCTTTCAGAAAAACAGAAGTAGATGCCGTTGCAAAAATGGGTGTTCTTGGTCTTCTCTTTATTCAGTCACATTCACTAAAGCTAGAAGATTTATTCGTAACAGTTGTTGGGTTTTTCCCTCTATTAAAAAAATAAAATAAAATAAAATAAAAAATGGATGGAAATTGGTCCGAAAAGGCAAGGCAAGGCAACAGTTCCTTAAATGGAAGCCTATACTTCAATTAGCGGCTACTAAAGCAGATAAGAATTTTTGCTGTTAGGTTGTTTTGCAGCAAAAATATCCAGAAATGCCTTGTCCTATGTAGTGTGCCAGGAGATTGTGCCTTCTCTGATGTAGGTCTTGCTATTCTCTTGTTCTGTCTTATCTGTTTTTCCTTCCTTATGCAAGCACAGATTTCTCAGAGGATTTAAAATTGCTCCTTTCTATCATCAGTACCAGTTAGTTGCACCTATAGAGATGTTTAGACCTACCAGTGCCTGAGGCTGACATTGAAAATCACTTTGATTTTTCAGCTGGTGCAGCATATGGTTGTCTTGGCTTAAGAAAAAACCCAGATAAACTCTTCCTCTCATCTATTTTTTTTTTTAACATTTTCATTTTCTAGTTGCCACTTTTTAATTACCAAATGTTCCAAATTTCGCTTGCTATAGTTTTACAACAGTATTGATTATAAACTGCACATATTTCTTGGGAAATTGTGGGAAATTCACTGAAACACTACTTTTTTCACCCTTGCTAGTCTCTTACGTGAGGCTGACAAGGTTTTGTGACTAGTGACTTGCATTCTTTTATTGTTTCATGACATTTGCATGCAAAGGTTTACCCAGCTTCCTAAGAATTGCCATTTGGAATTCCTAATAATTTTAAATGGACAATCAGCCTTGCTCTTTCCATACATGCACTGTAAGCTGTTCTTGTGTGATGGAGAGGAAAGTCAATCACAGCCATAAAAAAGAAGGATCTTCTCTTGAAAAGCCCCTTGGGTTACCAACTGTTTTAACATGCAGGCTGCCATACCTGTCTGTGATTTCCAGTGTTTCTGATAGTTTCAAAGTGGGCACAGCTTCTGCACTGCAGTGGAAGGATATTGGTGCCTCCAAAGTTAACAGTGTATTGCTCACATGATAAATGGGATGCAGAATACTTTATAGTGAATATTTTAGTTTTTAAAGGACAACGGTTTGAAATTTCCTGCGGAAAAACTCAGCAGATGGAGTGAGATTACAATGCAGAACTAATATTTTAAGAACAGAGATTGCTATGCTGTTATCTTATGCCAAGTAAGAGACTTATAAAAGCTTAAGATCTAGGCTCTTAATGTTGGTGGCTTTTTTGTGGTTTGTTTTGTTTGGTGTTTTTTGTTGTTATTTTTTTTTTATTTTTTTTTCCCTGATATTGATTTGGTTTTGTCAATATCTTTATTTGAAAATATTTTCTTGATTTAATATAAGTTCCAAAATGTAGAATGAATGAGAAATGGGCATTTATCTATGAGAACTGAAAAGAGTGCCCTAATATCCCCTTTTCTAAGTTTGTATTAGCAAAATATGTTCTCCTTAAGTATAGTTTAATCAACTGTGTTGTTGCTTCTGGCAGCTGTGCCAGCTTCTGGTGCAATATAGTTGACGTAAGCATGCAAATATAGCTGAGTTTAAACCAAGGTTATCCCCTTATTAAAGCTATCAGTCCAGATGACTGAGAATGGGGCCATAGCAGCATTAAGCACACATTCAAGTAAAGATATTATTATATATTTTTGTATATTTATACATAAAAATGTGCACAGAAAAGCATTTGCTTTTGTATGCATTTCTTTCACTGAATATGCTGATTTTAACAGCAAATTTATAACTTCTATTGTCACAGTCTCCTAATAGTTTTCTAAGATCTTTGCATTATTCCTCTTTGTTTATACATAGACCAGCTAGGGCTGGTACTAAACCCATAATAGAGAGATGACATATGTTCTTTCCTTCCCAATTTTTTTTCGTACTTTTCCACTACATTAACTCTTTATTGATTAGGGGGTACTCTACAAATGCCGCATCACTGTGGCAGACTAAAATGGTCAATGCTATTAGAAAATTAATATCAGGGTTTTTTTACTGTGTTCTTCAGTTGTGCAATGCAGCTACCTGAAGAGTGCTATGGATTTGCTTCCCATGGTTCAGTCAGTGTGAAAATAGTCTCTGTAAATTTTCTGGCAGTTTTTCTTCTGGAGTGAATACTTAATTGGCTTTTATTTAAACATTGGCTTATAGTTGAACATTGACAATGGAGCATATATACACATCCACCAATGTTATGCATTTAATATATCCATCTATGTAGTTTCATGTGCAAGAATTTCAATATGTGGAAAACTAACCTGGTGAAGAAGTGGGTAACAACCTGCACTCTGGTTTGGCTCAGCTTAGCACTGTGTGTCTGAGTTTAGCCTAAAGCTTACAGTGATTGGGGGCGGGGGGAAAGGAAAGACTATAAGGCATTGGAGCAAATGCTGAATGAGCCTGCCTTTGATATAGATTCCTAGCTGTTGGCAATGTATTTTTAAGGGCTTCGAAGAGCTTACCCAGGCTATTGCAAAAGATATTACTTTGGGAATCCATTGAGACCAGAGGTACTTTTGAATGGCATTATGCATGCTCATGGACAGATAACTGACAGCATAATCTGTCTGCAGCCAGTCTGTAGCCCCTCCAGCTTCAGCCTGGTCTTCATGTTTTTTTCTGGAGTTATCAAGTCCTTAGAGAAAATGATGGTAGTTGGATGTCAAATTCAAGACACAAACATCTTGAATATGTTTTATTTTTATCCAATTTTCCTTGCTGAATTATTCCCATTGATGATTTTCTTTTTTTTTTTTTTTTACTTGTCTGCTGTTGATCATTGAGATGAAAACTTTCGAGGATTTTTCACAGTGATCCAAGATCAAGAATTAATAGGTAACAGAGCTACAACCCACCTCTGCAGAAGTACTGATAAGTTACTTTTTCTGATGCCTCTTTGTGATTCTCCATGTGAAGTTCTATATTCTCAGTTTCATACTATGTTAAAATTCCCCTGTAGCACTTTGCAGAGAAGCTTTCATTTTGTCAAGCTGTCACTTGTTCATATATTCTCTTTTATTGGCAACCTATGAGTACAGATCCAAGAGAGATGCCAGTGGCAACCCCTCTCTCATATAGACTGGCAATTTATTCCTACTGTTTTAGATCTCTTTTTATTTGGATTATTTTAGGAAAAGCTGCTGTGTCTTAAACTTTTTTTTTTTTTTTTTTTTTTTTTTTTTTTTTTTTTTTTTTAAGAATCTTTGCTTAGAAACCTTGCTGAAAGCTTTTCTGAAATTTAGATACTCTTAATCTATGCTAGTAATCTTGAGCTGTATACTCACTGATGCACCCAATAGTTTCAATAGGTTTTGTGAAGAGCAACTTCCCTTCACAAAACCATACTGAATTCAACCTTACAGGGTCATATCCACACGTCCTGTAATTTAGTACTTTATTACAGTGTGTAATTTCATCTATCATGTGGGTCAGACCTGGTGCCCTGGGTCATTTGGGCCACGTTTCAGAAAAATTCATGTTCCATCATTGTTTTTCCATACTCTTTCCTGGGGCTCTGTCAGGTTGCAGTTAACTCATTGCAATTGATGGTTCTGTGGTTTCCCACTAAGAACTACTTTTTTTGAAAATTATAACTCTTCCTGATTCTCTTTTTGGTTTATTTTTGAAAAGATACACCTACTGCACTGATCATCAGAATAACTTTTATTGCCACTGTGTAGGAAAGTGAGTTTTAAGGAAGGAGCAGAAGGAAAGGCAGGTTAGGGCTGCCTTTTTTCAAATAGTGTTTTTCTCCTCATACAGGACATTACACAAAACGTAAAACAAAATAAAAAGAAAATTTTTAAAAAACCCAACACTGAGATATTGAAAGAATATTACAAGTAGGCAGTTAGAGCTTTTGAAACAGAAGAGTTTTTTCATGATAGATCACTGGGCAATCTAGGCAGCTTCAGTTATGGGGCAGGGGGGAGATGGAAAAAATTAAAAGATCAAAAAGTAGGAAGAAAATAGTGCAGAAAATCAATACTTGATTAGTTAAAGGATAATGCTTGTTGCCATACTGTGAGTTTCCTTTCATACACCCTGGCAGTTGAATATTGTCAGCGAAATTATGACATTTGGCAGATGCTGTCAGGTGGGAGAATCTATGTAAAATGAAAGCTGTGACAGACAGGACTATACAAATATGTGAACAGCAAAATTCTCAGCAAAGCTGAGAAGCTTTGGCTGTAAAAAGAGATGCTGGATAACTGTTTTCTGCTAGCTGTTTTTACAGTCCCAAAATGTCAGTATTAATGCTGAAACCATTTAAAAGCATTTGATTCTTACTTCACATATATCTAAGCCTGCACTGGATATACTCTTCTATGACTTTAGCAAGGCTTTCAACACTGTCTCTCCTAGTATCCTTATAGGCAAACTCAGGAGATAGGAATTAGATGAATGGATAGTGAAGTAGATTGAGACTGAATGGCAGATCCCAGATGATTGTAATCAGTGGCACAGGTCCTGGCTGGAGGCCTATCATTAGCGGGGTACGCCAAGGTTCAGAACTGTCTGGACACAATCCTGTGCTATGTGCTCTCGGATGACCCTGCTTGAGCAGCGAGGCTGGACCAAATGGCTCACTGTGGTCCCTTCCAACCTTAGACATTCTGTGATTCTTTATGTGATTGTTTTTAAGCGTATGTGGGTGAAGCTAAGAACCCACATCACAGCAGTTAGAACCACTATGTTTCTATCCACACACTGACTTTACTGCAGTTTAGTAGAATAAATCAAATAATATATTTTATCATATGCATCTTTTGATACAACTTAACTTCTTTTAGGTTGCCAAGCAATACCTCCATTATTAAAATAAAGCTATTTTATTTGTTGTAAATGTATATTCTAAATATTGTTGGTAGTTTCAGTGGTATGAAATATTAGTTCTTTTTGTATACAAGGAGTTGCTTTATTATTATTGGTCCAATCTTGTTGTTTGCATAAACACCTTTAGGTTCAAGATATATTGCATAAAAGGTGTTTGGATTATTGGGATGGTTTTTTTTTGTTTGTTTTTTGGGTTTGTTGGCTTGTTTGTTTGTTTGTTTGTTTTGTTAATTACACAATTGATGAGAGAAAGAAATTGGCATATTTGAGTGCAGTATTGAAAATGTAGAAATTGGTTTAATACGGGCACATAATATCTGTAAACATCAAACATGTTGTATTGATAGTTGTTTTAGTAGCCACAGATGACTGTAAATGATAAAAATTAACAAGAAGTTGCTTTTTTCTTTCCACAAAATTACTCTGAACATTAAATATCTTTTCAGTAAGAGCTGTTTTTTTGGCCACAAATTGGTTTTAAACATTAAACATATTTTAAAAGTATTACTGTTCTCAGCCACTGAGCAACTGTAGACATTAAATATGTTTTGTAAAAGCTGCTTTTAAAGCTACTGCCTGCATGGCTATGAAAATAATTTTTGTTTAAAGTTGCTTTTCATCCACTGAACTATTTTTTTCTTCTACTCTCAGTTCTATTTATAATTTCTCAGAGAAGAAACAAGTTCAAGGTTTCACTGGCACAAGGCAGCTCTTCATTTATGACAAGTAATCATGTCCTACCCATCTTCTCATAAAAACGCTGCAGGTAATGATAACAACCCACATTTTAAAAGGATTTTAATGGATATTTTGTGTGGAAAGTAAGTGCATATTTAGTGTTCTAGTCACCCATTTTTGTGTTCTACTCTACAGTAAATCAAGACAATAAGATCAGACATGACTGATATTCTGTACTAAGAAATCTAAGAAGTCTAAGAAATCAGTCACTGATGGATTGTGTGAATCAATCAAGTCATCATCAGCCCTAGAGGTGGGCAAAAAAGAATGTGAAATAGTCTCAAGATTACTTATCAAATAGGAGTCACTAAACCAAACATGATTACAGGTTTTAATTCTGTGTGCAGAAATAACTGTGTGGTAAATTAGATGTAATCCTAGGAAGGCTTGGAGTGATAAGAAAAGTGTTCATGAGAATCTGACTTAACAAGAACTAAGAACCAAAACATTGATCGCAAACATGCTTTTAAGGACAAATTATTCTCTCTTTAGAGAATCACATAAGGGTTAAAGTCTACAGCAGACACTGCAGATAAAAATAGTACCTTAGGAAAAGAAAGTCTACATAAACCAGAGGTCTAAAAATATCTGCAGGCTGAGGAACAGCATATACAAAAGTATCTTTAAATGGAATGTCAGCCAATTAGTAGGTGTATCTGTCTGCCAGCGTTGGATTTAACGAGTCCTAGGTACTTAACAGTTCTCCTTGTTTGTAGTAAGGAACAGCACAGATGGGCAATCCAGTCTAATATCTGTCCTGTACACTGCTGATTTTTCCTGACTAAGGAACCTTTAAAGACCTTTGGGGGACAGTACTCTGACATCCCTCCAGCCTTTTCTCAACGAGGATCCTGATAGGGCTGATTGAAACCTTTCTACAAGCAGTATTTTGCTAAATTTCGGTACGAGTGAAAGGTGCAAACATGTAATTCTCTTAAAACTTTTTATGAAAAACCAGATGGCCGCCTAGTGAATCATCCCACAGGTTAGGTGGTGACTAGAAAATTAAACAGGTGGTTCCTGTATTAGTAAAGGAGCATTCTTTATATCACCCTGACAAGCCAAGCGCTAACTGGCTTGGAACTCATAGGCAAGGCAGTGTTCTCTGAAGCTTGGAACACAGTGCATTTGCCTGTTCCCTGATTTCTCTTCCATATAGGTGATAATAAGACAAGTTATCATGCTTTCCAGACAAGCTGGTCAGCTTGCAAGTTAACAAGTCATAACTAAGTAGGAAGAAAAGAAGACCAATGGAAATGAAAAAAAAAAAAAATCTTCTCATTGCTAAAAACTCAGCAGTGCCAGTATTGTTTCTGGAGTGCAATTTTAATTTTTTTTTTCCTGGAATATGTAGGATGAAGTAAAAATCCAAAACTATCCAAAATACCACAGTAAAATTTCACTGTCTAGACATCTTTGCTTGCCAGTTACATCTGAGCACCTTTTGTGTAAAAGCTAGCAGTAAATGTGAGATCACTGAGGATTAGAGAGGCAAAGACTGGAAAAGAAGGGGAGTTGACTTCAGGCAGGTGTAAAAGTAAAGAATGACAGCACAGGAAGAGGAAAATCTTTAGACTGTTCAGCTTTCACATCAAGAGCTACTGGAGAGAAATTGACACCTTTAATACTGCCTTGGACTTGATTTAGGTTGATACTGCTAAAGAGATATATATTATTTCTGTTAACAAAACCTCAGGACTTTTATTTTCATAAATAGCTTAGAGGGTGTTAATGCATAAGCACTCAAGGTGTCAGTGTTCCTATGAAGCAGTTTTGAGGGAACAAGCAAACAACTAGGAGCAGGCAAAAGGACCTCCAATCAAGGGATTACCTGACACACCATTCTGCACCAGGATTGAAGGAGAATGTTGCTGCTGGTATCTTGGTACACATTATTAATGACGGATGATTTTCACTGGAAATAGTTTGTTGACTGCTAACTATCCTGCTGAGGTTGGCATGATGCCTTGGGAAGAGATATTCTAAATGGTAAAAGATAATATGAATCCTAACAGACAATCCGATAAAAATCTGGTCAAGAAGCCTACAGCTGGAAATTATCTCCTCAATAATATCTTTCACCTTCCATGTGTGTTTATTGCTCTTTGTACAGCAAGCATCGATTTTATCATTTGTTCTGATCTACAGAGTATCCCAACTTATCTGAAACATAAGATAATTAGGTAGCTAGGATTCCTGTTTTGTAGAAACATCACCTTAGAAACCTATCTATCTTCTTGTCTGTAAATTTCCAGAACTAGAGCCTGGGAGAGGTTAAACACACATTTAGGCAGATTATAATGTCACAGCATATTTGGGACTAAGTTTTATCCAAGCACAATTTACTTCTCTCTCTCTAAAAAAGGATTGTTGTTTGGGTTCACATACATGTCAAATATTTTTCTAATCCACATTTTGTTAGATATAGTGGCTGTACATTGCCTAAATTGCTCATGTCAATCTATAAAACATTTTGTTTCCCTATTTTTAACATTTTTGCCTTTTAGTCTTGAAGATAAAAAGTGTATAGGAACAGATGATTTAGCTTTGATATAGTCCTATCTACTGAATCCATCTCTATCATGCTACAACTTTTTGTCTCCTTTCTAAGTTAAACAGATTCAATCTTTAAAGTTCTGTGTGGAAAACTTTTCATGTCTCAATCACTTTTACTTCTTGCCTCTGAGCTCCCGTTACTTTGGCTGTCCTTTTAGCGATAAGGCAGCTGTAATCAATATTTTCAACAACCTTGAGAGAATTCAGATGAGAAAGATGCCTGAAGGGCAGGTTCAAGTGCTCAAGCTTACAATTTATGGTCTTGCTAGAGATGATACAGACACAGATGCTCAAATTATCAGCCCTACTTGCTACTTCTGTGGTTCAGTAGCTCCAAATTCATCCACTTTTTCTTGCTGCTTTCACTCCATATCACCTTATGCTTGAACACAAACCAAACCCTTTCAGACAGTTTTCAACAGATGCTTGATAGTCCTGGGATTCTTTCATGATTCTTCCATGTGATTCTGAGTGAATCCTTTGTTCACAGGTTTTAAGTCCAAAATCAATATTGATCACTGAGCATAATTCAGTGAGACATAGTGTCTTGTTATTCAAACAATGGATGATCGTGTGTGCCTTCCAAGGATCAGTTGTTAATATAGCTGGGGGGGGGACAAAATTTTACCCTGGTTGAGTAGTAAAAATAGATTTACTATGATATATTAAAGCACTGTTTTTTAATAGTTTTGTTTGCAATACTGGTGAGGGAATAAAGGGGGGACTCAACATTTGTGGAGGGAGAGGCAATGAGTGAACAAATGTAAACAGCTGTTTTTATTTCACACAACCCAGATTCAGACACTGCTGTACTAGGAATTGCTGCAACATAAAATGTTGTATAATCAATTCCTACATCTGCTTTTCTTTGTAAGAAATAAGCAAAAGCAAATTCTAGCTTTTTCTTCTGAGGAAAATCTTACATAAATGACCCAAGAGGTGCCAAGATGTCAGACTGTCTGCCTGAATCAAAAGATCGTAGCAGGGCATCAGCTCCTAAAATTCCGAAATCCACATGAAGCTAGTAATTGAACTGGCAAGCTGTAAAGAAGGAATCCTCTCTTTGGGCCACTGCACAGCAGTAAGAGATCTTTGAACGGCTGATTTAAAGGAAAGATAAGGGATAAGAACTTCACCAGCACATCCTACTAATTTACTGTTGAGATGAAGTTGTGGCAGGTCAGTAATACCTATACTGCAATCTGGATGCTTTATATTTTAGTCACCTTGATCAATTTACTTTGGTTAGCACAAGGGGACAGTAACAGTGATGACAGGACAGGTTTTATGGCAGCATAGTACAAGAGACTTTGGGACACTAACTCACCAGCTACCTTGCAGGAGTGTCCTGATGGTTCATTTCCAGTGCTGCTGTTGCCCATCCTGCCTATATCAAAGACTGCATGAGGCTGCACCTCTCACACTGCAAGCGTGTTCTATGATTTGAGTATTGACTTGTGGACACAGTGTGCATCATGTTGGTACTGCTCTTATCAACAGTACAGATTTAGACTCTTTTGTAGGGTTTTGTTCATGGAAGCTTTTCATCAGCACATTCTTTAAAAGTTTTTAAAAGTAACTTGGCACTGAGAGTTTTACAAGCATCTTGTGGGTATTTTTTTCATTGATATGACTAAGTGTAGGGCATATAAAGTATTTTGAAAACCCTAGTTAGGTTTTAGATTCCCAAATATCCTTTAATAGCGTGAGCTGTACCACTAAGTTCCTCAAGCTATACTGAGAATCCCTTATCTATAGATACCTAACTTTTGCTGACCTACATTATAAATATGAGTCAACACGTCCTCAAAATTTGGACAGGTACTTGGAGCGATGTCTCTGGAGCCCAATCAGATCAGACACAAATCAAATTAGCACTACTACAGTAAGTGAGGGCATGCCATGAAGGGTTAGACACCCACATGCATTTATTTGTCTGATTCCCCATGAAATATCTTAGTACCTGCCTGAAACTGTAAAAGAAGTAAGATTCCATGATTTTTTTTTCCATGGGTACCTAAAATGTCATCTAAGTCTGTTCTCAATCTGCTTGCACATAGAAGCATCTGAACTTTACACTGCTGAGCAGCTAGAAGCCAATTAATGCCTAAGCACTGTCAGAAATCATAAAGTAGATATACCTAATTCTCTTTCGGAAGCCAGTCTGTGGCATTTTCAGAGTTCAGAGTTACATCCCATGCAAAATGTGGCTGGAGGAGAGGTTACATGTTTTTCATTTTGCAGTGAGGTAGGTAGAAAACTCGCACAAGATGCTGCATATGCAGCTTTAATACTTTACTTTTTTTGAACACACCCTTTTTATGTTTTAACCACCAGAGTCTTTGTAGTTTTTCTTCTCCCTTTTTTTGGCCTGATGAATATTTAATGGTCCAACATAAAACAGATCAGCTTCCTCCTTTTTTTTTTTTGGAGAGAGTGATGCTCTTGAGAGAGCATTCACTTAGGAGGCAGGAAATAACCATTCAACCAACATATAACAGGACAATGAATTAAAATAATCTGTAGCTCATGTATCCACTGAGCAGACAGGGGGGCAACATCATCTGGTTCTTTATTTTGTCACAATAAGGTTGCTTTAAACTGTTAACACAGAAAAGAGTTCAAAATCGTTATCCCTAGTAAATAATTTTGAGAAAGAAGATACCAAGGATACAGCTTTTCTCATTGGTATTTCTTACAACACCTTTTCACTAATAAGCTCACTTGTATGGATCTCTTTGTTAGGCATCTAAATAACACCAAAGAGACAAAACCTGCATCTGGGTTTATTGCATTTTACAGTAGCTCTTTTTTATGATTCATAGCCTCAGTATGGTTGTGCATAAAAGCACCGTGTATTGTCACTTCTCTGTTTTATAGGTGTAGTCTTCAAGTTGGTGAAAACTGAGAAGAAGTATTCATTGCAGAGCTTGATTCATAATGCTTATTTGGTACCAGAACTGACAAAACACAGACAGGATGTGTGTGTAAGGGAACTGGGGGAAATTACCTGAGAAAACAGTATGTCTTTTAAAATATGTTTGCGAAGGTGTCAGGGAAAAAAAAAGATGATGAATTTAAAAAAAAAAAAAAAGTTAGTAAAGAAGGTGAATAATAGGGCAATATATTAGTTCTTATGCTTATTAAAAAAAAATATGAGCAGGATTAGTTTAGTGAGTTGATAACCATGATATCCCTTTATATGTGTAGGGGAAGGGCTGTGCATGGGCTATTTAAAATTAGGATCTGGTTGGTTTTTTGTTGCGATTTTTGGGGGGGGTTTGTGGTTTTGGTTTTTTTCTTTGTTTGTTTTTTTTGATTTTTTTTTTAATTTATTTGAGATTAGGATAGAATTTTCTTTTGCAATTTTTTTCTACTCAATCTTTGGAAAAAATAACTTGGATTGTATTTTATTAAAAATTTTTAAGGAGAAGATAAGAGTCTTTGAATACTGAATAGAATCAAATTTTAGATAGTCGATATGTAGGCCTGGATTTGATTTTTAACAATGCAGATTTTTCTCTAAATTGATTACACACCAAATGTTAAGCAAATATTTTCTTCTAAAATGTAGAACTCTGTTATTATGAGTTAAGCAAGATATCTAGGCTATATTTAGGTGCATTTAATTTTAGCTCTGGTATTTCACAAGTTCAGATTTTTATGAATATCAAGGCTTGCTTACGTCACAGGTTTTAGAATGTACAAATAAATACAAAGATGTTGGGGGGTGGAATAAAAAGACAAATTTCTAGAATAGAATCCTCACCTAAGAAGGGTCAGAATACAGTTCAGCCTAGACAAGAGTCAGATATGCTCTGCCTTTACTATTGTAATTATCTTTAATGATTCTGATTTTTTTTTTATTTATTTTTTTGGCCAGTGGTGCCAACTTAAGCATTGCTTTTTATCTGATCTCCAGAGACAAGTGATTTTGATCATCATAATAGAGAGAGAAATGCAAATCGGGAAGAAAAAATTCCTAAGTAGGTTCAGAATAACTCTAATGAGTAAATGATGTAAACTCCTATCTGGTAAGAATTGTAGTCTCTACCGTTATTATTTTAACAGTGTGAAGTACAGAGTTAGACCTTTTTGTATAATCCTTAATTAGAATTTTCTGTATCCTAGCTGTGCTATACAAATATTGAAATACTTGCGTTTATGCATTTATGTATTGTCATAATTTATTTGTGTGTTTTTCTGGTCTAGTTTTTTGTCTTATGTCTTGTTTAAAAAACATAATGCATTGCAATAAAATTGAAGCATTAAAGAGGCTCTCAAATAACATACAAGGGCTTAAAATTAAAATTATAAAAGAATTCTGCACCTTTCCTACAGAGAGTTAAGCATCATTGTCTGATTTTACTCCTTTTTTTTCAAAGTTCAGGTATCTTAAATTAAGGAATCATCATTTTTCAAAACATTTCTTTATAAAATTAGCATATTACCAGTGAAATATTTGCAAAGTATATATATGGCTATAGCTGTGTACCTTTTGAATCTTATCAGGAGAAGGCTGCATTGTAGAGGTGATGGCTCAGAACTCACAAATAAGAGAAAGTCTTCTCAAAGAGGAATTGTAAGGCTTGAAGCAAAGATTTGTCAGTGATAGTACAATGACAGCAGAGGAAGGTACACAAATGTTTTCTGCTTACATTTTACAGCTGGGAATTAGGCAGATAAAGAAAGTTTGGGCTTAGATTTTTCCTCAGAGCTGTCTGATTACCAGTTATGCCCCTGAATGTTTGGTTATTGCTAAGAAACAGAAGAACATGATGAAGGAATGACCACGGAGAAAGGAAATTAAACTCTCTATCATGTATATTTTAAAAACAAATCCCAATTACTTACTTTAAAATATAATTATTTGATCCCACTGGCTTCAGTACCTTTTGAAGTTTTCTTTAAATGAAACATATGCCAAGTGATGTGCTGAGTAGTTAATATTCTTAAAGCTTGAAGTCAGGCTTTCATTCACATTTTGATGAATCCAAGGCTGTACTTATCCAAGATGTTTGGACCATGGAGCTGTGTAATAGGATTCATGAGTGGAAGTCCTGACCTGGCCTGGTATTTGTCATTTTAAGAGAGAATGACTTCTACTGCTACTGTTTGATCAGTGTAAAATTTTGAAAATGCTCAATGACAGGGATGGGAGAAGGATAAGCCACCCAAGGTGCCAGGGGGAATTCAGGACAGTGATGATGAAGCAGAGGGAAGTCCCAGAGAATGACACCTTGAAGACTTCCTTTAAGTGAGTTTCAGTGCTGAGTTCCTGCTGAAAGTCAGAAGTCCTCTGACTAAACACCTGGGAAAGTGAGATGTTTTGGACATACATTATTTCTGTACTAGGATTGGTATAGGCATTGGTGAGGATCCTGTAGGCGTGGAGTGAGACCATCTTGCAGACTTCCTGAGTGGCGGTTTTCAACACCACCTTTAAAATTCAAATAATGAGGCAGAAATTCAAAATTTGGGGTGTTTTCTTTGACATAGTCTAGAGTTAATGAACTCCTATATGTCTGATATTGTGCACACATCTAGTTTCAGCATATTTCTGCTCCTCAGGTGGTAACAGGCGTGTTCAGGACCAAGGCAGCCATCCTTAGTGACTGAGCCAAGCTTCACAGGTCATGCACACTTGGTTTTCTTCTCACACATTGTGCTAGCAAATACTTAATCCCTGTCATAAAGTTTATCTGATAAAAAAAATATACAGTTTTTGCTGTTAGAAATACCTTCTTTTTTATCATCAGGAAGATAAACGCCTTTAAAATCTGATTTGTACTCTATGCTCATCAATATAGTACTCTGTCTCATCCAAACCAGACAAATAAAGTGCCATATTGAATTATTTCTCTAATGTGGGGATAAAATATGAGGCCTCTGGTTGTTTGATATTTTTTCCCCATACATAACTGAACTACACACAGTCAACACTGTATTCCAATTTGCAGAACACCAAATATAGTACACTAAAAGTGTAGAGGGATTAGTTAATATTTTCCATGAGAAGTTTTAAGCATTTTCATTCAAAAGAAAAGCTGTCAGAATTTCAGTTTTAAGGTAAAATAATCTCAGAGTTGAAGAACTTCATTCCCACATGCAAAAATAGATAACTCAAGTTCTTAGATAGATTTATTTATCTGAGCAACTCAGAACCTCATTCTCCTCAGTGTTTTTTTCCCCTAACCTCCCATCTCCATTTTGGGACTCATTTCTGACAATGAAGTAGCACTGCAATATGAGAAATGGAGCCTAGCCAGAACTCCCAGGCCCATATTAATTTTGTTTATTTATTTTGTTTGCTCTTTCATGTTTTGTTTTTCCAGTTTCACATGAGACGTATTAGCAAATACACTGTTTTTATTATTTACTCATGGGTGGGAAAAAAATGCCCTTTTCTGAAAAATCTCACCTGATTCTTAGAAGGAACAAGAATCTTCCAATACAGAGAATTTTGTGAGACTAGCTCTTTTAAAATAAACAGGAGTACTCCTTATAGTGGTATATTCTGAAAATGCAGTTGAAAATGATATGAAAATCATATCTTTCACTAGGCTGATGAGTTCCCATGATCTTTTATTTTTATAGATGCTCACATCGGTTCTGAATGTTTTTCCACTGTATTTGTAAACTAGTTCTACTTTTCAGTGAATCCCCAAGTATTCCTAATCTTAAATATTCTTATGCCCCAGATCTGCAAAACAGTGTATCATTTCATCTTAAAACGAATTTCAAGCATATTTAAATACTTCTTTAATATAGATTTAAAGCATGAAGCTTTTAATTTTAAACTACTTTTGTGTAATGTGTCCATTCTCTATGTAGACTAGCAGATGATCCACATTGATTGCATGCTCACTAAATGAAGAATACTAAGAAAAATTCTGCTAGACAAATTTAACATAACAGGAAAACAATATAAGAATGTCAGGCATTTAGTGAGAGTTTTATCTTAAGGCATATTTTTTCACCTGTAGTTTAGTACAGTGGTGACATAAAACATTTGGTGTTCTTTTTTTTGGTTTGTTTTTGACCAGAGGCCATAGGAAAGACTGATGACCTTTAAAGATTTTTTTTTTTCGTATACTTGTTGGGTTCTTTTTTTAAGAAGATGCTCATTGTGCCTTTCTTTTACATTTTACAATAGGAAATTTCATGTCACACCTTGGTAATGTGCAATATATTTGCTTTTGCCTTTTCATTAAGCTTTTAATTTTGTCCTTTTCTTTAAGCAGATCGTTAACTTGTGAGCAGAAATTTCATTTTCCTTTCTTGCCCATTTTTCCTCTGGGGAACCACACTGACATAGAATTTTGTTGTTTCACAAATCTATGCTGATGTTTTGAAGCCCATGTGCTGTTGCCCTGAGAATCATCAGGACTTAATCTTACTGGGGAGTCAGAGGTGTATGGAAAAACTGTTTACCTTTCTTTTAATATTTATTTTAATATTTATTTTTTATGACATGTAAATAAAGAGTTTTGACATACAAGTAGTCTGTACAGGTAACTGCTTTTCCTTAATTCACTGACCTGAAAGATTAGAACCACCTAAAAAAATTAATTGTTTGGTAATCAAAGATTGAAATTTTGAAACCCAAATAATTTGACCTTTCTTACTATTATTTCAGAGATAATTGTGGTAAAAGTGTTCACAACAAATACAGACATATCTTTGATCAAGGTGAACCTCAGTTATTCAGTCATTTTTCTACATCCAAAATTAAAACAGCATTTAGGATTATGTTCCCATGGGGGAAAAAACAAACATTGAAAAGCCTTGAAAAGATTTCTTAGCATATGAAATACTTATAACTAAAGTTTTCACTGAAGATCAATTATCTTTTGCAGCACAGCTATTGCAAACTTCTGTTTGGATTTAGTTGGGCACTAACAAATGGATCTGAGATCAGCTTGGGGTCTGCATGATATTCTTGTGCATATCAAGATGATTTTAACAGTAGAGCTCCCACCATGTCAGTGTGCAAAAGGAATGTAATTGCAGATCTTTCAACATAGTTAAAATTTTCATAAATACTAAATGTTTCTGGAATTTTGAGGGCTTTGCATAGACATCTCCCAGTACGTTTATCCTCTCTCATGTGACAAATATCAGCATAGGGCTTCTTTTGTTCTAGAAGAGGTTTAACACTACATCCTTTATTCCACGCACCTTGAGTATTTCAAAAGAATAAGCAGAACTAGGTCATGTTCAGGTCACTAACTATTTCATCTCTCCACCTCCGATCCCAGCTGGCTTAATCCATTCTTGTGCTTGTCACTAGACTGTTGAGATCTGATCACCCTGATGACATTGCATTGGTGCACTTCAGAGTCAAAGCTAGAGCTACTGATCTCTAATTGTCCTCAAATTTACTGGAGTGGCTTTCACTAATGTGCAGTTTTATTAAGCTACCAGGAGGAACTTGATAAATCATTTTTCTGTTTGAAAACCCCACTGAGGCTTTAAAAGCCAGGTGATAACACTGAGAAGCTGAATTAAATTCTAATAGGAATTAGAATAAAAGGAGGAATATATTTTTGTGCCTAAGAATATAATTTATATTGCCATTGTTTTAGGTGAAAGTATCATTAATGTTTGCAGTCCCATATGGATTTTTTTCACTATTCAGATCAATTCTGGAAAAATTATAATCATAGAATGGAAAAGATTTAAGATAAAGTGAGTGATTGTCTGGACAAGGGAATGGGAACTGCCCATTTGTAGAGGACCTTCCTCATCTGTCTGCGCGTGGTGTCAGCCCCAAAAGTAAGTTTCTAGAGGTGTCTATTCACATCTGGCTCCGGGCACAAGACAGGTGGAGGCCAAAGATCAGGAGTGTTCAAGAGCAAGGCTGCGAAGGGTCTCTCAGTCAGGTAGCTCCCTGAAGCTGTTGATCCTGCTGCTGTGCAAAGTGGAGGTGACCTGGAGTGAGGACTCTGAGATACACGAGTTAGCCTGAAAGACCCAGGAAAGGACAGGTATTTTGTAAACACCATAACTGCAATAGCTCATGGAGAAGGTATAATTTTTATGATATATTATACCTGTTATAGTTTGTGTTTTTAAAAGCCTGGCTTTATTTTAACAAGATGGCAGAGCTGATGGTGGCTCTTCTGAGGGCAGAGCAATAGGGGACCAGAGAGCTCTGTAGCTGGACTGTGCCCTAAGCCATGAGCCAAGTCATGACATGTACATGGCTGTATCAAGTGAGGCTCCGTCAGAACCCAGATCTTTGTTCCCTGTTGCAAGCTCTACACAGAGAAGCAGTAGGATCGGTATCAATATCGAAAGGTAAAAACAATACATCTCTGGTACAAGGGAAGTTGCTTCAGATCTCTAGAGTTATCTTGAGGTATATAAAGATTCTGAGTTTGTGTTTCAG
Source organism: Sitta carolinensis (assembly GCA_032173965.1). Classification (NCBI taxonomy): domain Eukaryota; kingdom Metazoa; phylum Chordata; class Aves; order Passeriformes; family Sittidae; genus Sitta; species Sitta carolinensis. The sequence continues at coordinate 75,877,796 of CM063284.1, forward strand.
TCTTCAAAAAGTGTTAAGTACTATGCTAGGCAAGTGTGATTCTTTTGCAGAAAAAGAAAGCTGGAAAAAGGGAAAAATAGCTTTGTTTCTCCTGATATTATACTGCAGTTTTTTTAACCCCTGAATGTTATCTCTGATGAGGTTTTTTGGCTAGAGTGTGGGAAACTAAACAGAGAAGATCTGTGTTAAATTTCAGCTGAATATGATTTGAAATTGAGGTGATATTAAAACCTGAAAAGAGTAGTTTAAATACTGGGAAAAAAAAAAATGTTGCTTCAAGGAAAAGGAAGAAAAAGAGACAAAAATATAAGAAAAAAAATCCATATCACATCAGTCTAAATTGTGGTGCATCAGAAGCATCAGTATGGGACAGCATGTATTTACTGCATCTCAGTGTGCTGTTCCAATGTCTTTGTACTTTCTGCTCTGTGCAATCATCACTCCCTGTTGGATTCCATGTAAATTCCAAGTGCAAGCAATACTTATTTCTTCTGAAAGCATTTCATTCTACAAAACTACTGCACAAGGTGATACAATATTCCCATTGCTCAGTGGTCCCCTTTTTCTTGCAGCCTTCTCTTTCAGCCCTTAGGGACTGAAGCTGCATCTGCTGCGGAGCTGTTTCTGTAATAGCTCTCTGAGAGCCTATTCCAGGTAGTCTTTAATTAGACACACCCAGATGGTGGGCACCGAGCAGATGTCCTGCCAGCTTGGGGTGGATATGGAAGAAAGTTTTCTCTTGGCTCCCCATAGTTTGTCTTTCTAATGTTTTTTTTCGCTCCATTTTTCTTCACAGTGAGCATTTGAAATGTTTGCTCACCATTTCTAACATATGAAACAAACTCAGGCACTGTAATCTAAGGTACTAAACATTCACCGTGTTTGGTGTAGTCTGAAGTCTAGACTTACTGAACTCATGTTACCCAAATGCTGTCACGAACAAAACTGCTCATTTGTGTTTTGACATGCAATATTAATTGGAAATTAGGATTTTATTATTGGAAACTAATTAACAATTATGTTCATACTGCCAAGGACATAAGTAAGCACACACAAGCATGTTGTGTAGCCAGCCATGGAAATTAAATGAATGCAGCTAGCTGGAATAGAGTCTGATGTTTTCAGTCACGTGAGTAAACATCAGCAGATCTCCAAATTACAAATCAGTTATTTTCTGACAGCTTCTTTTCACAGTAGACCCGTACTTTAAATGTTTAGCCACATCTGACATTGAAAAGGTTTTGAGGCAGAATATTTACTTACCCAGCAATTTGACCATCATGTTCACAGTGCTGTGTTTCATGCTCCATTTGCCATAGATGTTGATGTGTTTTTCACAGCATTTGGGGCAATGACAATTTTAATTAAAAAGTTTCCATGTTGTTCCTCCACCTTTCTAAATGTGATCATGTACAGGACAACTAAAAAAAATAAAAACGCAAGTAAATTTGCAATAAAGTGTCCTGTAATCACTTACGTTTCAAGAAATTTAACAAAGTCAGTCAGTCCTCAGATATCATCTTTCTATTGTATTGTCATTTTTTAAAAATAAAATTATTTAATTTATTAAAAGCAATCATCACAAGATGGCTATGCACCTGACAATACTTCATGATGCAAAGATTTGTAAAATATGTAGCTTAGGAACTTGTGCTGGTTTTGTCTGGAATAGAATTAATTTTATTCACAGAGGCTGGTATGAGGTTGTGTTTTGTATTTGTTCTAAACATAGGGTTGATAATACTTTCTGAGTATTTTGGGGTTTTTATTGCTGAGCAATAGCAAAAGATGTTTTTTTTATTACTTAGCAGGGCTTACACAGAGCCAAGTCTTTTTCTGCTTTTCACATTGCCACACTGGTGAGGGAGTTGGGGGTGCATGGGAGGTTGGGAGGAGACACAGCCAGGACAGGTGACCCACACTGACCAAAAGGATATTCCACACCATATGAACTCGTGCTCAGTATATAAATTTCAGGGAAGAAGGAGGAAGTGGGTGGACATTTGGCGTGATGGTGTTTGTCTTGCAAGGTCATGGTTCTGTGTCACGGGGTCATGTGTGTCATCTCCCTGTTCTCTAGGAGATGGCTGAATGCCTGCCTTTCCTTAGGAAGCAGTGAATTAATTCCTTGTTTCTCTCTGCTTAATGCATGGCTTTTCTTTCCCTATTAAACTGTATCTCAACCCAGAAGTTTTCTACCTTTTGTCGTTCTGATTCTCTTGCCAGTTCTACTGGTGGGGCAGTGACCCAGTGGCTGTGTAGGATTTGGTGGCTGGCTGGGGTTAAACCACAACGGTCCATTTTGGACAATAGCAAAAGAAACTTCTCTATATTATCAGCCTTGTGTTTAGGAGAAATCCAAAACTTCATAGCCTCATACAAGCCACCACAAAGAATATTAAATCTACCCCAGCAAAAACCAGCACAGAACTGAAAATAAATTTGAAGCATGGAAGGCTGCCTTTGTGAATCAGAATGCTTCTCTTGAGGAGGCTTTACAAACCTCCCTGTCTAGAAGCACAACTAAAATACGTTTATGCCATTATTTTGGGGATATTTGCATAATATTAGCTTTTCATAATCCATGTTGTTGCACACTATTTTCTGATATGGCATTTCTTGGAAGGGAGTATTTCAGACTGTTGTCTTTAAATATCTTGTTATCTTTGAATGTCTTGTATGAGAAAGAATTACACTGGTTTTAAATTGAATATGTGGGTTCTCCAGTAGCAAATTCTTAGTCATGCTACAGTGAGCTGAAAGACAAGAAAATAAGAGGTCTGCAGAAGGGAAATGTTATTTATACCTCATCCTTTAAAGAAGAGAGAAAGAGATAAAGAGAGAAAGGGAGAGAGAAAGAGAGGAGGGAAGAAGTGTTGGAAGGAAGTGTCGGAAGGAAGTGTCGGAGTGTGGGAAGGAAGGAGGGAAGGAAGGAAGAAAAGAAGGAAGGAAGGAAGTGTCAGAAGGAAGAGAGGGAGGGAGGGAGGAGGAAGGAAGGAAGGAAGGATGGAAGGAAACCCAAACCAAAACCATAATCTCCAAGAATTAGATTTTGTAAAAGAAACAAGGAAAAATGTCTCCATTTTTCCTTCTGACCATTATGAAGTTGTTAAGAACATCTGAAAATATACATACAGCCATTTTAAAAGCAATATCATCACTAACTCTGTGATATTTAGTTATACTTCAAATTTATGTAAAGACAAAGAATTTAGTGAAAAATAAACATTCTTCTAAAACATTTTTGAAGCAATCCAATTTTGGCATTTCAAAGATGTTCTACAATAAATCTATTTTCCAGTATATAATAATTTTCAAAAAAATATTTTTAAACTCATTTTCTAACTGAAAGGGTTGTCAAAATTTATGAGAAATCACAAGAAATGTTTTGCAGGTTTCCTGACCACATGCAGTTTTTTGGAAGCCTGCTTGAAAGAGTCTTCCCTAACAGGCTTTCAAATTCAGTTTTACAGACTCAACACATCTAGAAAAAAAATAGGAATAACTTCCAGACTCCCAAGCCTTTACCCAACTGAAACTAGAAGTCTGAAATTCTTGAAATGCACCCATGACTAGTGAAAATGTATTATTATACACAGCTGCAATATATACAGCAAGAAGCTTTTAATCTTGACATCAATGAAGCCAGGTCAGTGATGAGAACCCCTGAAAATACAGTTTAGTGAAATTAATAAACATAAATAACTGGCAATGGCTTAATATATTCTGAACAGCCAATGCAATTGTGCTTCTGATAACATTTTTTGAAATGTGTGCTAAAGGTCATAATCAGGCAATTGCTAAAAAGAAATAATTACGTTAATTGAAAATGTTGCTGCATCTCAAAAGTACCATTCCCCTATTAGAGCAAGCAGAAATATTTGCGTATTAAGTCCTTATCTGTTTTAGGGGTAAACACCTGTCTTGGCTTGAGCCTTTACTGCAGGTTGCTTAAGCAAGGCTGAAGAACATTGCACTGGCTTCAGGTGCAGAGAGTTCACAGCCAGTGTTGTAGCAATTTGTCCACACAAAATCTGACCAAGAGAAGATGACAAATGCAGATAGGACAGTACATGGCAGCGAGCACCTAAGGATGTTACATTTCCTGATTACGGGGCACAAGAGCAGACTCAGCCCTACAGCCCATACCATTCACGTTGTACCTGCTGTCAGCCTTGCCAGCAAGTGGAGCAGTGTGGTGCAGTGGTTGCTTGGCTGTAGTATAAGACAATCTTAAGAAACTAGTACGGATATTAAAAGTAATTGAACCAAACCAGTGTACTCTCTTCCTGGGATAGTTTATGTTGGCACTTTGGCTTTTTTGCTTTTACAACCTAACCAAGCTCTTGCCCATCTCAATGCAGCAATGCATTAAATAAGAAGATCTAACTAGGTAATTTTAGATAGCTTAGTTCAGGGGTAGAGGAGGTTGTGGTGCAGTGCATGTAATCTCTCTGCATCATTGCTTCTACTATTATTTTTACTGTTGGTGTGACTATACTCCTTTGTGTGTTTTAGCTGACCTTCTGTCTCTGTTCTGTGAGTCTTTAGTACCTTCAAAAAATAGCAATAGTGAAAACTTAAAAGACAGCACGGTCCTTATAAATGTAATTATAACTGGGCATAATTTTCCTTTTGTGTTTTAAATGAACCTGATGAAACATACTTAGTCATTGATCTTAAATGACTGTTAACTCACAAAATCAGAAGAAGAAGAGAATATTCACAATGAGCCTTAGTTATGTCTATGTAATTAAATTATCTTTGCTAGTCAGCCTATTATTTTGTGCTCAGAGTCCTTTCTCTTCCTGCCTTTCCTTTCATTCTTATCTGCTTTCCCTGAGAGTAAGTTATATATCTGATTAAATGGTAATTAGTGACTTCAGTGGGGCTGCATGTGTGTAACTGAGAATAGAATTTTGCCTTAAGAATTGTTAAAATCAAATATGTAATAATTAAAGGAAACTGAAGTCGTGTATGGTTTTTAACATGATGACCTAAAAATCCAAGTAATTGACAGCAAGCTTTCTTAAGGGGAAAAAATATTTTCTAAGCATGTAAAGTAAGAGGAGGAAAGGGCACACAGTACATATCATGTTTGGTAGATGTCCTTTCATATTTAAGTTTAATTTGATCGGAATCAGATATGTGCATATTAAAGAGAAAGCAAAAATAAAGTGCATAAGTAAGTCTTTAAATTTAGTATAAAATTAAACTCAGAGTCCTCTAATTGCTTTTCTCTTTTTCAATTAAACCTTACAGTATACTCATCATAAAATGATTTTTACTGCAATATTTAAGTACCATGATTCTTGTCATTTTAAGTGACTGCAGAGGGCTGACAAAAGAGACATGACCTGCCTGGGTTCTGAAAAAACATCTGACATCTTTATTTAATTAGCTGTTTGCATGTAGCCAGATGCCTTCAAGTGGAATTACTGTGTTGCTTGGGAGTCCAGTGTAAGTGTCACCTGATAAAGCCCATAGAGAAAGATCAGAGGATAGAAATGTAGTGGGCAGCAGGTGCACCAGCTTACATCCATGGCTGTAGCACTCCTCATGCTCTGTGGCCCTGATCAATTGCCCGTTTTCCTGTCCCAGAGTGGGTCTGTAATAAGGTGCTGATAACCACCTGCCAGCAGTCCCTGTTAAGGGAATAATGGGGATTTGCATCTAGGTAGATACATTCCGAAAAGGACAGATAAAGGTTTTCCCAGGCTTTCTGGGCTCTTGATATCTCTTATAGAAACTTTTCTTTTTCTTAGGGTAAAAAAGAAGGATGGAAGTTTGTCATTAAATATACTTACATGAAGGTGTGATTTAGTAAGTCTTTCATGTATGCTATTTGGTGACGTACCAGTAACTTGCCAAAGAAAATTCACTAGTTTCCTCTACCAAGCAAAATATAGAAAATGTGCCAGCAGTCAAGTTGCAGAGATAACTGCATGAGCTTTGGCTTTACCAAACCATGAGTAAACTAGAGAAACTGGAATAAATTATGTAGAGCAGAACTTCTGACTTCTCGTTTGGAGAAGAGGCATTGCTGCTGTAGAAAAAACCAAAATTTTATCAAAAGGAAAAAACATCTTTAAGTTACCTATTGAATTATCATACAATTAAATTAATTTTGTGCAGTGATGGACACAGTGTGCTACATTCACAAAGGTGGGAGTATACTTTACAAAATTTGTTGGAGCAAGAACTGATCTCTTTAGTATTGCTGCCTCTAAGCAGCATTATTTTTAATTTTTATCTTGAAAAAAACTCATGGTTAAAGGCCCTATGTGATTTAATAAATTATGTTCAACTCCTGTGTTTCATATATAAGGGACAACTGGTTTGAAAGCTCATTATTGTCATGCTTCTGTTTTCTAGCTAAGGCTTAGTTCTGACCAGAAGTGTTTTTCCACATAGTGTATGAGTTACATGATAATTGTGATAACACACCTGCCAATTTCAGTTCTTTGCTTTTATGAGATTGCACATGACCTAGAAATGTGCACTTCCTGCCCAGACAGCCAACCGTGTTCTATGCTGTATCCAAAGCAGCATGGCCAGCCGGGCAAGGAACAGAATTCTGCAGAGCAGCCCCTTTTGCTGTGGTGAGACCCCACCTGCAGTGCTGCATCCAGCTCTGGGGTCCCCAGCACAGGATGGACATGGACCTGCTGGAGCATGTCCAGGGGAGGACCATAAGATGATCAGAGGGCTGGAGCAACTCTCATATATATAAAGACAGGCTGAGAGAGTTGGCATTGTTCAGCCTGGAGAGCAGAAAGCTCTGAGGAGACTATAGAGCGCCTTCCAGTGCTGGAAAGGAGCCTGCAAGAAAGCTGAATAGGGACTTTTCACAAGGGCGTGAAGTCATAGAACAAGAGGTGGTGGCTTCAGGCTGAAAGAGGATAGATTTAGTTTGGATATTATGGAATTCAGAAGAAATTCTTTACTGTGAGGGTGGTGAGACACAGAACAGGTTGCACAGAGGAGTTGTGGATGCACCATCCCTGGAAGTTTCAGGGTTTGATGGGACTTTGAAAACATGGTCTAGTGAAACGTGTTTCTGCCCACAACAGGGGTGTTGGAACTTGTCCCTTCCAAGACATTCTGTCATTCTCTAAGATAATATGTCCTACTGTAACATAGCTTAAAGAAAAAGGATGGTATTACCTATTACATAGTTTATTATACAGAAGTGCACAAATTTCCTATTACCAGGGGATGGGGGAAGAAAAAAGGATAAATTATTATGCTCATTTCAATATTTCCTTGTAATTATAGAAATGGAAATGCATCTTTTAGTACATTATAATCAGGAAATTAAAGGGATGAAAAATGAGATACCATTAGGATAGTGTCTTTCTAATGGTCACATATTGTTAAACCCAGTGAAGAACATAAAGTGTACAAATATTGGAGAGAAAGAAGTTTAAATAAACACATAATTTATTTACTTGCAATGATATTGAAAGATTTATCTGTTAAAGTGAGTCCTGCCCCACATCATCAGTAAAGGGTGTATGGAGTCCTCAGTCTGCGTGGTTTGCTGTCAGAAAAATTCCTTGTGATTTGTGCAACAGTCTCTATAAACATCATTCATTACTCATAACCAATAACAGTCATGAAGTCTAAAAAGGGCAGAAATAGTTAGCTTTTATTGCTTTTTTTTGGCATAAACCACTGAATTTTTGCCTATTTAAGGAATTCTCAATGAAAACCCGCTTATAATGACACAAGGGCACTGGTGTACCTGAAACAAAGAATGTCCCAGAGTTATGGAGTCTGGCTCAGAATATCACACTGAACTTAATGTCTTGAGTCAAGCTATTTGACATCTTTCATTTCTTCTTTGTTGACAAAGGACTTACTACAAGGGTGCTTCTGCTTAACCTTTCTTGCGCTGCTGCTATTTTTAGCTAAATGCATTCCCCCAGTGAAAAAGAGGAATAATGAAAGCATAAGTCAGCCTTTGCAACATGGTCTAGAGGCAGCAGCTAATTTCAGTGAAGGCAAATTAAAAAAAAAAAAAAAAAAAAAAAGAAAAGAAAAAAAACAAAAGAAAAAATTCTTTTATGCATTCTTACACTGTGAGATATGGAAAAGAACCACAGTCAATAAGAATAAGAATGCTGGAGGTAGGAGTCAGAGTCTGTCAAATTTTGGATTAGTGCCATAACACCTGTATCAATTTCTTAACACCGTTGTGGTTCCTGCCATTTTAGTTCGATTTCAGGAGATGAGTTGTTCTAGAAGTGTATTAATGCAATCCATTGTAGAAACCACCAGTGGGCTTATACAAATTAGTCAGGTTCAGCAGATTTGACTGGATCCCCAGATGCCTAGAAACTAGCATGACTTACCTTTCTCATTAAATATATTTTTTTTAGAAATAAAATTTTAAGTGATTATCAATCTTCCTTTTTCTGACTAGGGAATAATTACCCTAAAAAACCCTAAGAAACTGTTATAGAATGCTTTTCTAGCGATTATGTGCTTCACCATTAACAGTCTTGACACTGTGTAGTTTTTATATGCGAGCCTGTTATTATCACCATCAGTTTAAGAAAACCAAGCAAACCTAAACCCCAAGAAAGGAGGGCTTGATAAAGTATGGAATCCTGCTAATTATAAATGTGAAAAGTTTTAACTGTCTCAGGTCAATAAATATATATGTATGTATGTATGTGTGTGTATATATATATATATGTGTGTGTGTGTGTGTGTGTATATATATGTACACACATATGTGTATATGTATATATATGTATATATATATATATATACACACATACATACATGCACAAGCCAATATATATGCTATATTCAGGCCAGGGATACAATTAGTAAGCATTTATATATGCAAAAATAAGATGTCAAAGTCTGGAGACAACTTTATCTACATTTAGTTTAAGGAAAAATACATAGAAAAATATATAAATGGAGAACCAGTCAAAAGAAAGCCAAAGCTAAGATGTTATGTGAATACATCAGGCAAAGAACATGTTTATACGTTCTCTGAAAAGAGTTCTGCCAAAATGCATTAGCGTTGTCCTGAGTAAAGTTTGAGGGAATCAAAGTTTAAATGGGGAAGTAATTTTGAGCAAGGAGGTACTTTGATTTCTCAGAGGAGTCTGGTTTCAGAGCTTTCCAGAGTTGTGATGGAAATGAAACCGGACATTATAGATGATAATTTTTTTGGCTCAACATATGAATTTATTGTATTAAAACAGAAATATTTCTGTTGGATTCACTTAGAGTTTGTATGCATTGGTGCAGAATACCTGGGCATGCACTGTGAGAGGTAGCTGTGCTCCCAGGGCCGCCTGTGCTCATTAGCACATGTCTGTGCAAGGACTGACATGTCCTGTGTCTCAGGCGAATGGATGAACATTGTTATGCCTGTGTGGCTTTTAGCCCTGTGTTGGCACACAGCCATGTAGGAAAGTATCCACAATTACACAATTAGTACCATTTAGTCTGTGTCTAATCTGGTTTTAGCCTTTGCTTTATCAGTAACTACAGTGTTTACATTTAGATAAGTGCCTTGTTTCTCAGGCACCTCAAACTTTCTTGCTGATTGTTCCAGATACGTTTGATCTACTGTGATTTCTGTGCTGGGAACAGTAATGACAGGCAGCCTGTGGAATGGGTTCCACTTCTGGGGAAAGAAGACAGACAAAGGCTCCCTCTCTGACAAATATTATATTAAGCCTGATGAAACATATAATGTATTTTCATTAAGGATAGACCAGGTAAGGATGTAGGACCCTCTGCAATGGTCTTCTGTTGTATTGAAACGAAGGCTCAGGCAAAACTGAGTAATACTTGAAGATAGAAAGAGGGTTACTACAATGATTCTTGCTACAATGAAAATATGGACTTGTATTTGCTATTTAAGCCTAGGATTGATAATAGAACAATAGATGTAAAAATATTTCTTCTCTGAGAAGAAATATTAATAATTTGATATGGCCATTTAAAGTAAATCAGAAAAACCTGTGCATTTATTTAACAGATATACACAGTCCAGCTTGTGTCAAATCTAGAGATCAAAATTAAAAAATATAAATTAAATATATTAGCCAATGGTAAAACATTCTGAGCAGTTTTGTAAGGCAGACATGGGTTCCTTCCTACTGAGGGAAATAGTAGGGGACTGAGTTAGAAGGTTTCACTTTTCTTTTTACCTATTTTATTTTCTGTGACCACATGCAAGTTTTACACCAGCCACAGGATCACAAGAGTGGCTCAGGTTGGAAGAGACCACAGTAGGTCACCTCATCCAACCTCCCTGCTCAATCAGGGCCATCCTAGAGCACATTGCACAGGATTACATTCAGATAGTCTGGAATATCTCCAGTCAGGGATACTCCACAACCCCTCTGGGCAATCTCCTCTGGTGCTTGGTCACCTCACATTCAGGTGGAACTTTCTGTGCATCCTTTTCTGCCTGTTGCCTCTTGTCCTACAGAGCCTGGCTCCATCTTGTAGGCACCCTTCCTCCAGATACTTATACATATGAATTAGGTCCCTTCTCTGTTGTTTTTCTCCAGACTAAACAGGTTCAGCTCTCTCAGCCTTTGCTGAGGTGCCCCAGTCCCTGAATTGTTTTTGTCACCCTCTGCTTGACCTGCTCCATGCCTCTCTTGTACTGAGGACTCCAGAACTGCACACACTATTCCAGATGTGGCCTCACCAGGGCTGAGCAGAGGGGTAGGATCACCTCCCTTGACCTGCTGGCAATGCTCTTCCTAGTGTACCCCAGATCCCATTTGCCTTCTTGACCATAAGGACACACTGCTGGTTCATGGGCAGTTTGTTGTCCACCAGGACTCCCAGGTCACTCTGTGCAGAGCTGCCTTCCATACTTCAGCCTGTCCAGGTCCATGGGCTTAATTCTTCCCAGGTGCCTTTGTTGAATTTCAGAAGGTTCTTATCTACCTATGTCTCCAGCCTGTCAAGGTCGTTCTGAAGGGCTGCTGAGCACTCTGAGGTATTGGACACTCCTCCCAGCTTTGAGTTTTTTTCTTCTCAGTTAAAAATCAATCCAAAACCAAACCTGAACACTGTGCAACTGAATAACATTTTGGGTCGTCTCTGCCCACTTACCCTTCCTTGAGAAACAGATGCTATGACGAGTTTAGATCTTTAAATAAAAATCAGCATAACATTCATAAATTCATAGGACATCGATAAAATGGTGAACAAGGATATATTGATTATTAAATATTACCTATGAATAAGAAATTTAAAGCTTTCGTGGACCAAATTACTCATTTGGCTAGGTGAATGGCACCATCTGGTGGAAAATTTTCCCTGGAAAGTGAAGTCGTAACTTAGAGGCTGTTCTTCTACCATAAAACTGAATATTTTGCAAGTGCTAAAAGTTAAATAAGATGCAAAGAAATGTAACAGTTATTAACAACATAATTTTTGACATTGTTCACTTTGGAAAATTACCATTATTTTTTGCACAATAAATGTCATGTGAATCATGTGAATAATAAAACGAACAAAGAAAATAAGTCAGAAACAATTTATTAAGTGTTTATTTGGACTCTCTGTTCATAGCTATGAACATCTATTAAAGAACCTGTTTTATAATTCTGTCAAATAATTTTGTGAACATGGTAGTGGAGTACAGGAAATTCAAATAATATATAGATTTGAGGAGTTTTTTGGGGGATACAAATGCCCTCATTTACTCTTTCATCATATTGCAACTCAGTTGATTTGAGGACTTCTGTAGTAGTAGTTCTCACTTTTCAAATAAAATGACAGTCACTGACACATTGACAGTGTGCTCTGGTGGCCAAGAAGGCCAAGGGCATCCTGGCCTGGATCAGGAATGGTGTGGCTGCAGGAGCAGGGAGACCATTCTGTCCCTGTACTGGGCACTGATGAGGGCACACCTCGAGTGCTGTGTCCAGTTCTGGGCCCCTCAGTTTGGGAAGGACGTGGAGACGTTTGAGCATGACCAGAGGAGGGCAATGAGGCTGGGGAGGGGCTGGGAACACAAGCCCTGTGAGGAAGGACTGAGGGAGCTGGGGGTGTTTAGCCTGGAGAAAAGGAGACTCAGGGGTGACCTTATTGCCCTCTACAACTTCCTGAAGGTGACTGTAGTCAGGTGGGGGTTGGTCTCTGTCACCAGACAGCAACTGACAGAACAAGAGGACACAGTCTTAAACTGTGCCAAGGAAAATATAGGCTGGATACTAGGAAGAAGTTTTTCATGGAAAGAGTAAAAAAGTTCCGAAATGCTTTGCCTGGGAAGATGGTGGAATCACCATCCCTGGATGTATTTAAAAAAAAGACTGGATGTAGCACTTGGTGCCATGTCTAGTTGAGGTGTTAGGGAATGGGCTGGACTCCATGTCCAAGAGATCTTAATGCTCTCTTCCAGCCTAGTTATTCTGTGATTCTGTAAATGTATTCTGTTGATTACCAGCAGCATTGGAAATCTCAGTTATCCAGTCAGTTTTCATGCAGGTAACACAGGTGACCTTTATCCATGGGAATCTTTGACAATAGCATACACTGGCACCGTATGCCCATCGTAATTGCCCTGCTACATTGTAACTTATCAGGTTAACTGGATAAACTGGATACACTCTCAGATCTCTTTTCTGCAAAAAAATCATGCAGTCTAGATCCCTTGGTCCTGCATGGTCTTCCATGAGAATATTTCAGTAACATATAATCTGCATTTATAGTGAAGAGGGAAATATTGCAGGTGACTTCCAAAAATTTGTGATTGTTCTAAATAAACAAATAATATTCAAGGCAACTTAAAATCATAAGTATAACTAAGCAGTCTTTCTTTGTGTCTACAACCAGCACCTGATGTGTGCTTAAGAGTTTTCAGTGAGAATTCTTAGAATTACTTAGAGACAGTATTTTTCAGCTGCAAAATTCAGTTACCGTTGAGAGCCCCAGTAGTCCTAAGCATGTAATAGAAACATATTGAAAGTGACAAAGGAAAATTAATTAGACATTTTTACAAAATGGCCAAAGAGCACATTCTTTCATTCAGTGTGATCTTTACATGCCTACTGAATTTTAAGAAAATCAGACTGTATTCTGCATTATATTTAGCTGCAATGAGAAAGAAATGAATGAGCCTGTTTTCTCCACTGTCTTCTTACACATTTCTCCTCAACTACTCCCCATTAGCATGAATTACTATTAATTTCCTTTTTAAAAAACTTTTGATGATTAAAAAGAAAAATCATAGAGGCCTTCAGAGTAAAGAAATTAATAAATTAAAAACCAGAAAATCATAAGTGGCCTGACACTGCTTAGATTTCTCCTTAAGATGTCCATATTGTTTAATTAGTATATTTTTGTCAGTATCTTGACGTGAACCCTGTTGTTGGCACTAGGTGGAATGGGGCCAGGAAAAACCTCGTTGTGATGCAGTGTGAAATATTTCATTTGCAGTACATTTCCAGAAAATACAATCACACATTTATTCATCCCATAATTGATTATAAAGATTGAAATGTGTCAGAAATAGTTATTTTTAATATAATTTTATTTTATGAAATAAAATGGAAAATAATATGAAAAGAAGAGAAGTAGGCTGGTTAATGTTGAAGAATGAAAAATGACAGAATGTGCTGGATCCAGAAGCATTATTTTGTGGAAAGGAGACACCATAAAACGGCTTTTTTTTTTTTTGTAGAGAGGAATCTAGGGAAAACAGAAGCTGCTTCATTTTCAAGAGTGGAAGACCCAGAGAAGAAAGAAATAGGGTCAGAAGGGAGACAGATGCGTAACAGGCACAGTAGAGTACATGTCAGGAGAAATGGGGAGGGTAAGCAAATGTAATAAGTAATTTTGGGAAAGTGCAATTTAGACTGGATGAATTTCCTCTGTGTGGCTCACTAGATGGAGCTGCTTATGGGAATGGGAATAGGAATATGGCTGGAAGTTGCAAAAGGTGTGAGTTTTCTCAGCAGACAAGGAGAAGAGCTGCAGTCAGTCAAGGTAAAGCATCACTGTTCACTAAAGAAAAATTACTTAGAGCAGCTCAGTAGAAGACTTGGGTTTTTTTATTGTTTTGAATTGATTTTGCTTCTAGATGGTAACTTGTCCTATGACTAGAAGTCTTAATAAATTTAAGATTAAAATTGAGAATTTACTGCTTTCAGATGCTGAAAGTTCATGCACTTCAATGTCCCTGGGCAGATACACGTACTCCACTTCATCTAAACGGTTCCAGATTTCTAGAAAAATTAAAGAACAAAACTGACCAACCAATCAAATTAAACAAAACATCCCAACAAAAAAACCTAAACCAACCAATTAAACAAAAACAACAAAAAAATCACCCCCAAGAAATCCACCAAAAACCCACAGCAAACCAAACAACCAACCAACCAACCAACCAATTATTCTGCTGCAGGAATAAGAGACTATTCAACTGGACTGCAGTATCATCATATAATCTCATTTGCTGTAGATCTTTAGCAGTTAATAAACCAAAAATGAATGCTAAAGACAACTGAGGTCTTATGCCTGAGGCTTGCTACTAATTTTATCCCTGTTGAATAATTTGGATCTCATTTCAGGGATCAGTTAAGTTGACAAATGTGGTTGTGTGTCTTGGGGAAGAAAATTACGTCAAAAATGTTTAAATTTGGGAAAGAAATTATAATTTATTAAAGGTTGGGGGGTTTTGTCTCCTCCAGCATCTGTGACACACAGGTTGAAGTACATTTCTAAAAGCTTTTGAAAATTTTCTGAGCCAGTTTCAAGTGAATTAGGTGAAAGAACCTTGGCTACCATGTTTTTGTAAGTGCTAAAGTCTTCAAGGTGATTTAGTAAGTTAGAGAAATGTAATAAGAAACACAAGATCTTAAATTATTTGGAATCTAAACACCCCTTTTTTGAAGATGTTAAATGTCTATTTGCAAGTGGGAGCAAAATATTTTTGATTTCTCATATTTTTCTGAGATAGGTGACATGAGGTTTTGTATTTTAAGAGTTTCAGCAGAGTTCAATCACATATTGTGGATACAGAATGCATTGTCAGTAGTGATTTGAAGAAAGAATTGCTTGAAGAGTCATTCAGTCAATGCTTCGAGTCAATATTTCCAACAGAAAGGCTACTCAAAACCAATTGATAGCTCACAAAGTCAAATATGAAAATTCAATTTCTGTCAATTTTCTCTGGATAATTATCAACCTGATGGAAAATATTTGGTTTTATCTAGAGTGAGAGCTAGATAGATTTTGATTTTCAAAACAAGAGCATCTAAATATATGGTCTTTTGCTATCCATGGTGATTACAAGTTTGCTGTTAATTTTAGGATGAACAGGATCTCACCCTTCCCTAACAGGACTTTAAAATGGGAAGTGCGGCATAAAATGAGATGAAATAGTCTTAATTGGCTAAAAAATGAGAATAATAATTATACTTTACCAGAAGATACATTTTGTCTAACTATGAGAACAGTTTCTTTTGTCAGTCATGGCTAAACAAGAACTGTTGGGGATGGAGGTCTGGAGTTACCTCTGGCACACAGGGAAGAGTGGCACATACGTGAATACAGCCTTTAATATCACCTGGAATAACCCCAGGCCCTCTGTCTGGCTCTTCATCTGATCTGGCATCATTCCAGTTAGAAGCTTTGCAGCCACAACTTACACAGCCAGTTTAGCACAGACTATCCCATGAGGGTTCAGGCTTATTTTTAGATAACAGATGGATGAAAATTTAATTGATAAATGAACACTGCCCATATTTTGGGATGGACAGGTACATTAACTTTTAGAATGTTGAGATTGAAGTCTCAAGTGCCTGGAGTTAAACAGTAAAACTTCAGTACCCACAATTAGGACACACTGATGAAAACAATATTAATTTTAAAATAGAGCAATCTTAGAGTTACAGCCTTCTCTAAAGGAGAAATGAGAGGAGGGGGTTTTGTCCCATACTTCTAACCTCCTTCTTCTCCATATTCTACATGATATTTTTTACTTGCAGCAACATTGCCTTGAATCTCTCAGGAGGTTATAACAGAGTCACAAAAGGCAAGAATGTAACTGAAGTAAATTTTTGTGTCAGTGAAGAGTTCGCTCGTTTTAAAGCTCAATTGAAGATGTCTTGAATCTGTTTGCCAGTTAGCCAGTTATGCATACATAAAAATGTGTGAGGAAATTTTTTTGATGCAGTAATCCAATTTATGTAGAAGACCCAACTTCCTTTTGTTTCTCTACCTGCAGTGGTACCAGCAGCAGTACCTATTATAGACAAATGTATGTCTTTCAGGCTCACTTGATAATATTGTTTCATGTTTCTGAAAACGCAGATTTCCATTGATCAGGAGTGCACCTACAGAAGAAACTGAGATGGAACCAAATGAAAGAAAGAGTAACATTGCATGAATCAGCAAGCTGTTTTAGAAAGCAGCTATATATCCTTGTGAATGATTAAATGAAATATAAACATATATAAGTAGTCACATGTATGACATTTTCCAGAAAGATGGGCAGTACAAATTTGAACTTCCTCAGGCAAAAAAAAATCATCTGAACTGAGAACTCCCACAGCTAACCTGTGTGCCTTCCATTCCTAATGCAACCTTGGAAGCAAAAGCTTTCTTGCTCTTGCCTGCTTACTATGCTCAGAACTGAAATGTTTTTCATGTATTTATAAGCCTTATGTTAACTTAAAATCACATTTTTGCTTTAGTTTTTTGTTTGTTCCAAAAGCCACATTGTCTTTCAGTTTTTAACAAACCAAACAAAAATAATATTGTGTATTTGCACAGCCACAGGTTGCAAAATTATTTCTTCTATGATAAAATATCTTCTCTCATAAAATATTGTTCAAAATAAGCAATATTTTGGAATTCTGTCTCCTCTTGAGATTGTTATTTTACTTCTTTTTGACTGTAGTCCATAATTCTTTCAAAGATATGAGTTTAAAGAATTTGAAAAATAGGTTGTGCTGCTTTTGTCTTACTTTGGGATGGTGTGGTATTCTGTCTAATGCTATATTTCCAAATTATGTATGTTATTATGTCATGACCGATGATGTAAAACAAGACATCTCTTATTACCATCACACTTCAGAGAACCAAAAATCACTGCTCATTAAATTGTCTTTTTACAGTTCTTACCTGTCTTAGAACAGTATCTTCCACTGTAAATGTGAAGGTACTCGCTTTCATTTTATCATGGAACCTAAGAAACAGTAAGATATTTTGTCGAGCAACAGTCTGGTATTGATTTAAGAACAGGACTAGATCTCTCTGTTACCATCTTCTGCTTCAGTTTTTTTCATGCTGAGAAAAACTCTGCATACAGTATCGTGAAATTGAGTTGTGCTTAGTAAGGCAGAAAAAATTTGAAAAGTGTGTTTCTGTGACCTTTTGGCAAAGAACATCCTCCCAGTTCTGCCTGTGGAGTGCATTTGCCCAGTGAAACACTGTCATTTTCTTTGGCTCACTGCACTTTTCCTAACCAAACTGGTTGTAAGTCCCTGCTCTGGCAGCACACAGTCTAGAAATTTGCCGGCTGAGAAGGATGCTTGACGTTTTTTTTTACTAAGACTGTACTATGAAGGCATTATACTGATCCAAATTATGAAATAAATACAAAACTGGATTTACCATTCAGATCAACAAAAAAATCAGACTGGTACACTATAACGTTTTAATATGATTTTACTAAAAAACCATCAAAATCTAATGCAAGCATGTGAAAACGAGGGAGTTGTCACACTAATATAAGATATTTGAGTTGTGCTCAGTTTTAAGGTTACGTATTTAAATCTTCCATATGTGTAGTATGACCTTGTGGTTTGAATTTCTTCTCTCATAATCACTAAAATGTTGTCTTTTCAGTGCCATGAAATTGGCCATGAATGTGTAGTTGTACTACAATGCCATTTTCTATCTTCAGTTAAAACTGTATAGATTTTTGCTAATTAAGTTGCCACTGTTCCTGATGTGAAATAATAATGATACTTATGTAATGTTACAGTATTTAAAGCTCTGAAAATAGTGTGATGTCATACTAGGCAGTAACATGATGCAACAGAAACAGAGCTATGTGATGAAAATATGTGTGGTGAGAACATGGCATACAGAGTATTTGAAATGCTCATGGTTTCAAATAAACTCTTGACAACTACTTATTAACAACACCACTGCATCAAGTGCACACCTACCTTCCAGTTTAGCTTTAACCCAAAATAATCCAGTTCACATACTTAAAGAGCATACTGAGAGCAAGAGAAAACTCTGCTTCCATAGTGCACTTCTGAACCAAATCAAAGCACTTTTATCATAGCCATGAGAATAAGGATACAATAGTTCTCTGCAGGGAGGGAAGTCTGTTTATGCGATACATGTCATCACAAAGTTGGGGCAGAAGTAATCTCAGATTCATTTAATGCCGTGAGGATCACCACATATGTCATTCCTAATGGATATCTAATCTGTTCTCAAGAACTTGTAAAGACAGCGATGCTAAAATCCCTCTAGTAAAAGAACAAAGTGGAATTAATTATCTGATTACCATTAACATGAGGCTTCTGTTTAAAGTCTGTCCACTTGTAACCTTAATGCCTGTATGGTTTTCTGTTGCCAGTTTTTGTTCCCACTCACTCTCAAGAGTCTCTGCTGCAAGAATGATCCAGCTGCATATTCAAAGTTCACTAAGTGTTGTGAATTATTAAGGAAATCTGAAGTTGACCTCAGTTTGTACCTTTATAAGTCACTGGGTCATTCCTACAACAAGGGTGGGATTTCTGAGAGGAAACACAAAAGCTCAAAGGAGAAGAGTCACCACAGTGAAAAACCCATCTCTGTTCATCCATCACAAATCTCTGACTCCCTTCAGTTCTTTTTCCTATTGTAGAAAAGGAAATTAGTTCATTAGCTTTGTTTTAGGAAAAATTTGTCTGGTTATTGTGGTGAAAGGAAAGAGGTATTTGGAAATGGTATGTTTTATCGGTGTAAATTGGTCATGGGTAGGAATCAGAGCAGGATTTACACAAGAGCATGTCATCCTGAGTGTTTTCAGATGCTGGATTTCTCCCCCTTTATTTTCTGAAATACCATTTGTGATGGAGGATGAGCCTGATGTCATCTAAAGTAACAATCTTTCTTTTGCCATTTCTCTTATTCTTGCAAATGTGTTACATGAGGGGAACCTCTTGTCAAGCCTGAGGATATCCATATTGTTCCATGCTCCAAAGCCCCTATGGACATCCCCTAATGGTGGGTATATGGGGTTACTGTCTCCTCTCACCGCAGATGGTTAGTATAGTTGGATATTGATGTAGAAAGATGTTTAGAGTAGTAATGACGTTATGAATTAAGTCACTGAATGGATCAGATTACATTTTAAATTTTAATGCAAATTTATAGAATAAAATTCTATGGATTCTTCAGTACTTCGATCTTCAAGAAGCAGGAAAGTCTTCAAAGCAACAGTCTGATTAAATAATTAAAGTCAGCAACTTTCACAGAGGATCTCATTGCATACTCGGTTGTGTAGAAATCACTGCCTAATCCAAGATTGCCCTCTGGATATTTGTAGATTTTGAATAGGAACAAAGTGGCTAATTTAAAAAAAAAAAAAGAAAATGATCATGAAGACTCTTCTCTTTCCTTCTTAAGAGGTTTAACCACAACATTTTATGTAGGTAGAAAGAAATGTCATACAGGCAATGCAAACTTTAGAAGTGCTCAGTCATTAGCATCTCCAAATGTCTTTTGCTTGAAATGCTGTATGTAATTCAGTTACCAATTCTTGAACCTAAGTGCATTACTAAATATAACTGGGGAAAAGGCCTTGATAAACTTCTTTATTTCATTCAAAAATATAAAAGATTTTTTTCACCAAATACTGATGTAGAAATTATCTTTGTTTAGCTAAACATACCTGGGTGAATATAGAATTAAGTTCTTTCTAAACAGGTTCAACATCTGGAAAAAAATTAGTGACACAACCCAGCCTCCATATGTCATTAGAACATCTACTGAGGTTCAAAACAGGTCTCTTTAGCTGACATTCACTATGAATGACATTTATTTCACAGTAGTTTTTTTCATGTATCCTCTGTAAATCTCGAGTTTTCTTATTACTACATTCTGAATAAATCATTTGACATTTGAAGAATTGATGTGTGACACTCCAGCTCATGAAAATTTCAGAGGATAAAAGTGGAAGTAGCATTATGACTTGCTTTCTCCCGAGTTCTTCATGTGATGGCCACCGTTTTTGGCATACTTTATTTTGGGGGCAAGAGCGCTTGGAGACTGTCAGGAGGAGTGCCACAATTTAAAGTCCTTTACCACACATTAAGAATCTCCAAGAGCTCTTCCATAAGAAAAGTGAATGCTTAAAAGTTCTTTATCAAGTACTCTTCTATCTGGCGTGAGAAGAAACTATGTTGTTGAAAGGGCATGCAGCTGATATCAACAATTCCTGTCCAGGTAAACATCATGACAACCATCAGGTTGCGTCAGCTTGGAATCAGTTCCAGTGTATCACTTTCCTTGCTCAAATTGAACTTAATACTTAGAATTTTCAATTTTAATGTTTGATTCTGAAAAAACATTTTGATCGTACTGAAACAACTTTACCTATTAATAAATGAATAGCAACTCTTTGTGCTGTTATTCTAGGGTTGACTCAATTTTTCTCAGGCCTTTAAGATTTCAGTCCATTGAGTAGAGCAAAAGTTTATTATTTTGCAATTCCATTGAAGAAGGTAATTCTCCAGACACATCCAATTTCCTATGGTGTTTTTGGAAAAGTTGTCTGGTTGAGACGTACCATTTGATATCATAAAGGTTTTTCTAATACAACTTAAACCACCTCCCTGAAAAACATAAACTAAGGCAGCAAAAGCATGCTTTACAAGCACAGAAACATCTACAGTGGGAGATTTGCTAGCACAGCTATCATGATTAGAGAATGTAATGGTTATTTTTATCTCACCTATCAACATGAAAGTATACTGGCAGACATAAGTCCCTGTTGAGTCATAGCCTGAAAACTAATCAAGTTGTCAAGATGATAAAAGCAGAAGTCAAAGCTAATTTTTTTTCTATTTGCTAAATTTCATATGTATAAGAAGAACTTTTGTCATATTGGTAAGAGGAAAACAGAAAGGAAAAAATCACTCTCCAGAGGTGCATTTCTTGAACAGATAGATATTAAGCTTAATATTTGCTAATTGGTTCCTCTGCCGTTCTCCTTGTGCATCATTTCCAGCAGTTACTTTACCAGGCCACTCCTTTATGTGCATATTGGGTATAGACTGTTAGCTGCTATTTCAAGCTCCTAATTTTCTTCAGAAGTGTAACCTCTGTAAACATTATCAGAGCCTTGAGACTGTGTAAGCAGCTGAATGTCTTTATAAATTAATAGCCTAGATTAATAAAAATAAATAAATTAAATAAATATTCAGTAAATAACAGGCATTATTAGCTTAGCCAGATTGAGTTGCTTAACTCTGGCTGACCCTAACAGTACCAAAAAAAAATGAAAAGAAAGGGAAAAGAAAATAATTGCCTCTCTGATTTCTAAGCTAAATAATTAACTAAAACCCCCACAGCAGGTTTCCCCTGTTTACCCTCATCATCCATGAGGGAGACAGGGATGACCAGTAGTAAAAAAATGCCAGCTTCCATACTCCCTAGATTGTTGCCAATACAAGTTAAATGTCATTCTAGACATACTAGAAATATGCTTAATTATACACTAAATGCTGAGATTTGCAACAGCTGCTTTTAGCTACCAACACAGCAAAACTATTAGCAAAAGGCTGCCATTCTTCACCAATTACAAAAGGAAATGGCAATATTGCTTTTGTGGCCATGGCTGCTTCTGACAGCTGAGAGAAATATGTATGTTTAGGGTGATGTCTGGAATGCAAAACAGGAATAAAGTGTGCTTCCCTGATTGTGTCTAGCGTTCAAGATATTGATGGAGCCAGCAAGCTTGTGTTATTATCAGGGCTGTACAGCCATGAATACATAAACTGGAAACTGACTTTTCCAAGTAAAATATGTCTTTCTCACATTACTTTTGTGGGAGTCAGCATCCAGAGTATATATTCAAAACTTATTATTGGTAATTTTTCTATAAAAGATAAGCCCCAAAAGGGCAATGTCAGCATCTCTTTTTACAAATGCACATGTCTTCCAAGCACTGGTTTTGCTGAAACTACTAGTGGCAGGTCAGGGGAATATTTATTGAGACACGGAATCTCCTGATCTGAATTGCAATGTAGTGCTGCAGTGAGCCATAAATTCACTTCTTTTTTTTCCTTAAACTTAAAAAAAAGCCCAAACCCACAACTATGAAATGTGTTGATTTGATTTTTACTTGAATTTTGATAAGAAGATGGATACTGTTTGGGTGCCATGGTGCTATTTTTGGAATTGTTTAGAAAGAATATTTCACAAAGTAGTTTCTATGCCAGCAGCTGTGCTCTTCCTTCCCCCTGCCCCTAAAAAAAATATTTTCACAATCATCTAATTTCTTTCAAAAGTACTAAATCATGCATATGGAAGAGGTTGTGCAGAAAGATGATGTGAGTTCTTCTGACTCTACAAGGAAATCACGTCTTTACTCTCTATGAAGTAGATGAACTACCTTCAGTAATCCATTACAAAAAGTAACTGCATGAAAATTCACATACAACATCACGTACTCATTTCCTGTGAACAAAAGACAGGCAAAAGGTGAACAAGAAAAATGGCAAAATCAGAGCCCTGAATTTCAGAGAAGAGTTGAAGTAGGAATCTGCTTGACAGGATCACCAAAGAAGTGATATCTTTGTTGTTGGAGAAATTTAAAATTTGATGGGATGAGTGCCTGAGTCACCTGCTCTGACTGAACCTCTGATCTCTGTGTAGTGGAGAGGGGGTCCAGCCAGAGCCAATGGAACACTTGAAGTCCTGCTATCATTTCAGCATCCCTTCCTTTCTTAACTAACCTTTAAAACTTACTGCTCCCATCCAGCCTTCTCTTACCTCTTCAGAGCTTCAAAGCAGGTCACCCTCACTTCCTATGTAAAACAATTCACTGCTACCACCTAACTACTGGTATTTGTAACCAAACTTAATGGGATTTGCAGGCATAGTGTAAGCTGTTCTTAACGAGAAAAGACATCTCACAATCTCCTTTCTAGTTTGTCTTTGCAATTCTATTCATTGTGCATTATTTTCTTTCAGGAATCATGTCTAAATAAGTCTACTCTGTTATTCTCATAACATTGCATCAACTCATTTTCCTTTACAATGAAATAACCATTTTATCTAATCCCAGTAGAGTTTTGTGTATTCTTTGTCATGCTCTTCAGGTCAATAAACTAAACATAAAAGATTTGGATTTCATGCTTGATTACTTTGAAAGAGAGCAATAGTTCCACAGAGAGCAAGATATCCTATCCCACCTAAACTTTGGTGAAGGTAAAATTTGTTTCCAGGTTGAAATAGTACAAAGAGTCAATATTTTATCTTTTATAAGAAAAAAACGAAACAGGAAAGATAATCAATGAATTAAATACTCTGTTTCAAAATTTGGGAGGGTCTAAACTTTAAAGTAATTTTTTAACAAATTTTGATATTCATAAACAATTTCAAAATCTCAAACCAGGTATTATGATATTTTGAAATTTCTTCTCAGTAGTCCTTGGATGGGAAGAGATTTCATCAATATTGCTCCTCTTTCAAAGATTCTTTTTATTTTGGCAAAATTGTATTTTTAGCAATGAGAGGCTGTCAGAAAAAAAATAAGGTAATCGTTCTAGAAGTCAAATCAATAGTTCATAAACATTTCTGTTATGGTATAAACTCAGACATCTACAGTTCCTTAAGGTTATTCTGATATAAACAACAAGGCTTTTATTAGTGCTATTTCTGTCAGTTTCGCCAGCAAGTTATAGATTTTAGGCTCCATCCTGTTTGCACTTATTGATGAATCTCCTTTAGTTTTTGCTAGAGTAAAATTCAGGTGAGTATGCTATGATTTATAGTACATTACTTCTCAATAACATTTTTATTTTTTCAAGGAATACACAATCTTTAAAATTCCATAACATTTCTTGAGCTGTGTGAATGGTTTAACTATTTTTTTTTGCTTTCTAAAACATAAATAACTAAAGCACATAATTCATTTTTTCTGCATTTTGTAATCCCTTACATCAAATATGTGTTGTTTGCACAGAAAGAATTAAAAATTTATTTAAATGTTGACTATCATATAAGGTATTTAAAAAAACCCCACATTGTCTCCTTTTTATTCATTTCATTCCTTCATGTAGTAATATAAGTATACATTTTAATCAAAATGTCATGAACTATAGTTAATGTGATCTTTCCTTGGTACATTTGTGCATTAAAGTTTACAGCTGTAGTGCCCTGCATTATTGCCTGGAAAAATATGCTTTGATTTTATAGTCTACTTTTAAAAATACATTGTTTTATGCTTTGCAGTAAAATAGAAAGCTTGTTAGATACAAACAGCAATGCTTGATAATACTGAAAGGATGAGAAACCAATTTCAGAAATCCATTTAGAACATTAAGTATGTATTTAAATAAGTAAATAACTGGAGGCATATAAAAAAAATACAAACCAACATGCCAGATCTCTCATAAAAATATAAGCTTTACATATTATCTGTTAGTTGAAAAAGATCTGACAGATGAGTTAATACAGTTGAAAATGCTGTCAATGTGAAATGGATTATTTTTCATATTCAGTGCCAGCTATTTTTCAGACTTTGTATGTCTCCCTTAATAAAACGTGGTTTGTAAATCAAAATTTCTTTGTCCTTTTGTGTAATAAGGTTGGACTACCTGGAGCATGCACCTAGGAATATCTACACTAATAATCAGTATGTGCAGGGATGATCAAGCGCCTCCGTCTACGACAGAATTTTCAGGCAGCTTGATGGCTAGTGCCTGCTTTCTTCATGTTGCATTGTCACATTTTTGATTGAGGAGCTATAGATATGGATTCAGCTGTGGTGTTTATTTTCATTCATTCATTCATCCATTCATTTATTATTTGCTAATGTTTTCTTTCTTTTAGAAGTTGATTTTAATGAAACTTGCTCTCAGCTTAAGAACTGATGTGCCCATTAACTGTAAAAAGTGATTGCTAGTCAAACAATACGTATATTTTTGTGTTTTCCTCAGAAAAAAAAGAATATCTCTTGAAATGACTTTTTATTCTCTATTGCTCAATAAACCATAACAGGAGAAGTCTGATGCTGTGATCACACAGCAAGTGTTTTTACAATGCTTGTACCAAACCTTTCATCACCACTGCCAGTCCTCATATGACAAGATTTCATGGGCCAGGCACTGAAAAAATTATTCTCCAAACAGTTAACCTTCACAGTTACCTTCCTAGCTAAGTCACAGGACCTTTCACATTGAACATCTCTCAATGAGGTACTCCTAGATCTAAACATCGACAAGTCCATTAAGGTTCATTTCCAATTCTGAACATTATTTAAAACTTGTTGAGTTTCATTGCAGAAAAGTAGCAATCTTAAAGCTCTTGCAGTATTCCCTGGATATTCTTGAAAAAATGTCAGATTACCTCCAATTACACAATGCTGCTTAAAAGAGGAGTGGTGGAGATAGCATGCATCACTGTGCTGTTGCTTGGGTAAGCAACCTTCCCTTCAAATCGGCATTGCAAATTTCAACATTGAATTGCACAGAAGATCATAGGAAACAATTCTTCAAAACTAATGAGAAAGCCTAATAATGTGGCAATTTGTTATACTGAAGATTATAGTTTGAAAACTATTTTAATTATGGGGCAGTGGGGAAATGCAAGCAAATAGATTAACAACCAGCAGGAGGAACAAGACATTTCTGCAGACTGTTGTCATTTATAGTGAGTTTGCTGCTTCCATATGCACTTCTTTTGCTTCATCAGTCCATTTTAAGTTGTAATGTAAAGAAAGCTGCACTAGGTCTGGTCCATAGTTATTGCTGAGAACAAAGTGACAAGGAGTACCTCCTCCACAGTACTTCTATTGCTTACTGAGCTGTATTGGAAGGACAAGGGTACCCAAGTCTGGATTGTAAAAGCAACCACCTGAATTAAACACTTAATTTCATTCTGCAGTACGAATGTGAATTCCAACTTTAGGCTCTTACTAAAGATTCAGGAGCTGATTGACCAAACACTTGTTTTAAAGGCAATTCCCATATTTTACTTTCATGGTTGTCTACTTTTTCACAAAGATATGGGGTATAATCCTTTTTGAAAATTTAATATTGAGTTTTTATAAACCTCCATCCTGTGTTATGTAATTATTTTTACAAATAATGCATGCATCACAAACTATTTTTAAGCATCTTCTGATGGTGGATACCTTTCCCTTTCTTCCCCTTTATGCCTCAGCTATTACCTAGATGCTTGCAAGCATGGAGCTGAAGAATTAACAGTTTTATTCTCACCTTTTTTCCAGTGGAACAAGAATTGCAACAGAATCCACTAGCAACTGGACCAATGTGTCTGAAATATCCCTGATCACTGCTCTATGATGAAAATGTGATTACCTGTGTTTCTTTGCAGGAGCTTATGTGCTTCAAGTGAAGGCAACAGACGCTGATGATCCCACTTATGGAAACAGTGCTAGAGTGGTTTACAGCATTCTTCAGGGGCAACCGTATTTCTCCATTGATCCCAAGACAGGTAAATAGTTTATCAGCAACACTGGAAGATTTAACCTTTGTTTTTTTGATACATGTAGGCAGTATCAATGAATAAATATGGACCTGGTTGATATGGCCAAAATCCAGAAGAGCAATTTTCCACTTGATTCAGTTTTGAGTATTGAGTATTGACTAGCTTTTTATGAATTACAATGTGTTGTAGAAACAAAAGAAACATGCTTTTCAAATCAGTCCTGGAATGTCTAAAATATGTCTACATCAAATGATTATTTTTTCAATGTTTTACCATTTCCTTGTAGATAACGCTTTCTCTTCTATATGCATTTTTTTTTCCTAATGATTGAGGTTTTTTTAACTTGGGACTTCTCAGCATTTTTCCTTGCTGCACATACAGTCATAAATTCTCCAGCAATTATTGTTTTGTTAAATTGAACTAATTTGAGACTCTGGAACAGCTAATTGTCTCCTTCCCTCCTCTTTTCCTGGGGCATATTATCTTTGTCTGGGGTTACTGGATGTGTGAGAAGGAAAAGATAATATGTTTAAAGATACCAAAGTATTTGGGAGTTTGGTAGACATGTTAATTTGGTATCTTGTCCCATATTTCTAAATGTCATTCTTGATTCTATATTTAGTAATTCAGTTGAGGAAGTGATAACATATATGGTGAATGATACACATTGTGACAATCCTGAGTGTGCTACAGGGAAAGCTATCCATATGCTTCTTTCAGCAAATAGTTTTGCCTTCCAAGGTAGCTGTACTTGAATGTCAGATTTGGGGCCTTTAGCCCTGATGGTGGAGTGTTGTAAGGCTGTGTGCACACCATCTCCAATGTACATACTCCTTTGTTCCATGCTTCATTTAGCAGGAGATCATACTGCAATTTCTAGTGAGCGATACTTTTCAAACTGAAATAGAACTTCTTCTGGTGTCTGGGGAAAAAAACTAGTTGCGTTTATACTTAATTATTCATTTTAGTTTTGTAAAGAATGGGTATAAATTCAGTGGAAAGAAAAAGCTTTACTGGAGCCAAAATTGGAGTTTTTGTGCAATTTTCACAAGAAAAAAAAAGTGTAGTTAGTGGTACATGGAAGAAAAACTATTTTTCCCATGGCACTTTGAGTGGCTGTGTCACGTTGTCATCTGCTACTCAGTAGTGAGTCAACCATAGGTGATGGCCTGCACCCTACTAGCCCTGGAACATCACACAAACCTGCCTATTACTTTAAATGAATTACTCATGTGCTACTGGTGAAACAGTAGACCAGCATAGTTTAAAATCCTATACCAGAAAAAAGCATATAAACTCATACTTCTACAAGCATCAGAAATATGCTGTGTCTTATGTTAGAAATTTCACATTATGAGAATTATTCATGGGTCTAACAATGACTCTAGAGGTGAACAGTATGTGAATAAAACTGCACAGGATGGTGCTTATTGATTTGTTCTAAAATCCAGAAGTATGAGGCAGTAATACAGGTCTGATCCTTCCAATTCTTTATTTTATAACTGAGGAGTTTATACAGTCGTTTTTCACTGCAGAGTTTTACTGCCAGAAATCTGTCCTGAGTGGTTTTGACAGGAAAGGGGAAGAAAGCCATTTCAGTACAATGACAAACTCAGAACTGCCAGCAGATGAATAAGCTTTTTTATAAGCTTTTTTTGTGTTGTTGTTTGCTTGTTTTGCCATCTCTTGCATTCCAGAAATAATTTTGAGACGTAATCTTGTAGTTATTTAAAGAACCCACGAACATCTGTCCTAAGTTTCTGTCCTGTATCATATTTCCAAAAGTGATGGCCTGCTTAGCTCTAGTGAGGGATGAAGAGTTAAGTGTTTAGTGATGTACCCCTGGAATGCTCTTCTGGTTTTCAAAGAACTTGTCGTTACAAAGTTCCTGGGTGACTAGTAGGGTCAAAGTAACTAAAAGTCTGAAAGTATTTCTCTTCCACAACTTTTCCACTTCCCAGTAGATTTTACTTGTCCAGGAGTATAGTAGCTGCATATCCACTGTCTAGAAATTCCACAGCAAAAGTTTTTTTTGGTTGAGAACCAGCTTCTTTTGCTCTTTCTTTTTGAAAGAGGGGGATCTCTCAACTTGTTTCATACCTCACACATTGCATAAGAGAGTGAAGAGTTAATTTCTGTTTATATTCTTCCTGAATCAACTCTTTTCTAGATTGAAGATTCCTTTAAACAGAAACCATTCCATAACAGTAATCATCGTTCTTTCCCTCAGGATGAGAAAGTGCACACAGCATTCAGGAAGGCAGCTGATAGGGATGTATACAGCAAGAAAGCAGTAATAATAATAATAATAATAACAGCAGTTCTGTTCTCTATTCCTTCCCAAAGAGTTCCATACATTGTTTGTTTCTTTAGCTTCTGCCACACAGATGTTGATATGTTTGTGGAAATTTCTGTTACTAGCTCAAGATTCCATTGCAAAGCAGTAACAGTGAAATCACTGACCATAACTTTGTGTGTGAAATAATGATTGTGTTTGTCAATATGACTTTACACATAGTCCTCCTTCAAATCACTCCTAATACATGTTATGCATTTATTCTGATATGAAACTAGTACACTTAAATAGTTTTATATGGGTCTAAATGTCATAGCTGCCCCTTTTACTCCTTGTCTTCATTGACATCCTAATATTTTTCCATCTTTTTGTTGGAGATAAGCAAACCATGTGGAAGTGGGAAAGTTAGTTTTTATTGCTATTTCAGGGAGGTTAAATGCAATACATTACCTTCTGTAGACCAACTGTTTGAATGGCACATTCTAAGGCCCCAAATCTTCTATGTGGGGGTACTTTTAAATGTTAAAAAATCGTTCTTTTGATTTTAATGTGAAGGGTTTCTTTAACATGAGAACCTCTCTTAAAACAGATAACCTCTATTCTCTTTCCTCTTTATATTCTCTTTTCTTATGAAAATGTCCATTTCCACCATTAAAATGTCTTTTCCACCCCATTTTCTGATATCTTTTTGAGGTCAATATCCTTATTTATGGCTAGATGCAGCCAGGTTTTGTTAGACTTAGTATTCTAGTCCGTCTTGTGACTTCAGTTATATTATTGAAATTGAAATTGGTATCAGCAGGAGTATTGATGTTAATATTTATGCAGGAGGTTTTTCTTGGAACCTATGTTTTCTCTTCCACAAAATTCAGTGATCTCCTGATGAATTACAGGTCAATAACTCTGGAAAGCAAATCTTCTGGCCCAAATCCCATACATACTGTTTTCAGTTTTCAGTGATCTCATGGAGACCATATTTTTCTACACATTTGATATTGATGGCATCTGAAAAGGAAAAAAAAATAAACAAAAAACGTTATTCAGTTCTTAAGAGTGTAAAACCTTAAAATAAAAGGATTTACAAAAACTCAGTACACCATTACATGCATATAAAGCCTCTACATTTTAGTAACCCTTTGATTTAAATTTAGATATTATTTGTGATGCTCAAGTTGAAATTCCAACATTTGTACCCTTTCCTTCTCATGGATTCTTGCCTCTACTTTATTCTTCTATTTTGCTGGTAGTGTAACTCTAATTCACATTTGTCCTGTCCATATGAACTGATTTTGGAAGAAATAATATTTCTCAGTATTTTGTCTAAGCCTTTCAAATAGAGTAGGCAGAAAAAGGAAAATTGCCCATGAACTGCTAGGCATAAAAATTATTTTTATTGTTTGGGTTTTTTTTCTGGAGTTAAAGGGGTGTTTTTCCAGAAAAATATATAGAATGACATTACACTTCCAGACAGGAATAAACAGTGGGTGATTTAGAACTTTACTACTGGAGTGATAGCCCATTCTTCATTTTCTGAAAAATCCCTGGAACGTTTCTGAGAAAGCCACTTGTTGTACCCAGAATACCTATATCAACCAGATAAACTGCATTTTCTCTTCACAGCCTGCTGTGTGCCCATGCTCAGTTTTTTCTGTTATCTTTTCCTGTAATATTTTTGAACCTCAGCAAGCTATTGATATCATCTCTTACAGGATCCTTCTGGACAAAATGTCCAGCACACAGCTGAGTAAACACCACATCATGTGATGGCTGAGCAACTGGCTCACAGGTCAGGCACAAAGAATTACAGTGAATGGGGTGACATCAGAGTGGTGACCTATCACTACTGTGGTTCTGCAGGGTTCCATCCTTGATACAGTGTTCTTCAACATCTTCATAAATGACTTGGACCCAGAACTGCAAGGAACACTTCATAAGTTTACTGACCACACTAAATTGGGAGGAGCTGTCGACTCCCTTGGGAGCAGGGAGGTCCTTCAGATTTTTGAGAAAATAGAGAGGTGGGCAATCACTGAACATATGAAGCTTAATAAAGACAAGTACCAGATCCTGCAGTTGGAGTGGGGCAACCCTTGTCGTGTATAGACTGGGGAATGAGAGGCTGGAAAGCAGCACTGTGGAAAGGAACCTGGATGTCCTGGTCAATGGCCAATTGAATCTGAGTCAGCAGTGCCCAGCAGCCAGGAGGGCCAACCCTGTCCTGGGGGGCATCAGGCACAGCATGGCCAGCCGGGCAAGGGAGGGGATTGTCCTGCTCTGCTCTGAGCTGGGGCTGTTACTGTGATGCAGATATAAACACACAGTAACACACACAACAAGTGTTCAGGTAGAGAAGAAGTCTCTAGTTTATTGTTGACCTTGTATATATAAGTTTCTGGACAGTGATCAGAGGTTGGACAGAGAAGTTACCACCTCTCCATCTCCACTGGTAACTTGAGAAGTCCATCAGGTGATATCTTTTACAAAGGAATGCAAACATGATTCTTGTTTATCTTACAATTCGTGAGAACTGACTCCACTATACTAAAACAAATCAGAAGGCTTATTTTCAGGGACAACACTGGGGCAGCCTCAGCTAGAGGGCAGAGGGAAGTTCTGGGTGTCACAGTATAAAACAGACATTGAGGTCTTAGAAAGTATCCAAAGAAAGGCCACAAAGATAGTAAAGGGCATTGAGGGGAAACCTTATGAGGAACAGCTGAAGTCACTTGGTCTGTTCAGCCTAGAGAAGAGGAGACTGATAGGATTGTGGTCTTCAACATCCTCGTGAGTGGAAGAGCAGGGGCAGGCACTGATCTCTCTCATGGCCAGTGACAGGACTTGAGGAAATGTCATGAAGCTGAGTCAGGGGAGGTTTAGGTTGGATATCAGAGAAAGGTTTTTCACCCAGAGGGTGTTCAGGCACTGGAGCAGGGTCCCCAGGGCAGGGGTTACAGCACGATATAGTTCAATAAGCTCTTCGACAGTGCTCTCAGGCACATTATATGACTCTTGGGATATCCTGCGCAGAGACAAGAGTTGCACTCAATGATCCTGACGGGTGGCTTCCGACTTAGCATGTTCTTAGCCTATAATTCTGTTTTTTTATTTGGTTAGTATGACACAGGCGGCCTTTCATTCCTGTAGGTCTTTCCTCCTTGGAATATACCAAGGATATTGTAAAATACTGTGGAACATGTAGTCTCCACAATGCCAAATTAAGCATTAATTAAGATTAAGAGATTCAAGAGGAAACCTAGTAAAGTTGTCCTATTTGCAAAAATAGTCTTTTTCTGAATCTCATGAATATGAACAAATTTGTTGCAGTTTTATAATTCAAGATTTCAGTTTGGAGCAATCTGTGTACAGTATAATATATGCCATCCTGAGGCAGAAAAACAGTGATTCCTAATAATGTTGTCATTATGATCATGTTACAGATGACAAGAAAGGAAATTGTTATAGAGTTCAATTCAATGGGAATTTTTAATAGGTTCCAGAAATAACAGATTTAGGTCAAAGTTATTTCTAGACTCTGAAAAAGTATTATGAGCTAATGGTTCCTCTTCTGGCTTGTTAAGACAGCAGTGATTAGTTGTTATAAAGATAAGAATGGTCCTTAAAGTTTACTTCTTGCTATTCCAGACACATTTTAACACCAGGTAAAAAACCTGCATTTAACATCAAATTGTTTAATACTAGAAAATAATACTTTCCAAACCAATAATAACCAGGAAAATCATACTTCCAGTTGGTTTATTTTTTAGTTTTGCATGTTCTCTGCACCAATGTGCACTTAGATGTTTTCTGATAACTGTTGAATAAATACCATTTTGCAATTACATTCACATTTGTAAAATTTTGACGAAGACTTGCTTTCTTCTACATGTTTGATTTCAAGAAAAAGCCTTTAGTACCCCAATCCTTTTAGCTTTATACAACCTCATCAGCTAATTTTTTGTGTTCAGTAGTACCTCCCCCTTTCTCTTCCCCTCTTTCCAATTCTTCCTTTCTATCTATATATTCTTACCATCTCAGAAGGGATATTATGGCATATCTGCTTATATAGCAGCTGTCCAAAATCACTAAAGACTAAAAGTCATGTCTTACTGTGATATTTAAATTACTTTTTTTAAAAACTAAATTCCTCAAATTTTCAGTGCATGTTTGTGTTATATAAGAAAAATTTCTCTAGGAAAGGAAAAGTCTTCTAATAAAGACCTCCTTTTGTACAGAGGAACATTGTCTTGGCCTAAAGTAATTTGAATTTATTGTCAAGTTGGAAACAATTCAGGCTCTGCAATGCAATTCCACCTCTTCGTATATTGCCTTACTCTGTACAAGGCAGAGTTCCTCATCCCTGATGTGGCAAACCTATGATCACAGCATTCACATCCTACTGAAAGCACATCATTCTCTTTCATCCATTCATGTCCTGATTGAAAAGATGAAACAGTCATTTTGAGTGGTTGAATAGCTGACAAACACACTTTTGTGAAGCCTGAGTGATTTGCATGTTTTTGTGTGACCTCCTCTCATCAACCCATTCAGAAGAACTCTATTCCTGGTTCAAGAGATCCAGTATTAATTTGTAAGAGTAGACAATCACAGCCCTTTGTTTATTTGCTCCTTTTCTTTCCCATTTCTTCTCATAGGTGTAATAAGAACAGCTTTGCCAAATATGGACAGAGAAGTGAAAGAACAATATCAAGTTCTAATCCAAGCCAAGGACATGGGAGGACAGCTGGGAGGACTAGCTGGTACTACCACTGTAAACATTACTCTCACGGATGTCAACGACAACCCACCCAGATTTCCTAAGAGTATGTAGTATTCCAAAACACTGATTTTCAAATTAGCATGACTAAAAGTATTAATTTGGAAAAGTCCTGTAGATAAGAAACTGAGATCCTGGAAAGAGAACAGTATATGATAAAAAAATCAGATATCCTGTGTTTTTTAAAAATTATATAAATTTGAAAGTATCAGTTGAATGTTTAAGAGGACATATACCATCATTCCACAAAACCAACCTGAGCCTAAGGATTCATTTCATTTACACCACAAAAATTATTTGGAAAATGCTATTTTATCAAGGGAAACTGCATGAACCCCTTCAAATTACAAAAGGTTATAACCTGAGTCTTCCAGGTATGAAAGGCAGAGCTAGCTCATGCTAAGCATTACTGTTATGATATTCAGGAGCTTATTTTTATATGTCTTGGCCCAGAAGATTATATCTGTCCCTGAAAACACTTACTCAAAAGAGTGATCATTCACTGATAATTTATTATGTTTCACATCAGTTAGTTTAAATTAAGCTTTTCAGAAGTATGCTAATTTCAAGTTTCATAGTCTGTGTATGATTAGGAGGATTGTCACTTAATTGTCTCCATAAATTTACTGAAGTTTTCTATATTCCATACCTTCAAAATGCAGGAACTAATCAAGCAGAAATCTTGATAACTATGCCAAAATAATTAGCTACTCAATAATAGCAACAGCAAATTCATATTAGAATATATTGCATGAATCTGCAGTAAAATCATGGCAGCTTTTTACTTTGCATCTCTTCCTTGCCCATGAATTGAAATCCTACTATATGCATTATGAACGTTCAGTAGATACAAAACCATATCTGCAGCTGTGAAGTTTTCTCTTATATAAAAATTTTTCTTCTTCTTTTACTCAGTCTGAAAATGCATTGTGTTTTTGCAGGCATGTAAGAAAGATCATGCTTTGAGAAGGATCCATTTAGTTCTTCCTTCTGTCTCTTACACTCATGTCTAGATGGTATCCCTAAAACAGGCCAAGCAATACTTCATAAAACTTCCTTACTTTCTAATTATATTTAGTTCTAATGGTGACTTTGTATTTAGCAACCCTCAATATATTTTTCTTGCAGCAAGTTGCCCCATTGCTTTGAAACTTGTTAAATTTCAGAGTCCACATCGTCTGTCAGAGGTACACAGATTAATCATATATCATACAACAAACAGCTTCTCCTCATTTGTTTTGAATACATCTTTATATGTTAATACCTTCAAAGAATTCAGAAAGCACTGCAAAATATCAGTTTTATTTACAGAAGCTGTGTTGATTACTCTTTTTTCAGTAAGAGAAATTCTCTCTTGAGTTGAGAAAATCGGCTCCTACTCTTTTGCCTGTACATGTCAGTCATAGCCATCCTTAGCTCCACTGGACTCCCTGGAGAACTTTTGGTAAAAAAATCAGTGTTATATTATACCTCCAAGCCTTCTTGTCCCACAGTGTTTTGAAGCAAAATATTGCACATCATAATAGTTCCCTTATTTCATTCTTCAGGCTCTTGGGCATATAACAGCTAATCCAAATGATTTGTTACTGTTGTGTCTGTTTGTTCCACAACTGCCTCTATAGCTAATTTAACCTTCTCCTGAGTCCCCTTTAAAGTTCTAGGATAGAAAAGAATCCCAGTTTTTCTATATCAACAATAAAGAAAAAAATGTATTAAGTTTTACATTTGTGATCTTATCTTCTTTGAGCACTTCTGTATCTCAGTTTTGGC
This sequence comes from Sitta carolinensis, assembly GCA_032173965.1. Classification (NCBI taxonomy): domain Eukaryota; kingdom Metazoa; phylum Chordata; class Aves; order Passeriformes; family Sittidae; genus Sitta; species Sitta carolinensis. The sequence continues at coordinate 75,913,324 of CM063284.1, forward strand.
TTGGCTTTACACATTTCCTCTCAGGCTTTTGCCTCTAGATGTCTTAAAAGACAATTATTATTAGCTTGTTTGCAAAGATTTATTCAAAGTCATTTTTTGTCTTTTTTATTTTGGTTTTATAGATAAAGCAGATTTTATGCTTTTTTCTATTGTCCTCTCTGAGACACAACTTCATTGTTTTGAAAGATGTGTACTTGTTTTTATTAGTTATGTTGTTTGCCCTTACAAATTTGCCTTTTAATGAATATGTGCATTTGCTGTGGGTCTTCTAAATGATATCCCTAGATAGAATCCACACCACCCATAGTGATTTAACAGTCTCAGCTATCCCATTCAGAATTTCTATAGTAATATGTCTCAATTTTATTTATTTCCACTTTCTTATTATTATTTATAACTGAATACAACCATCTTGTAATTGTTTTCTTTTTATTGCTCTTGCACAAATATTGCATTTAAACTAATTATAGTTGTTGTAAATTGTAGAATAACTAGGTAGCTTTTCCTGAATAGCTAATGTTAATTCTGTCCTCTTTTTTAAGTCTTAGTTGACAAAGATTCCTTTCACAACCACCATTTCTCCTCCATTGATAAAGGCTTCTGTGACTTTCCTGTGTATTTTGCTCCTTGCTACTCTGCTGCCTGACTGGTTTTCTTATTTCCCACAGATATTGAAAACAAGTATAATGCTTATATTCTTTTTTTTAAGCATTAGACATTAAAGTTATCTATACTAGTTCCCATTTCAAGTCTTGGCTTTTTATTATGGTTTTCTTTCTCCTCTTTACTGGTCCCTAGTTTGAGCATGAACTACCTTGTCTGCATTTCCTACTGGGTTATCATCTCCTTTTGTAGCATTCTCCAGTGAAGAATGCAGAATTCTAATCACTGCACCTGATGCACACAGTCTGAACTGTGTACCTCTGCATTTTTCTTTTCTAATTTTGTGTTTTCCAAGATCTGAAAGTTCTCCTGAACCTTACACTAGGTATCACAATGGTCATAGAAAAGTTTTTAAACTTTTATAAGCCTATTTTTTTCATGGCCAAAATGAATTTTGCAATTTTTCTTATTCTTTTACAAGTACTCCAACATTCCAATATTGTGACTCACTTCTCACCACTTTTTCTCAGCCAAGCATTTAAAGCTCTACCTTTCAATCTTTTTCCCCTGATTGTACGGTGAGACTAGTTCAAACTATGCTACTATGAATGTCCTTATCTTCAGGTTTAATTTGCTAGCCTAAATTTCAATACTAAGACATTTTTATTTTGTCAGACCTAATATGGTATCTCCTTTAGTTTCATGACATGCTGTCAAAGCACCTGTGGGATGGTCCAAACCTGATCAATAAGCAAATCATCCCAGAGGGAGTCTTTATGCCATCATTCCTACTGTCTGCATCCTCAGGGCTTGTTAAACTGCCCACAATTGCAGTCTGCTCCTTCCTTTCATCTGAGACATCTATTTTTGGAAGGGTACTGTGGGTACAACAGGAATTAATGTCACTGAGACATTTTCAGTCTGGAAACTGAAAACTTAGCACATTGGCAACCTTCATGTGCCCAGTGCTCACTCCCATTCTGGTTTTCAGTTGTATATTTTACTTCCCTAAGGGGCCTTAGTATTTTATATTTTATTGTATGCTTTCATCTACTGTGGTGGTGCAAAAACGCACGATTTTCACATAATGTCAGATAGTTTTCATGATACAGATAAATCATGGAATGTATCATCCTCTTTGAAGAAGATAGCCTCCAGGTCTCATTTAACACATGAATTGCAGTTATGACATCTTTGCCCAATTGTTGCTATGAAGAAGCAAAACAAATCACACACAAGAGACCAAGCTTGTCCTGTACTTTGCATACCAGTAAGCTTGAAAACCTTTTCTTTCTATTATATCAAATGTCACAAAAGACAAATTACAGCAGTGACTCTCAAACCAACAGAAGAGAATGAGATTGGAGGTTTGTGCTGATATTGAAAATACCATGGTTTACAAGCTAAAACATCAGAGTGGGGACTCCAGTGTATTAGTCAAGTCTTTTTTTTTTCTTTTTTTTTTTTTTTTTTTTTTTTTTTTGCATATGTTACAGGCAACAGGCTCAATCAGTAAGGATTTACTTAGCCAGCCCTGTTTGGTTAAGCAGTATGTGAAATGATATGTAGTGTGCCTGAAATTCACAGAGACACAAGGCTAATTACAGCTAAACAAAATAACTAAGTGAGGAAAAAGTGGAGTATGAATTATATTTCAAACATAGCAACTGTATTTTTAATTTTTTTCCTTGAAAGCATTGCAGTGATTCAGAGTAATTACCTTCCAGGAAATGGAGTTTGCCATTTGCTTGACTACCATAGCTAAAAGGATACTTGTGCAGAATTTTAGTTTATTTGAAAAATAAGTCTTTAAAATTCAGTCTGTGTAGGTGCCAAGTTCAGGTCTGGCAAGAGGTCAGGACTCTTGCTGTTGCTCCAGAATTCCATTGCTCGTTGTTGGTCAGCAAAGCCTGGAAGTGCAGACTGAAAAAAAGGTCTAAAGGTCCTTTAACACAAACTGCTACAGGGTTAAGGTTTTTGCATCACATAATCAGGACCACAGTTTTGAAAAGGACTCATACCAAAGAAGCCATGCTATACATCATCTAATCAAATAAGACAATATTAAATTTCATAGGATAAAGTTAAAATTAATTTTCTGAACTTAGTAAGGCTAGAGAAAAAAAAAAAAAAGATTTCACAGCAGAAGTAGGAGAATATATATTATTAATATTTGGAAGGAGCTACATTGATAAATAATACATTACAAGCTTGCAAAAAAAAAAGGTATCACAAAACACCTTCATCTCATTGAGGGTCCTTTAAGGAGACAGGCAGGTTTGGATGGGTTATCAGCATCCAGTGATGAAAAACCACTGACTATCCTGCTGAACATGGAATTTTTTATTCAGAACCTGTGCTTTTGAACGTATTCAGTGGGGAACTCCCACCTTGCATGTCTCCTAGTAATGAGGAGTGTAAGAGAGAGGAAATCTCTAAACTTGTATTTCTGTCAGAGTTGTTTGACCTGAAGGTATCTATTGGCCCACATTTCAGAAAACTGACGCTTCAGTAAGTGGATATTTTCCTTAAAACTATTAGGAAAAATTAATTTGAATTATTTTATTAGTAAAAATTTATTTCCAGAAGTGTTTTCTGTCTTCCCTGGCTCTTTATTAGTACAGCCGCTTTCTGCATTGCCGTGCATGTTTCATTGTTAAAGACAGATCTTTTTTGTAAATATTAAAATAAATATTTCATATCAAAGTTTGATTTTTACCAAACCAAGAGAAAAAAAAGTAAGGCAAAGACTGAAAAGGTAAGTACGTTTACTATCATGACAACCATGTTCAAGCAATACAACAAAAATTTCATACAACACAACAGTGCCTTTGAGCAGAGATGAGTGGACAAAAGCTCTGTACATGTAGGTATGCATCCTGGTCCAGAAAGGGACTAATGACCTTTCTCTCTCAGCTACTTATGAACATGATAGCTGGCTAAGTATAAAGATAATTCAGCACATCATTCCTGAAAGCTAATGGGCTAACCCTTAACTCATCAAGCAGTGGACCAGTCTGAGCAAGCTGCCAGGACAGCAGTGGTTTGTTTCCAATTCTTAAAATAAGCTTCAAGAAAAAATGGATGGGTTTTCTTTACTTCAACATTTAATTGACAAAAACTGTATAATTAGTTGGTATAAATTATGCTTTATGGAATCAAACCAATTGAGTGAAGTGGTGGATTCATACTTTGTAAGTTTATTATGCTTCAGTTGCCCAGTCTCTTTCTTTTGTTCGCTACTGACAGAGTGAATGTGAAAGCAATTTAGAGAAATAAACTCTTATATGCTGGGCAATAAAAGCACACGTGAATCATTTTAGTCAAAGGAATAGTATGTCTTTTTGTTTTAATATGACATAAATATGCTTTTAGAGAATAAGGCCTTGATATAGAAGAAATGCAATTGTATTTTCAAAGTTATACAGTTTTTATTCTGATATTAGCAAATAAAAGACCATTTCAAGAGTCTTATGAAGTCAGCAATAAGTTTGATTTCTTTTTAAAGTAAGTATTTTTTAAAGTGACATATCCTGAATTTGCTTTTTTGAACTCAAAAGAACTATTTGGATAAACTATATTTTATCACATCATTTCCAGCTAACAGAAGTCAATTTTTAGAGAGAATGATTAAAAGCTTTTTCTAAGAGAAAATAAATTAATTAAGGTTTGAACCAATACTTGAATTTTGTCTACTTGTGCATGTCTTAGCTTTAAAGAAAAATGCATCTCTGATGGTCATAAACCGTTATCTCAGGCTGCTTTGCAACCATATTTAAAATATTCAGATAGCTGTAGAACAAGGCCTAGACATCAAAAGGGCCAATTTTTTATTTTTTTTGCTGTCATTGGTCTTTCCAAAACATCTCAGTGAAATCCATCAAGATAGTTTGCATAAAGGAGCATGGCAAATTTCCAGAAATGCTACCATGTTTGGCAACAGAAACAGAGCTATTCGTCTTTCTGGTAGTGACACCTTAAATGAAGCGAAGTTGAAGGATCATTCCTATGACCTTGTACTTCAGTCCATACTTTAGGAGTTTGCTGGTAATTGAATTTGGATTTCACCAGTGGCCAGTACAGTGCATTCCACAGAATATATTAAATCCTCTATTGGAGATAGCAGAGGAAACAATAATCTTAGAAAAAAAAAAAATCATAAAATAGACAGTTCAGAAACAAACAGAAAAACATGTTGCATTTATACAATTTCAGGAATACCAGTGTAAGTGAAAAATAGCTTTGCAAACACAAACTAGCCCTTTATTCTCTTAGTTATATAACCTTGGCATGGAACTTGAATGATCCATTAAATGGATGATCTATTATAAAGACATATTACATATTATATATTAGGAATAGGTTTTGCATATTATTACCCTTTAGATTGCATCTATTTTCTGTGGTTATTTATTTGTTTTCAGCTGATTTTAATAGCCATACTGTCAAGTACTACAATCTGTGGAAATATTTTAAAAGAAAGAACAACCAAGTGCTGGTCTGGGAATAACCTGCCTGTATATACTTATGCATACACACTTTGTAGATTGAAAATTCTTACATGGTTACTTATTTATATATTATTGGAAGCTTAGTACCTCACAGAAATTGCTCATGCCTTAATTATCATAAGTTTTACTACATTAAAGCGGGTCATTTTTTAAATGTGGCTTTCCATCCAAGTGGTTTTGAACAAGTCTAGCTCAGATTATATTGAAAAATCGGTTCAGAAGCAGAGTGCTGCAAGCAAGAGGTCTTCTTGTCCACAACAAAAAGAAAGAAAAATATTTTAGTCCATTGCTTTGGATGAGTGGCTTATGAGAGACAATGGTATCTACTTTTAAAGATTTCAGAAGAATACAACACAAATCCCACTCAGTAGTGCACTAGAAATCTGCAGAAAAAGATTGTGTGATTAATAAATTATTCTGTTCACTAATCTAAAAAATTTAAATAATGAAAACAGAGATTTGATTTTAAAATAAGTGAGGAAGATTTATTCCCTCCTTACTTGGACAATTTAGAACCAGAAAACTTACTTACTTTTCTCTAGCTAGAAAAGTTACTGAGGATTAAGGTTCAGATTTGCCTAATTAAGCATTTTAACAAGTCTGAATGAGTTTCTGGGAAGTTGTTCTGCTCCCCATAATTTAGATATGGAAGTATGGCTTCTCTCAGTATTTCTGTTAAAAGTTGTGCTTTATATAGAGCACTTGCATCTCCGAATGAAAATGAGTCCATCTTTCATTGATTAAAGAATTTGCCTGGCAGACAAGATACCCTGATTCAGTTCCAGCAACTAATTACTTATGTTATACCAATTGGGAGATACCTGAACAGGACAGGTGGACAGATTCATTGCAGACTAGCCTGCAGGTAGAGATTAGTTGTGAGACTGAGCCAGAACTTGCTTTGAATCAGAAAAGGAGGGAAAGTCAAATCCTGATTTTCTCCATCTTTAATTTTCTAATGTCTATGCCATTAGACATAAAAGGAAAAAAGCACCAGCTTGGTCTTGTACACCAAGCATATATTATCAGAAAATCTTATCCAAGTCTGATTTTCATTTACCTGTGAGTTTTGAGTAAATTAAACTTAATTTCTGAGTTAAACATATACTTTTACCAACCATTTCAAACAGCGATGGAAGATAGGAATGCAAAAGCTTCAGAAATGGGCTCATGCAAATGCAAGTCAATCATAAAAATAGCACCCATTTTGGATTGCAATACTTTTGACTCACTGCTGCTTTAGCATCAGCAAAACTGCAGTCAAATCAATACAATAATAAATACCAGTCGACCAGTATTTGCACTTACTTATTTACTCTTACAGGAATCAGAGAAGAGCCAAGGGTAGCTTCTCTTTATTCTGGGTTCCTTCCAAGTCTCACCCTTCTGTACTATTTGCGTTTCTTCCTCATCTGTCTCATCCTCCTTTGGCCTTTCCTTCTTCCTCATCCTGTATATCCTTATTTTCAACATGTACTTTTGTCTCCACTCTCCAGTGTGACACACATATTTATACTTAATCTCATTTTCATCATATAACTAGATCGTGGTCATCTCCTCCTTCAACTCCACAAGTAGTTGGATATTTTTCTTTCCCAATGGTAGCACTGCAAAAAGAATTTGTACTTTGCTGAGTCACTTCCAGCTCTGAGTTTCTCCATATTTTACGACACTGACATCATGAGTCTTCACCATCCAGATGAACTCTTTATGTCTCCATCTTATTTGTTCAGGCCGCTACCCTGCCAAACATCTCAGTGACCCTTGCTGTTTCTATTTCACTTACTTGAGTTACACATTTGATAGGTAGTCATAAAAAAGCCTTTGTATTTTTCTTCTCTTTTCCTTGCACCACCATTTAATGAGCTAAATTATGGACATTTTTATATAAAAGTACCCATTTTGTTTTCAAAGCAAAAGAAGGACATGAGAATGTCTGGGAAAGTTCCTGAAGTTTTACATTGTCTGTACTATTAGTCTTAGAACAGTCCAGAGCACAGTTTTGACCAACACCAGGTAAAGCTTTCTCAGAGAAATTCAGGGCATTTGGAGAAATTACTATGGATCAGGAACTATTTTCTGCAGTCACTTTTCATGAAACTGACCTATTTTGGTGTGGGTAAAGGAATTTAATAACATGGAATTAGGTCATTTATATTGGCTGGCTTCTGGGCCATGGAGTATGGCTGGTACATGACATTTTTTTTGTATATTTGAAGCTTTTTTGAGCCTATGCTTTGCAATCCCAGGCCTCTTTGTGTCACAGTACCCCACAGTTAAGTAGCCTTCTATTATTATTTGTGTGTGACCAGCATAAAGGAGTTAAAATTTAACCTCTCTGAAAATTTCTATTTACACTTATGCCAGCTTTCACATAATATTTTTTTATTCCTTTCTATATCACAATTTTTCCACACTTTTAGTAAGAACTGATTTTCCCACCCAAGGTGCATGTAACTTTAGTAAAAACTCCCTGGAGATTTCTTTTTTGTAGCTGTCACTGTTGCATGTTCTTAAACATGAAGCATTTTGAAGAGTGAATAATTTTATTCAGACTGAATAACTAAATTCCCAACCAAAGTACACTAATTGGAAGAAAACTAAGAAATAAACTGGAGGGGTAAATATTCAATTACCACAGACTAAATGTTTAGCAAATTCTTTTTCTGCTGCACTTACATTGGTTTTTAACTCTCTCTAGAATGCAAAAGTAGCAAAGGTTATCTAAGAACTGTTTGGAGTATGTATTGGATGAAACAAAAAACCTGTTAAAAAGTCTAAACTGAGAGAGACTGAACCCTTAGCTGCAAAGCAGAGCATAAGCCCAAATATAGCTATTTCTTTATACTACTCCATAGCCAATGAATGCTATAGGCTCACTGGCAAAAATGCAATGCTCTGATTGCACTGTAAACAAAAGTTCAAGAAATACAAATGAGCACATTACTGTTTAGAAGTTAAATATTATCTATTTGTCACAACATTCTGTTGTTAATTCATTTCCCTCTTAGCATAATCTCTTAAGTGGTAATTGATCATTAATAGAAAGATTAGATAAATTGGTTTTAAACACTATAATTATCATCATAGTAGATTATTATCATTAATAATGGTATTTTACATCCGTTACCTTATGTAGAGAAGGTGCAAATAAATGCAGTTCATAGAAATTCAACAAACTTTGGCAGGAATCATGTCATTCATTCCACTACAATGTGTTTTCCGTGGAGAGTGACAAAGAAATTATTCATTCAAAACACAGAGAGTATTTAGATTGGATGCATCAAATTACTCTCAGTAACCTTGGTATGTCTTAAAAACCCCATGCATCTCCACCTACTTTGGTATTGAAAAGCAGCTAAAGCTACAGATTTAACAGCATGAGGTTGCCTTGCAATGCTTTGAGAATCGGTTCCAAAGTGACTCACTGACAACAGTGTCACTTGCTGTGTCACTATCAGTTCTGGCAGCATCTGCCTTTTTCCCTGAGGTCTTTCATACAAGTAAGAAACCAACATAATTATCCTTTCTTCTTCTAACTGTGGTGAGCTTACTTTCTGAAAATTTAGAGACTACAGGGCAACGTAAAGTGAAACAGACCATATGTAATTATCTAATTATAATCACAATAGTTTAGGCTCACGATTTTCAAAAATATCTAAGAACCACAGTTGTATTCAGATTCAGCAGTGCTCCACTCCTTGTAAGAGCATTAAATGGGACACCCAAGTGCTTGCAAAAATACACATTCCTAATGACAGCAGTAGGAGCTGAGCTGAAGATACCAAGCAGTTTATCACTGTCTTCTGTGAGTCCAAAATACGTCTTAAGTATGTTTGCATACAGAAAGCTATAAAAATTAAAAAAAATAATAGAAATATTCTAGAGTATATCTTTTGTCTTGAACTCATGACAATTACTTTATTTTCAGTGGCTTCTACGGAAAATTTGTCAAATTTGTAAATGTGATTGCCTAGTGCTCACAAGAGAAGGCGATAAGTATGATAAAGTATTCACTACTTATGCATTTCATTGCAATATGAGCAGTATTTAGAGAGAGAGATTACTTTAAACATTTAAATTTTAATACATAAAAAACACTTGTAATAAGTTGAGCATATTTTCTAAAAAGTATAAGAGAATATAAATGCAAAATATGCAATTGTTATCCTGTTGTATCACTATTTTCTTATCTATATCACACATTAAATCACAAGCATTTAAGGAAACTGCATAGAGTAAACCAAAACTTGAAACAAAGTATAGTAAACTGTTTTGAACTTGTATTTGACAATTCCACAATTTCATCTATAAAAATAACAACTCTTGGCCTCAACCTGTGCCTGCATGGGGAAGAATAGTAATATGGAGTTTAGGAAAAAAAAATTTGCATGAAATGTACCCAATGAGTATGTAAAAATCAAGTCTTCACAGAGAGTTTTTTGAGTAATACAGATGTTGAAAATGCTTTGTTTAGGTGATTTTAGGGATACAACTGAGGTGTGACTTTGAGGACTTAAGATAGGAACCTAATTTCTTTAGTCAATGGAGAGAAAAATTATTCTTCCAACAGAGATGATTTAGTGCACCTGGCTTAGATCCTAAAGCAAATGGTTTGACCATATTTTTAAGAGTGAATGAATTGTAGCAAAGGTTGTGTTATTATATCTTGTGCCAGAGTGATAAAGAAAATATGAAAAGCTCTGGCAGGATATTTAAGAAGCAGGGATGTTAAGCAGAGCATTACAAACGCTATGCCCCATCCTTGAAAATGTACTTTCTATCTTGTTAATGTTTCACAGGTATCTTTCAATTTAAATTTCATAGAGGGAATAAGTGTATTGATTTACTTCATGGTGACGGTGTGGTCACCAGAATATTACCAACTGACCTACTTGATAAATGCCAATTACACATTGCCTGGGATTCTGTAAAAGGAAAGACATCTGCTCCTGAGAACTTTTTTCTATCTAAAAGGCATGCTACACCTTGATAATTCTGTAAAACCATTATGTAATTTACATACAAAACAACTGATTCAAACTGTTAGACTATACCCCCCAAAAATTACTTCTCTCATTGGATTATTTTGTTTTGGTAGTAATTTCTAATTAGTAGACTGGATATTACCAGAACAATTTTTCATCAATTATGATACATAATGAAACTCATCATGTGGAACTAGTTTCCCACATAAGCCATCAGAGTTACAGAAAGCTACATTAACATATTAATGCATTGGCAAAGTCAGATTTTTCACAAAGAGAGGAAGTGATAAAGGTGGGATCTTTCATATACAACATCAGGATTAAAGAAGTTACTCAGGAACTTAATTAGTTGTCCTCAGCCTGTGGGAATATGGAAAATCCATATTGTCTAGAAGAGACTCTTTATAAACATGAAGAATTTCTAGAACTGAGCATTTTCTTCCCCTCTTGGTAAAACTATGCTACCATTAAAGATGATTTATCCTTGCCTCAGTATTAGGACACACATCTGAGTGTTCGTGGCTCCAAACAAGTGCTTCTATAATTATTTCTACATTATGTTGTTAAACAGAGTACTCTCTGTTGCAGCAAGTATTCTCTGTGCAACAACCAACACACTTTGGAGGCAAAAGCTGTGGACTTGACTATCTTGAGATAATAAAAATGAACTGGCGTTTCCCATTTCCTACATCCTTGCTCCCACAAGGGGGAGCAAAATTATTCTCTAACGTGCAATGGAGAGGCTTATTTTTAGAAAGCTATATGACAACAAAACCTTATCAGTGGAAAAAAACCTCAGCAAATGATTATACTGAATATTTCAGTATACAGAAATTATACCGGTGTAATAAACATCATTTTCCCTTTAGAAAGGTGGAAGAAGATGGCATCAAAAACACGGTCTGCTAGCTCACCTCAGGGGGTGTTAGAGTTCTGGCTCAGGAGATGCCAGCTCTGGGGAATCTCCATCATGTGGATTATCCAAAACCAGGGTAGGATCAAACTCAAAATGATTTTTGTTTCTGCTCATTTTCCCTTAAAGTACTGGTGACCCTGGATATCCTTGATATCTGCAGCATTGGGAGATACATTTTTCTAGGTGTGGATTTCAGAGTCCACAGAAGAGAACCAGAAATTTTTAAGCATGGTTATATCTAATGAAGCTGTAAACCATTACTCAGAGCAGTGCGCTAAAGACTGGAAGGAGCCTTTCCATAACTGAAGTTTTACAAGCCCATCCAACATCATGCATGACCTGCAATCAGGCACATGGTGACAAAGCCTGGCTTTTTTTCCCCACACAATGTCCCAGCCCCTCTGCAGGGCACAGAGCCACATCCAGGAAAGGCATGAATGCATCTTGCTGCTGTGCTCAATCACATCTCCCTAGTTTTAGGAGTATATGCATCAGATGCTGCTGATTAGCTGTAGCTGATGTAGCAGGTTTAATATATTGAGTATATACTTATATATTTACATTATACTTTCCTCTGCTTATTACACTGTAGTTAAACACCAGTGAGAAAATATGAACATTGTTGTCTTATGATTCTTCCTAAACAGTCATAAATCAGTGTCTTTAAAACTCAGGTCAGGATAAATGTCTTAATTAAAATGCCTTGGTAATTTAATTTAACAAGAATATTACAAAACATTGTCTGTTTGGTTTGGGTTTTGTCATTTGGAGTATTTTTTGTTTTGGTTTCTTGTTTGTTTGTCTTCTGTATTGTTTGGTTTGGGTTGGGGTTTTTGTGTTTTCTGAGGAAACATAAAAGATTTGGAAGAAAGACAGATAAATTCTGTGTAATAATTTCAGTGTATTTGCCTTTAAGAATCATGCTATCATGATCCACTGTAATACAATACTATAGAAACTGCCAGAAATCTGTAAAAAGTACAAACAAAATTCCTGAGTGGATAATCTTGCACAGGACAAGTATAATGATAATTAGGAAAAAATGTTCGAATAACTTTTACAGCTGTTTGATTGAAGGCCATTATGCATTTAGCTTAAGTCCTGTGATGCTAACCTGGGTTATTTCTTAATGGTTGTTTTGCTGATAAGAAGTAATGATGGTTTTCATGTGCTATTCCTATTAGACCTGAAAAGCTTTTTGGTAAATGATGGTGTAAACTTCAAGTGTGGAGAATCACCAACAAGAAACCCTCTCTCTAAGTAAAAGAAAACATGAACAAAAAAGCACCTAAACTCTTTGTAAGTAAAAATCAAACCCCAGAACAGCTTTTGAGCCTTAAAAAGTAAAACTAATCTAATCACGTCAAAGGAACTGTAAACGTGTGCTGTATTTCAGTCAATATGACTGATTACCTGTCACTTACTCAGCTCTGATTTCTTTCCACTGTGCGTTTTGGAACCATCTTTGCTTTTGAAACTCAGAGGCAGCATGTATGCATTGTTAGCTCACCTCTGCCTCGTTTTCCTGAATGATTTTGTGGCTAAGTAATTAGCCCTGTCAGTTATTTCAGCTTAAAAGCTTCAACAGCATCACCACTCATTTATTTTTACCATAGTTACTGACGCTGCTCAACATGAAACAAAAAGTCCTGACCAAGCAATATTTATTTCTACCAGCTTTCCTATACATGGCAAAATCCCGACTTACTTACGATATATGTCATTAAATCAGCAATGCGGAGAGCTAGTTGCAGAGTCCAGTTCTGTACTGCAGTTTGAGGAAAGAGAGGGCTTTCTCCTTTGGTACATCCCAAAGGACAGGAGCTAACTTAGAAAACACATTTAAAAGAGATTTATGCAAGTAGAAGAATGATTTTTGTTGGCAGAGAAGTCACATCAACAAAATTTGACAGAATTGTTTGAGCAGTGTAACCAGCTGCTGCGTAGGTTTGTCTGAGGTGCTTGTTCCATCATTCCTGGAAGCTGAAGAGAACAAGTTTTTTAGGACCTTTGGGAGTAAAAGGCTATTACTCAGGCCTGTTTCAATATATCTCTATAGCAAATGGAGGTAGTAGTGTATACAGGCAAAATAGACCATAAAAAATGAATAATGCTAAACTGTGACAGCAAGTCCTCAGCAAAAAGTAATGCCTTCTGGAAACAGAAAAATAAAAATCTACAGAACTGTCTTTCTATCTCATTTGATGTATAGCATATATTGGTCATTTCAAATGTCCTCCCTACAAAGACTGAGATTGTCTGAGTTCAAGAAGCATTTGGACAACACTCTTAGGACCATGGTGTGGCTCTCAAGGTGTCCTGTGCAGGGTCAGGAGTTGTAGTCAGTGTTCCTGATGGGTCCCTTCCAGCTCAACATATTCTGTGATTCTAGGATTCTATTATTTGAGGGAGGGAGGAAAGGAATGAGGGTTTCTTGCTATATATTATATTCTCTTGAGGTTTTTCTGTGAGCTGGCAGCAATATACATTATTTGTTTTCATTTATTTTATTCTGAATGTAAGCTGTAACAGTAGAACAGTTAATAGCTTCTATGTGCTGTGAAGATAATATTACAGGAGAACAATGGTGCTGTAATTACATACTACATCTTCAGAAATCTGACTCTTGCAGACTTGAAGACTGCTTCAGAGTTTCAAATTAGTCTGGATGACCCATTTTATTGCTGTTGAATTTCTGGAAATTATGAAATGCCAAGTCATTGAAAAAAAATTATAAAAGCCTAAACAATGAGAAATGAGTAATTTAGTTTGGTTTTTTTTTTTTACTTCATCTAAGTCCCATATGCTTTTCAGCCAGGTACAATATTTTATAGTGAAATGTTTGTTTTCATGAATCTGAGTGATCTTCAAATCACTAAAAATAGACCAATTTGTCAAAGATGGAAAAATCTATGATCATATGCTCTTACATTTCATTTTCACTAAAATTGTGGATTTAAACAGCAATTGCTGCAGCAATGATTTCTGTTATCTGATATGGAGGCCTGTAAAAGACCTGGACATCAGGGCTAGGACTATGTTGTAGAAATTTAATGTGAAATTCAAGTGTAGGTAAAGGCTTTTTCAGTCTCTTTTCTGCATAATTTGCCTAGCAGAGACTCAGTAATACACATGTTTGTAAATGACATTAAATAATAGGAGGATTTGTGATTGTATCATGTTAAAATTTTATTCTTTACTCAGAATCGCTGAAGTACAGCTTAGAAATGGGTGAGACTATCCGGTCATGACACCATTTTGTGTCATAATAATCCTTTCCTGCTGTTAGAAGAACACTAAGAAGTATAGCTTCCTTTTAGCATGTCCCCTTGGACATGCTAAAAAAGTAGTGAAATGATAATTGCTCAGTCTTAGTAGCTCTGTCAATGGGTAATACAAACCTATACACTGTGATGTCCAGAAGTGAATGCTGGCACAAGATGACTTTACTTATGGGGATTTTCTCTAACAAAAAAGGGAAATTTTGCCTTCTGGTATACTTTGCATACTGACAAGCAGAGGGGAAAAGCAAACAAAGAACATTTTTTTCAGAGGCAATAGATAATTATATAGGTACCACATCTGAAATAACTAGCTCACAAAAGAGTGATCTTGTTTCTAATCCAGCAGTGCTAATGTAATATTTTTGTCACCTGAAAATATTGTAAAGTTGAAAAAGCTGACACAGCATGCATTGTAAGGAGACAACGACAGGGAACAGCATCTGCTGTTTAATTCAGCAGCTGAATGTGAAACTCATCTATCCTGCTGTTACATAATATACAGTTTCTTTGAGCCTCATTTTGTGATGTGTGGCTAAACCACTGCTGGCTGGAAATCTCTGAGACATCCCCATAATGTGCTTCCCAATAATCACAGTTGCCTGTCCTGCTATGCTGTTGAAAAAGATGTGCAAATTTCCTCCTACATGTAGCAGAATCAAGCAGACCATTGCTGATGTTCTCTGAAGGGACTACTCTGTGAGAGCTGTGGAACACTGACTCAGGAAAATAAAATGGACCAAGTGAAATAAAATGATGGGGCTAGCTTTGTTGAGAGACAGAATGATGTGAATCAAACATCCTGGGCTCAAAACCAGCTCCAAAAGTTGCTGGCAGTGTTGACAGCAGAGACTGCTAGGTGAAGCAAGGCAAGCTCTGCCTGCCCACCGTAAATACTGGTCATGGAGGCATTCACTGGCAGCTGAGCAAAGTAACAACTCCAGCAAGAGGTGCAGCTAAACAGAGAATATGGACACTTCAGGAGCAGTGAAATAAGTCAGGGCAACATGTTACAACCCCAGGCCTGCTGATACTGCTGTTGCTAAAACCAAGGCTGCCTCAAATCACTTTGGACTTACTCGTTTAGCTCTATTAACTATTATGTCTAGCATTTTCCAACATAGCTGTTCACCTGAATTAAACTATTTTCTCCTTACAATCTCAGTAGTAATACTTATTTTAAAAGTGTGTAATTTTTGGTGGTTTGTTTTTATTTTTTTATAATAACTTGTAGTAAATAATCTGAAAGGAAAAGTGTTGCAAGCTAAGAATTGTTTAGCTCTGATATTTCGTAAGAGCACCCTCTGGTGGCTCATGTAGTAACAATGTATCTTTCTCCCAAAAGGAGTTGTATATATATTTATAACACTGAATTTTAAAAAAATGGGTGGAGACTTTTTTCCACTTAATTTTTCCTTTTACCCAATTTGTTAGTCATAAATATATTCTAAAAAAAACCCCACAAAAAAAAACCCCAAATGCAAACAAAAAAAAGGAGGTAAGTGCTTATAAACATGTACTATCTATAAGTACAATTTAATTCAAAAGAGAGTCGATCACATGTGAAAAATTAAAGATAGAAATATAAATTGATACCTCAAGAGATGTAGATGCTAAGGCCTTTACAGGTGCAATGGATAAGATCTAGAATATAGGGGAAGTTAATAGATAAAACAAATATATTTTTCAAAACCTTTGTTTTTTTCATCTCCTAATTTTAATTAGGCTATGTAAGTCTATTTTGTGTAGTCTCCATGATTATAAGCAGAAATACCTGTGTTAATTCCCAAGAAACCCCAAGAATGACTGTCTACTACTTTGTCACAGGTATCTTCCATTTGAAAGTACCTGAGACCTCTCACGTTGGTACTGCTATTGGACGTATCAGAGCTGTGGACCCTGATTTTGGGAAAAATGCAGAAATTGAGTACAACATAGTTCCAGGAGATGGTGGAAACTTGTTTGACATCACGACAGATGAGTACACCCAGGAAGGAGTCATTAAACTGAAAAAGGTATGTGGCACTGATGTGTGGATGTGCCTGTGACTCAAGTGGTAAACTAGATAAGGGAATGAAACGTTTTGCAATTTTATGTCATAAATAGCACACAGTAGTAGTGCTACATAAGTAGTTTATATCTCTTTGAATCCACAGTTGTGATCTTTATTTCAAAAGGCATTGCAATTTAGTCTTTCATTTCACATACAATCAAGTATGACATTTCATAAATAATGAAATTCTTCATGGTGAAGAAATAATTCTAATCTCTGTCTAGAAAGTACAATTTCTAGGGAAATTTTATGGGAAGTTTCTTACCTAAAACCCTACAAAAAAAAATTAGTTCAGAGCATGGAATGAAAGAGTTATATTTTATATTAGATAAAAATGCAATAAATTTTGACATATAAGCATTTTATATTGAAAATTTTAACTTTGTGTTTGCTAGTTTAGTAATGAATATTGTAAAGTACTATGGTGAACACTTTTTATTCAGGGTAGAAGAGTCTCAAATGGTTGTAAAATAGACGTCCTATTTCCAGTCACGTAATAGTGTAACAAGTAGCTGGTGATCAGATACTCATGCAGGGAAACACACTACATTTCAGCTGTTGATGTTGCTTTAATGCACTAGAATGAGTTCAAGATTACTGAATTAATGAATTTCAAACATGGAAAGGGTGCATTTCATTTAGAATTTTGTGATTAAAGCACTCAGGAAAAGAAATCATAAACAGGGAGTGTAACATTTTTGCCAGTTATTTTCTGAGCCTAAGCATTTACATATACACCAATGATCAACTTGTTCAGTAGAAAGAAATCTAAACCACAGGTTATTTTGGAAGGCACAGATATGTTTTATAGACATTTCAGGCTTGTAGGTGTAAGTTTTTTAAAAATACCAGACTATTAGCTGAACACTTCACAAGGGTCTGGGAAAGAAAGAGTTCTGTAAATGTATGTTAATATAAGCTTCAGGAAAACTGAAGATTTAATTCTAAGAAAATTTAGAATGGAGGTGCTTAACTTCCCTTGGCTCTGACCATAGATCTACTTCCCTTGGATCTGACCACAGATCTATATTTGCATTATATTCATTCTAATAATGGAAGTGCTGGCTTCAACTTCATGACCTGGGAGATGGCAAATTACCCATAGGTGCATGAAGGACAAGATGATATCAAGTCACTGACTCTTTTTCTGGTTTTAATGACATAAAATGGAAGCCACTATACTCACAGGAAGTAATTTGTCATGAAACACAAACTCTTTGACCTCTTCACATCCCCCTTATTTTTTGACTAAAGGTTTGAGTGTTCTGTTTCCTCCTAATGGGGATTTGTAGACTGTTTAATTTTTAAAAACCCTTCTGGTCACCTTTTTCCCTCCCTGCAGATGACTCAAAAATGGGTCCATCGGAGCTGTCAGGCTGAGCAGCTGCATAACCCTCCATATGCACTGCCAGTCGGAAATTGCAGTAAGTAGAAACCATTAAAAATTAATAGCTGATCAGGTCTTTGATAGAGTTCAGTTCTCCTTGCCTTACTCCTAAGCCTTCTTTGTGCTTCTTATTTTTATACACAACAATAGACTTTTTCATATTTGTGGTTAAGTGTATGTATTACCCACTGCTGGTAATCCAGGTTGGCAGTGATGATGTTGATAAAGAGGGTACCAGGGTAATTGAAAAGGACTTCAAGGCTTTGGGTCGATTAGTTGATGAGACAGGATTGCAGGCAGTGTTCTGCTCAGTTCATTCAGCAGCAGAGATGAATGATGAAAGGAAAACCCATGTTACCATTAAGTGGTTAAAAGGCTGGTGCCATCAGCATAATTTTGAGTTTTTCGATCACGGAGCAACTTTTTCTGCACCAGGCCTGCTGGAGTCAAATGGGCTCCATCTATCTAACAAGGGCAAAAGGATTCTAGCCCGTGAGTTGTCAGGGTTGATTGAGAGGCCTTTAAACTAGGTTTCAAGGGGAAGGGGAAGAAACCAGGCTCTCCAGAAATGAGCCTAAGGATGGTAAACCAGAGTCGAGGGTGAAATCAGCCCAGCTGAAGTGCATATAAACTAATGTATCCAGCATAGAAAACCATGGTACAGAAAGAAAGCTATGCCATAGTTGTCATCACAGAAATGTGGTGGGGTGACTCACATGACTGGAGTGCTGCAATGGATGGTCACAGGCTTTTCAAAGGGATAGGTGAGGTAGGAGAGGTGGTGGGGTGTCTTGACATGATAGAATTTGTGGTCAGTGGTAATGAGGTTGAGTGCCTATGGGTAAGGATCAGGGGGAAGGCCAACAAGGCAGACATCCTGGTGGGAGTCTGTTATACACCACCCAAGCAGGATGAAAAGGTAGATGCATTATTCTATAAGCAGCTGGAGGATGTTTCAAGATCACCAGCCAAGGCTCCTCTATCCCTTCTGTTTACAGACAGAGTAGGGTTGGTGGGAGATGTGGTGGTCAGAGGCCATCTGGGGTACTGTGATCATAAAATAATATAGAGTTTTCAATGTTTGGTGAAACAAGGAGGGACACATCAACAAAACCTCTACACTGGACTTCTGGAAGGCAAACTTCAGCCTATTCAGGATGCCAATCAGAGATTACCTTGGGAAATGGCCCTTAATAACATAGGGGTCCGGGAAGGATAGACATCCTTCAAGAAAAAAAAATCTTGAAGGTGCAGGAGCAGGCTATTCCTATGTGTCAAAAGATGAGCCAGCCAGAAAAACAACTGACTTGTCTGGGCAGGAAGCTTTTGAAGAAACAAAGGAATGAAAACAGGGTTTATCATCCTTGGAAAAGTGGGCAGGCAACTCAGGAAATGTTTAAGGATGTCATTAGGGCATGCAGAAAGAAAATTAGAGAGGTGAAAAAAATTAAATTGACAAAAGCACTTCTATATCCAGATGCTTTAGGGTTGGTCATTGTATTTAGTCTTTCCAGCAACAAGATGGGATTATCTAAACTAGAGAACTTTTACAACACCAGAACTTGAATCAGTGTTGCTTAATGTAAATGATAGAGCTCTGTCACTGAATATGGGAGAAAAATTGTAATCTTAATCCCTTCCTAATCTTCATCATAGTGAGAAGGGACAGTGAGAGAATGTGAAGATCAGGAAACACCAGCTTTGTTCTATGCAGGAGTATGGAAAGAAGATAAACCAAACACACAGGGCCTTCAGCAAAGTATGCCTTTATACTGACCTTACACTTTATCTGTCACAAAACTTTTCTCAGAGAAAAGATCACTTTCACAAAACTTTAAATCATCCAGGTGTTTTAAGACACTTTGGAAACATCCAAAATCCATCCACTTAGATTCTTTGCTAGAACCCAGGTTAAAATGAGCAATACAGATTCTTAAAGATACTGTTCACTCAGTTGTCTTTTTATGTATTTACACTTGTTATAATACAAATATGTTTCCATGGGTTGCAGTTTTCAGATAACAGAAGTGCTGGACACTCACAATTCTATAGACAAATATTAAAATGCATGCTACTTGTACAGTACAAGCCTACAATAGCATTATTCATTTGCCTGCACAAAAGCAATTTTACATTGCAAGATGTTTAGAACACTGATTTGACCTTATGGTTTGATGCAAATATTTAAGTATGTATTGAAGTCTTCTTTTTAAAATTAAATTGGGTGAATGAATAAGACCGACACATTCAATTAAGAATTTAAAAAGTGTCATATGCTTTAAAAACAGGTTTGCGCTTTCTTCTCTATTATAGTATAGAGATGTTGGAAGTTGCAGTAATTCAATGCTGAGGCACTTCAAAAACCATTTAAAAATTTGATTTTATTTTCCCTGAAAAATTTCTTGCAGCCAGAAACTGACTGTCACTGCACAGATGCTTTTTTGGTCTGTTGTTATGCAGAAAAACATTGAGAGATTTCTATATCAAAATTGATAAAAAAAGAAGCTTTCTTGGACTACCTTTATTTCTTGGTGGAAAATACATTTGATGAGAAACAAATTGCACAGGCTAAACTGTTCCTTTTAGCACACTTAGTGTGTTGACAGATGTGGAAGGCCATTCTCTGCTTCAGGGATGCTAAATGGGTAAGAACAGCTATGGCTGGACAAGTTGTAGGTCTTAAATCATCTGTTTTGGTTGCTCAATTATTTTTGTGCTATGATCCTATATAAGTCTGATTGCTACTACTCTTGTGCTAATTACATATATTAAAAATTAAACAGCTTTTCTTATATTCTGCTAAATAAAATCATCCAAATTCCATCTAGCACCACTGTGTGGTTAGTACTGTAATATTTTTTTCTCTCAAAATAAAACATAAAGGAAAATAGAATTCACGAAAAAAGGAAGGAAAAACTGCCTTAAGGTTAGTGGTGTATACAGTTCTCTCTGAGAGAAATATTACTGTGTTAGGAATAGAATTATAATTCTGTCCCTTGTCTTGTGTTGTTTAATACAGTGTTTATTGCATCTGATATTTAGATGGTATCTTCTTTGAACCTGAATCTTCAGCAAACTACAGCAGGGGAAAGCTATAAGAAACATGGTGACAGAAAGGGCCACATCCTTCATGCCACAGCATAGTGGCCTCAGATATGTTAGTCCCAGGCAAGAGACTGTTTTGAAATCCTTGATGACCAGGTACAGCAATAAAGGAAAATAGAAGGTTCCAACCTTCTCTGAAAAGTTGGCTCTAAATTTATTACACCAAGGATGAGTTTATACAATAAACCAGTTTTGTGAAGAAGCCTTTTAATTGGCTCAGCATGTGTTAATCCAGAAACTGAGTAGGTGTTCAGGCACTGAACTTGTTCTGCTTGAAGACATCACTTTACTAATTTGTGTAGTGTTTCATTAAAACCTTGGAGAACAACTGTTTCTAGGCTTCACCTAGTATGATCCTACACTGGTCCACTATGCTGGGTGAACTCCACATGGTTCAGTGGAAGCTTAGAAGACAACATCATTTTGTTTTTCTAAGTTGTGCACCACTGCTAAAACAAACTGATCAGGTAGCAAAGCTGTAGCCATGAAATCCCAGCATATCAAAACATGGCACATTGAGAAACAGTAACTTTAATGATGATAAAATAGAGAAAACTGGGAGACCATGAACAGAACCAGTAGCTGCAGGAAAGTATTAAGAGAGTGTGCTTTCTTTTCAGCTCAGGAGCCACTTCTTAGAAGCCTTTAAGTGCAGTCAGCAAACAGAGCTTTGATTGCTGGCTAAGCTCGGTTGCGGTGCTTGTGTGACAGCCCGTGTGTGTAGTTCTGTGATGTTGCTGTAATGTAAGAGCAGTCTGAGAACACCTGTACCACACAAGAGTGAGCATAAGGCAGACTCCCAATGTCCTTCAGCGAGAACTGCATTAAAGCTACTCCTTGCTTTACTTCCAAAACAGTACAGACTGCTCATCACACCCCACCCCACCCATTCTTTCTCCAAAGAAAGGGAATTTCCTCTGCAAGTGTAAGCACAGGCACCGTCTGCCTGTAATCATAACTTGCAAGTTTGTGGGAGTGGGAATAGTGGCTGTGCAGTTTGAGGAAGAAGAGCAGGTGATATTAAGTCCTTCAGTACAGGCAGAAAGTGGTGAGCTGTGTGCAGATACAATTACAAAGAACAAAAGGAAAAACAAGGAAGTCTTTCAGTCTTTGTAATTTGTGGATAGAGCTGTTTGGTTTGGCTTTCCCTGCAACAGGGAAAGACGCCTCCAGAAATGGGTGGGATGCTTGAGAGCAGTGAATAACTGAACCCCTGACACTGCTCAGCTTCTCCTCTTCTCCAGATACAGAACTGACATATATTTTCTCCACTTCCCATAAATTCTTGAACTATTACAGGTCTCATTTTTTACTGTGCATTCTCGACTCTAACTAATGAGTTGATCTAGAGCTTACTTTACTAAACCTGCTCTGTAATACCACTTATTTTCTTTTCCTCCTTAGAATCCAATGCAGAAATCCAGTAATGAAACTTTCCTGCTCATACAGAAACTGTGTCAATGAAGACCAAATTGTCTTATGCAATATTTCACAAAAGGCATAGGTGTTCAACCCATTTGAAAAGGAAAATGTTTCTGGCTTTTGCGACCAGCACATGCGACCCAGGGCTATTCTGCAATTGCACAATGCTAGCTTGAAGCCAAGCCTAAGTTATTATGCACTTCCTGTCAACCCCGACCTACTATTCATAACTATCCATATGCCCTGGGGCTTAAAATCTCACCCCAAAATATAGCTTTTCCATCACTGTAGGTGAAAGCCTCTATCAGAAACAACACACTTGTATTTCCACACTCTTATGTGTGGATAGAAAGCAGAAATTTCTGGAGTTTCCAGACCTGCCTCTTTGTGATGCAGAAAAAACTGAGAGGGTAATTCTTTTTCCACCCTTGTACTTATAATTAAAATTTGTTATATATTTCAAACCATTTTCTTCCTTTCAGTTCTTTAATTCTCTCTCTCTTTCCCACTACCTAATATAAAATTTTAAATATAGATGCATCTATACAGCAGCATTTCTTAACTTCTGCCTTGAATGTGGAAAGCAGTAATATTTCAAAATATGTTTATTTCTAATACAGAGCTGGTTTTGAGCTGTCCTAGTCACATTAAATAAGTCCATTCATGGTACTTACAGAGTTGCAAGGCAAAGTAATTTGTCAGTATGTATTTGATTTGGGGATTTGTAGAATGTCTTTGCTGCGCACAAGTGTGTATATGCTGATAGCACTTTACTAGGCAACTATATAGAACAGCTTGTAAACTCGACATAGGAAAAAGAAGAGGAAGACAAGTTGACGGGGCCAAATACATGTGTTCTGTCACTGGCACTTAGAATATCAATTAGAAATACTCCAGTTATTGATAGTTCAGTTATTAAGGAATCACCTTAAAATTAGCAAAAATGCTGTTTAGTGCACAAAAAACCCCCACAAACCAACAAATCAACTTCTTCAAAATAAAAGCCTTATTCAAACTTACCTTCTGCATGTAATTGCTTTTATAGAAGGAATAAATATTTCTCTTGCTTATTAAAAGAAAAAATCTATTAAATCATTTCACTAAAATTTGATTATTTGAAAGACATTTCAATAATCTTACAGTGCTGGTTTGGGATTTTTTGTACTTTTCAAACATTCCTACTATGTTTGCATCCTTAGCAGCATTCCAGATTTCGAACAAAAAATGGGACTGAGCACCCTCAGACAGTTATTACATAACATCAGAACACAGTGGTAGATTTTTTGTTTTTTTTTTTTTAATACAGGTAAAATACTGTGCAGACCACTCATTTCCTTGACGGATTTTAGTGACATCTACTAAAAATGAAAAATATAATATAGTGGGTTTTTGGCATGTTTTAAACCAAAAATTTAAAAATTCAAAAGGTTTTCCCCAAGACCTATGCTGACATTCAATTCTACTGATTTCAGGCAGACTCTAGACAAATCACACAGATCCCTAAATCTTAAACTGTCGGTGTTATCTATATGACTCAACAGTTCAAATATGGGATAAACAGAACCAATTAAGAGATTGTAGTATGCAATCCACATACACACAAGACAATAAAACCGTAAAACTCTTGTTACATGATATAGGTTGTACTAAATCTTTTTCTATTTGAAATTAAGTCCTAGGTTTACCACTTGCAACATTTCCCAGCTCTCCATACATGTCCGTTGCTGTCTGGCCTCACTTAGGCTAAAGGCTAATTTCTGCTATTTTGTGGGAGTCTGTCACTGATTTCTTCTCTCATGAAGGCTCATCGCTTTCAGCCTGTCTCTTCTTATTTTGATTGTCATCTGTTCTTTGCACTGGCTGCATAATCTCTAACTATATTTACCATCAGTCCCATAGAAGGACAGAGAGAGAGGATGAGTGACTCTGAGGTTATAGTGGGAAAACATTCTTCCTTCTTGGGATCACTGTCTTTTTAAAAAGATACTTTAGTATTTCCCATAGTTCTGGGGAGCAGAGAAGTAATGCAGCCACTTAGTCTGCTTCCTGGGTACCTGTGCAGTGAAACATGCCTGTCTGAACCTACCAATAGAGAGAACTGTTTGAAATCTTACTGCTTTCTGTTCCCTTTGCATCATGAAATGTGACTGGGCACTGGCCATGCACCATGATCTGATATAAGTGCCTTGAAGAGTGATTTGGTGAAAGACTGCCTGCAAAGACTGTATGATTATGACTCTTTCCATTAATACATCTCTTACAATTATACCGATGTATTACAGGAGCCAATCTGAAAAGTTTTAATGCAATTTTGGTGATACGAAAAATACATACAAAGTATTACCCAGAATTATTACCTATATGGGAGCTTAGATTTGTTTTCTCTGTGTAGTGGGTCTATTTTTTGCTGTGAGATAGGATTAGGAGAAAAAGCAAAGTAGACTTAAACTTGAAAGGATATAAAGAAAGCTTTATTAAAAGAACACACACACACACACACAGAGAAACAAACCCAACCAAATAAAAAGAAATCAGAATAAAAGTTTTAGAATACTTCTTCTTCCTTCCCTACACTTTCCTTCCCTTTAACTGACAATGCAAAGAAAACAACACTCAGAAATCTCAGTCAGTTTTCTACTTCTAAAACTAGATTTTCTTTAGTTCACTTAGGGAGAAAAGCATTTTTTGCTAATGTTATGGAAAACTCTACAGGAAAAGAAGTTTTTGTGGCACCAAATCTCGCAAATAACAGCTGTCTGAGATCTTTATGAAGTTCTGAGTATTTAGGAAGTTCTTCCCATCTTTCACAATTCAACTCATTGGGGTGCTACTTTTTTTTTTTAAGGATGAGCCTTTCTAGCATAAAATAAAAGTTCTTTTCATCCATCTCTGGGAAAAGGTCTTCCCCTTTCATCTCCGGGACAAGGTTTCTCATTAAGCTTCTAGCACTGGTGCCTCTACTCATAATTTGTGGTTAGAATGCTACATCCCCCCCTTCCTGCCCCCCCGCCCCCACACTCACACAGACACAGCATTCTATTAATTTACTGTGGAAAAACCAAAATCTGATCTATCAAATATATCTTCACCATAGCCTCACAAAAGAATTTTACAGTCTAAGCTTAAGGCAAAACTGTTCAATCCCTTCGATCTAGAATTTGACTCTTTTTTTACTGACTTCAAAGTCCCATGCTGTTGTCTTTACGTAGTTTCACTTTTTCCTTCTTCCTGGTTTAGGAGAGAATCAGTGTTCATTGGGTCATTTGTTCTCAAGCTGTATCAATTGAAACAGTTTTTATACAGTCCTGCAACGCTGAATAGTTAATTTAGTCCAAGTTCTGCATTGGGAGCACGGCTCGCCCTGCTTCCCTGCTGCCCACGTGCTCTCCGCTGGCACCGTGCGAGCCGTGCCGGCTGCTCTTGGTTTTGGGGCTGCCCCTAGCACGGACCACGGGGGCCACCGGTGCTGATCTTCGCAGCACAGCTCTTTTGGTGCCCATGCAGGTGCTGTCCCCATGCTCAGCTCCTTTGGTGCCCATGCAGGTGCTGTCCCCATGCTCAGCTCCTTTGGTGCCCATGCAGGTGCTGTCCCCATGCTCAGCTCCTTTGGTGCCCATGCAGGTGCTGTCCCCATGCTCAGCTCCTTTGGTGCCCATCCAGGTGCTGTCCCCATGCTCAGCTCCTTTGGTGCCCATACAGGTGCTGGTCCCCACCGCACGGCTGCTCTTGGTGCCGATACAGAGTGGCCCGGTGGCTCTGCTGGCACAAAAGACCGGCCGGCTCCACCGGGCAGAGGCCCATGCCCACCGGGACAGGGCCCTGCGGGCTCCCCGGTGAGGCTCGGCAGCGCTCACCGCCCCTCCGGGACCGGGCAATCCCGGCCGGGCCGAGCGGGGCTGAGCTGGGACCGGCCACCAGGGCTGAGCGGGGTCAGCTCGGGCCCCACCGCCTCCTCGAAAGCCGGAAGCCAAGAGAGCTCCCGCCAGCCCTTCCTGTCCTTAAATGTGTATTTGCAAAAGCGTATCCACCTTTTTCATTGGTTTAAGTTCATGTCAATATCAGAAATTGGCCATTCAAGGCCAAAACAAGACACTCTGTCTTAACCGTTTGTCTCTATCTATTAGAATGTGGTGGGGGAAACCAGGCTGCTGGAGTCCAGAGTTAGTATTAAAAATTATTTATTGAAAAGGCATCAGTCTATTAAAGCGTTAAAAGACATGAGTCTATTAAAGCATTGATTTGGAGGCACAGTCTGTTTGCTGAACGGTTCTTCTCAGGACGAAGCTCCAGAGGGATTGTTGAAATTTTCCCAAAGTTTCTCGATGCAACAAATCTCAGACAGGCAGCAGGAACAGTTTCAGGGTAAGACCCTAGAGAACTACAGCAGTTCCCCAGGGCCTCCAAAGCCAGGAGCTTAGAGCGGCAGGCAGGGGTCTGGTGGCTTTTGGGCTGAGAGATCCGGGTGGCTGGCTGGAACCACGTGACCATCTTCCTTCTTTCTTCTTTTCGTCTTTTCGTCTTTTCTTCTTTTCTTCTTTTCTTCTTTCTTCTTTTCTTCTTCCTATTTTTGTGCAGGCAAAGCGAAGCAGCAGCATGGTAGCTAGATAGATAGGGATTGCTGCCTTTTTGCAGGCCGCCGTGGCCAGGTTTTAATTCTAAATTGACCATTAGCTAAATGCAGAAATCTGAGACAAGTTCTCTATACCTATTATAATTATAGAAAAATATTACACACCTCAATATGATTTCACGTAAGTTGTTTATCTCATGTACATGCAGGCTTTATCATGTTTTTGACTTTCATATTATCTGAATATTTTAACTTTTTTCTTTTTTGGCCTTGCTACTATCTGTTTTTAGTAGACTATTCTATCCAAAAATGTAAAACAATATTGTACTGTGTTTTGTACTGTGTTTTTGTTATGTCTATGAAATACTAAACTTTATCTGGATTTTTAAGGCACTGACCCTCTACAGCTATTCAGGCAGCCTACATGCTGTCTCTCATCCGAAAAACCTAAAAAGCCTAAAGATTTATTTCTGTGTTACTGTGATTTAATATATTCTCTTCTCCTTCTAAGATTCTAAAGGAGGTTTAGCTTCTTGATTTCCAATATCTAGCTTTATCTCTAGCTTAACCCCTGACCTTTTCTTCTCCAGACTAAATCCTTAAACTTCAGATTTCTCCTTTTGTATTTTTTGAAAGTGTGTTAACAATTTATATAAATATTTGGAGAGAAGTTGGGTTTCTTCTTATTTTTCTTTTGGGTAAAATTGTTTTAGCAATGCATAACAAGTGGTATAGAAATTTAAAATACAGTGTGGCAGCAATTAGGATAACAGTCCAATGTGTCTGTTTCTAGTGAAGGCAACATCTTTGGGTTTCACCGCTGGGGCATGAGTTTTACCAGAAGTAATTTTGTCTGTTTCTTCTCAGGCTTAGTTTCTTCTTCTTTCTGTCAGTCCAGACACAAAGATGCACCACATACTGGGTTTTCTGGTAATTTTTTATGTAGGAGGATGGTTGTGTTTGGTACTGAATTACTTTCAAGTCTCATTATTTCTATGGCATTGAGATTTATATGGCTAATTTTAAGTCCCCAGCTCAAAAAAAGACTTGAGCATCTAGTCTACTAAACTTGAAGTCTTTCTAAAGGTTTTATAATCATTATGGTAGCTGTTCAGCTAATGCAAGTCAAGGTAACTCAGTTGATTTTAATGGAACTATTTCAATTTACGCCAGTCAGTCATCTGGCCAATTATGTCCTGTTGTGATAAGGACAGAAAACTGAAGAATTTAAATCCATCTTTGAATACTGACTGAAAACACTCAGGAAAAAAAAAAAATAACAGACATTGAAATACTCTTTTTCATACACATGTAAATACACATGTAAACCTGCTCTTTTTTCCAGATAGCATATTCTTTCTCATTAGCAAATTTCCAACTTAACAATTATAGGCAGAAACCACTAGGTGCCAGTGTTATCCAGACATCAGGAAAATGCTTTGTGAGAAAGGTTAAGAAGAACATGAACGCCAATGCAGATAAACCCTTTAAATGAAAACAAAGCTTCCGCATCTTTTCAACTAAATAAGACTGCATATTAAGAGTTTTGAGATTACTTTTCTAGAAATAAAGGCACTAAATTGATATGCGTTAAGAGAAATCCACATCAAAACAACATGATAGCAGGATACATTCTCTCAAAACCCCACCTAAGTGCACAAAAGCTGCTGTGTCATCTTCAAGACCTTATGAATTAAACCTAGGATCATAAGAAAAAGCAAAAGTCTGCATTTTGCAAAGTACAATGCAGCTCAAACATATGGCATGAATAACAGTTCACCGCTAAGATTGACATTTTACAGGAAAAGCTTGTTTCAGATCAAGTTAGGGTTCACATTTCAAGTCATACCTGAAGTTTGGGTTGACTCATTGGTATATATAAGACTTTTCATTTGATCTCGTCTTCATCACTGTCATGGTCTTCTGAAAGCTTTCCCTGCTTAAAAAAAAAAAAAAAAAAAAAAAAAACACCTTCTATTTAAGGAGCTGGATGAGCTAGAGACAGCTGATTGCTGGTGCATGGGAGTTGCAAATGCAAATCTCTGACTAACCTGTACTCAGCTTATTTGCAAGAGATGAATCTCACTCATTTAACTTCAGACATCTACAGTGCAACTGTTTACATCCATGCCAGTCATTCTGATTTTTTTGATCTAGAGAAGCAGTAATTTCCTGACTATGATTCATCTGGCCTATTTCAGAAACCACCTTAGCATAAGATGAACTGCAAAACAAACTTAAATGATTGATTAGCTCAGGAGATGAGTTTCACACTAAAGTCATCTTAAGTTTTGTCAGATTAATCCAACCAAAGTGATTTTGCAATGTCTAATTTTTAGTTAAATCTAATGTTTTGCTTTTGTTCTTTCTGCAGCCTTTAGACTTTGAAACGAAGAAGGCATACACTTTTAAGGTGGAGGCCGCCAATCTCCATCTTGACCATCGATTTCATTCAGTGGGTCCATTCAAAGATACTGCCACTGTGAAGATAAATGTACTGGACATGGATGAACCTCCGGTGTTCAGCAAGCCCATGTACACGATGGAAGTCTATGAGGATACACCCGTGGGAACCATTATAGGTGCAGTGACAGCACAAGACCTTGATGCTGGCAGCAGCTCAGTTAGGTAAGAGAGCTTTTCCTCCTTCAATAACTCCCTGACAACCCAAAGTGCTGCTGACAGTTGGATGCACTGGCAAAGAACTTAGTATGAAGATATAAAATATACCAAGTCTGTCACTGTAACAGTTATCTGATGCTCTGAAAAAATACTGTAATGAGATGCTCGTTTGGGTGAATTATCTGGAAAAATACACTAAGTGCTCACAGCTTTTTATCATACTGGTCATGTAAGTTACCATGCACTGACATACTTCAGAGATGGTGTGTTAAGACTGAGGAATAGCATGGTGTCTGCATGTCAGAACCCACTGGTAGAGGACATAGTATTTGCTGTAAATTCTCCTCCAGGCTGAACAGACACACATCAGGGAACTCTCAGGCTTTTATTGTACAATCACCATAACTGACTCACAAGGTGTTGGCTAACAAGCCCTTAAATTCCTACAATGTACTTCCACCAGAGTGGTAGCCCTTAATTTTGTAAGGTACACTTCAATAAGTTCTCAGTTTCCAAGTTCTCAACAAGCTTCTCAAAATGTGCTGGCTCACAAGCCACAGCACACCTCCAGAGAGAGTGAGGGGGCCCAATCTATGACTTTTATAGTTAAGCTGGTGCACATCTCTTACGTAAAGTAGATTTTTCACACAGTTTTGTTAGCACATGCACAACCTGCACTTCTCCAGGAAATGTGTTGGGAGGTGGAAGCTGAGAATGAGTCTGAAGGTGGAACAGAAAGTTGGCTGAGAACAGCCCAGCCACACCTCTGCAGGATACTCTCCTCTAATCACACTTTTCCTGTAGCAATGCCCAGGAAGTTTGAGACAAAATGTGCCTAGGTCTGGTCCTCTACACGGTGTCTTTCACAAAAATATCTCCAAAGTACTGTAATGAGAAAGAAGGTTTTACATGCTGCATCTGTTTGAGTTAGACCTCAATGGGTGACAGAATTTCTCCTTTCACAAGAACCACTTTCTCTCTACATCTGGCAAAGAACAAATGCTCTGAGAAATAGTCATCACATGTGTCTTGGCTGAGGCTGTGGGGACGTGATTGCTGACCAACATGGCTGTGTTCAGCACAAGGAAACTCCTGCCAGGCAAGCCTCTCATTTATTACTATAACTTATTTTTATGAAATAAAAAAGAGAGAGGAACAGGTGTACAAATGTAGTACATTGATTTTGGCAACGTATTTACAACTCCATTAGAAAGATTAAAGTGAACCAGAGGCATGTACCAATAAGGAAGCTTCTTAAAGCTTAGACATGGTTTAAGATATAGGCAGTTGTTAATGAATACTTCCAGTACCAGTTTGTGCTAGGCCTACCTGACTTCAGGAAACATTCTTATCCACAGATTTTCATTAAAAAAATTGAAGACATAATGCGTGTCATCAATCTTCAAATATTAATGTTTATCAAATGGGTCTATGACAGAACAGGAAAATGCCACTAGCGTCTACCAAGTACATGCAAATTCATGCATATTTAGTTACAGATTGCATTTGGAGTTTTTTAATCCATGTTATTTATGTGTATTTTGTCTCAGTACTTATAGTCTCAAAATATACAATAAACATGCTAGTTATAATCATATGCAAAAATTTAACATACAACAATGATTGTTTAGCCCCTGCTTTGTCAATTCATGATTAATTTTTACTTAAACTATTACTTCTGCTGTTTCACTTTTTTTTATAGAATCTCCATTCTTTTAAAATATAGAAATTTATATGTTCATGACTTTGTAATACATTCCTTCTCTGACAAAGGATGAAAATCTTCACTAACAAGGACTGAAGTCTGAATGTTTTTCCTTGGTGGTAGCCTATGAAAAT
Source organism: Sitta carolinensis (assembly GCA_032173965.1). Classification (NCBI taxonomy): domain Eukaryota; kingdom Metazoa; phylum Chordata; class Aves; order Passeriformes; family Sittidae; genus Sitta; species Sitta carolinensis. The sequence continues at coordinate 75,944,621 of CM063284.1, forward strand.
AGCCCAGTGAAGTCAATATTCTGTTGAAAACCCTACTCTCTTGCAACCAGATAGAAAGCCTTTAATCACATTGTTGAGCAGTTTTTCATACGACAGTTTAGACAATTGAATGCATAAACAGTCTTCAGTGAAAGGTTTTTGTTTCACAAATGCTCCTAGGAGACTCAAGTGCTTTTTACTGATTCTGTATTTGCAACTATGCAAGAAAAATAATTGTCTCTTGATGGTTTATCCACATACTATGTTCACTGGAATATTGACTCCTAAGCCATTTTATAATGTTCACATCTACATTTTTTATCCCTGAAATCACTACTTGAGTGTCCAAATGCCATCTACAGTTAATACCCCTACATTTTAGTCTCAATGCTCTTCTTGCTGACCCCTTACACCAATAAACTGTGTTAAGTCCTCCCAGGGTAACATTTATGAGTTCTTTTGGCTGGTTCATGCCCACAGAAAAACATGAGCTATGTCCCAGAATGTTCTGGTGTTCCTCAATGGAGCGACTTTTGTGCATATGTACATCTACTTGGCTTACATTCAGAGTCATATTTTCTACCTGTGCAGTGATGTCCTGCCCCAGTATAGCAGCCCAGATAGGTTTGCCCCTATGTTGCCCATTAGTCTTCCATTGCTGTAGCAAGCACCACAGGACATTAGCCACCCTCCAGGAGTCAGTGTAGAGATAGAATAGAGGCTACTTTTCTTATTGAGCCATCTTTAGGGCTAGTTGGATGGCTTTCACTTTTGCAAATAGGCTTGACTCTCCTTCGCCTTCAAAAATCATTGTGTAGGATTCCACACAGCAGATTTCCACCTCCAGTGGTTTCCTACCATGCAGAAAGGTCCATCAGTAATTAGAGCATGGCCTCTTTTGTTTTGGGACAACTTGTTATATGATGGTGCTTCTTGGGCACTTTGAGCCACCTTCCTCCATATGGCCATTGTGCAAGGGGCATTCTCTGTATCTTTAAGGACTGTCTTGTGGGGATTTTACGATGATACCTTATTTCATAATCATCTGCTTATGCCCAGAAACAGCTGTTTTCTTTTTGTTTTCTTTTATTTTTTTTTTCCCTTGGACTGTAACCACTGTAACTGTTTGGCTTTTTTTTTTTTTTTTTTACCTTCATTTTTTAATTTTTTCTTTTTTTTCCCTTTTGATTTTTTTTTTTAACACATCTGAGGAGATTGTGGGGAGGCTGCCCCAAACTTGAGACCTCAAAGAAACTGAACCAACATGAGAGGACAGTAAAACTCACCAGCTTTTCCTGCTGCAAGGAAGAGACTAACATCAGAAACATCCCATCTGTTCTGCCCAAGCGGCCATGCTGACTTCTGTTCCTCCCCTTCCTAAGACAAAGAAGGGCAGTCTTCCATCTTTGCCTGACAGCTATTCTGTCTGGTGGGGGGTTGGGGTGAAGTTTTTTAAATTTCAATATTTAGCATTTATTCAATCGTTTTCTGTGCCTTGCAGTCACACTTTTGATTTTTTCTTTGTTAATAAACAAATTAACAAATTAAATTGGGATTTTTTTTTTCACTTTCACCCGCTAGGATTTGTTTCTCTCATTGACAAACAGGATTATCAAAGCCCTTCTCTTTAGAGGAAATGCTCATTCCAAGGCATTTTCTCCTAAAATTTGTCCCTAAACCTAGATAGGGATATTACCACTTTTTATTTTACTATATACCACTTCCATGATTTCTAATTCTCTCAGGTATTAGATACCTTCATCTGCAGTGATCCACTTTCCTGGGGAATTCACAAGATCATCCTTAAATGCATGTTGTGCCCTCATGTTTTAGAAAGGCCATCTCCAGAGACTGCAAATTGCTCCTTGTTTTCCAATTCCTTCTTCAATTTCCCCATCTCTCGCAAAGGATTTTAGCTGTTGTGGCTTCATGACCTTCTGATTGTTGACTGTCAGCCCTCTTATCCAAGCATCACCTGGCTGGCGACTGTAGTCGTTCTGCAAATCTCAAAGCTCTGATGAGGTCAAGGAAAGGGTAACTTCAGGTTCCTCTTTTTTAGTCTTACTCCAAATTTCTTTGTTGAAGGACAAGCTTTTTCATTTTACCTGTCCTCTCCTGATTGTCCTCCTTCTCCTCCTCTTTCTTCTTCCTGTCTTTCTTATCAATGATATGGACCTGTAGCTTGCCTTATCCATTATTTTGTTTTCACTCCTGCTTCATGTACTGTAGTTTCTGTGGTTTGAGTTCCAGTCTCAGCCGTAGTGTTCTTATATGCAGTTTGGGTTCCTGCCTCAACTACATTGTCTGAGAGGACTGAACAGTGTCTCAGCAGGCACAGGTCAGGCCCCAGCATAGGGCAAGAAGCTGCTGGCTTTCATTGTGGTGGCTAGGCACCCTTCCATCATTGATGGGTCATATTGCCAGGGTTGATCACCTGTTCAGCTGTAAAGTCACAGGTGACAAGAGGTAAAAAACCACTCTAGGAACCTGCCCAGATCCTTCCACACACCCTGCCACCAGGAACCTGATGCCTCAGGGCACATTTCAATATCTTCATCCTGAAAGTTTGTTTTCTCTTACACAGGAATGACACCAGATTCCACAAATTCCACAGTGCGACAAGAGTATTTGTTAATACTATTAACAGTATTAAGCAGCTTAAATAAGGATGAGCAATGAGCATGGGAGCCTGCATTATAAACCCATTCACATCAATCTTGGGCAGGGAGAGGGAAATGTATTTCCTGAACATCCACAGAAGATAGCTCCCCCTGCATAACAAGGCTTCCATGTCAGGGCAAAGCACTGAGCCATTGTTTGTATTAACATGTTCCCAGCAAACTCAGCAAAACAGAGATAAGGAGCACAGCTGACAAGCTTCGTGTCCCTCAAAGGAGGTTGCTACATGATAACAGCTATTACTATAGCATGCAATATAGACGGATGGATGAATGGATGGATGGATAGATAGATAGATAGATAGATAGATAGATAGATAGATAGATAGATAGATAGATAGATAGATAGATAGATAGATAGATAGATAGATAATACAGAGAAAGAGAGAGAGAGAGAGAGAGAGAGAGAGAGAGGAGAGAGAGAAAGAGAGAGAGAAACTGTCTTTCTCTCTCCCTGGGCACTAAAAGAGACCGTGGTGTGTTGACCTTGGAGAGATGTCATGTGTCCACCAAGCCACTCTATCACTCCCCTTCCCAGCTGGATGGGGGAGAGAAAATAAGATGGAAAACAACTCCATAAAGCAGTTTACTAATGCAAACAATGAAACTGTGCATGCATAAGTGAAGAGGAAAAAAAAGGTTTATTCTCTACTTCCCATCAGCAAGGGATGTTCACCCACTTCCCAGGAAGCAGGGCTTCAACACACATAGTGGTTTCTCTGGAACACAAACACTGTAAATGACAAATGTCCTCCCTCCCTCCTCCTTTTCTTAGCTTTTATATCTGGGCATGTCATATGGTATGGCCTATCACTTTTGCTAATTTAATTGGCATAGTTGTGTCCCCTCTCAGGATCTTGGGAAATGTTGGAGACACAGAGTTGATGCTATGCCAGAGCTGTTCAAGAGCAGCCAAAACACTGATGTGTTATCAACACCTTTCTAGGTACCAATGCAGAGCACAGAACTGTGAATGTTATTGTTGAATGTGTTTGCAAGTTCTTTTTGTAACTTAACCAATCATGCTTTGTTAGCTATTTAAAATCTAGATGATCTCTTTAGATATAGTTAAAGAATGGCTTCATCAATTTCATCATTTTGCAAAGGAGTCCAAGCAACCTCTGAGTATATATGCCCTCTAAACAAATGGGGAAAAGCAAGTCATGTTCTTTGAAGACACAGCCCATACAAATTACTGGGTAGTACTGGTAGTACGACAATTACTGGTTGTAATTTCTCTAGAAATTCATTCATTTGTTGTGAAATGTTTTCCTGGAATGGTTTGGCCATTAAGTCTGTTATAGAAAAAAAAATACTCAACAGTCTGACAAAATATAAGGAATGGGATAAAATCTGCACTGTATAACAGAAGGCAAAACTCCAGAGAGTAAGACAAGCTAGAACAGCTCACAAGAAAAGAAACAGTATTTGTTCCAGCAACTAAATCCATGTTATCAGACAAAAATTTTACATCTGTTATGTTAGGAACATCAGGAATGGGGAGATAATGATTAAGGATGAAAACTGGATTCAGCTGTTGAGGAAAAAATATTTTGCTGGAGGACATTGAAAATGAAGAGGGTTATATTATTTTCCTCTTTTCTTCTGTTGCTGGTGTCAAATTTTTAGACAAGTTAGAAGCCTTAATAGGTTTGTTTTGTAGGCAAGTATTTGCTAGAGATGTTGGAGTGGAAGGGCACAGAGCATACACTCAGTAATGAATAGGAAATTAAGCACAGGAGAAAAAGAGCCGCAGGCATTCAACACCTGCAAGGGAGACTGGCTTTGCAGCTGTTTTGGAACATTCCCCCAGTGCACCTAATTTTCAAACTCTGTTAAATCTGGAGTTTATGTGTCTCAGGTGATCTGTTTTGGCTATTCCCATTGTATCCACAGTGCTTCAGGAAATGCTCAGCATACACGTTAAGGTGAAATCCTATGTACTTTTTGGCCATTAAAAATCCCAAAGCACTTGCAAAAACAGTTCTGATCTCATTTTCTTCTCAGACTCCCCTAGTTTAATACAGTTTGAAGATGACTGGGAGGGAAAAAAGCTGCCGTCCAGCAGTGTGTTACAATGTCTGTAATTTGTAACTATGCAAGTTTTTGGTAAAGATCCTTGTACTTCTGGAACAAAGGGTTTTAGGACTTTCTAAAAATTGCTGGTTTATGTATCCATACAGCAAGAATGATGTAGACAAAGCTGTCTAAATAACAAGAAAGCAGAAATAGAGGGCAAGAATGAATTGCCTGCAATACCTCCTTGTGAGCTCTGTCTAATGGCGTGTGAGAAGTTCAGCAACTTTGCACTGACACGTCTGAAGTTGTCAGATTTCCACGGAGATGATCTGGCATAAAGTATCAGAGGATTTTTGTCCCTGATGTGAATTAGATTACTCTAATTAACAATGAGTTTCATATTCTGTGCCAAAATGCTGTCCTTCAGGTCTTCTGATTAACTCAGGATTTTTGCCTTATGAACCAAAAGAACCACTCAAAGCAGAAAAGCTGTGGGGACCCTGCATTTTCTTGACCAAGTCCACAGTCATGAAACTGTGATTTTAAAATGAAAACCATGTGTACTATCCATATGTTAGTCCGGTCTTCAGTATCTTGGGGATAAGACTGTATTCCCTGTATGTGCTTCCAAAGGAAAAGCCTTACTTTTTTTTTTTTTTTTTTTTTCCTAAACTAGTTCACAATAGTCCAAACCCTTTTATGGATAGGTTCTGTTTTCCCAGAAAAATACTTTGTCATGTTAACATCAAGAAAATAGATTTCTTCCTGAATCCTAGAACACCATATCTTAATGTACAAGCACCAACAAGATGAATTAAAGTATATAAGAGTTTGATTTTTCAGTCCCATAATTCTTCTGACTTTTTGTGCCTACATTTTTTGAATTTACTTATTTTTTAAAAAGTTTCACCCTGTTACATTAAAATGTATCTTACAGTTGCATAAATATATAGAAAATCTGGGACATCTAGTTCCAGCACCTCAAGCATCTTCATTTAATAACAGATTAGGTGACAGCTATTTTTCTGTGTATGATATCATTCTGTAGAGAAACAAGTCCCTTTTGTACAGATAAGAGATGTTGAGATTTTTGGTCTCTTTTCAGCTGCTCTGGTGGTTTTGCACACTTCTTGCTCTGTTTCCTCCTGTCGGTTACTGTTACAATTTTAGCTATATTCCATCCTTTGCATTTTATGAAATCTCTGTCACACACCCCACTTTTAAAATCTCTGTTCCAAGTTCTAATTTATCCAAACTACACAATTCAAATCCTTACAGAACTATTTCTCAGTTTCTGCTGCAGATGCCTTGGTATAATTTTCTGTTCTCCTACCAGCCCACTGTTTTCTTTATGCTCTGTCTAATAGTAGCCTCCTATTCCACAGAGTTTCTTTCCCCCACAGCTGGTTTTTGTATTTTTACAACTTAACCCTCTCCCATTAGCTTTGTTGGTTTCCTGCTCTACCCTCTTCTTTCCTTCTGCTGAGGATGAACACCTTTTTTGATCTCAGTGTCTTGATGTATTCATTTCACTTTGTTCTAGCTACTTTATCTTCATTTGAAAACTATAGAAACTGGGTTTCTTTCCAACATTTTCTCTGAATCCCAAGGTGTATATTTAGCAGCCACGTCTACTCTTTCCTCATAATCCTCCCCTTTCAATTCTCATTTGGCTCAGTAAGCACCAAGCTACCATATACTCAACAAAATCCCAATCTTCTTACTTTCCAACAATGCTACATATGATATAGGGCAATGAACTCCTACTTCCAGCTCCCACTTCTCCCCACTTTCTGACTCTTCCTCTGTTCTCTGTTTTCTAGCTCTAAACATCATCTTCATGACCTCAAGCAATCACATCCTCTACTCCACCATCCTTTTCCTGTAAGCTCTTCCCCTCTGGTCCCATGTATGGCTCCGCCAGTCTCTAGATTTGAATGACCTGTCTTCCTCTGCAGCGACTGTGTGGTTTTAAGGAACTAGACAGAAAAGTGACTTCTCTTCAAACAGAAGGCAGAAAAATCTTTCCCTTCTGTGTATAAATTGTCTGTCAAAAGGAGTTTTTTCTAGCAGCACAGTCTCTGCTTTACCTTTACCATGAAACAAGGCGTGAATAGCAAATTATTGTGGCAATCCCCTTCATGGTAGCTTAAATTACTACATTTTATTTTACACTTGCAATGAATTAGATGCACAAAGACAGTTATCACAGCTCAGCTGGTAAGTGGCTCAGTTGTATCAATTCAGGGTCTGTGGTACCTTGATTCAGTGATCGGCATGGAGCTACTATGAGAAACTAAAAAAATGTGTGAATTTGTCTTAACCTTAATCTTAAATCTATATACTTTAGGTTGAAGCAATCACACATGATGGGTGGGGAAGGTGAATGTAGTCACTCATTAGCCCTCTGTGATGCTGCAGCAGGTTCACTGGAAACAGATGGAGTTGTGCATTAAAAATCCTTCTTTGCAATTTTGGGACACATGCAAACTGACATTTTGATCTGTGTGGGTTTTCTTGAGACTGGCAGGAACATGGAGCAAAGGTAAGTACTTTCTGGCACAAGTCAGAAAGACTGTGCTAGTGAAAAATCAGACCTTCCCAAATGAAAGACTGGTGGGATTCATTTGACATGTATAAATTTTCCTAGATCAACTCCTGGATGCACTTGAAGCATGAAATATTATTTCTAAGTCCGGCAAGTCAAAAGCAAAAGAAAACAAAGTCTAAAACTGAGAGAGGCCAGTAACCTTTATTTACAGTCAGTAATTCATCAACTTACTGAAGCTTGTGAAAAACAGCAAGTGATCTTCCGTTGGCATATGTAGTCATATTATGCTATAAAATGTCAGTCAGGAAATTGAAGTGAAATAGATGTGTAGATCCAAGAAGTTTATGGACTACAGCTCTCAGTGAATGGGTTTTTGTGAAGGGAATGGATGCTGAAAATCAAGAAGTATGCATTCAGATCCAAGGCAAAGAACAACCTGATAAGAAAAGCTTTTAAATTAATTGAGAACAGCTAAGTAGCCAAAGTGAGGGGAAAGGAATACTATGACCATAATAGTTCATAAATAGTTTCTGGTTTATTTCACAGCACCTGGTGATGTGATTTTACAAAGCGAGTTCTCATCCCAGAGACACAAACTGTAATTTTACCTCAAATAATAGTCTTCCTGATTTTACATCAAGAATGGTTATTCCAAATTTCTTCAGGAATGGATTTCTCAAGGATTCTAGAAAGCAATTGTGAAATTAAAACAGAGCTTTAATAGCTACAGCCATTATCATATCACCACAACTGGTGAACCCCTCAGGGCTTGACAGGGAATTAAGAGGGCTCAGGATTTAAAACAATGTCTAAGAAAAACCTATGCACTACAGGGAAGTGTGTTAGTTTGCAATTTTCACTTTGGTCCATCAAGTTGACCCTGAAGCTATCTCATTAGTATAGAATAATAAATAAGCTTCCCAATATTTTTCATTTAAGGTCTTTCATCGCTTTCCACAAGAATAACTGCCATTGCAACCTAGTCAGATTCCAAGTCCTTTCCTTTTGAATTTGTCCTTTAGGTCGGTTTTTAAGTATTGACTATAATTTCCTGTCCTAAAATACTCAAGTTTATTATTATGTTTAAATAGTTATTGCATACAGAGTTTCTTACACATTTTACACTTTGTGTGTTCATGTTTTGTTTTCAGACTTTTTAATAAAGTTAAAACATGGGTTTTGAGAGTTTTGTACTTTTTGGGATCTCTGTGTTTGGAAGTTTCAGTCATATTCTCACTGTACATACAAACAGATCTCAGATATTTCTGCTTTTACTGTGTCCTTATTCAGGACTTCTCAGTGCAAGAAAGACATGGACATACTGGAGAAAGTCCAGCAAAGGTCCTTGAAAATGATGAAGGAATTGGAGTATTCTTTCTGTGAGGAAAGGTTGAGAGTTGGAATGTTCAGACCAGGGAAGAGAAGGCTTAAGAAGATCTTCACAGTTATAAATGCACACAGAAGTACCAGAAGGGAAGGTTCAAAGAGGATAGAGACAGTTTCATCTCAGCAGTGTCCAGAGGCAGAAGAGGCAGTGGGCACAAACTGAAACACAGACTTCTCTGAATAGCAGGAACAGGAAATACTTCTTTCTGTGAGGTTGACCAAGCACTGGCACAGATTGCCCAGGAAGGTGGTGGAGTGTCCCTCTGTGGAGGTATTAAAAAAACATTTGGACTTGGTCTTGGCTGGGTGACTTTAGGTGTCCCTGCTGGAACAAAAAGTTTGGACCAGATGACATCTAGAGGTACCTGACAATGTCCACCCTTCTCTGATTCTGTGACATCCATCTTTGATAAGCTGGAACAGAATCTGTGGAAAATAAAGGCAGGGAATCATCTATGATGGCTAAAAAGACTGCTGTCAGCATTCATTGAAATAGCAAGTGTACAGATCTATAACAAGAGATTATTTTAGAAAATAAATCTGAAAACAGTGCGAAGGCAACACAGAAATTCAGCTCAGATAGGAGAGAGGAACAAATTTTAGAAATCCGTGATGGTACCTGATGTTGCCCAGGTCAGACCATCAGCATGCAAATGGGAGCAAGGAGATGCTTATCCAGCAATTTTTGCCCGGTCTCCTCACAAAATTCATAAAACCTTTGAAAAGGTGACTTCATACTTCTACTGATCTCTGCAGATTCTGCCTCCCTTGATACATCAGAGGCTTTGGGAGGAGAAATGAAAGAGGAAAATGCAGCAGCTCTGCAGCATCAGAGCTGTTCTGAATAATCTCTTATTTAATAAGTACTTTGCCAAATCAGCCTCAAACCAGCACAAAGAAGCCTCCAATTCTTGACTTCACTGTTTCCCCTTGCAGATCCAACTAACAATCCAAGTGAGTTCCAACTGATGATCTAAGCAAGCAATAAATCTTTTACTGTGAGCTGCAGTTTTCCCTAGAGTCAGCATAGTTATTTTATTTGCTTTTCCTTTGACTGTCTCAGCATCAGCATTTTACTTCAGCCTTTTAAATGGATTAAAATATAAGATATTTGTTCAGATTGTGGTTCCAAAAGATATAGAACAGAGCTAATATTTACATATTTACTTGATGTAAAAGAAAATAATCAAAGATTATTTCTGTTGGATATATGCCAGTAGGTTGTCGGAGCTCAGGACGTCCCTTTGGGAGTCCGGAGCTGCCGAGATCTCTGCCAGGGGGCTCAGAGACCCTGGCACACAGCCCAGAACACCACTGGGTTCAATTATGAACCATGGAGCAAATTGCCACCTGTACATGAGGAGATAAAAGCCACAGCAGTTTAAATAGTGTGATAATAATGTTATCACAGGGTGTAAATGTAGGCTTTAGGATTTTCTGTATAGGGTTTTTTTGGAACAAGATGGAGGGATTTGGGCATGTCTAGCCTTTCTTCTTCTTCTTCTCTACCTCCATCTTCACTGGTGATGTTGGCACTTTTGGATTGGTTTAGAGTAGAAGCTCACTGTCTAACATAGGTGATGGGTATTGGGGAATAATTGTAAATATGTCATACATAGTTTTTAGTATATAAAGATAACACTGCCCTGGGGACAGGCAGGGTGCCTCTGGCTGCCCTGCTGAGCAGACCTCGGCTGGGCAGGAAGAAAATTGTATAGATAAGATATAATAAACAACCTTGAGAACGAAAACTGAAGAGCTTCGTCTCATCCTTTGAACACATGGGCTAAAGCAGAGATTTTTAACAAGAAGTCGGGGTCCCAAACCCCGGGAACCCCACAGTAGGTCAGCTCTTCTTTATAATATTTATGATTTTTAATGCCTTGGCATTTTATCAGAAGACAAAGAATTCCAGGCCAAACATGGGAACAGCATCCCAGGAAGCACTTCTCTTTTTATCCTTTGGTGTTTATGTCAGAGACACCAAAGTGCAAAATGAAATTCAGGTTTCTACTGAGGCTGACTATCTGATGGAGTCACAGCATCTGCTCTCCCCTTCTCAGCTTTCTTAAAGGTTGAGGTATCCATTCAGGTTTACTTGCTCCATCTTTCTATACTATCTATGCCCATTAGTGGAGATACTCATACACATCCAGACACCCATCCCAGCATGCTCTTTCCCCACCTAAAACCAGCAAAGCAAGCACCCTTCTCTTCTTCAGCAAGTGTGCAATGTGCCCTCTGGTGCCTGGGTACCTTGGTGAATGCAGATGGTGGGTTCTTCCAGCCATGGGCTGGATGAAAGGGGAAAGAACAGACAGACCATGGGCAGCAGGGCAAAGCAAATGTACACCTTTCAAAATCAGGGTGAAATGATGTTCAGGGGCTATAATATGTAGTGTTGGGACAGAAAGTGCTTTACTGCTTTCCAACCATAGCAGAATTGACTGCTAAACCAGGATAGAGGGTGTTAAATCAAACATGCCTCCTACTCCTGCTCACAGTCCAAAAACTGAAACTTAATTAAACTGCAGGACAAAGCTTTCCCTCTGCATGACTGTCTTGCAGTTCTGCCTGCTCAATGAAGCAGGAAAAATTATGTCGAGACTGAATAAAAACAATGCATTTTCCAAATGACAACAGCTTTTGATAAGATACTCAGCTGGTAATGAGAAATGCAGAGCAGACAGTGGAGCTGACTGAAGGGTCAGATAAGCAAATGAACAAAACCTTTAAAGGGAGAGGGAAGAGAAATCACAGGAAGTTGTAGACAGGCAGAATTAACAGTTTGAAAGGGCTGATAGCTGAATTGCAGCACATTTTAATTCCTATATTACCTAGTATGTTTTACTAAAATCCCTCTGTAAGATTTATAAGGCTTATGAAAAGTTTAACAGCTTCCCTTGCTTGACTCTGATCCATCATTAGTTTGGCTGTCTGCAGACACTGCTTTCCTGTCAATTAATTTGGCATAATGGTTGATCTCCTCCAAAGGAGCAAAGTGCAATTTATTTGCACTGTTGCTACTCATTCCAGACCAAGTAAGATACTGATTGCTAATAACGCTAAACCTTCAACCTCCTGATTAAAATCGCAGAAGTGGGGAACTACCTATGAAGGACAGTGGACCCAGTCAAGTAGTATGCCAAAGACTCAAACTGTTTTTTTCTTGTGGGAGTTCAAGTGTTACATGAAAGACATGAAAATGATGGGCATGGACAATGACAAGAAGCATTCATGCTTCTTCTCCCAAAGTGTAGCAGTTCTTTTGTCCTTCTCTTAAGCATCACTACCTGATGAGCAGTATAGACAACACTCATTGTGGGAAGACCGAAGTACAGATAATAGGACAGCAGTCTGAAAAATTACACTGCTGAACTCCTTTGCAAGAGGGTACAGAGACAGCAACTTCTTTGGGCATCTGTCAAAATAATCCCAGAATTCTCTGCTTTTAAAGCCAAAATATTTTAACTAATGCAAAACTCTCCTTCCCGAATGACTAGATACATTACCTCACTGGGATCTTCAAAAGCACTCAGCCTGGACTACCACAAAAGCTTTACCTCAGTGTTTTGTGCATTTGAAAATCTCAGCAAAATCATGTAGAAATATGTCTTTTTGTGTGAAATGCTGAAAGAAAAATCATAGTAAAACTGACAAAAATATTTTTTGTCACTAAACTTGGGGGTGATTTTTTTTTAGGTGTGTCAAGTGTGATAGGTATAAAGACAATTCTGCCACTTCTATAGCATCACCCACACAGGCATCTCTAATTTTTGATACCTTGGAACAAAGCTATGCCTCTAAAACCTTTCAACGTATGCTACCCTTATTGGTTGGGTGCTATTAATATGATAGTAAAGGCACTTAGAGGAAGTCAGACCAACTACATTGGCTGCTTATTTTTGGATGCATTTTATTATGCAAACTTAACCTCACACTTGAGGTGGTTTTTGATATCAGTTCTGCAAGCACAACTGACCAATGACCCATTTGTGACACTGGTTAGGTCACAAATCAGCTGAAACCAAACAACATTTTTACAAACTCTCCCTTTTGATTTGAAAAGGAAACTGCAGGATAATCTGATCCAAAACAGGAAGGGAGCTCAGGGCAGGAGATAGGTACTTAACCTGGAACAGCAGCAGAAGCCCTTCTGTGACCATGTCTGCCTGGGCACTTTGGAGAAATGTCGTGTTAAGATTTCATGACAATAGTTAGATGGTAATGAATGCCAGTGATGGTTCCTTTTCACACTTCAGGTAGAACTGGGATTTGTCCATTGAGGAGTTTTTGTTTGTTTCTTTGCTTGTTTGTTATTGGTTATCCTCCATTTCTTGTATACCCCCTAAAAAAAGAAAAACAAAACCAATGTATTTGAGACTATTATGTATTGGCATGGGTAGGGTTCTTCTGGGATCTACTTGGTACCCATGAGGTTACTGAAGAGATATAATCTGACAGCAGACCAATCCAAGTTCCCTTTGCTTTGACATCTTATGCCTCAGCAGTGTTCTGAAGATATTCAGCAAAGATACAGGAAATTTCTGCTGCCATTAAGGGAGATGGCTTAATAAATTATTTAAAACATATAGACAACAAATATCCTGCAACCTAGTGGATCTAGCATCTGCTACATAAAAACACATTCTTTTTTTTGTTAATGACAGGCAAATTTTACAGGAAAACTTCAAAAGTTATTTTGCTGTTATTAGTGTTAATTTTTCAAATAGCTCTTGGTATGAATATATCAGCTGATGATTTTATGTGAAAATAGGTACATTTGATTGCATTTACTTCCTTCAAGCAGAATATCACAATATTAAACCCAGGGTATTAAAACCGGGAGTTCTGCACAAGTCCTATTTTCATTATACTAGGAAGTTTTTTTCTTAGAATATTTTATATTAACAGAGTTTTTCCAATAATAAGTACTTTTCTTTTTTGAAATATCTAATGTTTCACATATATAATAGTGTTTATGCATACAGCACAAAAGCTGCTGGGTTGAACAGTGTAAAGGGCACTTAAAAATTATTGTGCTGGTATTAGCACAGGACAACATGAATGGTATGCAAAACCTGCCTGCTACTGTTGAGCAAGTAGTACATGACACTTTAGTTCATATTACCATGCTGCACAAAGGAGAAAAAAGATTCTTTAGCATTTCTGCTCCTGTAAAACTGTTTGAAACAACATTTACAAGTTAATGGAAAACCTCAAGAAACGGAGTCAAGGGTAATCTTTAAGTCAAAAGGAGGTATAGAAAAGAAACTAAATTAATGTAATACTGATTAAACTGCTGTAGCCCTGAGAAAGACTGGAAATTTAACAATCCTATTTAGTCACTAATACTCAGATGACTGTATCATTTAGCATAAGAAAATAACATGTTTTGTTAAATTTATTTATACCTGTTTGAACTTAATGGCTTCCTTAGGCCTGCATGGGTTACAGAGACAAGCAGAAATCTGTCATTGTTGAGAAACTTGCCAAAGCGGACAAATACCTAGCAGACTGTGCTGATGAATTCTTGCAGCTGATGTGCATCTATGTCCTTGTGATGCAGCAGCTCACACAGAACATCTGACTCCTCCAGCAACACTTGGTTCTATGGATGGCCGGGACTTGAGAGCAGGGACCCATGTATTTTTGCACCATTTTTTTGCAATAAAAAGAACTGTTCAGCAATTGGAAAAACTTTTGCTGGAGTATTTGATTCCATATTTTTACACTGGGGACCCATTTTAAAAAATTCTTCTATACACCTTTGCCAAAATCATGGAAATCACTCCTCTGTGTTAACTGGAATGGAAGATACTTCCAGCAATCAGCATAAGAGTTTAGCACTTACCTTTGAGAAGAGCAATAAAATTCTGACTTAGTTTCTCATATCTATGCATGTAAATATGATGATAAGATTTGTTTGCATTTTACACAATGGTAACTCAGTGAATGGATTCAGAGTTGCAGGAAGGAAATTTTAGTGTCAGGACGGGATTTTGGAGCACACATAGCTTGTGTCCTTCAACACATTGCATTCTCTAGCTTTTAAATTTCTTTCAGGATTGACTTGTAGCCTGAATTTCTTGTTTATCGTTGTAGGAGTGATTTTTCTGTTTTCCTGTGTTTTAATAATGACAATCTTAAAAAGACAAAAAACCCATTGTTATATTTTAAAATATTCGTAAGTGCATCTTAAGATGAGTATGATTGGTATGATGTTTCTTATTTAGCAAAGTTTGGGATTACATAGACTATAAGGATTATCATTCCACCTTTCTAGAAATTTCCTTTACTGCACAGTCTCTATTACATTACCCAGTTTGCCTTTTTAGTACCAAGCCACAGCACTTCTGTCATTCCTCTGGTGTGCAGCATAATGTACATCACTGAAAGAAATATTTTGCTACAACACATAAATTTTCTCTTCTGAGTTTTGGCTTTTCACTTCTCTGTGTTGAAAAAATCCTACCCTCCCCTTTATGCTGTTGAAGGTCTTCAGTTATCTGTAGGCCATTATCCTGCCTCCTTTTTTTCATCTCTCATCCAAGATAAGCATATGTTAGTTCTTTTATTCTTTCCTTATAACTAGGAAATTCCTAGACCCCAAACAGTTTTTTCTTACTTTTCTGTAAGATTCCTCTATTCATTTTTTTATATTTATTTATTGACATATATTTTGTCTATTGACAAAATCGAATTGTGTCATATTCTCAACTTCCATATGCAGAGGTGTCACTGTGGGCGATGAACAAACGACATGAGACTTCGTTATAAAAAACTGTATCTGACTCTACTTTATTAAAACAACTGTCCTCCATATATACCTTTTAGAACAGGCCACTCTCATTGGTTAGAAGAGTGCTAGAACTCTTCTAACCATTGGTCCAAAGTAATGGATGTCCCATCCCACAGAGAAGAATGCAAAACATCACTCTCGTTACAATAACACTTGGGATGTTTATGTCAAGTCCGTGGGAACAAGGTCTTCTGATACCTAAACATCACAAAGAAACTGAGTTCAGAAACTCAGAAACCTCAGGCCTAGAAAACCAGACTACACAGAGGTTTAATAATTTCAAGCCACAGCACATGATTATTCTACTAATGAAAAATTCTTAGGGCTTTCAGGTAGTCTCATCACACCTAGAGTCTCATTTGTATTCTTTTAGTTCCTCACCCTTTTTGCCATTCCTGCTTTAATGCTTCTTTCATCTATTTAATTATATATGTATTGGAATTACAAAAAATCTTAACCAATCATGATACCTAACAGAATTCTGGTAGCTTTCATTTATGTTCCTAATGGTTTTAGGTTACCTCTTACTATTTCTGATATGATGTGTGGTATTTATATATCCCAAGTTTTCATGGACCCTGAATTTCATTTAGTTGCAGTTTAATATCTAAATAAAATTTGAAGTGAATGCAGTTTAAACAATTTAAGGTCATATACTCAAGTAATGATTTTTCACATTGCAGAAAATTGTTATTTAATCTTTTACCTTGCTTTGCAATATTTTTCTTTAAAAAAGCCAGTGTTCTAAGTCACTAGGTACTAGACTAAGCAAAGTGCTTTACATCAACAAAATGTGAGTTGAGACAAATTAAAGTATTTTTATAAAGCTCCTCTATCACCTGGTTATTTCTTCCTCTCAAACTAAAAAACAAATCAATAGGAATTTTTGAGGAAAAGTTTATTGAGCACAAAGGCACCATCATCAGAAGCCATTAACCTTCAAATGCCTAGTTTTGGTTGTGCTGATCTTATATTGCCACTGCCTTTTTTATCTCACACATTATCTGTTGTCTGTACTTTAGCAATCTTTAAGGTCAATCCTTGAGTTTCACCTTTTTAGCATTTAGTCTTAATCCTCCCAGCGTAGCTTAAAAGCATTCTTTTCCTCTAAAACACACACACTTTTAGATGTCTTACCTTGCTCATTTCCTGGCTTAAATTACATGATCCTAACATCAAGAACAAACATTTCACATGCGAGACAGGAGAGATCTTCCCCTACAAATTTTTAAGACCAAAAAACACATCCGGAGACATAAGCCTCACAGCCTCAATCGCATCCTGCCACCTCCCATCCCTTCAGAGCATGTTGTCACATGTGTTCCTCCAGCATTACAGGACAGCTGTCCAGTTCTTTTATTCATGGCATAACAGCTGAAGCAACTACAGTTGTCTGCTCGATGGCTCAGAGTTCCTGTGATTCTCACAAGGATGACCTGCTGTCTGTCACTCATGTATTCAATAGCACTCCATCAAGCACTGCTGTCTTCTGTGCTGCAGCAAGAGTCAACTCAGTCTTCCTTGTTGTTCTCCTCTCTCTTCAAGGTAAGCCCTCTTCCATGGTAGTGTTCTGTGAGAGCTCGTGAGGGAGGTCTCACAGAACACGCAGCATCACTGTCCAGCCAGGGTGAATGTCCATAGTTCTTGGAGCTTCTTAGAAGTCAGTGTGGACTCTGGGTGAGTCTTACAGGCTTGAATATTACAATTTTATAAACTGAATATTTCCATTCTGTCTCTTCTATCCTACATGATGTCTAAATGCAGCTATTCTTCAGGAAGCTCAAAAAGTGTTAACAAAGATACATCCTGCCACACACTCCCTGCCTTCAACAATATAACCTGGAATACACTTCTCTGCTGGAAAGAATATTCAGGGAGACATATAAGTCAGAATTTCTTCCCTGTCAGTGAATATGAATGATATCAATGTCTGGTACTGAGAGCTGCCAGGCAGGCCTGTACAGGGGCTTCTGAAAAGTAATTCTGCTTTGTCCTAAATCAGCAAGTTCTCCTTAACTTTTCAAGGAAGGAAATGCCTCTGAGGATTAGTGCACTTATCCATGGTCTGTCTTGCAGGCACCCTGAGCAGTCAAATAAACCAACCTCAGTTACTTCAAACTGCTAGAGCATGACTGGAAGATCTAGACAGCTGTCCTAATACCAGTATTTCATCAGTGTTCCTCTATGTATCCAATGTCACAAGAAATGTCAGGCTTTATGTCCCAGATATCTGGGTTTATCTCTGGAAAGTTACTGATTTTTCTGGTTGGAGACATTTTTCCCATTTCTTCTCTTCTTCATAGCATTTCTTCCATGTTTAGGACAGAGCTCAGGCTATGCAGTAGGTCTTAGAAAGAGATTAGCTGTTGCTGTCCTATTTACAAAATATCTCACACTGAGCACCAGAGTGATTTCTGCCTATAATGGGAAACTACATTTTTTTAAGGCTTTTGCCAAAAACAACCTCCCCTTGGGGTGTCCCAAAAAAATTTCCATTTCAAGACCAGATAGATAAGGTCCCATTCACTATTTTCTTAAGCTTTTCAGACTTACTGATGTACCTGGGAACAATTGTCTGTCCAGAAGATCTGTCTGTAAGAGGATTTTCTGCTAGGCATATTTTCTTGGGTACTATACACGGGGAACCAATGAAAGGAGGAAGAATGCATGCTTGTTCGCATATTTTCCTGTAAATTTATCTGGTTTAGAAAATACATCTCCAGTAATTCTGCCTATTCCCCTTCCTTGTGTAGTCTAATTGAATATGTAGATTCTTAAAATGAGAGGAGCTGAAACAACATGCCTAATTTAAGCTTATGTGCACCACATGGAGAGAGAAGAAAGGGATGTCTCTAAAGATAATGTCAAAATTAAAATAAGTAAATAAAAATGCTAACAGTGCTAACAGTGGTGACATAATAGTTTTCCCACTGTTAACACAGTGAAGGTGAAGGCAATGAATTTAGATGATTTAGGCAATGAATTTAGAAGAACTGCTACAGCTCTGCTTTTATCAGCTTGTTCAATTCCCATTTCCACAGAAGCCACCAGGAATTCTGGCTGCACCAGCAGGAGAAGTGCTAGTCTTGCAGTGCATACTGTGGACTTTGACCCTGTTGATGGTTGTGTTTAGGAACAGGCATACTGGGCCTATACATGAAGTTAATCAGCTGTGTGAATGCTTCCAGACAGACAATCAGATTCTGATCCTACAGATATTCATGCTTGAACTTTACTTCAGACACAACGGGGTTCATACTTAATATGTTTTCTGTACTTTCAAAGCCTCCCGGTGAAAGAGGCCATTCCCTACACAGTGCTTTGAATTAAGGCCTGTACTTCCCTGTCTCAGACTGCAATGTGCAGAGTACTCAGGCAAAGTTAATCTTCCTAAGGGGAAATAAAACAAAGTTACTTTCCCATGCTTTGAACTCATTTTTTTTATGTTGCTGCGTATTTAATTTTGGAAGAAATTATAATTTATTAAACACGCAAAGCCTGACAGAGTAATTTTGCTGCTCCTGAGAGAGTATCTTAGGGTAATGATATTTCTAATAAATGGTTTATATATTTTTCATAATTTTAATGTCAAGCAAATTTTGAACAAAGAGATTGAATACAAATATGGGTAGATAATAATACCATATTCAAGAAAATGTGCTTGCTCAACTATGTAAAAGGATACATGCTGCCTTTAGCAAACCATTTCTGAGGCTTTTCAATTAAATCTGTAAACTAGTAATGATGTCTGTCATTTGATGAAATAACCTATTTCATCTGCAGATAGAATATTTTTTGTGATCTTGATTGAACAAAATGTCTCCAAACGAGCACATCACCTTATTTTTGGCTTTTTTACTCTTCAAGTCTTCCAGAGCTATTTGCATTATAATTACAAAGTAGAAATATTTTCTTTGTGAATATGACATATACTCCTGTCTACTGTTGGTTCCTTCTACAGAAATAAATAGTGTTTATCATTCCATTCCCTCCGTATTAAATAACTCTAATTAAATTAGAGATGGAAAATACAGCTTTTGCTCTTATTCTCACTGGTTTACATGAAATGAGGTTTCATAGGAGTGGTTCTCTAGACTTTATAATCATTGGAATGTACTTTTTGCTGAGTACCATTTTGTTCTTATTGCCTACTGCTCACGAATGGCTTTCTCAATTTCAACCTGCCTAGTTTTTGAGAAACACTATCAAGGTATGAAGAGAATAACAATGAAAAGGAAATTAGTAGCTAGAAGCAATTGCATCAGAAAATATATTATTCTGAATACAAACAGTAGTATCAAGTGTGAAAATAGACTTTCAAGTTAATTAGCATTTAAGGGAAATGGGTTTGGGGTAGCTATCACATTGCTTTTAAGCAGCTATATTTACAGCTATATTTACTGTTTTCTATCCCTTGCTAAAGAAAAATAATAAATAAGAAGACATTTCCAGTTTTAACTCTGTTCTATGTTCATAATTCTTGACAAATAAAGGCTCAGGAAAACAAAACAAAACAAAATAAAACAAAACAACACAAAACATTGGTATTTTCCTTTTCCCACAGGTCCAGTGAAAGGTACCTATTCTTCACAAAGACAAAATGCTGTTTATTGATCAAATATATGTGTGGGAATTTGCATATTCCTCTCTATCGCCATTGCTCTTACCCTGCCAAATTCCTTTAGCACACCTCTTTGTGAGGCTATGCCCAGCCCACTGCAGCTACAAAAGGGTGTAAAGAGACAAGATCTGGCACACTCTTCATCCTCATCCATACCTCAAGCCCTATTTCACATACCTTTTCTCTTTTTCCCTCAAAGCTTATATAATGATTTAAGCCTATATAATGATATAAGAAATCAGGGTCATAGATAATGTGCATCAACTTCTTGAGACTTCAAGGTTTTCAAATAATCTGAACGCTAGGAGTACTAAGTCTTTTATTATATCTTATTTCCCCTTGAGCATTCCAACCAGGCAAAAAAAGAAATAAACAAATCATTCTTTATTGTCTTCTTCCTGCAAGGATGGTAATAGCTGTGAAGACAAAAATAACAAAACTTGAGGCAGCTACACTGCTGCTATGATAAATGATTAATCTTTGCACATTTGCATCTACTTTCTTTAATATTTTTCACATGCAGATACTTCATGGATTGGAAGAACGATGTGGACAGCTATTTTACAATAGATGCCACTGAAGGAACTATTGCTACTAATGAATTACTGGACAGAGAAAGCACAGCACAATACAATTTCTCTATAATTGCAAGTAAAGTTAGTAAGTATGACACAAACTGAATTAATATGCTAATATGGTATTTTTCTCAGAATGTAATGCTCAGGTATAAATATAATGTGAAGAGTGCTTGAATTGCCAGGAGTTTATTGAAGAAGGTTCAACGGATATAATTTTCCCAGACTCACAAGGATAATTGTGATGCTCAATCAGCCCTGCTTAGTAAGGTTTTGCTAGCAGAGCTCATGTAACCACAACTCCCTTAGAAGCTGAAAAACGTTTTGTCACATGGAGAGCATGAGGAGCTGTATGGGTGCCTTCCAGTTCTGATTTCTGATTTTGTAAGTCACTTCATGTGAAATTAGGTTAGTCAAACAACAGGTCTCTCAATGTACTTTTTGAAGGCAGAAAAATATAAAGTGTCATTTGATACTCAGATAAAAAGCACAGTAAAATTAAGTCAAGATTGAATGCCCTAAATGAACTAATCTGTGTGCTGGATGTTTGCTCTTGTTTCTTCTTTCTGCCCAAAATTTTATGTCCAACCCCTTCTTTTCTTTTCCCATGTGATTTATGGTGGGATAATTTAATTTCTTGTCTTTGTGTCTTCTGCATAGCCTTGTTTTTATAAGAAGTCCCGTCTTCCACTATAGCGTGTACCTGCAACTTTCTTCGTTACCATTCATCTGTGTGGAATTTTTCATTCACAGCCTTGTCAAACTGTAACTCTCATAGGTGTATCTCACGCTTTGAATACAAGTCTTTTGGTCACTTAGCAGTTGTTCAAAGGCCACAGCATTCTTTCTGTAGACATCAACAGGCTGTATAAGAGGGTTCTGCTGTACTTCTTATTCATTCTATGTTGTTTATTCATCAGAAAAAGCAAGTTTCTCTAGCAAAGAACATGTTTTCCTCAATGTATTGCTTGGCTGAGCCTTCAAAATTTAATGTATGCTGCTAACAGGAAGAGGGAGATTTGGGAAGCAGAGATGGTATATATTATTTCAGATTAAAAAAACCCAACAAATTCTCAGTTGTAGTTATCTCAGAAGGAATCATGGGCTCACTGCTTGGAACCTGAAAATATAAAGAGAACGTCAGTCAAATGAACATTTGAATTTTATCAATAGATTGGAAAAGACATGCACTAACAGAGAAGCCAAAATTCTCAGAAGTGGTTGAGTCCATGGAGATACATGCACAGGTGTACGTTCACAGAAAATCCAGCAGAAATGTAATTTGTTTCCAGAGGAGCTGAGAAGCAGGCAGATGCAGAAAGAGGATCTCATCATGGTCTATGTTTCAGTAAAGCTTAACTATTTAGACTTAGTAGTGGGCAAAGGACATTTGAGATTTGTAATTTTTTTTCCTTCAGTAAGGAAACAGTTCTAGTAAGCTTGATTTAAATCTGTTTATTATTCCCAAGAATAATTGAAGATGTCTAAAACCCTGAAATGTATTTGTCCATGGACATATATACAGCAGTAAGACATTTAAGCAGTGCTATAACAAGTAGCTAAATATTTTGAAATCCCCAACTTTATGAATTGCTATGCTAAGAATCTGTACCTAAAATATCTGTGCTTCATTGCAGCATATCCCAAAATATTTATACATTGACCATTATCTATAAGGGTAGCAACAATTGCCATATCTACTATACTACTAAGTGGCAAAATTTGGCAGGCTTTGAGGTATAGTAACTGTCAAAACGTTATGTGCAATTGTCTGACTAAGAACATAGAAATAAAGGTGGAAGACTGAGGGATGACACATTGCACAAAAGCAAAACATAATGACTAGAGAGAAAAGAAAATTGCAAAAGATTGAGGGGAAATTGCTACATTTGAAGAATTATTGATATAAAAAGTTGCTGTCCAGTGCTGAAATAAAAACTGAAAAAACAGAAATATCACGGAAAAAACACACTGAGAAGTGACTTGACATATACATGACTATGTAAAAAGGTGGTCCAGTATTGAAATTAGCTGCATAAACTTCCTTCTGAAAAGGACAGTATTGTTATTGAAGAATTTTTACTTCCTGGTAACTTTTTCTCTCTATAAGGATATATATATTATATATATATATATATAAGACTAAATAAGTAAAGTCATAACTATTAGCAGTCAGATTATGTTATTTAAAAACTTCACTTCTAAAATTTTTTTTCTCAGTGTGAGAGAATAGCAACAACACCACCTCCCACAATCTTTAGGCACATCCTAATGGTCATTCTGTAAACTACTTTTTCTTGCAATGTCCTGGAATGGAGATGTTTTTAAGCAGGAGATGGATCAGTGTTCTGCAGACATGCTGATGATGAGACAGACATGAAGGCAGCTGAATGCAGAACATCCCTAACCCATTCATAGATATAAAGTTCAGGTTTTATGTAGAACAAAGTCCTTGAGAAGGTGGAGGATATTTCAGACTCACATTGTTTTCTCCCACTTCACTTCCCAATTCTTCTGAACTTTTTTTCATGATATGACTATATTTCATTGAAACTTGTTTTGTTTTTTAATTCTTAGGCTAATTCATACACCCCAGTAGACTGTGTGGTTGGTGTTTCTGTACATTTTTGGTGCCACAGAACCTATCGAAACTACTAAATTAAAGAATGGCTCTCATTCATTTCAAGCACAAAGGCCAGCTGGCATGAAGTAGCTTACTTCTATGCCTTCTTACCTTCCAAACTGAGTCCCCACATGTAAATCAATGCTTTAAGAGTAGTTCCTGCCCTTACTAATTCCCAGCACATGCATGTGTATTTTCCAAAAGACCACTGGCTACCCCAAGCCAAAAATGTACCCAGAGCTGCTATAAGGGCATAGTGGCATAAAAAAATCACAGTCCAGTGTTCAGATTTTCTCCGTATGCTGCCTATTTACCCAGTATGGAAGTAGGTCTTTTCCATTTCACAAAAGAGGAAATAGATAAAATGCATAAGAGTGTACTTCTGCTTTCCTGTCCTCAATGCATAATTTAAGGGTAAAAATTAAGTAATAATCCTTCCTGTCCAAACCATCTTCCCAACTCACCTATGTCTAGGCCCAAATTTTGAGAATGTTAAAAGAACCTCACCTTAAATCTCAAGATGGAGTTGATCTTCTCCTGCATACCATATCTGGGATTATGGAATGAGAAGTTCTCCTCAATAGTCAGTATCTATTTTCTCATATACCTTGGATTTTCGCAAGTTCATTATTCAAAGAATATTGCATAGTGGTATTTTAAATGCAATTCTTCATGCTTGTTCATTACAGGTCTTTGGTATTATATATGAATTCAAAGCTGTACACAATCTTCATTTATATACACAAGTAGTTAAAGTGATGTCAGTGCAAACCAGAAATAAAAAGCATATAAACAAAATGAAAACCTGAAATAGTATCATCTTAGGCTCTGGTAATTCTGTTTACCTTCATATCTGACTTTTCCACACCATTTATGCAAGGTAAAATTCTAGTTTGCTGAAATACTTACGAAGAGAAGATTTTGGCCTCTAAAATATCTTTCAAAGAACCAAAGAGAATAAATGAGATACCATCAGTGAGAAATAAATGTAAAATATATACTCATATTAATGTATATTTCCAGAGCATGTTATGCTGTTGTGATTTTGAGGGAGAAAAAACTCAAATACTTTTGTTAATTTTAAAAATATACGTCACATACTACTTAAACTGTTGCAAAAAGCAGAAAAAAAAGTAATTTATACAACCTACTTCACAAAAATGTGCCCTAAAAGGCTTCTTAAAAAACTGACATGTCTAAGAAATTATCAAAATAATCTGATATTTTCATGTACATCATGCATAAATTTTGAATACATTCCCTGTTTTATTGGAAAGGCATAGTGAATGTATTCCTAAAAGGAAATGAACATTGTTCCTGTATTTTGGTGGTGATGCATTAATCTCTAATCTGTTTGAAGAATGTCTCCTGAACTCCTGTTTCTCAGTATTGTGCCTTAAAATGAACACACACATACAAAAACATCTAATGCAAAACCTGAGTTACTTCATGTGAGTTGATGTGTTCTTTTCAGTGAGTACTTCTGGGAGGAAAGTTTTAGGTCAGATTGTTTCTCCTGGTAGCTGTGTGAATTTGGCCTTTTCAGGGATTTCCTATAGAGGTCCTGCCCTCTATTGAATAAAATAACTTCTTAGTATTTTTTTTTTATTTCCTATTACAAAGATCAACCAATTCAACTGTGAACAAGTGATATAGATTTCTTCCAGCTCTTCAGGCACCTAAAGAATGAGTGCCTAATTCCTAGTTGCTAGTCCAAACTCTCTTTGATTGTACAATGCCTTTCTCCACAGAGACATTCTGCAAGTAGGGATGATGCTAATTACATAATATAATTATTAAATATTTCTCTATTAAATTCATAGGTAGGGACTACAAATGTGTGACCAGGGTAATGAATTTTTGTTGTCTTCCATATTCTAAGCTGTGTTTATAGCAAGGTCAGTTTATCTACTACTTGTAATTAGGTAAAATAAAGTTCATCTAGCAGCTAGTCTATGTAACTAGGAAATCATTGGTGAATACCTTTGTTATCTACAGAGGTCTCCTGAAACTATTACTGCATTTAGTAGTTCCTAAAAATAAGGAAGAAATAATGCAAATTTTTTACATTGACAACATGAAGAGGCTTTCCCCCTTGCTGTGTTAGTTATAAACCAAAGAAATGCCAAGGATTATAGAAACTGCAAAGCAAGTGCCCAATGCAACTAATTTGAAGGGTCAGTTGAGGGCCATGAGGATGATCAGAGGGTTGGAGCACATCTCCTTTGAAGATAGGCTGAGAAAATTGAGCTTTTACAGCCTGCAGAAGAGAATGCTCTGGGATGACCTAATTGTGGCCTTCCAGTACCGTAAGGGAACCTACAAAAAAACTGGACTTTTGACAGCAGCATGTAGTGACAGGACAAGAGGCAATGGTTTCAAACTGAAAAACAGCAGATTTGGATTGAAGATGAGATAGAAATTCTTTACAGTGAGGGTCATGAGGCACTGACATAGGATGCCCAGAGGAGTTTTGGGTGCCCATCAGTGGAAGTGTCCAAGACCAAGTTGGAAGAGACTTTGAGCAATGTGGTCTAATGGAAGGTGTCTCTGCATATGGCAGGGGGCTTGAGAAAAGATGATCTTTAAAGTTCCTTCCCACTGAAGCCATTCTATGCTTCTGTAACTCTATGATTGATCCCTGAAAATTCAAGACAACTCCTCTTGTACTTAAAATATGGTTCCATGTGGTAATTCCTACACCACTCTGGTTTATTGCACAGATTTTTTTATGTAGTTAACTGTTTCATCTTAAGTAAAAAAGCATAAAATAATTATACTTTTGACTCACCAGTTATACTATTTTTCATGTATTTGCTATTGTGCAGGAGGTCTCAGCATAAAGTAAAATACACCATTATCTGCTTTGTATTGAACTAGTGTCTGTTTTGTCAAACATTCCATTTAAACTTTTTTATAAAATGTGTCTACTGACTGATGAAAATTATCTGTAGAGGAAGGACAGTGGAAAGAAACATGGTGTATACTGTCGTTTAACATTTCTTTTGCACAAAAGTATTTGCTGCCTGCAAACACAATTGCAGTTAAATACCTTCCACAAGAAGGCAGAATAGTTGAATACCAGCTCTGCATGTTTTACTGCTAAATTTAACGCTGACTCTATCTGGCTCTCAGCAAGATTTTGCTTTCTTGTATCTCTCCCTTTCTCTGTCTTCTAAATTGGAATGCTTTCCTTGCCTCCTTAATGTCTTGAAGATGCAAACAATGGCTAGGCAATAAATATTGATTTTCTGCATTTTGTTGTGGAAAACAGAATTTAGTTTTAATTATTGGAAGTGTTTTCCACAGACTTAATGAAAAGTGATCTAAGAAAATTTTGCATTCTTAATTACAGGTACAACTTCACTTTTTTTCCATTTGTGGTCTGATAAACATAATCATGCTGATTGATTCCTTAACCCATGAAGAATAATGGATGAGAGTCCGGTATAAATTGATAAGAAGTTTTGTTCTGTTTTCTTCTTAGTTCAAATCAGAAATAAATGGAAGTCAAGGAATTTGGGGAGTCACAGTATTGAGATCACAAGTTTATGACACTTATGAGACTGGTGAAGACAACAAACATAATGCTTTTCTTCTAAAATTATTTGTAGGTAACCCACTATTAACCAGCAAAGTCAATGTTATAATAAATGTTTTGGATGTCAACGAGTTTCCTCCTGAAATTTCAGTTCCGTATGAGACATCTGTATGTGAAAATGCCAAGCCAGGACAGGTATTTCAAATTCATAATGCTTGCTCTTTCACTTTTTCTTTCCTTATTATTTATAGCAGTAGAAATTTCTGGGTTTAAAAATTACATCATGGTCAGAATTCTTTTACAAAAAAAAGTCTGTGTTGGAAATACATATTGGAATTCTGTTTGTTGACTTTTATGGTCTATTTACAGTCTATTTTTTTTCCCAGTTATTTGGGCCTGAGCCACAAGCCTTTACTGTGCATTTAATAGCTATGAGAGGAGAAAGCATCCTTTTCTTAAAGGGTTGTAACTTTTACAGAAGTTGTAGCAGACCAAGTGAAGCATGATCATTCAACCAAAAGCCATCACTAGCATTTTAATATAAACGATAAATATTAAATACCATGAATATATAGTAAATCTTTCTGATTTTCATCAGGTATGTCAAACAAGACCTTCTCTGAGTTCTCCGTTGGTTATAGAATTCAGACTTCTTGCCTCCACTGTCCAGTGTGTTGAGGGAATGACAGGAATCTAGCAAGATCTCACTTTCAGCAGTCTCATTTGATGTTCAGTTTGCACTTCTACAAAACTACTTCTTTTAGAAGAGTGAACTGACTTCAGAATTAATCTGGTTTCAGGTGATACAGACCATCACTGCAGCAGATAAAGATTTGTCACCTGCTGGGCAAAGGTTTTCCTTCAAACTGTCATCTGAGGCTTCCAACAAACCAAACTTCACAGTCCATGACTACAGAAGTAAGTTGATTACCCATATCTCTCTTTCAGAGCAGCAGACTGTAGTTACAATGACAGATTTGTTTACTTTCAGTTGCAGTTGTGTCTACAGACCTAAAGTTTTTCTTTGACATTTCTAATTGCTAAATTCTGTGGGACTTATTTTAATATCAATTCAGGTCTTGCACCTTTTCTTATTTTTAGGGGCAGGAATTGTCAGAACACCAAAGACTGAGATTTCCCTACAGGCCTTCAAAAACACTGCTACCTGTTTTATTTTCTTCCTTTTATCATTCAGTATCTCAGGAAGAATCCATATTCCAATGCAGGTATACCTTTAAACAAGGCACTATTTCTGTCTTGTTTAAATACTATGACTTTGCTAATCATTTTCAAAGTACACAGATATTGTGCTTTCTTGAGGATACATAATCCTGCAGAAGAGTGAGTTCTAAATACGGACAGTGCTGCTGAAGTACAACAACCTTAATAACTTGGAGATTTAAACAACTGACATCCCCGATTTTTCTTCCAATTTTTGTCATAACTGAATACTGTTTCTTTCCTTATTAGCTTGAACTCTTTTGTTAGATGGCAAAGAACAAACCAAAAAAATTGATTGTTTTTTTTTACTGTAAGCATCTTCAAGGATGTAGTGTTGTTAACAGACACAGCTAAAAAAAATAAACTGTAGTAAATTTTCACCATTAACTACTTTAATCAAATGGGAGAAAAAGTATTTGAGCTATTAGATAATCTTTAAATAATTGAGATGAGCTTTTAGTATAAAAGGATTTATGTTACACTTCTAAGAAAGAACACCTAAAGCCATTCAACAAAGTTCAAAAGTATTTGACCATGCAGCTTATTAGTATCACTATCTAAAAAAACTGTATAATTCTTAATTTTTAAAGATTTTGTCTTCAATTTAAATTTGAGGTTACATCAGTTGTGAGGTAAAGGTTCCTTTCTTGCAAATTAAGTGAACGAGGCCCTTAAAAGTGCTAGAAATGAATAATACACCAATTAAAATAAAGTTACAAAGTTTTTTAGCCTTTCAAAAATATGCATTTAAATTATATATATGACCCATATAATTTTTGAAGCCATGCACTATTGACATTGTTATGCAATAGAAAACTAAAGCCAACAACATAAGCTAACAACTCTTAACCCTGAAGCAACTTCAGGAAGAAACAAACTTGAAAAATCAAATTGTTTTTCTTTTCTCTTTGTGTATACCTCTTCTGTGCATAGCTGATACAATGAAAATGGCTTTTTACCAAACTTATTAATGACTTTTATTTTTATGTGTCATAGATGCTTAAAAAGATTGAACAGATGAGCAAGAAACTTCATGTAAGGATTTGTAAATAGAGAATATACTGAGACCATAATATTGTAGACATAAATAATAGTATCTTATAAAATCAAAACTATGTATATCTAAAGCACTTTATCAAAGGACATTCAAACAGTTTTCTTGAGACAGACAGCTCAATGAATAAGAAAGATGATTTTACAACAGATCTAAGTTTCCTTCTGTTCTTGGAAGATTAGGACATTACTCTGCTCTGAAACATATTGAAAGGCCCATATGGGTAGAATCTTCACAATTATATAGATTAGAACATAAATAATATGTATTTCTAAATACCTTTTTTTTTTTTTTTTTTGGTAAGGATTTCTTAAAGTAAGAACTTTAATTTCTTTTTTTTGTCTGTTTCCTAAAAGGTCCTTTAACTTCACCAAGGTTATTGTTTTTTTTCTTTGTTTGTTTGGTTGGTTTTTTAAAAATAATTAAAAACTTCTGCTTTAAATAGGAGTCTTTGCAGGTAACTTTAACAGCTTTAATTAATCAAGGAATCTTTAAACTTAGTAAGTCTATAGTAATTACAGCTTATGTAAAGTGTGCTTAGCATGTGAGTTTGGTGAGCAAATTGTTCAAATATTATTAGATAATTAAATTTCCCTGTTTAAACCAGTAATGTTGACACTGAGATGACTTTGGATCTCAGTAATCTGTTAATGAAGCTTCACTATTGTATAAAAACAAGTGCAATAATTTGGTAAAAAGTGGAAACCACTAAGATATAAAATTTTAAAAGCATTTCTTAACACTTAGGGGAAGATAAAAAGAAAAACTGAAAAAGAAATATGTTATTTGTTACAACGTATGGAACAAAAAAATCCCATAAAAGCCTTTTTTCATTATCAGTACTTGCAGAGATATTACGAAAAAAATCTGTCCAAACAAAAACCTTGTCTTGCAATATCTTCTGCCTTTTGTTTGCCAAAAAGGTGGAAGGTCTGCTGTGTGTACAATTCAGAGGTGCAATAACACAACTTTATTTTCACTGAAGAAACCTTTTAAAAACAAATACCATTTTCTTTTAAGTTAGCAATTATGTTAGTAACAAACAGGTACTTTGTGAAAGGAATTTTTTCTGTTTTTTGAGGACACAGTGCTGTTCACTGTAGTACAATTAATACTTTCATAAAGAAAGATAGCATTTAAAATTTTTAAATTTATCAAGAAGCCCTAATTCCTGTGCTATCCTATACAACTGAAAATCATGGGTGGTCTGATACTTCATCAGGTGTAACATTCTTGTGCTGCACCCAAGAGAAGCCAGGCCCCATACTTCAGAATAAAACTTAACAAGGACTGGAGTGAGACAGAAACTCAAGGTTGCCTTTCAGCAGCTCTGAGATCAATCCACTGTGTTAATTGATGTGATGCCCTGGCAGAGCTGGATTGCTTCCAAAGGGACTGCAGATCCCCCTGCTTTGCTGGCCTCACCCTGCTCTCTACCAGGAAGCTTCCATGTGAAGTCCACTCCATGGCACATGTAAGAGACAGAACTTCCTTTTCTCACATGTATCCTATAAATTAATTTTTTGCCAACAGACCGAAGAACCAGAAGCTATCTCAGCTTCTCTAGGCTCTTCTGTGTAGAGTTCAAACACCTGCCTGTGTTCATATTTTCAAAAGAACTTTGAACAATTGAAAGGGGTCATAAGAGAGCAACAAAAAGTGTTGAAAATCAAGGAGTTAAGAGGTTGATCTGAATGATTCTTCTCAAAGGAGAATGGAAAGTCATTTAGTTGCATTGTAAGCTACTAAAGTGATATTCAGTGTTTCAATCAGAAGAAAAGAATAAAAGAATATAAATAAATCTAATAATAGAAATATGGGAAAATAACAGAAATAAGATTAAACTAAATGTCTTCAAATTAGTTCTTAAACTCTTTATACAGTGCAGGTGATTAATCATGGAGAGAAAGAAAAAGCTACAGATGGAAGCTGGTTTGATTCAAACTATTCTGAGACATTTTTTCCTTTTCAAAACTAAGTGTGACTTTACTTGACCTGTCCATGTTTGAATTTGATAAAAAGGAGGTGTCTGAAACATTTTTTTAGCTATGCGCCTTCTTAATGGTGTCTAATCATAATATACCTTATTTTAGATATTTAGGGTTCCTTCTTACTGTCCTTAATCAGAACTCCATACCAGTATTTGAGTGTGAAATTCAGAGCCCTTAATCCTTTTACCTCATAACAAACCTCCGAGGCATGAAAACCATCTGTGACATCTCATAAAAGATATAATAAAGAATATGGGTGAGATGAAAAAATGGTGATTGCAGCAAGTTTCTTTCATTTAGTTCTGTCATCTCATTAATTCCCTGCCAAATTAATTTTGGTTTTGCTTTTAATGTAATTCTTTTAATCTTTACATCATTTCCTTGCTACTTGTTTGATTCAGGAAAAGCAGCAGTAACTATCTGGGGTAAGAAATGACAAAGTCTAGAAGTAGACTAATTGATGGAAACTGTACTGATTTTCAAGGACTTTGTTAGTTTCTCTAGTTATTTTTAATAGGGCAGGAAAGCTAAAATGATTGCGTATTTTCTAGGTGTTACTTTGTATTTTTAAGGAAATTAATTAGTTAATAGAAACATGATTCTAAATTCGTATGCAATCAAAACCCTTTGGACTGCAGGCTTAGAATGTAAGGAAAACAGGAGAAAAAAACTGAAGTCTTCAGAATCATATTTGTAATGTTTTGTTTGGGGTTTTTTTAGTTATTTTTATCTTCTTTGAAATTTCAGCTCTTAAAAGCTTTACAAGAAAAGGAATATTGTTTAGGCTCTGTAAAAAATAACTGTACCAGTCAGAATACAATACCTTCTGTAATGGCAAAGCAAGGCAGTTACATAATGCGTGTCATTCACCAAGTTTCAAATATGAAATACCAGGCTATTACTGAAGGTGATACAAGCTACAACATGAAGTACACAATAAAAATCTGTTAATGACTGTCGTGTTTTACAGACAACACAGCTGGCATTGAAACCAGGAGAAATGGCTACAGCAGAAGGCAGCAAGAGCTGTACTTTCTTCCAGTAGTAATAGAAGACAGCAGTTACCCTGTCCAGAGCAGCACAAACACTTTGACTATCCGTGTTTGCAGATGTGATTCTGATGGCACCATCCAGTCCTGCAACGTGGAAGCAATCTTCTTACCAGTTGGCCTCAGCACAGGAGCTCTGATTGCAATCTTGTTGTGTATTGTTATACTTCTAGGTGAGTTCTCATGAAACTCTGAAAAGAGCTTTACTCTGATTATTCACTAGCTTCACCTAGTTTTTAACAAAAGCCATGGAAAATGTGTGGCAGTTTATATCTAGAATATCCCAAAGCACTGATCATGACCATGAATCTGCTAATCCATGCAATATCTCTTACTCTGCATTAAGAGAATGAGTTTTCAGTGGAACCGAAATATCTTTCTTGAAAGACTGAGTTTTTAGATCATTACTAAGGTACACAAGTTCTACTGACAGAACAGCAGAAAGAACGTAGTAAGAGCATTTATTTAATTCTTCAAGCCAACTTAAGCAAAAGGAGAATTAAAAAATGGAAGAGGTCAAAATAATTGTAACAGACTGTTGCTGGCCACATCTATATAAAACTTCAGCAGAAGATTTTTTTATTTCAGGCAGGCATGGATTTCCTAAGGTGGCATTGTTATTTGTTCTACCTTATATTTATATACTGTCTTACTTACAGCAAATCCAAAGTGCATCTTACTTGTAATATAGCCTTAAGCAACTGCTAATGAGATAAACCCAACTTTATAGCTTACACAGGCACAATGTGAGTTGCAGAAATCATACTGAGTGTTACAGATGCTGGCTATGCCTAGTTTTGATACTTCCAAGGTCTCATGATAGTCTAATGCACACCCAAAAATACCTCCTGACACAGAATATGACATGTGGATATCTCATTGCATTTGGATTATGCAGGTGCCACTTAAGGAAATTGCTAAAGGCTCAGGGTTACATAAATAGCTTCTGAATAAGAGTGAGTAAAAGTCAGGATTTCTGCTTTGTGTCAAAAAATTATGTTGTGAGAAAAATATTTTTTTCAAATCATAACAAGAATGGCAAGTGGTCACACTTCCCATGAAGTAGCGATTAAATTCACAAATACACTCATTCTGAAGAATTTAAAACAAAACCAAAAAATCAACTAAACAAAATAACTTATGTCCGTTTTTAAAACAAGAAGAATGCTATCTCCTTTACCACGATTTCAGTTACAGCAGAATAATGCCTTGGGTTTTAGCTTTGGTTTGGGGTTTTGTTTTGGTTTTTTTTTGTGATTGGACAATTAACACCAATACATAGATGAACCAAAACGTATAAAAGTGTAAAAACTGGTAACCGGGATCCATCTTGGATTCAATCTGGTTGTAGCCCTGGCCAGTCTCTCGTGCTGCCCAAGGTGTAGCCTTTTAAGGCTTTTCAATAAATGCCTGTTTTGGTCATTTAACTGTCTAGTCTCTGTTCCAGATCAGCCTTTCTAGGCATCAGAATGGAGACCCTGATGTCTTCTGGAGGCTGACCTGGAACAGAGACTAGACAGAGCAAAAGGATAAAGGTATTTCTTAAAATACCTCAGTGGGTATACCTGGGCTGCACAAGAGTCCAGCCAGACCACACGAAGGTTGAACCCCAAAATGGTCACAAAATCGATGACCGATCAGGAGGTCTCACACTTTTATAAGGTCTGGTCCATCCG
Source organism: Sitta carolinensis (assembly GCA_032173965.1). Classification (NCBI taxonomy): domain Eukaryota; kingdom Metazoa; phylum Chordata; class Aves; order Passeriformes; family Sittidae; genus Sitta; species Sitta carolinensis. The sequence goes on from CM063284.1 coordinate 75,978,387, forward strand.
CATATTAGAATCAATTCAACCATAGCTTCAGGTTGTGAAGCTCCATCCTCTGTTTTTCTTCTCACTTCACCGTTGTTTTTGTTTGAGGGCCTGAAAGTTGTCCTTGGTATCAAACTAGAGAAGAAGTTGTTTTGTCTATCTGCTTTGAGAAGAGAGCTTAGTAGCACTTAATATGAAACCTAAAACTATCCACCAAACAGCAGAGTCTAAAAAATATAAAAGCTAAAAACTTAAGACATCAACCCCCCCAACTTCTCTGGGCAACATATTTCACTGCTTGATATCCTGGTGATAAAGAAGCCTTTTTTTCTGACATTTTAATGGAATTTTCTGCATTTCAGTTTGTGTCTTTTATCCTGTGACAGGACACCCCTCAGAAAAGCCTGGCTCTATCTTTTCTTCCATCCATCTGGTACTAATTCACATTGATAAGATCCCTCTGCACCGTCTCCAGAAGGAGCCGACCTGGCTGTCTTGGCCTCTCCTTGTGTGGCAAATGTTCTCATCCCTTAATCATCTTGTGGTTCTACACTGGACTCACTTCAGAGAGTCCGTGTCTGTCTTGTAATGAGGAGCCCAGAACTGAGCCCAGAACTCCAAGTGTGCATAAGCAGAGCTGAGCAGAGGGCAATGACCACCTCACTAGATCGGCTAGCAGTGTTTCTACTAATGCAGTCCCAAATGCTGTTGATCTTTTTTGACACAAAGGCACATTGATGGCTCATGGTGAACTTTCTCTCCACCAGGATCACAAGGCCTCATCCATCAAGCTGCTTTCTGGTCAGCTAGCCAACAGCATCTACAATATGTAGTTACTCCTCTCCATGTATGGGACTTGGAATTTCTATTTGTTGAACATCGTGGAGTTCCTTTTCCATCAGTGCTTTGAACATTGGCACAACAACTCTTTTTTATTGAAAACTTGCTGAGGGTGTGCTCAATCCTACCATCCAGGCTATTTATGAAAATATTAAATAAAAGTAGTCCCAGTACCAAGTCCTGTGGTACTTTATTAGTTAGTGGCCTCCATCTGGTCTTTGAAATGCTGCTCAAAACCTTTACAGTATGGCAGTTTGTCAGCTTTGCAATCCACCTCACCATCTGTATGGTCCACACTTTCTCAGGTTTTCTGAGAAGATTCTTATGAAAGATAGTATGAAAAGCTTTGCTAAAGTTAGGATAAAATTGTTGCACTTTTCTCCCTTCATCAACCAGTCACCTCATTGTAGAAGGCTGTCAAGTGAATTAAGCACAATTTCACCTTCATAAATCCATGCCTGCTACTCTTATGCCCCTTCTTCATTTCCAGAATTATTTTCTCCATCATTTTCCTAAAAATCAAGGTGAGATTGACTGGCTGCTAGTTCCCTAGCTCATTCCTCTTGCCCTGATTGAAGTTAAGAGTGATATATGCTCCAGTCCTCAGAAACCTCTCCCAGACCCCATGACCTTTCAAAAATTATTCCAGATAGCCTAACAATAATAGCAGCCATCTCCCTCATCATTCAAGTGTGTATCTCACCATATCCCATGCACTTGTGTGTTCAGTTTGTTGGGTTGTTCCCTAACCTGGTCCTCTTCCACCAAGGATAAGTCTTTCTTATTCCATACTTTCCCTCTGGTCTCAGAGACATGGAATTACTGAAGGACAACTTTACAAAAAAAGACAAGAGTCAAAGCAGCTGCCATCTAGGTTGGCCTTTTCCATGTCATTTGGCAACAGTCCCATTCATCAGTGGGGCCACCTTTATTCTACCTTTCTACCCTTTTTTTTTTTTTTTCTGTCTTACTTGTACTTGCTGCCTTTCATATCCCTTCGGAGACAGCACCATGCGGGCTTTGTCTTTCCTAACCACATTCCTGCATGTTCAGACTGTCACTGCATATTCTTCCTTGTTCACCTGTCACTGTTTTAGATGACTCTTAGATGCCTCTTTTTTTGTCACTGAGTTTAGTCAAGAGCTTCTTATTCATCAATGCAGGCCACCTGCTTCTTTTTCTTGATTTACTGCTCCTCCGGTTGGACCACGTTTGAGTTTGGAGGACATGATACTTAAAAATCAATCAGCTCTCCTCGACCCCGCTTCTCTCCAGAACCTTATAACATGCAATTTTTTGTAGCAGATCCCTGAAGAGGCCAGAGTGTGCTGTATAAAAAGCTAAAGTAGGATTATTTTTTCTGTATTTCAGAAATTCCAAATTCAAAATTATTCAAATGATTTATTATTCAAATTCCATTTTTTTTCTGTAATACTCTGTGAATTGCATTTTTGGTTTAGCTTTTTATTCTGGTCTTCAAAGTGTAAATTTAGAGGTTTTTTCCCTATTTTTCATGGGGGAATATTAAAAAAAATTCATATCTCTGTCTCTCTGAACTAAAAATTTGTAGTCCTATTTAATTCTAATTGTTTGCAAAGCAGGACACAAGGAAAATTATTTGGCACTTTCTCCAGCAGTACAGCAAGCACTTAGGAAAGTTAAACTCATGTGTCAAAGAGCAAATAATTTTTCATTGGCTAGAGCACTGCTAAGTGCTGCTCTTTTCTAAGGACAAAAGTCTCTTTGATTGCTAGTGGCTTTCAAAGAAAGATATAATGATGTGTCATCAGAGTACTAAATTATTACTGTGCATGTCTTAAACTTCAGTTGTCTCTCGTTACAGTCATTGTGGTACTGTATGTAGCACTACGGAGGCAGAAGAAAAAGGACACCCTGATGACCTCTAAAGAAGACATCAGAGATAATGTTATCCATTATGATGATGAAGGAGGTGGAGAAGAGGACACACAGGCTTTTGACATAGGTGCCCTGAGGAATCCCAAAGTGATTGAAGATAACAAAATACGCAGGGACATAAAACCAGACACCTTGCGTTTTACACGCCACAGACCACCAGCGGAAGATAACAGAGACATAAGAGATTTCATTAATCAAAGGCTTCAGGAAAATGATGTAGATCCATCTGCACCCCCTTATGACTCCTTGGCAACGTATGCTTATGAAGGAAACGGATCTGTTGCAGAGTCTCTCAGCTCTATAGACTCCCTCACTACAGAGGCGGACCAGGATTATGACTATCTGAGTGACTGGGGACCTCGCTTTAAGATCTTGGCAGATATGTTTGGAGAAGAAAGTTATAACCCTGACAAAGTCACTTAAGTACAACTACAACAGTGAAAAAAACAAAGAAAAGCAAACCAACAGCAAATTTAAAGATAAACCTAAGCTTTATATAAGACAAAATTACTTTGATTATAAATGACAGCAATTGTTTCCAGCAAGTTACTACATTTATCATACCGTCAGTTTTAGTTTGATTTGAGAAAGAATGATAAATCCGTAACATACACAGGTTTTTGTTGTTGTTATTTTGTTACTCTGGAATTACACTGAGACAAGCTCAGGCCTACAAGGTGCAGTTTACTGACCTGACTTAGAAAGAAGGTAACTTTCTGGCATCATGGTGGAAGAGTGGTAGCTTTTTCGTAATTCCACTAAAGTGCCTATTGAAACTTTTATCATTTAAGTGGTAAACTGTCTGCTGTGATGGTGTTACAAAACTGAATGGTAAATCAAACACAAACTTTAAGACAAGAAGCAATAGCAACATGCTGACTTCTTTTAGAAAAAAAAATGGAGATTACTTCCTGGAGTATCTAATGACTAGAACTATGGGGGAGGAGGGAGGTGTGTATATTGTGTTTGGGGGTTTCGTTTGTTGTCTTTTTTTTAAAGAAAACAGTATGTTGAGACATCATATTTCCTCTTCCAAAGTTTCACTGAAAATTTATATTTAAAATGCTATTGCTCACTCTGAAGATGTAAAGCCCAAATTAAAAAGGAAGATCTTAGCATACATCAATGAATATTTAAAATGTTCATACAAATACTACATTTTTCCAAAATAAAAAAAGATGAAAGCAGCTATTCCTCGATGTGAAGGAAATTTCCCTTGTCTCTCCCTCTTCTTTTGAAATGAGACTATTATTAGAACATAAAAAAATGGAGAGGGTTTTTGAAGACCAAATTGTATCTTTACCAAGACACCTTTTCCATTGTAAGTATCACTAAAAAAGTACATGTAAAGAACTCCACACCACTTTTCTTTGCAGTTATATTGTTACTCTGTAGGCACCATAAGCATATATATTATAAATAGAGTTATTTTTCCATTGGTCATCTGCTACAGTTCAGCATATCACTGTATTTCACTGCCACGCCCAAAGCAAACATTTTAGAAAACCTTTTGAAGTTGGACACTTTCTTAATTTTGTTCTCGACAAAATTTAAAAGAAGCAGAATAAATATATAAACCAGCGTTTTTGTCCGCTCTTTATGTACAAACTCATGCCTAAATGTAGCTGGACAGATGACAGAAGTTCAGATATACACAAGGCGTTTTATCTTGGAAGATGTCTTGCAAAACTATTTTATGTGACTTTTTCTGATGATCTAAGACAGACATTTTGTAAGACAATAGTTTATGGCCCCCAAAGTGCATATATCCTTATATTCTCCTTCCAAAGTCTCTGCAGTGCTATACAATCTGTTTGAGCTCTGTGAATGATTAATGACACTGCCAAGGCCAGCCTAAGTCTTTCTTGAACAAGAAGTCTTTTATTCACCTCAAGTCTATAGCTTACCTTCTGTATAGCTAATGAATTAATAACTATAAGATATACATAGCTCATAAGTCTTACATTAATGTGCACAAGTTTTCTTTTACCCTCTGGGGGAAATGTAAAGATATTTCAGCTTTATACAAATTAATCTCTGAATGAGACTTTGAAAGGTGCGTATTATAAATGAGTTTTGGATCATTAAGTACAATTGGTCAGGGCTGCATCAAAAGTATAATTGGTGTAGCTTCTACGAACAACATGCTGAGGAAGAGACATGGCATGTGGCAACAAGGAAATTTCGTGGAGTTTATTTTTTTCAGGAAAGATCTCCTATGTTCCCTAAAGACAGACTAAATCAATAAAAGCTCTCTCCTCACAGGACAGGGAAGCAGATGAAGTAATGGAACCCATTTGACAGCATAGAAATTTTCATGTGGAAGATTATGTTTTAAATTTTCCCACATTTGACAGTATATCAAAAGCAATTTGATACTGCACCATGGGCCTAAAGCAGAGCACTGGATAGAAAAAGAAATATTGATATTTTCTACTAGTCACAACTGAGACTTGATTCATACAAAAGTCACACCTAATTAGCAAAGCTTCCTCATGTAGCATGTGCATGGCAATACTTCCTACCCTGATGCCACAACTAAAACAAACATCTGACTCTGCTCATTTTCAGATGTGTAGTCCTGTAGCCAAGCTCTGCTCTTAGCAATTGTGTTAGTCCATTATATATGCCTTTCACTAGTAAAATCAACAGAAGTGAGGGAAGTGTTTGACTTTTTGACACCATGAGGCATGCTCGCTCCCGAGGAAATTCTCTGTATTTGTAGCGCATACTGGCTGAATATTAGTTGTCTTGAATAGACAGGCATTTGTTCTAAACTGGGCAGTCTGTATGTGACCCTGACTTCCCGAATGGGTAGATGGAAAATGGGATCTTTAACATGCTGCTACACACAATCTGTATGTGACAGTGAGTGGCTGTATGTTAAATTAAAACCAAATTAAATATCAAGTGTATATTTTTGATGTTTAAGGTATTTGTAGCTGAGATGTCGCTATCACATAATTAATGCACATCCAGGAAGATTTTAGAAAAAAAAAAATATGTAATTACTAACAAAATTTCCCAAAAAATATATAATTAAAACATTTGAAGACCATTTTTAAAGAGTGAACAATTTTAATATAATAGGGGTATTTTTTGTAAACAGTTCTGTAGAACTAAGGAAAGGAATTGCTTTTCATTTATTCATAACTGGGATTAAGAAAATTTGTGTTTAATTCCATGTTCTTTCACTCCCTTTCTAGAAGAGCTTGTCAGGTTTTAAACGTCTTAATTTTTAAAAGATAATTAGAGAAATATGAAATTTACAAGAATTAATATATGTCAAGGCATCTGAGATGATATCAAGTCAGTAGGATTAGGGATCCCAAATGCACAGGCAAATTGTATCGGTTAATTACTTCTGGTTTTACACACTTTATCTTAAAAAAAATTACTACAAACCCTTGTACAGTCAAGATGTTTAAGTGGATGTGTCTCGTTCTGCTAAAACTTCAAATGCTATCAGTGTCAAGAAGCTAAAAAAATGTATAAAAGGCAAAGAACTGAAAGAATGTTTTTGTTTTAATTTCCAAAAATAGAGTACTGGTGCATACACATTTATTATCTCAAACATCCCAACAGTGCACCTCTGCAAATCACAGTATTCTGTAAAACACTTTCTGCATATGAAGTAGTTGAAATACTTCACTGGCACAAACAATTCCACTTTTTCAGTTAAATATTAATGACATACACAATTGGTGCTGAAATAAAGAGATAAGTGTGAAGCCCTCAGCTAAAAAGTGGAAGTATCTAAGGAAAGTCAGCTATTAAACTTACATCATAGACATACAGAATTGAAGACAAATGTATAACAGAACATCTGAAAGGAATTTCAGGGAAGAAGGAAAAATCTTCCCTGCCCTCTCAAGAAAACGGAAAATCTCAGTACTTAGGGAGGTTCACACAATTTCTCCATGGAGTCAGAATATAAAATATTGTTAATATTTGGATTTAAGACCTCTACCACACAAATCTGAAATTGCTGCTATTCTTGTAACACAGATCTGCAAAAATGACTGCGTCAAAGAGCAAGGATTTGGAAAGCAATGGCAGTAGATTATGTCTCTTGCACAAAGATGTGGTTGAATATTTTATACTTTCATGATTTTTACTTATTTTATATATTGGCTAAATTTTGCTGTTCAAAATAAAATCGCAGTTACTGAGGATTTACTCTAGGTTTTGGAAGCAGAGTTCATTATGAAGCAGAGACTAATAAATGGTTTACTAATAATATTGTTCTAGAGATTACCTTCAAAATATTCTTGCCTTAACAACAAGATTTCCCTATACACATATACACAGCCTTTCATTTACACTGCTAAAAATTTCATTCTGCAGATGCTATATTCATTATAGCAGGTTTACTTCCACTATTGATGTGTGAGTTATTAAGATTGTGTTGCTATGGGGTAACAGATCTCTACTGAATGAATGCAGGAAAAAAAGTAATAATTCACTGGGTTAAAGGCATTTAATATTACATTAATGACTGCATTTTACTTGAGATTTGAGGTTGTTCTGCTTTTGCAGTTATATTATTACTTTTATTATTATGATTGTTATTAGCATAGACATTCAAATCCTCTGTGTATAAAAGCATAGTCGAGCTTTGAAAAACTTCATGAGAGCAAATAATGAAATGACCCCAAATAATAACCCTACTGAGTTGACATTTAAGTGTGAATGAAAATCACATTTTATATTACACTCATTCACAACCTTTTTGTAATGGAAAATCTATAATAACCTGAATCCTTTTCTGTTCTTATTTAAATCAAGAATCAGATAAGTTGTCAGCACACCAGCAACCATTGCTATTTTGAACAAAACTAAGATAAGTTGCTGGAGTTTTTTGGTGGGCCTTTGAAGTGTTTTTTATCCTACTTACTTAATTAATGGGCTTCTTTTATTCAACTTTACTTTCAACTAAAATCCCCAAGTAACTTTTTTTTTTTTTTTTAAATCTTAATTTCATGCCTGTTTTTCCAATCAAATTGCTTCCCAGGACTCAGGTAAATCTTGTCATTGTGTATAAATACCTGGTGGATGGAAGTAAACAAGGTGGAGCTACGTGTTTCTTAGTGGTGCCCAATGACAGGAGATGTATCCAACCTAGGTGACCTTCAAAACCCAACTGGATTTTTTTCCTGAGAAACCTGCTGCAATTGACTCTGCTGTAAGCCTGGAGGCTGGACTAGATAATCTCCAAAGATATCTTCCAGCCTCATCTATTCTGTGACTTTTGATAAAATCAGACTCCTTAGCTCTAGCAAGCTCAATAGGAGTAGAGACCTAACTACATAAGCAGAGTAAAATCACAGAATCATGTTATGGTTTGTGCTGGAAAGAGACCTTAAAGGGATCTAGTTCCAACCCCCCTGACATGAGCAGGGATACCTCCCACTAGATCACATTTCTCAAAGCTCCATCCATAGTACTAAAACTTGTTTCAGTGAGACAGCTGAGGTAGGAGTGAAGGAATAGAATAGCAATCTATACAGTTACTAACAATGAAGATAGGGTGGAGAGGGATAAATTATTTACTGTAATTTCTGGTACAAGAAGTAAGGCACATCACATGAAAGTAGTAGATGTAAGGGTGAAATAAAAAACCCTGGATGTGGTTCTTATGTGATGACTAGCTGAGAGTCATGAAGGCTCAGAGTTTACACAGATTGAGAATGATGCTGGACAAAATCCTGAAAAACTGATAGTTTGTGGATTGCTTAATACTTAGGAATCACATCTGGCTTGATATGTTTTTGAGTAGTGCTTGATTAGCATCTGGGAAGTCACCTAACCTGGTTGGTTTCTTGCTGTTTTGATGTGATCTGAGTTTCTGCCAGTGCTGAGCAAGCATACTACTCAAATTTGACTAACTTATTTTCTTATTATGATTTAACTTTAAATTTATTTGATCTTCATATCAAAATTCCCTAAATTCTAATTTTCCAGATCTCATAGATAAAAACAGTTTTTCTTATTTATTATGTCACATGCATGCATATTTTATTATTTCCCTCAGATTTTAACCATTATAATTGCCATATTTCCTTCAATTCTGCACATCTTATATAGACCTTATACTCTTCTGTCTTTTACAGGGACACTAACACTAATTACTGTTAGGGCTGATGACACAGTTTGGCTTACTCTATATTTATTAAAAAAAAAATTAAAAAAAAAAAAGAAAAAAAGATGACCTCTACAATACATGTCCTCTTTTGCATGTGTTTCACTTTGTTAGCTATCTTGGCTACTTCCCTGTGTTCCAAGAACACCTGAAAAAGAAAGGGGAGAATGAAGTGTCTGACTAGAAAAGGGGCCAATATTAGTCCACTATTCTGGATTGCAGGCTACTGCTCTCCTGCTGTGTTGTAATGTTAGAGATGATTTGTTGTTTTCAAACGTTGAACATTCTGCATTTATACCCAAATGGATATTTTTCTACTGTATGCTTCTGCCAAAAAGGACAATTCAAGAAGCATACACAGGTGTATGGTGGGGAAATGAAATAATATTAAGAGGGATCACAAATAAATATGACTTAAAGGCTTGTCTTATATTATTTGGTCACATGACTGCAGTAAATAGTTTTATTTTTAATTTTATTTTTTTCATTTTGCCCTTGGAATTCATTTTCTCAGAGCAGTCAGTGAAGCCAGAGGATACATTTAATATTATTCAAATGCTCCCATTGCCTTTACCTCTGCTGCTTTAGGTTGTTTGGGTTACTTTAAAGTTGGATCTTTATCGCCCTGTATATTCATTATGTTCCCAGTTGTGGGTCTTGCTGCATAAATGACTATGACTGAAGTTTTTCACACTAGAAACATCTGACTGAAAAGTACAGTACACAGGAGGCCAGGTGCAGAACTGTAGTTTGAGTTCACATAAGATATTTCAGAATGAACAAACATCAATTTAATGATCTGACAACTTACTTAGGCAAAAATCAGAGAATGAATGTAAAAGAGAAAACACTGCCTGTAATATCAAAATTTGTAGCATATTTTCTCCTGTTCTACTAGAGTACGTAAAACACCTCTCTGTGAAGGGAATGAGATACAAAGAGTAGGAGATGAAACACTCTGGAGTTGTTGTGTCCTATTTTTTTTATGGTTATTTGTATTTAGCATCCTTTTGTACATATAAATAACGTTAATATTTCTTAGCTCAATTTTGTTTCTTAGTCTTAAGAAAAATATATCTACGAAATTAAGGGGACTTGTCAGTGATAAAAGGAATACAAATGTTTCAAATGCAGTAAATCAAGACATTAATCTTCAGTTCATAAAAGAAGAAATTTGAGAACAGAAATTCAGTTTATCTTTTTTCAGGTTTGATGAATTTAACTCACTAATGAATGATTATTTCTTCTAATAATGCTGTTCCCACAATTGGTAAGTGCTGCATTTTTCTTTCTAGGATTAATTTTTTTTAATTTAAATTCTATTTATTTAAATTAAAATTTTATATGGCATACATTAGTTTTTTGTGCTTGATCCAAATTATATTATTGAAAATTCTAAATACCATACATAGTCAAGAATGCATGGTAAGTTAAAATGGTTTAATGAAGCAATATGCTGACCAGAGATGTTCAAAGACAGACACTGATCTGTCTGAAATGCTGCCTATCTGGCAGATAGTGCTTTGTTACCCTAGCTAACAGAAGTGCTTGAGTTCTCTCTTGATGGTTATGGAGAGGAGAACACTCTCCCAGGGCTCATTTAATGAAACTGTCTTGACTTGACAATTCCTCTGGGTAACTGCTCTAGAAAACTGTTACCATGAGCAGAGTGAGATCCCTATTTCAAATACTCAGCAGCAGAAGAAGCTTAAATATGTGGGAAAATCTAAGTGGGACCATTTTTCCCACTGAAATGTTCTGTAAAGGACTGTAAGGCAGAACATTTTCCTTACAAATGGCCTTCACTGCTGCTCTGTAATTCAGAGACTATGCATGCATTTGCACTAAAGCAAATGCAGGATTAAATGAAACAGTGTAACATGGATCACAAAAAAATATTGTGAACCAAAACAGTTCTCTCCCTTTTGTTCGAAGTCTCTGAGCTGACCAGGCTCCATCATGCATCTTATTTTCTCTATATACAGAAATCTGCCCTTTTTTCTGCATGTGACAGAGCCCTGTGGAGGATTAGCCCCAGTCATTAGCTAAGCACCATATCACTCACTCCCCACCCCAATGAGTTGGGGGAAAGAATCAGCAAAGGAAAGTAAGGTAAATCATGGAACAAGTTAAAGACAATTTAGAAGGAGAGAGTGAAGGAGAGAGAAAAAGGGTGGGAAAAACATATACCAAAGACGAGTGATGAATTCAGCATGGAGAGTTCACTCTCCTCCTACATGGAGACCAATGCTTAGCCAGTCTGAAATCAAAAACTGCCTCCAAGAAAAACTTTCCTCTCCAGATTTATTGCTGAACATGACACCATATTGTATGTAATATCCCTTTGGCCATCTGGGTAACCTGGTCTGTCTGTGTCTCCTCCCAAAGTCTAGTGCATCTCCTGCCTCCTCACTGGAGTGGCAGAGTGGGGAAAGTAAAACCTTGACTGCTCAGCAATAGCCAGAAGATTTGTGTTTATCAGCGCTGCTTTGCTCACTGGTGCAAAAGGTTGCTATGAGGAAAGCTAACTCCATCCCAGTTAGACAAAGCACAGCCTCCAAAGGGGCAGTGAAGAACATCTAATCTGAAACTTCTCACAGATGCCTACATACCATACATGTCTTTATTTACACGCAATTGAAAACATGCACTGAAGAGTATTTTTCCTCCCAAGATTGTGCCAGGTTCTCAGAGGAAAAGCAGTCCATAGGCTTTCTCTACTAACCAGGCTAAGTTTTCTGTGGAGAATTTTCATGTAAGGTAGAAAGCCAGTGGCAATGCTAACATATAAAAATTCTGCTGAAATGCTGGAGGACACCCTCCCTTTTCTAAATCGTAAGTTGGAATCCTGTTTACCACAGCCTTAGTGTATCACACAGGCTGCAAAAGTCACTTGCACAAATCACTCAAAACAGAATAAAAAGATAAACTTGCCAAGAAACTTCTTGCCAATGACAAGAAACTTCCCTATCTCCCATGCAGTAGCTCACAGTTAAAGCAGGCACACAAAACTGAAGAGCCCAGTATTAAAGCACTCCAAAGGCTGTAGCAAGTAAAATTATCTTGCTTCTTACAATAGTGTATTCAGGACATCATCATGCCACTCACACACTCTGCTGAAACTATATAAAAACTGTGTGCAAAAGAGTACATAATTTAGCAGGCCAAACTCATAGAACATAACCCACGTGTTCCATTGGAAAGGTTAGGCTCACAAGCAAGACACTGCCCTCTGGATTCTTCTCCCACAGCTAATACTTGCCTTTTACAGGCCCAAATCCCTGGCAAACTCTTCTTCCCCATGTGGAGAAATGACCTTTCATTCATTGTATTTCTTCCAGGAATTTTTCTTCCTTCATCACGAAGACTAAAATGTCTATTTTATAAGAAGATTGGATTCAATTAGTCAAGAAAAAGTACGGGCTGGTCTTTGGTTGTTTCTTAGGATTGGGAATGAAAATGCTCCAGTTTATAAGGATGGTAAAACAGAACAGCACAGGCATGGAAAAATAGACAAAGGGTGTAACTTAAGCAAACAGGATGTCAGCTCAGCTCTGCAATGCTGACAAAGCTGGTGCCATACAAAACAACAGTATTAATCTTACTCAAGAGTTGGGGTCAATGACTGGCCACCTCAAGTATTGTGACACTGAGCACTGAAGATCACCAAAGAAGATCCCAAAAGACCAAGCAAGGACTTCCGACAAGGGTTGTGACTATGTAAAATAAATTAATACATATACTTCAAGTAAGAGGAGATGACTAATGAACATGTAATCAGTAAGCATGATAAAAATTCCACCTGATGCTGAGCCACTCAATTAGAGAAAGAATCCCTGGAGTGACAAATGTGCTGCAATAAAGAATGCTCAATTTCTAATATGCAAAACTATGGGAATTAGTAAAGGTAAGACGGCTTCCAGAAAACTGTAAAAGCAGGCCTCAGAAACAGAAAAGAACAGAAAACTTGGAGCTAAGCTGCAGCTGCAAAGTCTGAAAGTAGAAAAGTTACAATAGTATAGCAAGCAAGGACATGAAACCATAGCTTAAGTCTTAGGCTTGGTTAAGATAGACCTTAAGACTGCAGAAAAGCATGCCTAGCAAGATAGTAGAAGGTTTTAAGTTTAATAATGAAGTATTGCGTATTGCTAATAGAAAGCATGCAAGCAAGCATTGTGTGAAGCAGCTGTATATGTGCTTTTAGTGATTGGCTAGGACAACTGTCTGTAACTTTGGCAATATGCTCTTGTCTAAAAACTTTTCAAAATGTTCTGTAACAAAGAAATCTTTGGCTGCTGTTGGCAAGACATGAGCTGTTGCCATCTACCCATTGTCTCAACTATGTAATGAGACTGATGCCCCAATAACAGCTCAAGAAATGTCTCCCCAGCAGTCCTGTCCCATTCGTGTAAAGGAATAATAAATTCACACCAACATGTAAAACTGTGTTAGAGAGTTGCTATCTGGCTGATTTTTGTATCACAGAAAGATCTAGCCAGGTACAATCTGATTCCCCCTCAGTGTTTGTCTCATGGATTGGCTGCTCTGACACACCCAGACACAGCTAATCTTGAAGTGTCAAGTTCAATTTTCTCTGGCCTAGAGTTGCTTTCTGGAACCATCCATTGAAAGAAACTAAAAAAGTTTTTCTAAGTGTGTGACAGCTCTTCTTTTTGTCTGTGCTGCACTTGATGAATCTGCAATACTTAACATAACTGAAGAAATTTTTTCTATTTGTGAAAAGAGAAAAAAATTGTAAAAGGGACTACTGCACATAATAATTATTAAAAATATGTAGAGAAAACTTTCCTGCCTTTCTCCTGCAATTTTCAGATATCAAGACCTTGAGAAGTAAAATTTAGAACAAAAAGAATATCCATGAAAAGCCATGTAAAAACAGTAAGCAATTTTTAATGAGATATCAGAACACTATTTTCACTGTGTGTGACAGGACATATGGATATCCTACATAACAACTTAATGGTTCAAACATTTTTAAACAATAAAACTTAATGATTTTTTAATAAAAATTTTTGCTGTATGATGTGCTTTGAATACTTGACTTTGGAAGTCTTGCATTTTTTACAGTAATGTAACACCTTGAAATCTGTTGGAAATACTCCTGAATTGCAGTGACACAAGACTTGTAAATTAAGATAATGGCTATTATAGTTGAAAAGTGTGTTTTGATGTACACTTTTACACTTGGAACAAAAGTGTATACTGAAAACGTATATTTTATTATATAATTTTAAAATTTTATAAAAGTGTAGTAGTTTGGCAACTCTAGGCACTAAAACAGGAAATATAATTTCAACAGAAAATGTGTTTAAAACTAATGGATGAAGCTTCCTCAACCATGGCTTTAAAGCATGTCAGAAAGTTTTAGTATGATTCACAGAATGAATAGAAGAAAAGCCACTGAAATAAAAAAGGTACAACATAACAGAAAAAAATTGACAGTAACTTTCTTTACCAGTCAACATCTTTCAAAATAATTCCCATTAAAAAGGGAAAAATGTGATGAAATTTTTAAAGATTTTTGTGTGTTCAGACAATAGCACACATTTTTCTATCTCAGATTGCTTACATTGAAACATTTTTTTTTTTGCTTTGCAGTTCACTAGGCTGATACTTTTACTACAGAAGAAAGTAATTATATACATCTGGATGTGGTTGTTTCTAATTTTATTTATTAATTGTATTTAAATAGCTGGTTTTTTTTATTTCCACCCAGTCATCAAGAAGTTATTTCAAAAAATTATTTTATCAAATTAATTCTAAACTACTAAGTTTAAATCTTCACCATTTTCAACAATAAGTATTGAAAGTGGTTGAAGCAATTTTTTTAATGGTTAATACATTTCAATACATTGATTTCTAAGCATATGACGGAAATTAAGAAAATGAGTTCATCATCATTTTGTCAATTGTAATAGGATGAATCATTGCAGTATAAAGATGCAGAATGAGAATAATTAGTTTGCTGAAAATCAAGAGTTCTGTGTTGGAAACAACCTCTGAAAATGAAGTTAAAAAGAATGAGAAGGAATTTGCAAAGATTTTAAAGTCTTTGTTGGTTTAAAGCCTCTGTTAGCACCACAGAAGAATCTCTCACTGAATGTTTTCACAGAAATTAGGCACAACATTTTCCAGCCTGCAATGCCTGACTGGCTGAGTCAGCATGATAGACTGAAAAATGTTATACTGCTAAGAAATATGGTAGTGGCATGCAAACAGGTTGGAAAATAAACACAGGTGCAGCATTAATATACAGCTAGAGTTAGTTTCGTGTTCCAGACAGCAGGTTCAGTTTATTTCACTGATCTATTTAGTCTCCCCTCCAGAGTTATTTCCATTTTTATGGCAAACTGGACAATGGATCGTTTGGATGCCAAAGTTCTTGTGATCTATGGGTAGTGATAATGTCATCATTTCTATAGGAGGTAGCCACTTCTGTCCTGAATTATTATTATATTGATCTGTTCAGTAGTGTAAGTAAGATCGCTTCTCTGATGGTACTCTGGATCACTTAGAGGGGATCATGAAATCATTCTCTCTCAGATATACCTTCCACACCCCAAAAAATATCATTTATTTGCCTGTCCACAAAGTCACATTTTTGGCAACAATTTGCTGAAGCACTCACAATAGCCCTGCAGCCCTTGTGAATCTTAATGTATAATTAATACTTACCATCATTTTGAGGTGTACTCTACCCATGCTACAGCTACTCACAGGCATCAAGACGCCCTTCTGCTCTAATTGTACCAGCTATGCTCTTGCCTTTGCCTCCCTCCTGTTCCTTGATATGCTCTATCTTAGAGGAAGAATGCTTACAGGTGTTTCACTGGTACTGAAAAACTGCTGAAGAGGATTTCTCTAGGGCAGAACACAAATACACATCTGAAAAACACTAGCTGCTTATAAGCAGGCAGCCTTTCTTCTTTGGGACAGGTCAGATATCCCGAAATGCAGTGTGACAGATACGCAGTCCTTTCCCCAGAAAAATGGGATGCAGTTAGAGATGTTTTATGACACATAGTAAGCACAAAAGGAGTACTTTGCTGCAAGGACTTGATTCCTTCACTCAGCAGAACATCTGAGGAGAATTTGCTAAAGTACCCCAGAATGTGCAAGGCAGCAGTTGTGTAAGAAAAAACAGACTGCTATCTGTCTGAAAGACAGGATTCTGGATTTGATCTGTGGGAGCTGGGACTTAATGGTTGGGGGGAAGTTACTGCAGAATAGATGCATGACAATCAGCTCTACTAGCACTGTTTGAGCATCAGTGTCAAAGTCATTTGGTTAAAAATTTATGTTAATATATAGAAAAGTAATGATGTTCAGCTTCTCTATCAGGATAACAATGGAATACTAAGAAAGTAGCCACCTGACCTGTTTCTTTGTCTTTGTGAAACAGGACCAGCACTAAGATTTCAGAAAATGAAACTATCCTGGTTGACAACTGCTGAATGCCATATCACACCTGGTAGAGCTGGTAGGTTTTACTATCTTAAAAACTTTTACATTTCAGAGAAACTTGTCTCAATTTTGACAGAAATTTTGACTCATTTCATTGCGTGTTGTTATGAAATACTCTATTGCAAACTTAGAGGCAACTCACACTTATTAATCTGAATTTTATGAATTTCTATTTCTTTTGAAGTTCATTCTTTGTTAAGTAGAACAATAGAAAGTAAAAATACAAAAATCTGAAATGTATGCTCCTGCCATTTAAGCTAAGATCGTACTGACAAGCAGTAGATAGTAGGGGGTTCTCTTGGCCCAGATTACCTAAAGTTTCCATTGTGAGAATTTATAAAGTTTCCATTGTGTGAATTGTTTTATTGAAACAATTACAAAGACCAGGGAATCAGATATTTTGTAATCCGTGTGATAGAAAAAGCAGCTGTGAAAATGAACAGCAAATTGATTCAAAAGAAGAAACAGTGCTGAAAAGAAAAAATTATTACTAAAGTAGTCACCACAGGAAAACTTTCCATATTCTGTACCTTAGGAACAAAGGAGAAGAGTTCTGATTTTAATACCATGATTCAGTTCCTCTCATCCATAGTATGGATAAAATAGGCTTTATAAATCTGCTTTGGGATTCCAAAGTAATGCTGGAAGATCCTATTGAAAGCTGTTGAACTTTCTTCATGGCAAGAGAGTGCCACCAGCTGCTATCCAGTGATTTCTGAAAGACTGCAGTGATGGACTTTCTACCATCACTGTTATCATCTTCTTAAAATTTACCTGGGAAAAGAAAAAGGGACATAGGAGATTCAAGAAGCCACTCTGGCATTTTTTCTTCTGTCCATGGCTCACGCAACCCTCCTTGGAGTCTGGGTCTTTGCTGCCCTCATGTGGCTCTGAGCTTTCGGCGTCCTTCCCCGGCAGGAAAGGGGCCTCACTGTGTTCACGCTGGACAAGTGTACCTTTGTTATGGTACATCCAAACTTTGAGGGATCTGATGGGATGGGGCTATGCTTACAAACAGTATGTGTGCATAAAGAAACAAATTATACTAGGCAGTACTGGGGATTCAATTTGACTTCTTATTTATATTTGTTAAGATCTTTTTCCATAGCATGACATGCATGCATGCTGATTTTTGTTATGTGTTTTCATCAGAAAAGTAATATTGGATGCTGCCAATTAATTCTGAAGTAATAAAGCTGATTGCTAATACCAGTAACAAAAATTTCTTATGTACATTAAGAAATGAGATATAAAAATGGCAGCCACTGTAAATATGTATGTATGTAGATATAGATATAGATTAGATATAGATATAGATATAGATAATAGATATAGATATAGATATAGATATAGATATAGATATAGATATAGATATAGATATAATATAGATATAGATATAGATATAGATATTTATACACTAACATCAGAGATAATAGTTCCTTCTATAATCAAATCATTTCAGCTTGCCTAAAACTTCACAGAAACAAGAATAAAGCAGTTTGACAATCAAATACTAGCTAACTGAAATCAACAGGCTCAGATCTCTTTTCAGGAGTACCACTGACTTCGAGGAAAAGCTTGAATCCTACCAAAACACAATCTGATGCATATTGACACTGTAGAGAGCTTTGTACAGTTCCAAAGCATAAATTAGTAGCAAGTATCCGACAATGGCTCTCCACAGCTCCTGTATTTAGTGTAATGCTTCTCCTGCTAAGTGCTCACAACTTTATTAAGAGCAATGAACTGGATTCAGCTAAGGAAAAAAGCGCTGAACATTCCAACTCAGCAGGAGTTGTGACAGCTTACTTATGAGACAGATTTAACTGTACACTTATTGGGTTTGTGGGGACAGGTTTCGGTAGTGGGGGGAGTCTGGCTGTAGTTTCTGTGAAGAGCCCACACCTGGCCGAGCCAAAGCCCTGTGGGTCGGAGAGAGACCCACTGCTGGCCAAGGCTGAGCACACCAGCACTGGTGACAGCACCTCTGGAATGCCTGTTCAAGAAGGCAACCTGTTACTGCACAGCAACACCTGCAGCCAGGGAGGAGAGAGAATATGAGAGAGGAACAGCCTTGCAGACACCAAGGTCAGTGAAGACAGAGGTGGAGGACACACTCCAGGCACTGGAGCAGAGATTCCTCTGCAGCCTGTGGAGGTCCATGGGGGAGCAGACATCCACCTGCAGCCCATGGAGGACCCCATGCCAGGGCAGGTGGATGGAGGTCTGAGGAAGGCTGTTACGCTGGGGGAAGCCTGTGCTGGCTCTTGGCAGGACCTGTGACCCAGGGGAGAGGAGAGCCTGTAATGAAGCAGGTTTGCTGACAGGAGTTGTGACTCCCGTCACAGCCCCAGGCTTGAGCAGGTGAAGAGTGAGGGGTCCTACCCCTGATAAGGAAGGAGCAGCAGACAGAACATGTGATGAACTGACCACAGTCCTCATTCACTGTCCCATTGCCCCTCTGTGGGAGATAAGGTACAGAAGTCAGGAAAAAAGTTAACTGTGAGAAGAAGGGAATTGGAATGTCTTTTAAAGTTTTAGATTCTTTTCTCATTCCTGCACTGGTTTGATTGATAACAAATTCAATAATTTTCCCAAAAAGTCTCTTTTGCCCCTTACTGCAATTGGTGAGTAATCTCTCCCAGTCCTTATCTCTCCCCTCTCCAACTGGGGATGGAATGGCTCTGATGGGCTCAGTGTCTGCCCAGGGTAAAACCACCACAACTACCTAAGGCACACAATTGAGTTTAGAGTTACAACCACCACAGTTCTTTGAGTTAGAACTGGTTTTCTATTCAGACACAGAGATCACAAACTTTTACTTATAAACTACAATGTGATTGATGGACAGCTCTCTTAATACTTTTTCTGAATAGAAGGAACTTTCCAATATTATGTTTTTTTAAACACTAAGGGAAACTTAATTTGGAGAAGGGCAAAATGTTTGTTTTTATAAGAAGGTAAAACAAAAGAAATAGGGAGAAATTATTTTACAGAGATACCCTCTATACAGCAATTTCAAACACTGTCTCTCTCAGCCAGCCCCCTCTTTTACTTTTCTGCTATTTAAATGGATCTTTTTAGTGTCATTTTCCTAAAAATATTCCATAAGCTTAATGAATCAATATGTCGACACATTTAAAATGTCCTTAAATCATTAATATGATATGCTTAAATAGTAACATTTATTGAGTCCCATGAAATGAACATAGAAACAGTTAAAATTCTGTGCATTCTGTAGTGTGTTAGCACAGGAAAATTGAATTGTATCAAAACTCCTACTAAAGAAATATGAATATGTAGGAATTCCAAGAGAAATAATTTAAATATTCACATTAACAGTATTGCCAATATGTGATGATAATTTCTAATGAGGAAACATGCTATTTGCCTTGCATCTTAAAACTTTGTATATATAAAAGAACCTATACCAGCAGAGAGTCACTGCAGAATATTTTTTCACTGCTTCTTGAAAAGCAGCAAGGAAAAGCCATCAAATGTTACTTCTTCTATAATTTTTCCTACTGTGAATAAAGCATCTAGTCTAAGCAGTTTTGAAGCATTTTTAAACTGTCTTTAAAAAATCCCTAAAATCACTATCAAACAATTTTTGTAAATGTAAAAAGTTGCAGCAACATGGCATCTGCTGTTCATATGGGATTTTAGATGTTCATGAGCTTGGTTTGAGTGCCCTCTGCTTTGGCCAAAATCCATGACAACTTTATTTGTTTTGGCTCCTTATGAATCTGAGCTTAGGAACACCATGTACGAATTTATCTGGGAACCAATGAAAAGTCAATGCAGGATTTTTGTGCTTTCTAACAGGAACTCAATTTTCCAGGCAGGTATAACCTTCTCCACCTCTGACTTCCAACTGGGTTGTTTTATGTAGCTGCTAATTATATATATCAATAATTGGCAGTGAGAAAGATAGAGATGGCTGCTGTTGGTCCCTGCTACTGAAATAATAATGATTTTTAAGAGCAAAGAAGAAAAGCTTTTGTAAACTTTCATTTTGGCTTCATTTTGTAAAGTGCTTTCACATAAGCTTTTTAGGCACATCAGTAATCTCTTCAATTCCCCAAGACAATGTCCTGTTGTTAAAGGTAGGAATTTGTCCATACTGGACTGAGGCTGTGAATGGATGGCAAACACAGACCAAAATGACCTTTCTCAGCTCTGACAGATTTTAACTGTTTTCCATTTACCCAACTGATAAGTTGGGCTCCATTTTAGAAGTCCCACTGACTACTGTGGGTCTATGCACAAAAGACCAGCAATCAGTGGCTCCATATGGGAAGAGAAGCTTTTGATAGGTTTTACTATGTTAGAAAATCTCCTGCTGCCTGTTTTAACATGAAGGACAGGGAACTATAAGGATTACTAGCCTGAATTGAAATACAGATAATTTTTTTTGAACACTCTAGGCAGAAAGAATCCAGTTGTATAAACCAGCTGGAGTTTTCAACATTCTGCAAGCAATTATCAATGTGTCTATGTCTTCTGCATCAGAAATGACTATGTGGGAAAAGAAAAAAAGAATATTCTATTTGCTGCACCATAGTAAGTACTTAAATATTGTAAAAGAACTGTTGTAGATATGCTATAAAACTGTATTCATATAAGTCTTTCTATCTTTTTCTCCTTGTTAAAGAACAGTTTCATTGCCTATCTCAGAAATTAGTGAATCTGCAAAAAATAGAAAATCATGGGGGGAGAAAAGGGGCTGTTTAATTACACATAATGCTTCCCTCTATGTTCTAGTTTCTCGGGATGATCTACTCTGCTTCCTACTCTGAAGGTCAGGATCCTACAGTGACGAATGCAGCCTCATTTTAGTCCAGCTCTTTTCATCAATTTTGGAGGGAATGTGAAGTGATTAGGTGGGTATCTTGGGTGTCACAGTTCAGTGTTTTAAACTAAGTGGAATAATGCTGAATTTCTGGGAATATTTTCAAAAATTCATTAGTAGCTAAATAGCAACACTCAGAAGAAATATCAATTGCCTTAATACCTCTTAAATTTCTCTGTCTGTTTCAATTTCCTCATTGACATGAGAGAAATGATCCCAGTAATGCTCAGAGTACTTTGTTTTTAATTTACTAGTATGAATATGTATAGTGCCCACCACCATAAGCACCCATCATACAGCCCCAGTTCTACAGCAGTTACCATGAAATTCAGACAAACTATTCTATAATGAAAATCTCTCAGAGACTTTTTCTCCTTTCAAACTGAGAAAAATAACGCCATCCTACTTCAGAGGACGGAGGAAAAATGTATTAATTTTTATAGAGAATTTACCTTTTGAAATGAGTGAAACAAACAGAAGCTGCTACTCATCAGTGGAAGTATATTTTTTTAATTATTTCTCTTTAGCTTTTCCTGATCATCAATCCCTGTTTTTTAATAAAAGAATTATTAAATCAATTACTTAAAAAACAAAAACAAAAACAAAAACAAAAACAAAAAAAACCCATGAATTGAAAAAAAGTGTTGCTGTATTTAGAAAAATACAACGGTTTTCCAAAATTATTTGTTTGGAATGGCTTAATTACAAATTAATTACTCTCTGCCCTTCCTGCAGATTCTTAAGAGTCATACAAACAACCATTTTTTTTTTTTTCCCAGAATTTTTCAGATAAACCTTGTAGACAAGCAAGCAAAAAATTACATTTTAAAGCAACTGAAATATTTGTATTTTTAAAAGCAGGGTTCCTACATCATACACAGGCTATTTGGCTCTGTATGAAAGCAAAAAAGAGATGTGTATATACACATGCAAAAACCATAAAATACTTATTTTGATGAATCCAGGAAAGAATATCGCATATGTCTGATGGGCTTAATCTAGGCTGGCATAATTTACTGCATAGTTATAACAAAATATATCAGCCTAGAAAATCTTTCATAATCTCAAAGTTTTCACTTGGTCCTATTCAGCATTTAAACCAATAATTATTCATTTTACCATTAACACTTTAAAGAAACATAATTGGATGTTTGCTCAACCCAAGGCAATGTACTTAAGCTGAAGAATGCAGCATTCAATTTTTCTCAATTACTGTTGATAGAAAAAGCAGAAGTCATTCACCTCTGTCAGAATGAATGGACTTTGGGGAAAGATGCTAAGAAAAGTAACATCTTAGAAGTGCGTATATATACAACCTCATAACAGAAATCCTAAACCCATTTACCAGCTAACCTTCAGTCTGCAGTTATTGATTTGACAGGTGGGATGCACTGTGTTATTCCTTTGGGGATTAATAGGCCTTGTCCCACTAATAATATGGTCAACTTCACTTGAAAAGGTGCTGAATAATGAAGATCACAGCAAGGCATTCAGCAAACCTGAAGGGAGAAAAATGTAAACTCAACACGACTTCCACATTTACAGAATGCTAATCTAAACAAACAATTAATTGAAAAAGGTAATAATTCTGCTCAAACGTAGTTTTCTTGATATTTACTGTCTGCTTGTCCTGGGTTACTGCTGAATTGTATCCCCATTCGTCTGTTTAAATCAAAAATGAGTTCTGCACCTTTAAGACTGGATCTAAGAGTGAAGAAGAAGCAGTGGAATGTCTGAGGCGGGTGTTTTCAAAACATCAAGATAAGAATTTGCAGTTTTGGAGGACACAGCGAGTGTTGGCTGCAGTGCGGACGGCGGGAGAGAGCTCTCCTTTGCTTTCTGTTAGTTCGTGGCTAGCTGAAGCAGAGAAGTTTTCCGGACTGTGAGTTTCTTTTCTTTTTTTTTCCTTGGAACTGTTCAAACCTACTCTGGACTAACCCCCAGCAGAGCACCAAGAGCTCATCCCTGTGGCCCACCGGGCCTGGCTTGGGCCTGGCATTTCCCAGTGCCAGGGACTGACACAGACTGAGCGAGCCGAGCTGCACCCACGGCACAGACTGGCTGGATTGGTCATCTCTACGGAGAAGCAGGAGGTTTTGTTCCTTGATGTTCATTTGTTGTGCTTGGCCTGTTAAATAAATACATTTTTTCCACTTTCCTCTAAGGAATTTTTTTTTGTTTTGTTTTGTTTCTCCTCTTTTCCTTTCCTGAACCAGTTGGGGGGAAGGGGCCATTGGATTGGTTTTCTGGAGGGACCTATTTTGAGGTCCCTTCCCAAATTTGCCTTAAACCAAGACACTGCTTTAGTTTTCATCATTCTTAATATAGAATTTGGCACAGATTTTTAATGGAATGTAAAAAAAGAGGAAAGAAAATTTCCCTGTTCTCTGAGAGCTCTGGAAGTTATTCTCATCTTAAATTGGTGGGAGTTGTTTAAAATTTTATAAGCGTTGCTTGACATCAAAAATTATTAATTCAGAAAAGAGAACTGAAAACATTTATGCTTCATTTAGGTTACTGAAATTTCAACAATATATTACAGTTAAATTTCATTTTCTAAACAAAAATTCTTATTTAGTGAAAAAGTAAAAAGTAAAATTAATGACAAAGTCAACTTTTGCAACCATTGGGAAAAAACTGGTTTCCAACTGAAAGCTGAATTGAGAATTGTCAAAAATTTGGTTTCAGCATATATATTCTAGAATAACCAAAACAAGTGCAGGTATCTGGCAGTGGAGGGCAAAGAGACCTTCCTTACAATATCTCAATGAGATCCAACTAGGAGTTAGTAAACTATACATGAGCTAAAGTTATGTAAAAATCTGTAGAATAGAAACTTTGCTGAGTAGCAGATTGATTCTTCAAGACACTGTGGGAATTGTGGAGAAGAACAAGTGTCCCAGCAGAAGTCCCATGGTGAACGGTGGGGTTTGCACCAGCTGCATGGGTGCACCAGCTACACTTCCTTTCACAAACCAGGGAAATGAAAGAAACGTGTACGATATAATGGATGGAAAAGGTCATTTTATGTCCTACTCTCCTCATGCACTCCTAGCAAGAAACTAAACCCCACACTGCTGTTTGCTCACTTTATCCTGGTGGGATAGGAGACAGAATTGAAAAGGTAAAAGAGAGAAAGCTCTTGGTTTGAGATTAAGGCAGTTTAACAGTGAAAGCAAAAGCTGCACACACAAGCAGAGAAAAAAAAAGAAATTAATCCATTGCTTCCCATGAGCAGGCAGGTGTTCAGCCATCCTCAGGAGGATGTTACATTATGTCTAACATGTGACCTGGGAGAAAAACACCTTCACTTCAAACACCTTCCTTCCCTTCTTCGTTCCCCTAAATTTAAAGAAGGATGCCATATTATCTAAATATCCTTTTGTCCAATGAAAGCAGCTGTCCCAACTATGTCCCCTCTCAGCTTCATGCACACCACCCACCTCCTCACTGGTGGGGTGGTGTGATGGGCAGAAAAGGCCTCTGTGCTGTGTAATCCCTTCTCAGCAAACCCAAAAAACACGCTTGTGCCATCAACACCATTTCCAGCACCAATCGGGAACATAATCCCATAGCATAATATCATGAAGAAAATATACTTTTTCCTGGAAAACATCTGCATATATTTAAGGGAAATATTCTCCTTAAATACAGAATTGGGGAATTGCCTAGTGACAATTAATCACAGTCTCTGTTTCATCGCCATTAAAAAACACAAAACAAAACTTCAATCTCGACAATACTTCAGTGAGGCATTTGTTAACTTAAGGCTTCTGTCATCATTTTGTTGTGAGGACAGATGATGTCTGGAAAAGTGTATGTAAAATTAGAAAAATACAGGAAAGAAACCTGTTTGTTCGTAATCTCCTGGGACACAACAGATGTACAGGAGAAAGGGAAAGGCCAGATCACTCTCGCAGTCATTTTGGAGCTTTATTCTAACTGCTTGAGAGATCATGTCTGGGGTCAAGACAGTAGCCAGGCCACCTCTGGATACCTGACATATCTGGAGACTCATGACTTGGGGAAAACAGCCACTTACTCCTTGCTACTTCTAATTCAGCAGTAGGCTGGACTCCAAGCAATGATGCAACAAGTAGATGATGCAGACATATCAACACTCTATAAGCTGCTTTCTAGAGTGCCTCTGTGAAAAATGATTTTTGTTTTTTCACTATCCAAAAATAATAAAGCAGTGAGAGTTAGCATGATGAGATGACTCTATGCAGAAATTGTCTTAAGGCAACAATTTTGAAAACCATTTCTCAGGTGGATAAAACTGACAACTGAAATTCCAAGGTTTCGTGTCCATATAAATTTATGTAGTTTCATAGCAATTTATCATTTCAACAATTACAGCAATGACAGCCTGAAGCCAAGCAAGGCTTTCCCTTGTGCCTCAGACTTCAGGCTGAGTATTTCACTTATGTGGCACAACCTGCTATGAAAACTGCTGTTCTGGTGTTACTAACAAAATCACCTTTAATATTATAGATTACTTAGCAAGAAAGAGTTAATGGCACACTTTCCTTCTGACTTACCACTTTGTTGCCAGACCAGTGATACATATAACTATCTGGCTAGCTTTGTGCAGTACTTCATAACAAAGCCAGTTTGTGTCTTTAATTATATAAAGAACTTGATCAAGTTAAATTCCAGATACTACCTTTTAATTTTATTATTGCTACCCAAGCCAATTTTATACTCTATGGTCTTATTTAGGATAATGTAATAAAATGCTGCTTCTGACCAAAACCCAGGATCTTTGCCCCTCACACGCTCTGCATCTCATCTAAAGGCCACAGCACTCAAGACAGTTTCATCAGATTATTTAATTAATTAATACATTTAATTCCTTCAAAACAAAGCAATGTAGATACATTAATCTATATATACAGTAAATTATACAATTTACTTAACTACACTGCTATTTAGGAAGAAAGAGCTTCTAGTGTTAAGATTACAAAATTATTTTGCAGGCAAAGCTGTGCAAATAACTGGTTGTGTTGATATGTCTGATGCACCAAAAACAATGAAAAAAACTTTACTGTTCAAGGCAGATAAAAATAAAGAATTTCTTTCTTCCATTTACCCTATCCCCTCAAAACATAATTCTCAAAGTAAACACTGTCTGTTGGAGCTAAAAATATAACATTTTGTTTTGGTTTTTTTCTTATTGACCCTTTTGTGGGGGTTGTTCATTGTGGTTATTGTGTTTGGTTTGTGTTTAATATTACCAGATTTGGGAGTGAGACTTCATTTTGAAACAGGAAGTTGAAACGTCAAATGGAAGTATTATGGGTTTTTTCACAAATACTAGAGACACACCCTAATCTCTTCTTCCCATAATTCTTTTCCCTGCCTTCATCAGAGATTTCTCAGTCAGCCTGGCCATAATTCAAGAAGGTAACTTTGTCCCAGACCCAAATCTTGGGCTGTAAAGACAAGTAAACAAATCAATTTCATAATCTTCGGGTTTTTGCTTTCTCTTTTTTCTTTTTTTTCTTTTTTTTTTTTTTAGGCTGAGTACTGGTATGTTAATACAAAATCATTCCCACTAAAACTGCCACAGATGCATGACTGCATGCACAACTATGCAGTTAGAGCCTCTAATCCTTCCTCCACCATCCTCTTAAAGTCAGCTTTCTGAACATTTCTTGTATCAGTGTACCAACTCTGCAGCCAGAAATAGAATGAAGGTCTGTATACAGTACCTGTATGAGGACGTAAAGTCCAAAAGACAAAGGATTGTGGAAGAAAAAGAAGAGAAAGGGAAAAGGAATAACTTACCCATAAAATAGTTAAGAAACAAAATTCTAAATGAACAATAATATGTGAAGTTATACTATATATATTCTATCTCAAATTCAGCCAGTTTACAGCTTTCTTTCTGTTTTCCTCCCATCTTTCAAGTCTTCGTCTCTCTCCCCAAGCCACATTTGAGTGTGTAGCACTTTAAGTGCTCTAAGTACAAGAATTCAGTATAGCCATTAATATTTGTATAAATATATGTACAAATTCAAAGTTAAATTGATAATCTTTTGGGAATCAAAGTGGAAGTGTCATACAATTTTCAGTTTTGTGAAGGTTGTTAATCATTACATAAGATTAATGATTATAAATAATAAGTAATGATTATAAGTAATAAGTAATCAAAATTTGTATTTTATAAGGTCCCTAATGCATTTGTATTCTCTCTACAGATTTGTACTCTGCTCTGTGGTGAATCCTGAACCCTGTTCACATAATTGCCTGCAACAGAGAGATCATTTTGTGATGTTTGTTTAAAGCATAAGATAAAACATAGCATAGAAATCACATCCCAGCAAGTATATCGCAGCATTTTGTGTTGGAAAACACACTTCAGTATTTGCAGGGGTTCCATTTTCAGGGCTGTCTTCTGAAGTGTTATATAAGACTTAGTCAGCAAGTTAGTAGATCCCCTTGTGCTTTGTATTTCCCATCACTTGGCCCTTCCAGAAAGCAAGGAAAAGCAGGACCACTGGTTCCCTGCAAACCAGTGGTCCTTTCAAAATGAAGGCAGACAAACATGGGAGTAACTGCCACATCTGCCTGCATAATAAACAATAAAGAACATAATAAACAAGTCTAAGTCATGCCAAACAATAGAGAGAACAAAATAAAAGAGACTTTTTTCCCCCAAGATGTCCATTTGGTTTTACACTATTGTATTCAGCTGTGACATTAATTAAAACCAGTGCTGCTTTGAATCATTATAAGTTGTGTTGTTTTTATTTTTTCCTCTAAGTGCTTTCCATCTCAAGACTTCTGGGCACACAATGACTTGTCTATTGTTTGTCTATTGAGCTTAACCAAACATATCTTCAGTTATCTTTCCTCATCCTCATTACTGCATATTGCAGTGAGACTTATCTCCTGATTAATATTTCCCATAAATACTTCTTAGCTAAGAAGAGAGTTTCCTGTCAGAACATTTATAAGTTCCTTGCAAATTTTATTTCTAAATGAAAGAAGAAACAAAAGAGCTTGTTTTGCTTTGCTGAGTTTTTCTAATTCCATTAACTTTTCAAGAAGCACCTGATAAGGACCGGACTACTTCAGAAGGCAAAAGATGAAAACCAACCTACTTAGGAAGTCATTAGAAACTCAGCCGGAGAGTAGCGAAGGAATTGTGAGTGAAAAAAGCTGAAAGTCCCTCTGAGTGAAATTTGTCAAATATACTTCACCACTTCTTCGATGTTTAAAATTGTCACCAAGATATCCAATACTGCACACTATCATCAAATATTATTTATGATTCCATTCTGGAGTAAAGAGGTTTTAGCATTGTCCTGTAAGACAGTGCATGGGTTGCTACATCTGGTGACAATAGAGGACAGCATTTTTTCAGAAGAGCTAGGGAATTTACACATTTACATTTATTCTTCCACAGTGTGAAAGCAATCTGAGTAGGCGCCCAAGCATTAAAAACATCCATGCATTTCTAGACACTCTGTTTTGAAAAATAATGATACAATCTGATCTTGGGAATGGTTGCAATGAGTTTTTTAGGTGAATGCTTTTGTTATTAATATAATGCATCTTTGAAAACAAACCACAGGGATACACCAAAAAAACACATCTCTCCCTTTCACCTAAGGATTTACTAATTCCCTATAGAAAAGTTTAAAATAGATTTGTATTTTTCTCTTCAGTTTGTTTCTCACTTTTATATTGATAGCTGAGAAATCTAGTTTCTGACTCTCCCATTGTGTCAGGATTTGAACCTCTGATTTAAATGGATAGTCACTCTTACTTATCTTAGCCCTTCCAAACATGATGTGGGTGAAATGCATGCCTACTTAGGATCTTAGAAGATACTTTAACATTGATCTCATCACCTGAAATTTTCAGCTCAGTCATTGTTTCTTCTTCAGGGGATCAAAACCCCCTTCTATAAGCTAAATTGTGTTTATCCACAAAGCTGAAAAAGTCTCTTCCAGCCTTAGTTTCCATAAATGACACCATTGCACAAGTACTCTTTTCTCAGTTTGCCCGTAATTCCAAAATTATGTACCAGCAGGATACTGGGCCCAGGCTCTTCCTCTTCTCTGTGTATTGACTAATGATTCTGGTGAGACACTAAACAAATCCCTACAGTGTAGTAGATGCTTGCAGCCATAAAGCCTTTTCTGCTCCATAAAGGATGATGTGATTCCACACAACCCACAGTATACACTGTCCTGAAGTGACACTGCAGAGCCATTTGTGCTCAGCAAGAAGTATGAATCTGTCTAAATGACTGTTATTAAAAGTGCAATGTTGTTTCATGAAAACAGTAGTTTCACTCCACACAAAAACAGCTCTTAAGAACAAAAAGAAAAATAAAAGTAATGGCGTCTATTAATGGTGTGAAAAATACTCAGATCCTTTCTCTCTTAACTGTGTAAAGCCAAATTATCCTATCACAATAAAAACATGATGCTATTCGTAATAAGTACGAATTAAGTGAGTATTCAAAATTACCTTACACCTGTCGACTAGTTTAACATCATAATTACGACTACACAGTTTCTTCCTTCTTTTCTCATGTAAGTTGGTATTGAAAAAGGAACAAACAAAAAAAAAAAACCTTTTGGTACTTAAAATCAAAACTATGAGTCTTTAACTTTGTTTTCTCATACAAAATGAAAGTTTTGATCAAACTATCCTGCATAATAAATGCTCTAGTTTAGTTCTGCCAACAGGACAATTTTGTCTGGCACCATACAGAGTTTGTTAGGCAGGAATTCACTTCTACACATCCTCCTCACTCTAATAATTAAAAAATGCTCTATTAAATGTTTTCAACCTGCATTTTCTTCCTGCCAGAAATTCATTTCCCATCTTTCTCTTGTTAGTCATCATGTAAACATAAGCCAGTCGTCCAGCAGGCCTCCAAAATTTGTTGTTCTCAAATGAATTTTCCCCAAATTAACTTTATAGAACTGCACCTGGAATTCACTTTTTGCCAAAAATGCACTGTTTGTATTTTCTCAGAAGCAAATGCAAACTGCATAGAGGAATTTTCTCTTAGGAGTATTCAGCTTGTGCAACTAGATACCACCTTTTGTGAGATTTGTCTTAATAAAAATGTATTTATAATATGAATAAACCCTTACCATATTCAAAGTATGGTACAAAACGCCAAAAGTGTAATGTCATTCTTCAGTACACACCATATTTGTGATTCAGCTTGTTTTCTGTGTTAGAGTACTCAGAATGCAGTAAGCTAGTATAAATAGCTTAATCTCCCAGTATCCACTTCCCTTTATTTGTCCTAGTAGGAACATCTGCATGAGGAAGAGGGGAAAAAAAAAAAAAAAAAAAGGGAAATTAAAAAAAAAAAGTGTGCTGAGAGGCAGAGTATGCAAGTGTCAAGAGAAAAAAAGATCAATAAATCTCTGCAGGAAAAATATGTAATAAATATGTAATCGGAAATTATAATTGGAAACAACAGTCTGATCAATCATTTGTAATTGTGGACACAGATTGTTTGATAACATCACAGAAAGGTTTTGTTCCACAGAACAGACTGAAGTAGACTACACAAATTATAATGAACGACTACAAATGTAATGAAATAAAATGAATAGTTACAAATTCCTAATAACAAAAATCAAGTAGCACACTATTAGACATGGAAAAACCCACATTTTTTAGAATGTTTTTGCAGCACATGGTTGTGTCATAAGATTTAACAACTTTGTCTTAATTATTCCTGGCAGAGGTTTCCTTTTTTTTTTTTAGGATTGCTTACAATTCTGACAGTACAAATCAATGCTATACTTGACATAACAAATTTATAAAATTGAATAATAGATGTTAGTATTTATTTACACAAAATTGCAGAACCATTTAGGATGGAAGGGAATTCTTGAGGCAACATAGTCAAATCCTGCTGCTCAAGCAGGATCAGCTACAGCAGGTTTTCCAGGTTTTTGTCAAAGCAGGTTTTCATTATCTCCACATAGATGCCATAAAAACCCTGGGAAATGTGATCTAGTGTTAACTGAGACTTAGGCCTATTTCTGATTCCCAGCTATCACAGAATCAGAATCACAGAATGGGCCAGATTGGTAGGGATCACAGTGGGTCATCTGGTCCAACCTCCCTGCTCCAGGTCATCCTTGAGCACATGACACGGATTGCATCCAAATGGTTTTTAAATAACACCACTGAGGGAGACTCCACAACCTCTCTGGGCAATCTGCTCCAGTGCTTGTTCACACACACAGTGAAGAAGTTCTTCCTCATAAGCAGGTGGAAATTCCTGTGCAACAGTTTCTGCCCACTGCTTTGTGTCCTATCACTTGGGTACCACCAAGAAGAGCCTGACTCCATTCTCTTGACAGCTTAGAGCTTTGTGCATCATGTTTTCTTGCTGCCTCCCAAGACCCAATATAACTAAAAAACTTCACGTAACTTTATTCCATTCTCAATATAATACTTATACCACCAATGTGTATCACTAACAGGGTTGTAGTCTGCATTGTTTTATATGTATGCTGCAAAAAATTCTCAGTTTGAAAGAATCTAGCTTCACTATGAGCAAATCATAACTGAATGGTAAAGATATTTTACAGTATTTCCTTGCACTATATGCAAAAATGTACAGAAAATTGGGAGAGACAGGGTGGGTAACCTTGCAACTCTAATTTCACTCATAAAAATGTGGTATTTTCCTGTATGTCAGAACAAGATCTATCCATCAATGAAATTCTTTACATACAAATCTATCTTGGAAAACCTAAAAGTAAATTTATTCCTCCTTTATCAAAAGGCTCTACAAAAATTCTTTTTCTCTTCCAACCCTTTGTTTTTCCCATTAAACAGACCTCTATTTTATTGTACTATCCTTTATCATTGGTGGAGATTCCATGTTAAAACAGAACAATAAAATCATAAGAGGTTGATACAAAAGCTCTATTCTGTAAACAGCTTATAATTGTTACCTTTAAACAAGTGTGACAATTTTAAGTGCCTAAGCTAGTCCTTCTGAACAGTACAGATGGTGTTCTCTCAGGTAATTGTTATGGCATGGTATAAAGGTACTTCTCATCCAGGTATTATACGAGATTTTCTACTTACTCTGTGCTTTCTTTGTGAATTCTTGCCTGGTGAAAACACAAGAATAAGTGGAATCATTACTGCACATCTTTGGCTACCTTCCTTAAGTAAGAAATAAGAAAGAAAAGTAGCAGGAAAATGGTAATATGCTGACATGCAGCCTGAGTCTTATGAATCTCTACTGCTCTCTGATGAACACGAAAACAAGATCAAGAGGCAAGTCTTCTGGCATTAAGAAAAGCCATTACAAACTCAGATATTTTTTGTAAGGCACAGAAGGAGAAAATGCTGCAAGCAAATTTTTCAATCACTTATTACAAAAGATAAGTACATCGATGCAATTAAGCAGACTTTCCAAGGCAAGAGAATGGGCTTATCTTGTGCAGTTAAGGGGCAACAAGGATTAAACTGATGTAAAGGCTACAGATTTTGATATTTTGAAAGAAAGTGCTAACACTGCAGACACTTACATTAACAACTCAGCTCTTCAGGAGTTCCACCAAGCCACTTTTCACACTGATTTCTCAAAGCGAGGATCTTTGAATACTTTTAATTACAACACTAAGCTCACACATCTCCTGTCATCCATATACCTTCATTTGTTTCAGGGCTTATGATCTCTCTCACCTCTCCTTTGGCCTACATAGATGACTAGTAAGAAGAGTATCTGAATTCTTTCTGGTTATTCTGTTCTGAGACCTCTGATTCTAGCTGGAATATTTGTACAAATATGGTTCTGCAGATTAAAGTGTGAAAGGAAGACAAGTTTTATAAATGTTACCGTTTAAACACTCATAATTTAATATAATACATATTTTAACAAAGAGCAACATTTTTGAAATTATGACAGGTGAACTGAGGAACACAAGCAAGACTTGAGACTCTCTAAGGATATTCTAGGACACATCAGGAGACACGAGTGAAAAAGATTTGAAGCAGTTAATGCTCATTACACTATTTAAGCACAAGGGTTAAAAATGTTTACAATTTAAAAAATAATCTATATTTATGAATATTATAAATGTTATTTCAATAAAGAATACAGTTCTTTTCTGTTATACTTTAACTGTGTTGTGGTTTCAATTTGAAACCAGGCAGAAACACCAATTTCTATTTTGGTTTGGGTTTGCCAATTTGAAAGTTTCCAATCAAGAGCAAAGCAGGTTTAAGCTTAAGAGTAATAAGACTTTATTAACTAACACTAAAAGAAAGAAAAACAACAAGAATGAGAAAGAAACCTTCAAAACAGTCTTCCTCTCTCCCCACACCTTCTTTTCTCCCAACTGACAATGTAAAGAAAACAACAGTCAGAAATCTCAGTCAGTTTTCCACTTCTGAAAAAGGCTTTCTTCAGTTCACTTAGGGAGGGAAGCACCTCTTGTTTGCTACGGAAAATTCCTCCACAAGAAAACAGTTTTTTTGTGGTTCCAGTTTTTCATGAACAGCAACTGCCTGGACCCTTTGCATTCACAAAACTCCTCCCATGTTCACAGTTGTGCCTCTGGGCCACATCAATGTATGGGGTTTTATTTTAAAGATAACTGTTCAAAGCAAAGGTTCTTTTTTATTTATCTTTGGCATTACCTTCACCTCAGGGAACAGAAATTCAATTCTTCTTTAGAGGGCCAAGAGTCTTTATCACTTCATCTCTCTGTTCAACTTCTCATGGAATCAACAGCTTTGTCAACATTTCATTCCTTTGCTCAGGTCTACTATTTGAACTCTTTTATCTCCCCCATACTTCACTATGGTTTAAAGGAAATATCTCAATATGTTATAGCAAACCACCATAGCTTACAAGTCTTTTACAGCTCAAAAGCAACTTCCCACCCTCCTTCCACCCGGACTTTCACTCTTTCTTGACTGACTGTGATACTTCATGTGGTCTTTACACATCTGCATTCTAATTTTATCTCACTGGAGAGAGGATGGAGGGTTTTTCCAGGTCCCATCTGTGCACTGATGCACTGAAAGGGTTAACAAGAGAGAGTGTCTGTGCAGGGCAGTCCATGGTGTCATATTTCAAAGCTGTGCTGAGGGGCAGTAAAGATCTCAGAATGTCCAGGCCAAAAAGGCAGCCACTCACTGGTCTTCTGCAGCTAAGGGGGAAAGTTGGACAGATCCCAAAATTCCTTTTCCGACCCTCGGTCTCATCAGGTGCTCCAGCCTGTCTCATCACGTTTCCCCCCCTCTCTCCCCAGGCATAGCTGGTTCAGCTGTGTCCAGCAGCAGAGCAGACTCTGTGCCGCAGATGTTCCCAAATCAGCTGTCCCTGCCTGGCCCGTGTGGCCTCCCCCTGCCCCACTCAGCCCAGGGCAGAGAGGGCAGAGGTGTGTGCTCTGACAGCCGGGAGGAAAGAGACCTCCCCGGGCTGCTTCAAAGGGAATAAGAACCACAAAATGCTTTCCCATTGGTCCAATAAAAATCCAGTCGCAAAAACAGCCAGCTCACTTCTGTGGGCTGGTCAAACCACCACAATGTGATTTCTTATTTTTCATTTTGTCCAGAAAACTGCTAAGTGAAATTCACCAAAGATACAAATACCATAAAACATAAAAACAAAAATGCTGGATTTTGCAATGTAATTATAGGCTCCCCAAGCATGCAAATATCTTGGGTTGTAGTGCAAGATATGACCAGAAGTATGCATTCTATCACCATCTGTTGAAACTGGGGCGGGGTGGGGGAATCCTCTGTTAATGGGGCAGCTGTCAAAAACCAGGTGGGACAGTTTTCTTTATCTCTTCCATGGCCCATCCTCCCTCCAGGGAGAGATCTTCTGCTAATCTGCCACTGAGTCTCATTTCATGACTGATAAACTTACATCATCCCCTTGGGAGATGCTCGATCCGGTGGGAGGAGCCAAGCATTCCTACCTGGATAAAAACCCGAGATTTGGAAAACCAAGGAAGCATTTTCCACTGGATCCTCAGAGGAAGACCAGGCCCATCTACAGCTCCACTGAACCTTCAAAGGAAATCTACACCTTTCTACAGGTTCACTGCTTCAACATAAGCACATCTGCCACCCCAGGAGGACTGCAGCCACCATTTGATCAGACTGCTACCAACACCCTGACCCACAGGGTGTCAGGCTGTATTCTGACTCTGTCAGTGGGTTTGGTTTTTTGTATTACTGCATTTTTATTTCATTTCTCCTAATAAAGAACTGTTATTTTTATCCCCATATCTTTGCCTGAGAGCCCCTTAATTTCAAAATTGTAATAATTTGGAGGGAGGGGGTTTACATTCTCCATTCCAAGGGAGACTCCTGCCTTCCTTAGCAGAGAACTGTCTTTCAAACCAAGACAGCAAGATACAATTTGAGCCAAAAATCCTTCATCAGGGTACTTTAGAAGGTCTCATTGCCAAAGACACACATTAATGAAGGAACCCAGAGTCACATCCAGCTGACAGTACTGCCAGTAAAACTGGAATTTATCTGTTTAAATAGCTGGAGTAGGTCTGCTGTAATACCTTTTCATTTCACAGTAGCATCTGGCATGGTAAAATACCGCAAGTCTGGGTTCTGTTTGTTTTAAACTTTATGGTACTTTTCCATCTCTAAAGAACTACTTCATATTATTCATGTTACATTTAAACTTTGAACCACCCTTGAGTTATCAAACTTAAATAGAATATTTCCCTGACTTCAAAGATGCCACCATTTTCTCACTGTGAATTTACTGAGTAGAAATTTGCTTTGGTCTTGATTTCCTAGGGAAGATAATGAATCAGAATGGAAAAAAAACATTTAGAAAAATCTTTAAAGGAAGTAATCTTTCATGCTCAATAAAATAAAATAAAGTGTAAATACCTGCAATAGAGAAGGAGCAGAAAATGCAGATACTCTTCAGTGGATGAGGAGACCCTTGTTTTTCTCAGTCATTGCACGTGGAAGCATGCTGTGCACTGCTAATTAGGAACCTGAGACTTCTAAAGCAAATGAGAACAAGCTGGTTATCAAACCAAACTTATTTTCACCCTTTAACTGAGGATTCTCTTGATGAAAGAAGTCCAGTGTTGTTCATATAGCAGGAGGTTTTTTATATTATTGATAGGATTATTTCTATATATGTACAATTTCAAAGTTTAATTGATACTCTTTTGGCAATCAAAGCAGTATTGCCATACAGTTTTTGTGAAGGTTGTTGATCCTGGCTGGACACCAGATGTCCACCCAAAGTGTTTTATCACTCTCTTCATCAGCTAGACAGGGGAGAAAAAGTGTAACAAAAGACCTGTGGGATGAGATAAGGACAGGAAAAAGATCACTCACCAGTTACCACCATAGGTAAAACAGACTCGATTTGGGGAAATTAATGAAATTTATTACCAATCAAATCAGAGTAGGATAATGCAAAATAAAATCAAAACCTTAATATACCTTCTCCACATACCTCCTTTCTTCACAGATTTAACTGTATTCCTAGATCCTCTACCTTCTCTCCCACAGAGGCACAGCAAGTTGTGGGATTGGAGTTTTGGTCAATTCATCATACATTGTCTCTGCCACTCTTTCCTGCTCCAGGGAGAGAGGATGTCTCACTCTTCCCCTGTTTCAGCTTGGGATACCTTCCATGGGAGAGAGTGTTCCATGAACTTCTCCCATGTGAGTCCTTCCCGTGGGCTACAGTTCTCCACAAACTATAGCAATGTTGGTCCCTTCCAAGGATGCAATCCCCAGGCACAGCCTGCTCTTGTGTGAGCCCCCCACGGGGTCACTAGTCATGCTAGAAAACCTGCTTCAGCATGGGCTCCTCTCTCCATGAATCCACAGATCCTGCCAGGAGTCTGCCAGAGCACAGCTTCATACATGGACAGTTTTCTTTGAGCATCTATCTGTTGTTGCTTGGGTTCTTTGGCAGGCTGCAGGTGAATTTCTGCCTCCCCATGGACCTCCATGAGCTGCAGGGGCACAGCTGTTTAACCATGGTTTGCACCACTGGCTGCAGGAGAATCTCAGCTCCGGTGCCTGGAGCACCTTGTCCCCTCCTTCTCCAATGCCCTTGATGTTCACAGAGTTGTTTCCCCACATTTTCACTCCTCTGGCTTCTGTTGCACAGTTTTTGCCCTATTCTAAACTACATTTTCCCAGTGTGGCCACCATTACTGCTAATGGGCATGGCCTTGGCCAGTGGTGGGTCCATCCTGGAGCAGGCTGGCATTCGCCCTGGCAGACAAGGTGTTGTGGTTTTAATCCAAAACCAGACAGAAATACTAATTTGTGTTCTGGTTTGGGTTTGCTAATTTGAAATTTTTCAATTAAGAGCAAAGTAGGTTTTAGTTTAAAAATAATAAGGCTTTATTAATTAACATTAAAAGGAATAAAAATAACAAGAATGAGAAGGAAACTTTTACAACACTCTTCTCCCCTCTTTTTTTTTTTTTTTTTCTTCTCAACTAACAATGTAAAGAAAACAACACTCAGAAATGTCAGTTAGTTTTCTACTTTTAAAACAGTATTTCTTCAGTTTATTTAGGGAGGGAAGTACTTCTCGTTTACTATGGAAAATTTCCTCACAAAAAACCCAATTCTCTCATGGATTTAGTTTTCGTGAACAGCAACTGCCCGGAACTTTTGTGTTCATGAAACTCCTCCTATGTTCACAGTTGTGGTTTTGGGTCACATTGATGTATGGGATTTATTTTAAAGATAATTGTTTAAAACAAAGGTTCTTTTTATTTATCTATGTTCTCAAAATTAGCTGAGCCCTACCTGGCCCGCATGGCCTTCCCCCCCTCCCCCCACTTGGCCCAGGGCTGAGGGGGAGAAGTGTTTTTTCTCTAACAGCCAAAAGAAAAAAACTTCTCAAACTTCTTTTCAATGTAATAAAAACTAAAAATATAGTATGTCCCTATTAGTCTAATAAAATGTCAATCTCAAAACTAGCCAACTCACTTCTGTAAACTAGTCAAACTAACACACAAGGGAAGGTTCCAGCACCTTCTCACAGAGCCACCCCTGTAACCCCTCTGCTACTCAAAACTGACCACACAAACCCAGTACATAGGTCCGTTGAAATAAGGGGGCAATACTAAGCCTTGGCTCTGGACCCCAAAGTCATAGATTTGTGCAAAACAGCAATGCTCTATTTTGTGCAGATGAAACAGCTTGCCTGAAGATAAGTACAGCATCAGAGCACCAGGCAACTATGTCCTAAGACTGTTTATCAGTTTATCAGTTCTGCAACATATACTTACCAAAATATTAAAAGTATATTCTGCTACTTATGGAAAACTGAGTAGTTTCCCCACAACAATGTACACTTCAACAGCATTTAGTTAATAGCTATTCTTTGATCTTCATAACTTGTACAAAATAATGTAAAAATCAATGCAAATCAGTGTAATAAATTTAGATGCACATATTTGCTGAGAATTTCTGGCTTTGCAATAAAGTTACTAATTTGATGGTTTCCTAATTTATCTGGTGATGTATTGGTCTCCAAATGGTAATAAATTCAAGGCTGTAATTGACTTTTCTCTGCCACACAAATCTGTAAAACTGCTTCAAAGTGCTTCAGCTAGATGATAAAAGCTCAAAAATGAGAAAGTTGTGCCCATCTAATAACTTCTCAAAGGCTCATAAGGTTTATCTACAGGTTCCTAGAAAATACATGTTGAATTTCTGTGGAAATTACTTTCACATGCAGTCCCCAAGGTCAGTAAAACTCTCAGAATGCAATTTCAGAATATAAATGCAATACTTTGAGCAACTTTCCATTATGATGATTCACATTTCAAAATTTACATTCCACCTTCCCAGCAAAAGAAGTGACAGGATATACCAGAGGTTAAGCATGAAGTTAACTACAAAATGACAATTATAGTTATAAAAAGGAAGGCATGCATCTGATTTGTAGAGGTCAAGTCATGATTTGTGTGGGCATCTCAAGTGGCAGCTGAGGCTCTACATGGCTCCCATGAGAACACACCTTTCTTCCCTGTTTCTGTTAAGTTTGCAACTGACATGGATATCTTTTATACATTTAAAATTTATTACCCCAATTTAATTTAAAAGAATATTAATATTTACAAACTGATTTAAAAAATCTTGACAGGAAAGGTCAGCATTAACAAACTTTCCCCAAATGCTGAGTGAAGCGTTCCCTCAAAAATGTAAGGATCAAAAAGTTTTATGAGAAAATACATAAATTTTCCTAGTTACTTCCTTACTAATAGAATTTATCATTATACAAATTTGGCTTTCATTCCTCAATTCATATAAATAGTAATTGATCTGATGCAAGGTGCAATACCAGAATGTGTTAAAACCCAAACCAGCCTCATCAAGTTCCTCACACTCAGAGCAAGGAAATTCCTCAATTTCCAAGAGAACCTGATTGTGAATATCAGCCAGTCAAATTGGCTGCAAATTCCTTGATATACTATAAATAACTCAGTATTTTGGTAAAAGTTTGTTTCAACAACCAATTGATATTCACCAAGGATATTGAGTAGCTTTTAAATCTAATTATCTGTGCTATTCTATCAGACACTTCTACAACTTTTTGTGTAGGGAATTGTTGCTCTGTATGCAGTAATATTGAAAAGAATGATGCAATTTATACAAAAAATCTATAAGTCATGGAAGATACCATTGTCATGCTAATCTAGAACCTCCAATTAAAGATATACATCACAAATTGCAAACCAAAACCTACTAGCTAATCAAGTCATTTAGACAATGAAGACAAAAGGAATTTTCTTTTTGTATCTTAGTGCTTTCAGTTATTCTCTCCACTACTCCACAAAGTTTTTCTAAAATGTCTGGATGAGTTTAAGTCTTTATTTTCCCTGTAGACTGTAGTCTTCCTATGCCTGCATTACTGGAGTGTTAACAATAATGTAAGCATCATACTAGAGCAATCACAAGCTGTCTTCGCAACTGAAAACAGAAATAAAATATACTTGAAGAAAAACTGCAGTTTATCTGAGGACCACACTGATTATACCTTTGAAAATTCTTGTCCTTTAAGCATGGTTAATCTAAATTTTAAAATCCTAACCTCCAAATTTTGAGAAAGTCAATGACTAAACTCAGCCACTCTAGTGTTACCTCTAGAAAGACACTAAGGGGAGACAATGAATTTCTAGTTACTTTCAAGCCTGGGAATCATAGAAATCTTAACACTAAATCAAGTTACAAAAGCTTTCCAACTGAACAGAAAGTAAAGAGAAATCAATAAAACGATCCTTCAACAGTGAGACTTAAAGAGACTGCAAGTTTAAATGTTGTAAATCAAATTAAAGGATTAAAGGTGTTATAAGAACTTAAATATTTTTATTTTTGTGTCCAAAATTATCTATGTTCTCCATAATAAGAACTTTAACATAAATACTATGTTTTAGTGACTGTAGTAAAATATGACCTTTTAAATCCATTTAAATGACTTCTTATGTTAACTATCCACATCAAAAGGGGCA
Source organism: Sitta carolinensis (assembly GCA_032173965.1). Classification (NCBI taxonomy): domain Eukaryota; kingdom Metazoa; phylum Chordata; class Aves; order Passeriformes; family Sittidae; genus Sitta; species Sitta carolinensis. The sequence continues at coordinate 76,019,101 of CM063284.1, forward strand.
TTAGATCTTGCCCACTTTTTATTTCCCTTCTAAGTTTTACAAAGAGCAAAACATAATGAAGTCTTTACAGCATATTAGACTCAATGCTTCTTTTAAAGGAAAATACAATTTTTCATCTATTCTTCTGGTTTCCTTTCATCAACAGAACAAAATGTTAATTTAAAAAAAAATTCTTAACTTTTTTTTTCTTTTTTTTTTTTTTTTTTTTTAATTTAATTGATTTAAGTGGGAAATTGTTGCATTAAGATTCTAGAAATTTGGCAGAAAATAAACCCCCTTGCATTCCATCTGCTTCTTGGAGATTAGAGGTGTTGAGTGTGGCTGGGCTTAATTTCCAATTAGAACCAATTCCGAATTATAAATTTGGTTGTGTTCAATTGGACCCCAGGTGCACATAGTGTGTTACATTAGAAGTGTGGACTCATTCACAATTAAAAATTCACAAACAGTGAAATTTACTGGAGAAAAAGATTATAAATTCTTTTCCTTTGCCAGCAATAAATTCAGTAGACCCACAAAGTAAAAGTGTAGCACTCTGTACAAGAGCTCCTGGGTATAATCTGATACAGTTGGAGACACAAATCTTATAAAAGAGGGACTCCTACTTTGTGAAGGCAAGAGTTATTTGCCAGCAGCACATAACTAATGTTTTGAATATAATTATGCCCATTAAAATCCTATGCAGTATATCAGAGCTCTTAAAAGAAATTTCTGACACAACTACATAATCTTAAATTAAAGTGAAAACTTTAGGACAATATGGAGAAATGGAAAGAAGAACAAGAGAGAAATGCTTTGCATTTCAGTACTGCTTTGCAAAGCAAAAGAAAATTGGACAGTTTGAGCTGGTAAGAAAGTGAGAGAAGGAAAAGAACAAAATAAGACACTGTTTTTCTTGCATGTGTTGGATGACGTTAGGTCGGGGCTCAGTGCTTGGTAATGGAAAAATTCCCTGCATTACTTTAAATCCATTGTCAGATTGATCATGAGGTCACCTGGCTTCTATAGTAGATGAGTTATGCTCAGTTTTTGGACCAAGATCTCAGTTTCTAAGATGTCGCTTTCCTACTTTTCTCTGGGATTTCACTTTTCCCTGTGTTCCATTAAATCTTACCCTGTTATACTACATCTCAGGTAGTAATTGGTTCTTACTGTAATGCAGGAAGGATAAAGTACTGCAAAAGCTGAGTAATAATCGTTCAAACTCTCTACCACAATAGAGATAAAAAAATATATTACATTCTAATATTTCTGTCCCTAATTTCTTGTTAAAAATCTGAAAATGTTTTAATCGTATAATTTTTGCTCATAGCAAAAGAGATTTACATAATAACAGTTATAAAATACCCCAAGCCAGATTTTCTCCAATTTTGCTTCTGCTATACTTACAACATTGAAACATAAATACCATTTATGATGAGCAACTGTTTAGACCCAAATCTGGTGGCAAATTAGAAGAAAGGAACTTGTTATGGAATTCAGTGTGTCATCTTTTTTCCTCTCCAGTTCTGAATGTCTCAAAATCAGCTCCTGGTGGGGTTTATTTTCTAGGTTTTTTTCCTTTTTGCTGTTCTTTTCATGTAAACCTCCCCATGTTTTCCAGAAAGAGTAAAATATTCTGTGCTGATTTTTTTTTTTTGTCTCCATTTGCAAACTTCTCCCATGCTAAAAGGAATAAAAGATGGAAGACTAATCCTGATAAAACACACAAGAATACCCCCTCATTCATAAAAAGTAAAAAATCTAAATTTTAAAGCTCTCATTTCTTCTCTGCTTAGAAGAAAATACAAGAAGAGTTTCCAATAATTTTCTAATTATTAGATTTTACAAAATAATTGAAAGACAATATATATATAGCGAATAATTTAGCAAGTATTATTCAGGCCAGGGAGATGATCATAGTTTTTAGAACACTGTATTTAAGTGAATAAAAGGCACTTTTGGATGAACATTGACTGTATTTATCTAATATGAAATTGATCAATATTCCATTTAATTTCTAAGTTTCAATTTTAAGAGGGCCTGATTTTCTGCTGGGGATGAATACAGGCTTGCATAACCAGGTGAGTATGGCTATAAATGTGCTACTTTAATTTGGGGAAAAAAACCCCAAACAAACCAAAAATCTATGACAGCCAGTATCCTACTGACATCTATGTAGTTGTTTCTTAAAAAAAACATGAACAACTTGGTGTCAATGAAATGAAATTCATGCTGCAAAATACTGACAAAAAGGTAGCACCTTCTGGCATAAACTGATGTAGACTTCTTGCTCTTACAGAGGAAAATAACCTGACAGCCTGTCAAAAATGTTGTTTTTACCACTTTTTTGCCTTTGCCCCTCTTGAGTTTAATCTCAGGCTGTTCGCATATGTACTGCTTCTAGAAATGCAAACAATGCTGGTGCCAGGAAGTGGCTTCATTTATCTTATGATACTGAAGGCATAATACATGTTTTAAGACTGCTCAATAACTAGAATAATTTCTGTATTTATTTCCAAATCAGGTCCCCTGAAGATTGACTATGGACCCATGTCTATATGGACCACTGAAGAACATCACAGTTACTCTGATGAATTACATCTCAGGGATGAGCACAAAGTCCACAGCACTGCTTTGAACCCGGAACACAGAACATTTACATTAGCCTGGCACAAGGACAGTTAATAACTCTGTCTCAAGATAAATTAGTTCAGGCTCAGCACCATGTAGTCACAGCTTCTTTGTATCGCTGCGGGCACAACAGATTTTCTCTTTTCATCACAGAGAAAATAACTGTGAAATATGAAAGACCAAAGAGAACCAACTGTTCTTACACCAGCACCTGTATGACCTGTTAATCACAGGTCACATATGAGTTGAGATGACAGAATGCCTTAATAAAAAAAAGCCCAAATATCCTGACACTTGAAAAGGACCCCAAAAAGTTGTGAAGCATCAGTTATGCAAAAAAGGTCTAGAACACTGGAAAACACCGGCAGACTGGTATGTCTCAGAAATTAGATGTTTGGGAGGAGAAAAAAAAAAAAAAGTCCAGATAAACAACACAACAAATTTCAGTTGCATCCTGGTAATGGATGACTAAGGGTACAGAATTTCCAGGTACCTGTTTACAGAGTAGGTATAACCCTCCGAAAAGAATGGATACATACACAGAATATTCCTAATTTTTATTCCAACATCTCATCTAGTGGCATCTGGTGAAAGAAATTTCTTCTCTCTGGAAGCCTTGTCCATCTTTTCTGAGTTCATAAATGACAGGACCAAGCAAACTAGCAATGGCATAGGCACAAAGTATACAGAATCTCAATATGGACATGTAGCTCAACAACCCAAAGTGAGAGCTTCTGAAAGATTCTCGTCAGGGAACTATAGAATGGGGACTAGGAGTGAATTTGTAAAATGCAGACTGATAAATTTGTGAATCGGTGTATAACTTCTTTCTGCAAAAGCAGCAGACTGAATTTTATAGCACAAAGATGAAAAGACTCTGCTAGACAACACACTGCCAAAACACCATTTCCAGGATCAAACACATGGATACAGTTGTACACCTTGAACAGATCAGTTAACTCACATGCTTCTGTTTTCAGGAAAAGATATCTCATCAAATTTCCATGGAAGTCTTTCAACATAGAAGATAGCAAAACCCTAATCTATCCCCAATTTTTATAGATAACAATCAGTATACAGACAAAAACCTCAGTAAAGCAAATAAAACAAATTGTAGAGGAAATAGTTTTATTTCTCCCAAAAATAGAAATATAATTTTAGTTTTCAATCACTATCAGTATTTAATCTTTCATGAATTCACAATATTGTCTTCTTTCTGCTAAATTTTTAGGTAAAGAGCCTCACACCTTAGTCATACCTGCTTAAAAATGGAGAAGACAGCAAATGACAGCTTTAGAAAGATCAAAAGGAAAATATTTTATCTTTTTCTACGATTCTGCAGGTTTTTTTCTGTGAAAAAGAGAAATATTTCAATACTGAAATAGTTATTGTATTTTTTCACAAAAAGGGTTATTGGTAAATGACAATATGGTTTACAATATCTCAAATTTGCATATTCCTGTGTGTGACTGCTACTTTCTTTCATCTACTGAAAAATGGGCATAAATATAATGTGTAATTAATTTTTCTCTGATCAGAAATGGCAAAGCAGTTCATTGGAATTTTTTCTCTCATCCTTCAGATTATGTGATGGTTCATCAATCCTTATACTACTCTTGTACAGTGGCTGTAATTATGAATATAAATGTAATGTAAAGATTGGCTGGAAGAACAGAAAGCAAAGACCTCCATTTAGGTAGCACTCAGGAAATTATTATCATTATGACCTTGAAAAATACTAAGAATATTTTGAGTCATGTTTGTCATCCAAAGACATTCAGTACCCTATATGTCATATAGAAGTGATTGTTTCACAGAATTCTCAGGCAACTTATGCAGTATTTTCATAAAATAATAAACTATAATAAAAATTTAAATGTGTGTTTTTTTCCCAAACCTCAATGGCAGTAATCTGAAACAAATCTCCTAGTTTCTGAGAGACTCTTTAGCATAAAGCAATGATATGGTATAATCCAGGAAATTTTTGCACTGCAGGTGCAAATGGAGCAACTTGGCGTTAACTCAAATATCTTTATTTAAGAACTGGTATGGCTAAGAGCTAAATTTCAAATGTACCAAAGGCGAAAATTCCTACCAATGACTACATCTTACATTAACTAAGCTGAGCAACATTTTCTAGATTATCATTTCAGTCAAAAAATTTATCAAATTTAGTCGCTAAAAACCACACAGGTATTCATGTATCAAACTCACATATTCACGAAGAAGTACGTGGATATGTATAAACAGAAAGTTTATCTTTTTCCTGCTTACATATGTGACTTAAAAAGTCACTTAATTTGCTCAAGCTTACTCATCGCACAAAATAAAAAGCAGCAGAATGCAGGCAATATATTATATATATATATATATATATATATATTATATATATATAACCTGAAATCAAATAATCAAATCCTTTGTATGAGCACAGGAAGTAATGCCACAGAATCACTGGATATTCTGGGTTGTGAGGAAAATTTTGAATTATTACCAAACAGAAAACAGAAATGATGCTTTTTGGATAAGATGCAATGCAAAATTACTTTTTTTTTTTTTTATTTTATTTTTTTTTTTTTTTATTTGGGGCCATTTCCTATGGGTTATTGAAATGGACATAAGTATAGCTTCTTCTGATCTTGAAAGTTGTACAACAGAATGCCATAGTAAACTGCACCCAAACAATCAAATATCTGATGTAAACCAAAGATAAGATTATTTTTCTTTGTCATTTGATCTACAATTATCTTTAAAAAGTATTTGCACGAGGAAATCTACACTGAAAATAGTACAGGCTGCTCAGATTAGAATAGCTAAAGTATGAAATAATTCCTATTTGTCTTTTATAATGTTCATTGTTTAAACTCACCGGTCTGACAATTACAGTCAGCTAATATTCTTTCAGTTGAAATTTTGCAGGTCTTGCTAAAATTTTAGAGTGATTCATAATAAACTGAATTGAATGAATAATTAAACTGCTATCATTATTTTCTCTATGCAGGATATTAATTGTAGTCAAAGTTCACTTAGAGCACAGCTACTAGATTATGTATGTATTAAACAGAAAGAATAGAAAATATGCTTTGATATCCTAATAGATATATAATACCTGGAAAGAGATAATTGTGGAAAATTTTAAATTATTCCTATGAAAGTTTTTTGAAACAGGTCATGTTATTTATGAGTCACACAGAGACCAGATGTTCAACCATGAATTCCATGATCCTAATATTTGCTGGAAGCACATTAGTGTTGAGCACATATATCCAGGACATATACAGAGTGTCCATCCTGACAATATGTCCTCAACATATGTCTTGACATATGTGACCTATAAACCAAAATCAGGAGATATTCTTCTGAACTGGATAACCCCAAAGGAAGAACTGGTCAAGTTGTGAAAGCAGACAGCAAATATCAACAGCAGTGATGAAGGACATAAAGACCTGAAAGAAGATAAGAACACAAATAGTGAAGTAACATCCCTCAGAATGATCCAACTGCAGAACTGAAGCTTTCCAGAAAGCTACATTTTCAACAGTGTTTTAGGCCTTTTGCTATTTCAGTGTTTTACTTCCACTGTCTGGCACTTTCTTATTTTTATTTTAAGTCTAGATAAGAAATAGCTTGCCCTTCCTCTAACTGAGATATCAACATACACTTGGACTAAAGTTTGTCAACTTAGGAGAAAAAAACAAAACCAAACCATTTTCTTTTACTCTAAAATGTGTAAGCCCAGCAGTTAGAATGCTCATCTAAGCTATGAAAGGCTCATCAGCTTACATAAATGCTCTGTCACATAGAAAGCAAGGCTTTGAAAGGCAACTTCTCATGCTACTCCCGTGACCCACTGGGATTCTAGATTACTGCCTTAGTATCTCCCTCACATATTTCTACTTTGTACTAAAATTATTCACTGAATCCAGCAGAGATGACAGGATGGCTGAAGGGCCTGATGATAAGGTAATGATATGATACCAGAGCAAGGAATTAAATACTACGTACCTGAAGTATAGACTTCAGTACTTAACTATCACTCGACTGTTCTGCAAAAGGTCTTTTTTCTCTTATCTCTGATTTTGATTAAATGTCCTCCATTGAATCCCAGGAATCTCTTTCAGGTTAAATTCTGTTCAAAGTAGTTTCAACCTTGTGAAAAGCCATTCTGAGCCCAACTAACTGAAACTGGTATGCAGTTTTCCTTGAGAATGGAGTTTACAGAACTATTGAAAAGAAGATTCGAGTCATTTAAATGTTTGGAGGGTCAAGTGTGTTGGGAATGTTTTGTCTGTTTTTCAAATTTTTTTTAAGAAAGCATCCACAAGGTGGTGTTTTTAACCTTGACCCAAAAATAACATTTAAAATACTGGCTTTGCTTCAGATCTAGGGATGTCTCTGAATAGTATTTACATACTTACAGTTAAGAAGGTGCTTTTTTGGTTGATCAAACTCAAAGTAGTTAAATTTCACACTTTCAGAAGAGCAGAGAATATCCCCTATAGGTACTAGTTGTCATTCTGGGAATGTGACACAGGATTTCTTGGCAAAACTATGTTGTCTTAGAGAAAAAATATAACATGCCAAATGACACAGGGAAGACAAAAGATTAAGGAAAGATTAGTGAAAAAAATACTGTTATTTTCACTGAAATTCTAGTATAAATATATATAACTTATTTACATCTTTATTATAATAGGTGACAGTTTTCAAAACTTTTTTAATATTAGAGCAATTTTCAGCTCAAAATTTCTATTAACTGCTTATTTAAACATGTACTTTGGTTTGAAAATAGATATCAAGAGGAAATACATTATCGAAATAACATCTCATTCCCATGCATAAAACATCAGTTTATATTGCAGCTTACTTAGCCATTAAAACAATTAGGGGCTTTACAGCACAAAAACTTTAAGGAAGTTTCACATTTAAGGCATGTTGCATTTAACACATTATTATGTGCAGCTGAAAACTCTGTTTCAAGTTGGCCCAATATAAAATAATTCTTAAGAAAGCTTTTATTTGCAAAGATATATTAGTCTTTAAAATTTTCTATCAGAGACATATGGAGTGGGGTTTTTTTTAATTATCTGCAGTAAATTTAAAAGTTTGCATATATTTAAGTCCCAAAGGCATTTTGGCAAGAGTCTTCTAGTTCAACTCTTTATTTCTTTATTATGAAAGAATTTTTAGCTTGTTTTTTGAGGAAAATAACTCAAAAATAGTAGAACATACTACTACTGTAAACTGAATGCTTGTGGACTTATAATTCCTTTTAGGTTAATAGAATATGCATGGTAATTAATCAATTAATTTTAATAATTAAATACATTTAAACTGAGATAACAATGAAAAAAATATTAACCTGAAATTAAAAAAAAACAGTCCAGGGTTTCTCTATTCCAAAGGAAATAAATCTGTTCAACAATAAAGTCTAATATATAGGATAATTCAAATAGAATGAATAAACAATGTTGAAATATACAAAATTACTCAATAAGTGCCTCTCACCTACAGAGGGATTTTTTAAAAATTACCTTCCTTATGCTAATAACAAACTAAGAACATATTGTATTTGTTTTCAGAGTCCACCAACAGTTCATCAAAATGATGATACCATTTCCTGCATAGACTTGCCTTGATCTATTTTATGTGGTCCTTGAACCTTAATCTGAAACATTGACAAGAAGATTTTGTCTTCCACAGCACTTATTTATGCACAAAGCAGAATCAGCTAACTAAGAAAAAGAGTGACGTTACGAGCTCACAGTGTAGCTACAAATACTTCTGCTTGCCTTTTTGAATTTCTAGAAGACTGTATCCTAGAAGAGAGAACAGGATAGTGTGATTTAGTGAAAAACGGAAAAAATAATCCTTTTTGTTGGTCTGCAAAAACACAAGTCTCTTTTTGTGAATGTTAAAAGACATTGTATGTGAGCTTTAACTACAGAGATTAACACCAAAAAAAGGTTTTTTTCCTTTTGAATTTATGATCTGTTTGAAAAGAATTAATGGGAAGCCACTAAAATACTAATAATGACAAAATATTTCAAATAATCTTATTGATATGTGGTTCCTAGGAGAAACTAAGTTATTTACTTGCATTGCATAGACTGATTTGGGTTGTATATAATTAAATGTACAATATTTGCACCTTTTCATCAATTTTACATTCCTTGTATGTTTTCTTTAACTATTATGTTAACCAAGGCAGTAAACGCAGAAGTGTGACTTCAGGCATAGTGATAAATGTGTCTCACTGATACTTTTCTTCTCCATTCTATTTTAATATTCTAAATGTTGTGCCAAACTCCATTACCACCACTTCTTTTAATGATAAATGGTTGTCATTCCTCAGAAGTAATTTAAAGGAAAAAAAAAAAAAAAAAAAAAGAGCCTTTCTCCTCTAGTTTTTCCACAACTCATTTGTAGGAAATAAAATCAAGTTAATTGTTTTCTTTAAAGTTGGAAGTGAAGCAATGAGGTGGTTGCTGGTATCACTGAATTTTAGATTACAGGAACAGATGCCAAGTGTAAGATTGTGTGTTGGTTTCAGCCAGGGTAGAGTTAATTTTCTTCATAGTGGATAGTGTGGGGATGTGTTTGGGGTTTGTGCTGAACACAGGGTTGATAATAGAGAGATGTTTTTTGTTATTGCTGAGCAGGGCTTACACAGAGCCAAGGTCTTTTCTGCTTTCCCTACTGCCATGGTATTGAGGAAGTTGGGGGTACTTGGGAGGCTGAGAGGAGACATAACCAGGACAGGTGAACCAAACTGACCAAAGCGATATTCCAGACCTTGTAAAGTAGTGGGAAGTGGAAGGAAGGGCAGGGCAGCAGACACTTTCGGAGTGATGGCTATTGTCTTCCCAAGTCACCATTACATATGGAATACCTCCTGGAGATGACTGAACACCTGCCTGCCCATGGGAAGTCGTGAATGAATTTCCTGCCTTTCTTTGCTTGTGTGCATAGGATTTGCTTTCCCTACTATACTCTCTTTACTTCAATCCATGAGTTTTCTACCTTTTACCCTTCTGATTGTCTCCCCAGTCCCACTGGTGGGAAGTGAGTGAGCCACTGCTGGCTGGGGTTAAACCATGACAGATCAAAAAAATATGATTCCCAATAAAATTGCATTTATCCACTTCTGGCTAAAACTGGTCAACAAAATATGTTAGAAAACATGTTTCAGTAGTCCTTAATAATACAGTAAGGAAACACAAATAGACAATAAATTCTCGCAGCAGCCTTCCAGTACCTAAAGCAGACTAACAAATGAGATGGAGTGGAACTTTTAACAAGGGGTTGTAAGGACAGGACAAGAGGCAGTGGCTTTAAAATTAAGCAGGGTAGGTTTTAAGTAGATTTCAGGAAGAAATTCTTTACTGTGAAGGTTGTGATGCACCAGAAGAAGGCTGCCCAGTGAAGTCGTGGGTGCATAATCCCTGGAAGTGTTCAAGGCCAGGATGGAGCTTTGAGTCACCTGGTCTAGTAAAAGGTGCCCCTGGCCATGGCAGGGAGGGTGGAACTAGATGTTCTTAGAGTCCCTTCCAACCCTAGTCATTCTATGAATCTCTGTAACAGCTATGAAATCCAGCTGGTTAAAATATACCTTTGGCTTGAACGTTTGCTTTAAATCGTTTAACTGTCCCCTAGTTTTGCATATTCTAGCACTAGATGCCTAAGCAGGCAGACAGTGCCAAAATTAAACAAAACATGCATCATCTCCAAATTCAAAAAGAAGATTTTTATTCCATGGTCTTGTTTTTCAAATGCCAATCTGGATGACTGCAACACCTGGACTTTAAAATGAACTGCAAAACACAAGTGTCAGTCTAAGAGAGTTGAGATGCAAACTACAAAGCATGAGCTTGGCATAAGATCCACTGAAAAATCAGACAACAAACAAAAGATAAAATGGTGACCAGGGGATACAAAGTAAAAGCTTACAGAATACAAAGCAAGCCACATAGATAGAAAATAAATTTAAATAAAATATACTGTAGGAAATTGCAAATTGATGCTAAATTTATTTGTAATACACAACTTTGGGTTTTTTTTTTTGGGGGGGGGTGGATTTTGCCATTAATATTTTTGTTGGGGTTTTGTTCTTGTCAACTAGCAATTAGCAATTTTCAATTAGCAATCATTTTATAACTCATTTACAATGATTAAAATATATTTAGAAGAAACTATTTCAAAGCTACTGTATGCATATTTGCTCCGTGGCACAAAATCAAGTTGTTTCCTCTATACGTACAGTACATTAATATCTCAGTTAAACAATTTCTGAATTATGATTATGCTATCAACACCAAATTATTTCCATTTATCATTGAATCTTCAGGGTTTTTTAGCACTGTGCATAAAGATATAGGATATAAAGATTGACTAAAAATCAGAAACTGTAACAGAAATTGTAACTAGAAATTACATCAGATTTAAACATGTAACCTACAATCAAAAGGACAGATTTTAAGAAAATATGAAGATTAGTAAAGCTGCACATATTCTAATTTTTTGTATGCTTATTCAAATCCAGTATTTTGGAACTGTGAAGATTTTTCATTACTGTGCCCTAGTTTACAGAATATTTAGTTACACGTTTCCCTCTAACAGACTGTTGCAGGAAGGAGCTTGTTTATATCATACATAATCATATTCAGGTCATGCAAGCAACAGTTCTTGCCTTCATTAGGTAATACGATTTTTTTTCCTAGAACAAATAAACAAATTTGAAATTAAGACTAGTAAACAACTCTCCTTTGCATTTTAAAACCCACAAAGCTTAATACTAAAATTTTGTAAGTGAGATGTTTTCATTGCATTACACAGTGAGATGTCCCCGCTAGAACACAAGAAATGAGAACACATTATTAGGAACAGCAATTCAGCATAATAGAAATGTTGCACCACTATGTGATCATTAAAAGAGCAAAGTCATGTCACTTTTTGCTTGTCTTGTGAAGCCAGAAGGAAGGTAAGAACAAGAAATCAATAACAGGTTCTTTAAATATATAAAGAAGGTACAGATCTCAGCTTTGCTTCTACAGTGAGTGGTGCAGGAATGAGAACATTTAGAAAAGACCCCACCAGCATAGTATTTGTCTTTAGGACATGAAGAGTTGGTGAAGTTTCAGGTGACTAATTTAAGGACTTATAAATGCTGTCCTGAAAGTCCCATGTATAAATCAGAATAAGTACCGTATTAGGGAAGTACATTATCAACTTCACAGCTGCAGTTGAAATGAGGGATTTTTTTCACAGCTACCACAGGTATTTTACATAACTCCTCAAGAGTGCTTGCTAAGAGCTAAGAATGCTTTTGGTTGACATAAAAAGAGCTTAACTGTTAGGATAACCTAGAGATCAAGAACAATTATCACGTCCTAGGAAGGTGAATGAAAGATGGAAAAAGAGGTTTCATATTCTAAATATTTTCAGTGATTAACATAGCTATATTTGACCCCTGCTAAAACATAACCTTCTGTATTTAATTCTAAGGCCTCAATAACCTTTTTTTGTTTGTTTGTTTCTGCTCACTTCCTACCAAACCATTAAAATTTATTGAATCTGCTTGAGAACAGTTGAGTCCTCCAATGCATGTGCAGGTCTTCAGACAATTTTCCATCCTCACATCAATTATCTAGAGACTATGTGGAGTTTTGAATGACTGATTTACTTCATTGCTTTTTTGAAAAAGCAGCAAGTCAAGTGAAGCGTTGATAAGCTATAAGTGAAGTAGTTTTTGGTACTCTCATCTCTGGAATCCAACTCTCAGCTGTACAAGTGATTTTTTATAAATGTCCAAAAACAATTGCTCTCCTCGGTTAGAAGGCTGTTATTCATTACCTCTCCCTAAAACAAACCCATGAAAAATTAGCAGAGCTATTCAGGTTAGCAGTACCATTCATTCCCATCAAAATATGCAGGTAACTGAGCACAGCATGTTACATCTGAAGAGACTGTCAGATCTAATGAAAACATTCAGCTAAATAACTATCACGGTCTGCTGCCATTGTTAGACTCAAACTTGCATGGAAGAGGATCAAGTTCCACACTTTACATTTAAAACTCTAGAGCGGCCCAATTATGCATCATTCCACTGAGTTTTACCAGATGGGAGTCTCCTTTGAAAATGCTTCAGTAATAAGAGAAAGTTTTCCCAATGCTGACTGTGCAAATCAGCAATTTGATCACTGTCAGAATTTTGCACTGAAATAAAAAAGGTTTGAATACTGTAAAATAAAAGTAGAATGTAGAAGGAAAAATCATGCTTTTAAAATGGGTTAAAATTTCTAGAAAACTTAATTCTACTCAAAACAATATTTTGGTTTATATCTTGGCAAGAAAAAATTGGCCAGCTCTGATCTCCTGAAAAAACTTTGTTTCATATGGATTTTTCACATAATCAGAGAGGTCTTCCAGCATAGCATATTTTTTAATATTTTTTTTTGTCTGTCCAGTTGAGGAGGGGAAGTAAGAGAATAGCTTGATTAGCACCACTTGTCCAGCAAAGGTCAACATCTAAATAATAGACCTTGAAAATCTTCCTCATTGAAATATTTCAACATATCTAGACTGTGATTAATAAGGTAGACGATATAGGGCTTAGATGATAAATGCGACCTAAATTAAGAGTTAATATCACAGGCATCAGAAGAGGAGAAAGATACCTTTCAATTTCCACTATAAAAAAAATTTCGACATGCAGTAAAAATTGGTGGGGTTGGTGGGGATCTCACCTAAGACCTTGGAAAATTGTTTCATATCAGCAAAAATTCCTCTGACAGTATTAGATCAGTTATCCTACTTCAGTAATATGAATTTTGAAAATGCAGTCACTAAGTTCTCTTCCTCTGAGAAAATGGTGGTTTTTACAAACAAAAGCACTGTCTTAATTATGACTCTGCCATAGCCATAACTCATTTTTCCATATATATATAAGCTGAAAACAAATCTGCTAGATAGGGGTGCTAATCTTGTTTTTTTCCATCCTCCAGTAAACACAAATAAGTTCAGGGTAAACATGCTGCAATATGAGAGTCACTGGAACCTTTGAAATGTTTGCTATTGTTGAGAGTTCAGGAGCCCTAAAAACGTTACCTTTTTTTATTTCCAGGGACATATTACAGTATGGGGAATTTTTAGGATCACTATACTTTTAGGAATTAGTATAAAGGCTGGTGCAGGCACATTTGAAGCATGCACAAATGGAAAAAGAAAAGCAATGACTGAGAAAGAAATTCAGCTTTAATCCATGAAAAGAGTTGTAGTAATATTTCATTATTTATTAAATTTACTATCACCCCAGAAAACAACAACAACAAAAAAAAGAATTATATTTTATAAAAGCATAATCTGTCATCAATGTGAACTAGGCCTCCTGAATTCCAACACTATGTTATCAATAGGACTATACTGATTTTCATTATGTGTTGAAATGGTGCATAGCAGTTTAATATTCTGAAAAAGAAAGGAAACAAGTATTTTTCTAATGTAATATCAATTATGACAATGACACAGTGACACTGACTGCACTCATAGCAAAAAAACCATTCAAAACAGTTCAATGGCAGATTCTCAAATAATCTGCTATTTTATCACACTCCAGACCAAGCTGCATCTCTAACAATATACTTGCACACTTTTATTCACAACTATAAAAAAAGCCAGACCTTCCTCCAAAACTTAATGCATTAATGCACAAATCAAGATAAATTATACAAATCTTGAAAAAGATATTTGGAAAAGAACAAAAAAATTGATTTATTGTGTCTGAAATTACACTCGGTAATCCTTAGTACAAAATTAATATCTTCTCATAAGTAATCATCCCAAAACACTGAAACTTGAAATATCTTTTTATAGTCAGTTAGGCCTAATGCTGGTTTTCATCTGCAGAAATCTTAAATATTCGCATCAGTTTTTTCTCACTCCCTCATGGATTTCAGGAGCTTCATGGACATTATTTAATTTTTTATATTAGCAGCCCATAAAGCAGCATTTGTTACATTTTCCTTGCACTGATTATTTCTGGAAAAGAACTAATGGCAATATAATTGATCAGTTTTTCTCTCTCAACCTTTTAATCAACATGTCAAAAGCAGGAACTTTAACTGGTATATTTTAATAACTTTATGTAAGTATTTGTCATGTCAATATGTTTCTGGAGCTTTTTTTTCCTATGATGAAAGGTAGAGTGTATAATTCTCCTTTCCTTGCAGATCCACCAAAATATTAACTCTAATTTGCCCTTTGTTCATCTTTGTTCATTTATAAATGAATATATAAATATGCATAAATACATATATTCATTTATAAATGCAAAACCTTCAAGAATAAAAGAGTTAACTGATGGCAGAAAATAACCCCATATTGAGTAAATGGTAGAGCTGCCAAAGTAAATTTAACCTAAAATTTTGTGAAAAATAAACAAGATCTAGAAATAATTTCTACTTCTCATCCATCTTCCATTCTATACAGAAAAGAATTACATGTTCTGCTAAGCTCTTGCCTTGCAGGAATTCTTTTACTGGAAATAAAATATTTTAATTTTTTTAATGAGAATTTACAGGACTTATGACAGCAATCCCTTTAAAGCAAAAATTACTAATAATCTTATATCTACATAATTTGATTTTTAGCTGTACTAAAATGGTCTTATTTTTTCCTGATGCTGAGCTGGCAGATAGATCTTAACCTTGGCTCAGTCAGTTTTCCTGTTAAATCACTTGAGCCACAGACTAAGGGCTCCATCTTAACCAACTTACCCTGCCAGCTTTTAAGAACACTTCCTAACTATCTACACGTAAAATCATGAGTTTTAGCTTAGATTTCTTTATTTTAAACATTTTCAGATGATTTTTCTTTGAAGAAAATGGAAGGTGCTCTTAGGCAGAAGGGAGCAAGGACACTCTATGAGTCAGTCTTCATATGGAAACAGCCTAATCCAACCCTGACCTTTTGAAACAATAATGAGATGCTTAGCTCTATGCAGTCTGCATCTGACTATATTTTAAATTATTCCCTTGGAACTTCTCCCTGATACCTGACTCATTTCTCTCTATGGTAGTTTCACCCCTTCATTGAGAGTGTCATTAAGGGAAGTGGCTGAGTTATTATTCCTGGAGCTTATAGCTTAATAGACACATAGATGTGGCACTTAAAGACGTCATTTTTGGACTGACAGTGCTGAGTTAATGGTTGGATCTAAGGGTGATCTTAAAGACATTTTTCAACCTAAGGAATCCTATGGTTCTAATTTTAGGGTAATAGCTTCCCTCTTTGTAAGTTTTGTTAAATAAAGTAATGTAATAATCATGAAGTAGTCAGATGAAGTAATATGAGGGTAATCTTAATACATAAATAAAGGGGATGGATTGTACAACCTGTATTTGGGATGATGAATACTTACCAACATAAGCCATTCGTATTTTTATAAATTCTTATGTAAAATAGAAATTTCACCCACCACTGTTATTCGTACCAGCAGTAATAAAAACTCTCATTATTGTCCTGATGTACTAAAAAACTCACAGACTGCACTTAAGGAACTCAAGTAGAAATCTCAAACCTCTGAAGAGGTCTCACACTAGAGCTGGGTAAAGTGTGAGGAGGAAGGAGCAGCAGAAAGGATCTGACTGCAGGCCCCCATTCCCAGGAATGTCGTAGAGGAAGGAAGTAGAGGAATCAGGAGTAAAGGTTCAAGGTGAATGTGATCCTCAGAAGTAGAGTTGACAGATAAAGGCAAAGTATTTATGTGGAGATTTTTGTAACTGTTTCTCGCCATGATATTCTTATTTTAAATGGGCAATAAATTCAATTGATCTTGCAGAAGTGGAGTCTGTTTTGCTGTCACTGTGACAGTAATGGATCTGCCTGTCTTTGTCTTGACCCAGAAGCCTTTCCATCCTATTTAGTCCCCCTGTCCTGGTGAGGATGGGGAATGAGAGCATGGCTGTGTGGATGTATGGCAACCACGCATGGTCAAACAGAAAGGCAAGCACAGATAGTTGTAGATGATGCAATTTAAGAACAAAATAGACCTGAGTATACTGTCACATGCTTGGCTTACATATATCAAGATGATCATGTGTGATCAGCATTTCAAGAATAAAAAGCAAGAAAAGTGAGAATTGTGATACTATTCCCCCATGAAAAACATCAGAAGCATAATACAGGAATTAGAAAAAAAATTGAAGCTCCAATTTGTTTCTTCTGTCTGTATACAATTCAGATGGTTTCCTCTCATTCTCATCAATACAATTTCTCTGGTTCATGTTTTATTACACAAGTGTAATTTGCAACCTGGTCCAAGCACAACATGCTTTTTGCATGATATATTGTAAAATATTGTTGATATTCTCCTTAAATCAAAATATGCTCTAAAATATGCCCATCAGTTGTAGCTACCCATCCACAAACAATTTTTGGATTTTATGGATAACAGGACCACATTGTTCATATGCAGAATGATAGAAAGGCATCTATCCCATATACGTATATGTTTTTCTTCAACACAGTAGTAAAGACAGGAGGACAGTTATAACTCAGATTGTGTCCAAGCACCATTTGTAGAATACAGTATTGATAGAATAAATTACCCAATATTCTCAAAAGTATAATCTTTATAGATTGCTAATTCACCTTAACCAGAAGATATGTATAACCTTAAAAATAAATTACTCAAATACCTTGAATATTCCTTCCTATGTTAAGTAATGGTGCAATTTGAAAAAAGGATTTTATAGTTAACATTTTTCCTCATTTAACTGGAAGAGCTTATTTCTGTCATGATTCTTACAGTAATTTAATACTAATGCATACATATTATCTTCTGCCTTTCATCAGCTGAAAACGTCATCACTGAAATAAACATTTTTTGACCATTAACTCGTTTAAAGCATTTGATCTTGTCTTTTAAATAAAAAATCCAGAGGGATGAGTCATCTCCTAATGCTTTCAAACAGCAGGGGGAGCTTTCAGCTTGTTTAGAACTCCACAGTATTTTCAATTTATCATTCAGCAAAGTGTAACTGAGCTGAAATACAGAAAGATTAAACGATTTTTGATTGTATTCCCAGGGCCAACACCATACCCAATCGGTAAATAAACAAGAAAAACAAAACAAAACAAAACAAAGAGATTCTCACAACACACACATGTAAAGCAAACTGCTTACTTTTTCACTGGCAGTTTGGTCTTCTGGTAAAGAGACAAATGTTCAAGTCCCTTGACAAGCACTTTATTATGACACTCGTCTCACAGTTGGATGTATTCTGCATGTCACAAGGGTGTTTCAATGGTCATAAAGTATTTAACAACAGACTGAAACATGTAAAACTGGTTATGTTTGAGTCCGTATCAGCTATATATAAAGGGACATGACCACATAAGTGTGAAAAGCTGCAACAGATTTCTTGTTTCTAAAAAAACCTGTTTCTGATTCTCAGTATAGTAACTGCTTTTCCAGGTAGTTTCTATGGAAATCCACTAACCAGACATTTGTATTCTTTATAAACAAGGCATTTATGTATTTATTAGTTATTTTCAATTGGCCTCTTCCGTCATTGGTGCATAATTATGTATTTTCTAGTACCATGCATTTTTTTTTGCTTATCTAATTAGCATTAGAATATGATATTGAAACACAAAAGAATAGAGATGAAAAATCTGAAAACACAGCATTCATCAATAATTTGCAATTTCCACTTAAAGTTGTAGCATGCCATCACACAAGTTAGTCAAATCCACAGAAGTTGCACTTAACTTTGTTCATCTTTTTGTATCTTGTCTTGCAAGTAAAATTGGACATATGCAGACACAGTTCTAGCTCCTGACCTAAGAAACTTTTGGCAATATATCCTTTTATTTTCCTCTTGTATTCAATTGAATGTTTTACTTATTTCTTCCAGGTAATTTCTACTGATTTCAGGAAGACATCTAGAAAAAAATCCTATCTTTATCAGCTTTCTATTTACTTTTGTGTATTTTCGTCTTTGAACAGTAATGTTGTCATCCTGCTGTAGCCAGCATTTCTGCAGCATCATATAATTTCAGATTTCTGATTTTAATAATTTTTAAAATTTTAAGCAATGAAATCTGAGTTTATTTTTAAGAGTTTCAAAAATGATACTTAAAATTAGCCAATTCAGGAAGTACAATATGCTTTTTTTACATCCTTGGTTAGTGCAACTACTCATAACTTCATGCCTACAAAACAGCTAAATCAGATCTCTGAGGAGTAAAATTCAAAAGATTCTCCCTTCAGTCAAAAGAGCAATGACAGACTACATGTTTCTAAATATCTCAATTTTTACTTCCCTTTTCATACTTCTTACCTGTTAGAGCCATTTTCTTCCAGATACATGTGTCAGGTATGCTAAACTATTTGACTGTATCACCTCAATTTATGTACTGTGTACTTCATAATGTCTATTAAAATATTCCTGGTGTATGTGTTCTTCATTTGATTTATCACCAAATTCCATTTCTCCTTCAATTCTGGCTTTCAACTTCATCCAACCTTCCTTCCACCTTAATTAAAATTTACAGTTGGAAACAAAGCGTATATCAGTATTACCTAAGGAAGAAAAACTGATTTCCACAGCACATACATCTTTGTTGTTGTTGTTATTATTATTATTATTATTATTATTATTATTATTATTATTATTATTATTATTATTATTATTATTATTATATTGAATATATTCATGTTTGTTGAGAGACCACATATTACTACAAAGGTGAGCAAAGTAATCCAGAAAAAGAATTGTGATCTATCTATTAAATATTTTTATTTACATCTTGATATTATCTTCCACAGTCGCTAACACATGAATAATTTTAGACTCTCTGACCGCCACTACAGCTGATCTTCTGTTAAAATAGCTGTCATAGGGTGAACAGGCATCTTGAAATGAACAGTAAGGATTAACTTTGCTAACACCATTGACAGAAAAGGAAGGTGGTTTGTCCTGACATCCTTTTAAGTCATGTCAGGACATTGCATATCCAAAAATCCCTTGCCTTGTTTATTTTTTTTTTACATCGTCTGTTCTGCCTTTAACCTTTAGACACATGATTCATACTAGTGCTAAAAATCCATGTTCTCATGTGTTTTGAAATCCAAGCCCATTGATTTCTACTGGAAGTAGTCACAGTGATTAGAAAATGACAGTCAAAGAAGTACTCAAAATAAATTTTTGTTGCACTTTGTAATTATGAGCAAATTATTTAAATTCTTTGTTCTCCCAGTGACTTACCTCCAATAAATAAAATCTTTTCTCTTAAAGATTTGCAGTTGTTGAAATGATAAAATCTGTAGGACAAGGAAAGTATGCAGAGGAATATTAATAAACATAATGTGGGGAAAAGATCTGCAGTACAAGCAAATCCATGACTCCCCTGAATAAAATGAAATTTAATGATTTATAAAGTTATAACGATCGACGTCTTCAGCTTCCTGACTTTTGCAAGGACTTTTGAAGTGACTCATTGAAATTAAGATTTTCATTAAACTGCAATCATAAATCAGTTTGTTAACATATTGTTCCAAGAAGAGAGAAAGCACGGTGAGCCATTTGGAAAAAAATATAATGACACTTCACTTTTTAATTTTTTTCCAAATGTTCTGTACGATGTCTAGCACATTCAAATGTTCAGAAGAAAGATAACACATACTAGAGTAGAACATGTGGGGCTGAAGAGCTATCAGTTTATATCATATAGCATGGAAGTTTTTCACCATGCTGACAAGATAATGTTGGCTGTTTGGAAGGCCACATATCTAAATTAGGTACAAACAGATTGAGGCACATACAATACATTCTTCAAAGGACAGTGGAAATATAAATAAAAATTCATTCACCATCCGGTAAGTGTAACAAACATAAACAGGGAGGAGGGACTATGATGTAGCCAGAGACCTACAAATGCACTAGTATAAGCTTCAAAAAGTACCTTTCAAGGCCTACAAGCACAATACAGAATAGAAAAACCAGTGCACAGAAGGCTTGTCTAACCACCAGGCATGTAAAAAGACTAAATTAAACTGATGCAGCTCAAACAAACCAAGGGCATGATGTTGGGCTTTCGTGCTTTATGCAAATGCTCCAGAGGGTAAGCTGCTACTGTACCTCTGAGAACTTCACAATGAAGATTAGGAATGTTCTTTGTATTTCATCTAGGATTTATAAAATTAATTTAAGACCTGCAGGGGGAAACAAAAAAAAAAATATTTCTTTCCTACTTTGGTAGCAGTTTAATGAAACCACTGTTCTGAAAAGCTATTCATAAAGCTGACAGTCAGTGCTCTACAGGTCTCCTTTCATGCCTATAAAATGTGTGTTCTGAAGAGTACTCCATTTACAAAAAGAAAGAAAAAACTTCTGAACTTACAGAAAAGGGCTTGCCCTAGGACTTGTAATAGAATTTAAGTAGAACACATTACTGCTTTTTCAGAGAAGTCAAGTACTTATAAACAACAATAAAAGAATGTGAACTGTGTGTGGGTGAACTTAAGCTTCCCAAATTAATTAATCTCCCATCCTTTAAAGGGGTAAATAGAAAACACGGAGTATGACAATGTTATAGTCAACATGAAAATACCAAAACCGATGTGTTTTAAAACTGCACTTTCCTTCACCTTTTCTTGCTACATAAGCAAGTCATTAGGCATATAAGCTAAGTTGACCTTTTTTCCCACAGAAAGAAAGAAAAAAAAAAATATAACGTCTGTTTTGTTTTGGCTTCGTTTGGTTTGTTTTGGAGTTGGTTTGTTGGTTGATTGGTTGGTTGGGTTTTGGGGTTTTTTTTCATTTTGGGAGGTTTTTATGCGAATCCTTCAGGTATCCTACTGTAGTTGAAATAGAGATTTTTAAAGTTCACTTGAGTTAGCAAAATGAATTAAGCATCTAAATTTTAGCTTGTAGAATTATGTGTTGAATTTTAACCTTTTTACTTAAAAAACCTCTGCCATGGTGCAAAGGGCATAGGAAAATGCAAGTTTCTGAAGCTTCTTGCATAAAGAACAATACTGTGAGAAAACCAAAGGATGCAAAGAACCCAGATAAAAGGGCTCCTCAGTCTCCAATCTCATCAAGTCTGACTGATGTACTCAGATAAGCATCAAGAGACTGAAAGCGCACTCCCAGAGGAAAAAAGATCAAAAGTTCAATCATGAGGAAGACCACAATCTTTGGCCTCAGAAGACCACCAAAGACCCCCGTGTGACCACCACAGCAAACAATGTATGCCCAGAAGGGCATGGATCTAATTACCATGCGAAGCGAGGACAGGCATTGCTAGGAGTTCAATATGCATGGAAAAGTTGTGTAATGCGTTGCATTTGGGACACCTTTGTGAATAAAGATGTGGGTCAGACCGAGACTCAGGACACAAGACTGAGAATTCTCTCGCTTCTGTTGGGCACTCAGTACATACTCCATAACTTTAACGAGTTCAAGTTGTGGAGTCTTTATTCTGCACTTCATAGTAAGAGCCAGAAAAACAGAAGTTTCTTAATCTTTTCACCAGAACGTCTATGGCTAGGGCTACCTATTGCTTTCCTACAGTCAAAATGAAGATTTATTACTTAGAATTGTTAGAATTGTTAAAGAAATTGCAATACAAAATCATCTAATGCAGAAGTAACAGCAGGCAAATGGGCTGTTAACATAAAAAACCCAAATTAATTATTTCTGTACAGTCTTACATACCTTATACACTTCCACCAGGCCAGGACGATTAATATAAGCTCAAGCAGTCCAACAGCACAAGGCACCTCTCCAAGTTTTTAGTGAGCCTTCATTGTGGAGATGCTCCACATTTTGGAAGCAGTTTGGTTTAGCATTAATCTAGAATAAAAAGAAAATCCCAGACAACTGCATAATCCCTTTGATCCTTCAGGCTGCTCTCAGTATAAGATGCCGTTTAGTGAATGAATTACATAGACTCATGGAAGCTTGTACTCTGATAAAAAACTTATCCTTATTGAAGTGATTGTGTTGATATTACTCAAAGGCATATATAATTTGACTAAATCTTTCTTCAGAGTACCAGTTACTTCCACATTATGAATGACATTATTTATTCTATTCAGATATTAAAACAAGGCATAATACTTTGAGAAAGGTTTCTACTTATTTGTAAGAGCAATGTAGGGGGCAATAGATATTCTTTATTACAAAGCTCTGGAGAAGATGGCTTTTGCTTAACTTAACATCTAATACCTTTTCATCATTTGCATAACTGATAACCCATATCTGGATAAACTTACTCCTAGTTTTTGGAAAAAAATCAGATTTTTATTTTTTCACTTGAAAGTATTGCAGCAGCACTTTTCATCACATTTCAAGGGAGTTGGAATTAAAAGGAAGAAAATGTTATAATTCACACAACCTCAAATAATTTTCTCTATTTCCATATACTAAGAAACATTATCATACACACACACACACAAGAAACTTGAAAGCGGGAAGCACTTGATTACAGCTGCTGAACCCAATACTTATTCTTTTTTCCTTAAGGCAATAAACCTAATCACAAGACATTTTTGCATGCATACAGAGTTCCAACAGTATTAAAAAAAAAACAAAAACAAAAAACCAAACAAACTTGTTTAGTAGTTGTAGATAAGTTGTAGATAAGTTTAAGAATTTCTATGGGGTTCATCCTTATTTTAACATACAGTTTAAAAATATGATTTCTCTTTTTTTGAACACTATGATTAAATAAATTAATTCTCAGCTTTTGAAGGTTTTTATTCTCAAATCAAAATTCAAATAAACATTACATTTTTAATTTATATTTTAGACTTTAAATATGTGGGTTGATAACCATATATAAACCAAACCTGATGTTTTCAGTGTATGAAAGGAGAAACATGACTTTTTGTCAGAATAAATCTCCAACAGTAGAATTTTTCACCAGATTTGTAAGTTGTACAAAGTAACAATGTGGTAACATATCAAAGACAGTCTGCTAAATGATATTATTTTTTCTCTAGTTATATAGGAAGTATACATATTCTACCTACACATAGAAATGTTTTACATTTTATCATATTCATCATTCACAGAAATAGGCATCCGTACACCAATTTTGAATATTAAAAAACTGCATTTCAGGTGGAGTGTACTAAACACAGGCAGTTGTGTTCTTTGGTAATTTCTCTATAAGGGCTGCCAAAAATCAAATGAAAAACATTAATAAGGATCACTTAACTGTTAGTAGCAACTGCTAACAAAATTAAACTTAAAGTCCCACTTTTTTTTGTGTGTGCTTCATGAAGTTTAGCTAAGGACAAAGCTAAGACCTGTACCTGGTAGAGTTACCCCTTATACCAGAATAAGCTATAAGCTGACTGTCTGGAAAGCTGAAGCACAGAATAGGACTTGTGGGTCCTGGTGGATACTAGGATGAACTAAGTCAGCAGTGCTCTCTCAAAGAAAAAGTGCCCAACTGTATCCTTTGCTGCAGTAGGAAAAATATTGACCACCAGGGTAAGGGTCAGTCTTGTCTCCCAGGTGAAAAGTGATAGGTCAAGAGGAAAAGGCTTCCCATACTACCAGGGGAGGTTTAGACTGGATATTGTGAAAAGCTACTTTACTGGAAAGGTTGCCAACCATTAGAATATATTGCCCAGGGCTGGGGGTTGGGTTTCTTTCTTATAGAATTTTTCCCCAGAAGTTGCTAGAAAACTAACTACTGGATACTTGTGGGAACTTGTGGGTACTTGAGAAAACAAAGAGGTGGCCAAGCCCAGGGTGAAGGAGGGCATCTGGTTGCATTTTCTCTGATCCAGAGTTTATCTCTCTGAGGGACAGAGATACCATGGGATTTTGAGGCAGGTAAAGGAGGATGGGGGCTGGGCCAGCTGCTCTCTCGCTCTTTTGGCATCAATGGCCAGGCTGTTGTTTACTGCAGGGAGAATTCACCAGTACCGCTGGAGCTCAGCTCTGAGGGACCTACCACCATCTGTTCATGTGTCCCAGGAATCCTGAACCTGGCCTCTCCCTGCCCTGCTGGGAGCCGGGCCCCTGCTGCCCCGCACCCGCTCTTCCTTCACTCCTGCTCTGGGTGTTCTCCACGCTGTGTCCCGCACCTCCTGCCTGCCGGGACGTTTCTGCAGCTCCAGCCACAGCCGCCGAGCTCGTGATACATCTCGTCCAGCACCCTGGGACTTTTGCTCACTCCAGCTGGCTGTGATGGTAGCTGCACCAAAGGGGCCTTGCAGCCAAAAAGACTGACTGTTGCCCTGGTTCTGTTTGTTGTTAATTCCATTGTTATTGTTGTTATTTTGTTTATCTTGTTATACGCACTAGTAAAAAAGTGTTATTCTTATCCCAATATCTTTGCCTGAGAGCCCCTTAATTTCAAATTTATAACAATTCAAAGGGAGGGGGTTTACATTCTCCATTCCAAGGGAGGCTCCTGCTTTCCATAGCAGACACTTGTCGTTCAAACTAAGACACCCAAGGAACTGGGAGTCACCATCCCTGAAGGTATTTACAAGATGGATAAATGTAGAGTTCAGGGAGGACATAGCTTAGTGGTGAACTTCGCAGAATTGGGTTAATGCCTGGGCTTGACGATCTTTAGGGTCTTTTCCAACCTCCATGATTCTGTGATTCTATCTGGACTAAAATTCCATTGGCAGCATAGAACACAGCATCAGTTTGCAAGAAACTGCTTCAGTTAAAGAGCACACACAGATGATGAAAGGGACATATGTTTGGCAAGGATACGATATTCAAGAGTATATTGCAGGACTATAGGAAAAAGTAATATATGGATATCAATAAAGAAATGCAATAAAAAATCCTAAAAACTCCAAACCCTACAATTTTATATGGCAACTTCCTGGGAATAATGGGACATAATCAGAAAAAATGCAAATTTCCTTCATTTACCAGAAACTAGATATTGCAATATCTCAGTAAACCTCAACATTAGAGAGAAAATTGTCATAATGCATCCAATTATTTGTAAGCATCAAAAATGTTAATTATGCACCACTTAATACATTAATTATGCACCACTTAATAAATTGAAATTCTTTTAGCATTATGATTTTGTTGAAATTAATCTTATGGACTGAACACTAGCAGAACTTGTTCATAAAAATCTAACAAGGCCAGCTTAATTGAGAACACCAGCATATTAATCCTCTTCACACAGTAGCATATTTCACAGTAAAGCAATAAATACTTTCAAGAATATGAGCTATTAAAGGAAAATATATCCTCTTTACTTTCTAATCTGGGTCTTCTTTCAGCATTCACACTCACTATGGTTGTGGAGGAAACCTTGGTCAGCAAGACTATAAAAGTGAAATTGTCTACAACTTTTCCTCAAACCAGGCAAACTAGGATGACTTCAAGCTACTAAAGCAGTACAAGATTAAAATGCTGAAGCATTAAAACATTTGTATAATTCTTTATGTTTTTGTAAAGGAAGATTATAATCTTGTAAAGATTATGATTTAATTTTGTTAGGAACTCTTTGAACTTGCTTTTGTCATCTCCTCTGTAACAAATCTTACAATGCATAGAAAATGAAAGTCATGAGAGGCAAAGAAAGATACAGGTCTGTAATACACATGCTAGGACAAGTTTTTCTTGTATCAAAAACACTTGAAAAAATAGCCACTGGTGCCATGTATCCTGTGATGCTTTGCTCTCCACTCCCCATGCCATGATCCCAACCTGAACTTCATTTCCCATAAGTCTACTTAAGTGCTAACCACCAGTGCCAGTGGCTATCATAGGTGTGTGTGATTCTTTTGTCTGTAGCTGACTCATGGTTGATTAGGAGGAGACAGATAACAACCCAAGAGCCAAGAGCTAATGTCAGCAACACAACTGCCTAACAATAATGCTGGTCAATGTCTTGTTTGACTCAAGCTAAGTTTGGAAAAAAATAACATCTGCAGTCAGTATATAAATGTGACATTAAGTCAATTATCTTATCTTATAAATACTGGACCGCCCAGGGCCTGCTGAGCTCTCCTGCTGGCAGTGGGCTGTGTGCCAGGATCTCCTCTTGAGCAGAGATGCTTCTCAAGGTTACTTGATTAGACTGAAAAATTCCTTAGCACAGCAGATCCTTGGTGAGTAATTGATACTGTAATCTTTGCTGACATAAAGGATTGATTGTGCATATATAATACTTTACAGATAAAACACTGACCAAGTTTGGGACTAAATCTGGATCCAGCTGCTCCTAAACTCCCCTCTTAGGAGGAGTTTAGAACATAAGGGTGTCCTTTCTAAAATTCAGAACTCTGTGGGAGGGTTTCCCTGACAGTTTTGTCTGACCCAGTTCTCTATGCAGTAAATAGTCAAGTGTACCTTTTACCAAATCTTGTTCAACCACTGTAGTGTTTACTATCAAAATTTGTTAAATTGCTGGTTTTATATCAATGAACATGTTGATACTTCTCTCTTAAGAGTGAAGTGTATCACTCCATTCATCATACACCACCAGAGGTCAATTTAATGATGCATAGGAGCTAGATTACCTATTTTGATTTTCTTCAGTTGGAGAAAATGAACTCACTTCCAGTTAATGACTGCTGGCACGTCTATGCCTTGTAATCCCTAGCTTCAAGGAGCTATCTCATTATCTGTCATGGAACACAAATGCTTGAAAAACAGCATCTTTTATTCTTTCAGTTCGTGTGCAGAATAATTCAAATAGATTCTTTAACCACTCCAGCATTACTTTAAGGAAGAGCTATTATTAGTAATCCCAGGCAAGAGATGCAGGGTTTATCCCATGATTAAGTCAGATTTATTGGACAGAGGATAAGTGACATAGTTTAAGAGATGAATTTTAAGTAATGTCTATATTGAAAATTCCTAAACATAAAATAACCCCAAGGGCATAACATAAGGAGAATAATAAAAGCATATATTCGCAGCAACATATATAAGCTTATTTTCTGCTGTATTGCATTATTGGTTCATTGTGGCTGAAATGCTGCAAGATATTTATTTAAGTGGAGTGTTCATTAAAATATTCTATTTGCCTTCTGTGTGATATAAAAATGTCACCATTACCTTCTAGCTTTTTTTGTGTAATCTAGATTTTCTGCTGATCTGAAACATTTCTGAAGTGAAAAAATTTTGCTACTTCCAGTTGTAACAGAGGATGTCATTCCCTGCTGATGGGCATTTCACTGATATCACAGTAGTCAACAACTATTAGAATATTTTGAGGCCATTCAGCACAAAATTATTTCTTCACTAAGATCTGGCATACTCTTAAAAGTTTGTGGTGGTTTGAAAAGGAAGTGAGTTTTTCGAGATTTGGTGGTCAAACCAATAAGTGCTCAGGTTTGAATATTGGCACTTAGTGTGGCCACTGAGGACAAGGATCCGCCTCTGAGAATACAGGGGGTTAAAAGCAGAGGGCTCCCCGGAAAGCTCTCTCTTGGTTCCGGTCCCTGAGGACGGGCGGATCTCCCCTGCCCATCTGGGCGGGGAGGGGAAGCCATGCGGCCTGGGCGAGGTAGGCTGGAGCCTTGGGCACAGAGCGGGAGAGGAAGATCCTGCAGGATGGAAGGGTGGAGAGAGTGCAAGAAACTTGAGAGGTATCAGGCAGCCTCCTTCCCCCCTCCACAGAGAGAGAGAGAGAGAGAGAGAGAGAAAGAGACTGTGTCTGTGCCACCTTGAAATTTGATATTGGCAGCCGGGCAGCACGGCCGAAGGAGTAAGGAGGGGGTGGCACAAGAAGGTGCCCGGCAAGTCAAGTAGTGGGAGTTCTGGGCAGGCACAGCCCAAGGTTTTAACCCTTTTCATAGATGATGAAAACTTTATAAATGCTGATCCTCCGGAATCTAAAGAAAGAAGATAGAAGTGAAATAGAGAGAACTGGGCAAAGGTGATAAAAGTTCGTGCAAGTGAAAGATTGTCAGAGGATGCTGAAAAGAATCCTAAGTGGGAGGAGATGATGGAGTGGCCTTTGGCAGAACTTTTCTTGTATGTCCATAGAAGGACCCATTTTTTCTGTAATGCAGAGACTGCATCTGGGGAGAGGCATTGGCTTGGAGCCAAGAGTGGACAGTAGAAGAGTAGTGTGAACAGAGATGAAGAAGATCTCTGTTCTCAAGGCCCCTCGGCCCCAGGGGGTGAAACTGGGTGGGACTGGTGTCCCAAGATTTGAGACACTGTCGTGTTTTTGGAACTGACCAAAGCATCTTTAAAAAGAGAAACCCTAGAAGCAGTTCTGGTCCATGCACAGTGGTGAGAGCACTGCACATGGAAGAAGAGGTCACAATATGGTGCAAGAAGGACTCCTATCTCTCCTTGATGAACTGATTGCTAATTATCAGAAGGGTGGTAATGGACTGAAGATTAATTATCTGAGAAGTGGTAATTTAACTGGAAACTTTTAGTTTTGTTTCACTGTGTTAAAAACTTGAGTGGAAGGAGGAAAAGTGTTTCTAAAGTTTTCATCCCCTTCTGTGTGTGTCTCCTTTACATATTGTAAGTAAATAAAGGTTTTCTTTCCTTTTGTTCCTAAGTTAGAAGCTGTTTTGCTCTGTTTTTGGTCACATCTCACAGCAAACACCAGAGACAATATATCTTCATGGGGGCACTGGCCTTGTGCCAGCGTGAAACCATGACAAGGTTCAAGAAAGTAACTGTTAGGCAAACTTAGCCTACCTGTGGCTAAGGGAACATCCTTTTAGTGATCTCAGTAGTGTCTCAGAATGAGGTTCATAAAAAGTCTGTCATGCTTCCTTTAGAGAACTATTAACACTGTTCAATTGAAAATTTAGAGGAAGAAGGAGAAGAGTCATTTAAGGTGCTTTATGCTGTAAGGGTGAGTGGGGCACCAGCACCTCAGGCAATGCAGCAAACACCAGATTCTCTGAGAATAAGAAATATTTTTAAAATCTAGAGTAATAAAGTCAGGAGAGAGAGTTTGGTTATTTCAGTGCTTTTTTTTAGCCAAAATCAAATATTTTGCATGTTGAGGTTTCACAGGGTGATGAATCCAATTCAAGATTATCAGATTTATGGTTTCATCAGAAAATGCAAAGTCTCAAAACCAGAATGTTTTCTGTAGCAATAGTAACTGCATTAACACATCTTTTACTGGAAGTCTGCCTTCTTTAGTTTCCTTTTAAATGCCATACACTTGCAAAGCATTCAGACTACAGTCAATGACATATCTCAGTGACAGGATATTCCACTAGGTAAGAGCCTCCACACGCTGACAGATAAAAGCTGCTCTAAGAATAGTTTTCACTGGAGACTGAGCTGCATCAATTAGTTTTAGAACTTAATAGGTAATAACCTGGTAAGATTTGGTCTTGAGATGCTTGAATCTCTAGTTCTTCCTAAGTGTTCCAAATTAGGGACAGCTAAAAAGTCACCTAAAATTCTGAGAGATTGCTAGGACAAGAATTCCATTATTACCTGAATTAAAAGCTTTTTTTAAGAAAAAGTGATAATTTTTTTAAATCAGATACTACAGACTGAAGAAAAAAATACAGGATAGGTATCCAAGAGTAAGCTTATAAAGGAAGCTGGTGCTCGTCATACCCTTGACTACTAGAGAAAAAAACTTGTAAACTGAAGCTGAGACATATGCTTTTGAAATGCTATGCTCGGAATACTAACATTCTTTCAGTAATGCAAAATAATTCTTTCTTCACTGATCATTTTCATCTATGAGAATTTATCCTTGCCATAACTACAAAGCTTTTACTACTTCATGGATGAACAGACAGCACTACTGACACAGTTCTTGCAATGAATTATCCAAAAGGAATCATCACAAAGTGCTCTTGGATAACTATTAATATTATATATCCTTCTTTTCCCATTTTCTCCAGGCACATTCTATGTGGTTCTCACAAATAGTACCCATTTATACTAATACAAAAAACCTCTCAAAAACTTTTCTCAGTTCTCTAAAAGTTGTATCTTATCCTTTCCTGCTAAAGCTTTAAAACTTCCTAGTTTTGTCTTGTGTAGGTGTCATTTGTGTTAATTTTATTCTTTTTCAGGGTAATTTACTGAATAAACTTTATAATAATTTTCTATTTAAGTAGTAAGCTTTGCAGTCTGAAGGAGACAGACTGTGCTGGAACACAGGAAAGGCACAGATATTTCCTACTCAATGAGGAATTAAAAAAACCCCAAGAAATCCTATTTAATTTTAATTTAATTTCATTTTAATGAATCATGCATACTATAGCATTAGTACCCCCTTTTTCCTTTAAAAAATGTTATTGAGTTTTCCATGCACAGATTCAACAGGTATCAGCTTCTGATGTGGTCCACTGGAGCCCAGGCTGGTTCCTGTCACACCGGCACTGTGCCAGTTGTGGGGAACAGCTGTGGTGTGGGGTTTGTGCCAGCAGCTGAACCTTAAGAGCTGCTGCTCTTAGGTGCAGGGTCTGCCAGCCATGTCAGGGCAGGTAAAAGAGAAAGAGAGAGAATCTTCGGGTCTGAGGTTCCAACCAGAAGGTTTATTAGGGTTGAAGGGAGACAGACAAAGACCCTGGTGCAGCACTGTGCAAGATATTTTATACTGTTACAAATCAGGGGTGGATACAGAACACGAGCCAATGAGGGACGTTCGGGGTGGAGTCGAGGGATTGGATCACTTGCCTTAGGGCAATTCAGGGTAGGTGAGAGGAGAGAGGAGGTAATGTGCACTAGTGGGCATCAAGGTTTAGGAGACAGCCAGGAACACCCAGAGGGAGGTACGCAAAGGGATTGGCTCTGGGGAGGATTGACATAGAAGGGACGGGAACAAGGGGCAGGGTAACAGTGATTGATAGGGAAGGAGCTGGCAGGTTGATATTGATTGATAGGGAAGGAGCTGGAACAAAGGGTGGGGAAACACCATAAAGGGAAACTGGTGGGAGGACACAACTCTGGGGACAAACCAACTTGGGAGCAGACATGGGGGAGAACAGGGAAGTGCACCATTAACATTAAATCTGAACAATAAATTAATCAAACAAAATTAACACGGGTTGCAACAAGCTTCTTTTTCTTCTAAGTGACTTATCCCATACATATGAACACTGCAACAAATATTTCTGTTTAGAGACTAGCAGTGTAATGGCCAAAAATCTGTGTGCATCACAGGAATGGACTGAAATCAGTCTCAATTCAGGCGCTCATTTCTAATAGTGGTAGAAACTGGCTGCTGTGCCCCAGACAGAGCAACCTCTTACCCACTGCTGGTAAGAAGGGGTCTAAGAGGTGATGAATTCAGTGTAATGTCACATTTCTGCTGAAGTCAAATACAACTGGCCAATCAGTTGTCACACAAAATTGAGATTAAAAACAAAGTCACAAACACGTAATGGCTCTGTTAACCATATAATCTAGATGCAGATTTATTTTAAGTGTTTCCTCTTGAATTTTTCACTCATCTTCGGGCTCCTTGGAATTCTCCTAAATTGCAATTAAAACATTTTCTCAGATCCCATCCAGTACCTGAGAAATGTTCCCAAGACACTGAGACCAGTAAATATTTAATTTTAAAAGCATTTTTATTCCTAGAAGGTTACATCCAGATTCATCTAAGAGGACCATTGTGCCAAAGACTTTTAAAATCATAATTTCCCATAATTGGCAGTATAAGCATATACCACTGTAGTTAGTAAAAATTTCAAGGGATATATGAAAAATGAAATAGAATTTTTAAAAATATATTATCCATTATTATCATAGGAATACATTTGAATATGTAGGTCACCATTGAAATGCCATTAACATGTTACAGGAACAAATAGCTCTTAATAAATGTAAGATTATTCGACAGTTAATACATAAAAATTTTATCACAGAACTTCAAAACATATAAATATACTAAAAATAATTCACTAGAAACATTGTGGTCCCAACCACTCCAATCCCCCAAAACATATAAGGAAAAAAAATGGGTATGAAAAGCTACTCATAAAATTGGTCTAGACTTCACTCTGTTATATGAAAATTGTGATTTTCTCCTGGGAGAATGCTGAGATCTAGGTCCGTGTACAAATATTTAATCTTAAAATTATTTAGTCTTTCCAGTCTATAAAATGTAACACCTTAATGAGATATTTACAATGTGCCATGGTACTGTTCAAAATATGTTTGGAGTATTTCAGCTTAAAAGACTAGAATTTATTCTTGAATATACATGCTGAAAAGCATAGAATTTGGTTTGAATTTTTAAACATAGTTCATAGTGTGACCCTGAGATTAGCTCAGTTGGTCACAGCATGCAGAGCATGGTGCTGATAATGCCAAGGTCATGGCTTTGATTCCCATAAGGGCCATTCACTTCTTTTTAATAGAAGAAAGGTGTAAAAAGACCACAGCATGAAAAAAAAAGGAAATGTAAAAAATATAAAACAGAAAAATATTTTTTGCTGACTTTTTCATAGGGATTTCAATTTAGGACCCTAAGCAGAGGAAAATAAAAAATATAAAGGAAAAAGTCCACTGCTGGTATGCAACACCAAGGTTGGTGACTGTCAATCTCACCTGCACACAACCACAGCAAACAGGATGAAGCTGGCTAATTATATATTCCCCTGACCATCTTCCACATCTGGTTTTACAGAAACACAATAAGCATATATGTCAACTAGGATGTGACAGTTTGCGTTAGGAATTTCTTCTGCTGACCTGAATCATTAATTTTATTCATGACTTTTTAATTTTATCCTTCTTACAAAACTCTAGTTCCATTTAGGTGCAGAGGAGAGTCTAATGCACTGTAGTAAGAGTCTATCCAAAAAAGCATTGGGCAAACACTTATGAAATTATTCCAATTTTAGATGTTTAAATACATAATTTAACATTAAGTATTTTCATCCAAATTCCCAATTAACAGTGCTTTGCCTAAAAGCTGTATCCTTCAGTATATAAGCACAATTTAGTGAAGGATGAGCATTCAAAATGAAGCTATGTAAGGACAGAGCACTAGTTCAGCTGCTTACTTAAAGAACAAATTGCAACATTGAAACACAAAACTAAAGAAAAAAAATTCTAGCACAGACAAGCAATGTTAAAATTTTCATTAAAATCATACAAAGATTTTGAACAGTGTTGGGTTCTCTTGTAGAATTTTTTTTTCCCATAAGTTGCCAGGGAACAAATCTCTGGGTACTTAAGGATAGTTAAGAAAGACAAAAGTGGCTGAGGTGGAGGGAGGGGAGGAACACGTGGACTTCACTTTTTGCTGGGGTGTGTGCTTGTGGGGGGAAGACACAGCAGGCTGTGGCTTTCAGACTGCGCGGGGGGGAGATCTCATTTTCACCAGCACCACTGGAGCAGAGTTTGGGGTTTTTCCTGCCATGGTCTCTTCCTGCATGTCCCGGCAATCCTGACCCTGCCCCTGTCTGCCTGGCCGGGAGCCGCTGCAGTTCCTGCCCCCCTCGCTGTTCCTTGGCTCCTGCTCCGAGTGTTCTCCACACCTCAGCCCGCACCCCCTGCCTGCCGGGACTCATGCTGCAGCTCCAGCCACTGCCGGGAGCTCCTGATCCATCTCCAGCATCCCGGGACTCTGCACCACAGCTGCCTGTGTCGGGAACTGCACCAACGGGGAAAGGGTGCCAGCGGCAGAGAAAACTGTGACTGTTTCCCTGGTTCTGTTTGTTGTTCATATCATAGTTATTGTTGTTCTGTTTTGCCTTGATAAACACAAGTAAAGAACTGTTATCCATATCCTCACATCTTTGCCTGACAGCCCCTTAATTCTAAAATTATAACAATTTGGATAGAGGAGTTTTGTTTTTGTTATTTTTTTTTTTTTTTTGCTATTTTTCATTCTCCATTTCAGGAGAGGGTCCTGTTTGTCCTTAGCGATACCTGTCTTCCAAACTAAGACAAACAGATAATGGTAAAGACTTTGTGATCATAAACAATCTTGTTCACCTCAATATATTAATTCAAATATCTGATCCGATAAGCACCAGCCTAGGAGGACATCTTAACTCTACCAGAAGCCTTAGACCTGTGAAGTATCTCTAATTCTCATACAGATTCCCACAGAAAACTCATATGCCATGGGCTCTGCCCTAAGGAATAGCATTCTCTGCTCATAGAAACTAGAAATTTCTGAACACATTCCTGTAAACCCTTTTTTTTTTCTGATATATCTGTATGCCATGTGTAAACTTGAATCAACATACGCCCTTCACAGCACATGGAGGAGGAAGTGCATACAGCCTTAACAAAACTGTTAGGAGGTCATTGGAATCATCTGAGGAATTTGAAGAAAACTGCCTCCAGTTAACCCTGAAGTTCAGGGTTAATTCTGTGAACTTAATAAAATCTGCACAGAAAATTTTGCTGAAATAAGTACTTTAGAATCTAAACATTACAAATCCAAATATTTATATATGTAAAACTAAAGCGGTTTTTTGTTATTCAAACTAATTTTATTTTTAACTACTTTTTGTGCTATCAGTAGATGAAATGTCTGGATTTTTTTCCCCTTTAACAATGGAACATAATGTAAGTCAGAATAGCACTGTGAAAATCTGCACCGTTGACTTTAACTTGTATTTAATCCTAGTGTTTCAAGGAGGCAAAAGATAGGATAGACATAAAACTTGGAAAAGCAACACTATTTTTTTCCATCCCTCATGTGATTTTTACTATCCAGTCCCCTTTAAATCCAGTACCAACTTTCCATAGAATACTTTGTGCTGCCAGAACTAAACTAAACTAAACTAAACTAAACTAAACTAAACTAAACTAAACTAAACTAAACTAAATTAAACTAAACTGCACTAGTGTTATAGTATAAAACTGGGGCTTTTTAATTCAGTGCCTGCAGTACAAAACACCCTACTTTACGTGCAAAGCTCAAATACTGTTACTAATTTGTTGCATCCTAATTAGTTTATGATTTGCTTGAATTCACATCAGTTTGTTACACTCAAGGCATTTTCAAGAGTATGTCCTGAAGCACAAATACAATGCTGAAAGTTTCTTTGTCACTATAATATGTTTTGTATAATTTTAAATGCATTTGTTAATGTGATCCTTGCTATTTTCCCTCCCAGTGGTTTTCAACTCCCCATTGCACTTAGATTTACTAAAGTCTGTGCTGCTTAGGTTGTGTACTTGTCCTTTCCTTACTTTTTTATCTCTAAAACTTGCTTTGCCCAGCTTCCAAGACAACAGTCTTTTGTTGAACAAATGTTGGGCATTTACCAGTTGTTTGTAGCTCTGTGGCAATCACTCTCACCTGTACATTGCAGGCTTTGGCTGTCATACCATAGCTGTATCCCTATGCTCTGCATTTTGTTCTAAGGCTATATGTTTTTCATTATTTTATGCAGAAAAATTACTTGTTATTGTGGCCTAGCTGTTACAAACATATAATAACAATTACTGTAATTCTACACAGCAGTACAAGGCTAAACAAAAAATTAAACCAAGAGAGGTAATAGTTAACCTGGTCATTACACAGCAGGTGTTATAGCTAAACAAGCTGAAACAGGTCCATGAACAGGCCAATCCCAGATAAAGCCTGACAGGTCCAAAGGCTCATGTGATCAGTGTGACTGGCACCGAGCCTCTCATCAGCAATGGCAACAACATAATTCCTAAGCTGGACAGGGCTGCACTGTAAGTAAACAAAACCTTCTGGAAGCAGGGAAAATCCAAGCCTATGGAGCTTATTCTTCTGCTAACAAAGAACTACACAGGTGTTGTTGCAAATGCAAAGTATTTGTCTTTGATTCATTGTGTCTACTAGAAAAGGGGTACTGTACCAATAAATAGACATAAACATGCCAATGCAACCAATTAAAGGCTGCAAAATAGTGATTAGAGAGCCCAATGATCATTAGGATATTTTTCTTTTGTCCTCTTAACTTTTCAAGAACATTTGGTCATTTGCAGTGACAATGGATTCAGGGTTAAGAAATATACTTAGACTAGAACTAACTTGCTAAAGTATCCATCTCAGGTTATTGGTTTTGAGATTTGAGTTAGATGTGATTGTCAGGAATGTATTTTAGCCATGGTATGGGATGAAATATTTAGTGATTTCTTCTCCCCCTTACACATGCACTCATCAGAGAATAGCACTTAAGACGTTAACGTGTACTTGCATTGAGAAAAAAAACAAAGTTTGAAAATCAAATTTTAATCCATTTCTTAAATAACCAGACTGTTGTCAAACCAACATTTTTAGTGAAATTATATATCATCACCCAGAACTCACAGATGGCCTGTGTCTGCTTAATATCTTTGAGTTTAGTATGATGCTGTTGCCAATTCAGGGACTTTAAACACGGGCAGGGGGCCTAATTTAGATAGGCTACATTGTTGATTTTGAACAGAGTGCTAGGCTGAAGTTTTTCCACAAATCAAGCACACAGATTCTCAAAAGTTTATACTATCAATACATTTTAGAATAAAAATAAAACCCCCAGTTCATTGGCTACAAGTTACTTATTTGTCTTAAAATCAGCATGTTTGTATTTGCAAAATCATTCTGTCACTTCTTATTATAATTAGGCCACATGGTCAATTTTTCCCTCCTTTTCAAGTCAGTGGGTTTCTTGAGTCAGTGGTCCATGAGTCAGTGGTCACAATCTCTCCCTGCCAGACTCCAGAGGCCATAAAATGACACCTATTCCTCACATTAGATAGGCACGAACCTGTTTCACAACCACTTTCTCATTCTCTGTAAGTCCCTGGGAAAATTGTTAACTGTTTCTGGCTCTCAAGATGTCAGCATCAGTACCTTTTCCAATTAATTTCCTCAAAGCATTTATCTGCATGACTCATCACCCCTGAAATCCTCTGTGAAAATCACCATAACTTTTTCTATTGTTTAGTGTTCTGGAAGTGAATTAGCTTCAAGGGAGATGTTATATATTTCATAGGCAGCAGTTCAAGCATTTTGTTTCTAATTTTTTTTTTGTTTTTCATTTTTTGTAAATATATCAGTCAATGTGTTTTAAATAACTTTTTGTTCTGTTTTGTTTTGTTTTTAAAGAATTTGTGATTCATCCAAATTAAATCTACAGGTGGAAGCACCATATCAGACCCTCCATGTAATTCATGTGGGATAAATAAGCATGCCTTAGATGCAAAAGCATTGATACTCTAATTAAAATATTAAACTAATAAATGATCAACAATATGTTCAAAGAGTTGCTTGTTAACTTTACAAGAAATTATTCATTTTTTCTAACTATTTTTATCAACAACAAGACTAGAAATTCCCTATATGCAGGTTTTACTGTATCCAACCTTTCCTGTTATGATCTCCAACCTTATGGTCCTCAAGAACAGATGTGGGTATTATTATGGTGAGTTGTCAAAATCCTGAATTCTTCACTGGTGTGGGCACGCTCACACAGCCCACTGTTGGCAAATAGACTGAATAGCTACATGAGTAGGATTAGAACAAGTGTACACAGTGTGTGCATACAGATCAAGTGCACAGAGCTCGGGAGCGTGCTTGCTCAAAACTGATCGTATTAAATATCATGGCTGGGAACCAATTGCTTACGGGGGTGTTAAAGGGCAAGAAAAACATCAGCCAGAGTAAATGGTAAATAGTAAAATTCTAACATATTTTGGAAATAAATGAAGAGTTCAGTAAAGAAATACAGAGGAAACACAATTTTGTAACAGAGAAGAAGATACCCTAGATGAGGAACAGCACCACTTATCCTTGCTGGCACTATAAATTCTGCTCATGCTAAAGAGGTCAGCCTCCCCATGGGAAGCCATGAGCAGCTACTATCCAGACTGTGCTCCAGCATGGTTAAAATTTTGGGCATTCAGTTGGAGAAAGATGTTTATTAACAATTTTAAAATGTTTAGGATACTGCCTTGTCTGTTGTACAACATATATCAATCCCAAAATAATAAATCAAGGACAGATGGTTAACACAAGTCCATAATAAATTTGTTAATTGATTTGATTCCAATTTAAAATTAAGCTGGGTGAACTGAGCCATTTTCCCATTGTAATAACTGGCAGATTTGTTATATTGATAGGGAATATTACTCCTTCCTCATTTTATGGACTATTCTTAGGTATTCTAGAACATGAACTATACCTTGGGTTTTTTACTGGTCTGCAATTCGGTATTATACCTGTGACACAGCCCACTGGAGCCCAGGCTAGCTCAAAGGACACCAGTGCTGCCAGTTTGTGGGGAACAGCCATGGTTTGGGGTTTTACCAACAGCTGAACCTTTAGAGCTGCTTGCTCTACAGTGCAGGGTCTGCCAGCCACATCAGGAGTCAGGTAAAGGAGAAGGAGGAGGCTCTCTGTAGGAGGTTCCAGCAGGAGAGGTTTATTGGAGCTGAAGGGGTCACAACAGAGAGCCCTGAGCACTGCTGGGCACAGGTTTAAAAACTGCAGCAATTCTGGAGGTGGGAACAAATCCTAAACCAGTGGGGAAGCATCAGGGCAGGGGTGAGGAGGGTCACAGCACTGGCCTGAGGCCAATGACAGAAGGTGGGGGCAGAACAGGTCACTTGTCCCAATGGGGTGTCAAGGATAGGGAGCCCCCCAGGAACACCCGGGGGGAACACTGGAAGGATTGGCTCAAGGCAGGAGTGACATGGAAGGGACCAGAACAAGGGGCAGGGTAACAATGATTGATAGGGAAGGGACGAGAATAAAGGGAGGGGATTGCCGTAAAGGGTAGCTTAGGGGAGGATACAGCTTTCAGGGATAAACCAGTTTGGGGGTACACAAGGAGGAACACCAGAACAAACCATCAACATTAAAACCATTAATAATAAACCAACAGAATAAAAAAATATGAGCCACAAGATACCTGGACTTAATGTATATTACATATGGCATTTACATATGCTAAATAGCTCTCAGTGTTCCTTTGTTAGTTCTGAAACCAGTTTTCCCAGTTCAGTACTGCATGTAATGTAAATGAGTACTGATCATTTGCTCATTGCTCTTGACCTGTAAGTTTCACCATGTGCCCACATGTTCTATCAGCCCACACCCTTATCCCTCTAATCTGCATTTTTATTCTATCAACATCAACAACCCATTCCATACATAAGAACTCCTTACCATTACTACCTATTACAGCCTCCTGGTGCAGTCACAGACCCAACACCAGCTATTTAGCAATGCCAAGTGCCTGCTTTCTAATTTTTTAATTTATTTTTTTTTTTTTTTAATTCCCCTTTTCAAAACTGACTTGTAGCTTTTGGTTTTTTACTTTTGCAAAATTGTTTCATTTTAAACACATTATGCTGCTCTCACAAGGTGATCCTCATAAGAAGAAAACTGAAAGGCTGTTTCTCCTATTGCTATTTGCCCATGAAACAGTGACTGTTCATGCCTGAGCAATTGGATCCAGCAGCATGGCATGCACTAATCTAAGCAGCAATGGAGCTTTAAGCTTAGAGACTGATGAACACACTGAGTTTGGTGTGTTTTGCCCACTATAATACCTTTTCCAGGAGAAGCCACAAATCTTTTTTGCTGCTCAGCTACTATGTATTTAAAGAGAGAAAAATATGCATAAATCATGTAAACATAAATACTTAAACTACAAATGTTTTCTTACATTATTATTTTTCAGAATTTTCTCTCCATTGAAATATTTTTTGTCCTTATTTCCTGACTTTTCAAATTATTTAAAAAATTTCTACTCATGTTTTAATAATGATTTTGAGTCCACTGATGCTATGTTTTTAAGCTGAGTTTGCTTTAGTTTCTCCTGTATTGAAACATATCAAAATTTCATTACCATTTTTCCTTCTGATTTTCATTTTTGAAGCATTATTTGAATTATTTGAAGCATTAATAATTTAGCTTTTTCAAAATATGACCTATTTTCCTAATGTAGACAAGCCTATAACATTAGCTATCTATGAAGCAAAATAAATGGATTCAGTTATGCAAATAGTTAGCAAATGAAAAAGAGGATTGAGTTTCTCTGCAGTATGACTTTCATTTCTAAGAAGTTGCAAAAGATAAAGTATAATGGAAATTGAGGGAGAATAATGAGAGGAGCTTTTATAAAGTGAAAGGCTGTCTGAGCTATCTACCAATATTCTTTGGAAAAGTCAGCACACAGAGATAAGCAACACAGCAATCCATCCAAAGGGCATCTTTTTTATAAAATCTCTGCAGCTGATGTTTGAAGTCTAGTCCCACCATAGCATTTTAAACAAACCATAGAAGTCATACCCCATATACAGATTGTTATGCAGCTTATAATTAAAATGAAACACATTTTAGTTTGTCTTCTTTCTTTCTTTCTTTCTTTCTTTTCTTTCTTTCTTTCTTTCTTCTTTCTTTCTTTCTTTCTTTCTTTCTTTCTTTCTTTCTTTCTTTCTTTCTTTCTTTCTTTCTTTCTTTCTTTCTTTCTTTCTTTTCTTTCTTTCTTTCTTTTCTTTCTTTCTTTTCTTTTCTTTCTTTTCTTTCTTTCTTTTCTTTCTTTCTTTCTTCTTTCTTTCTTTTCTTTCTTTTTTTCTTTCTTTCTTTCTTTCTTTCTTTCTTTCTTTCTTTCTTCTCTTCCCTCTTCTCGACTTCCTTCCTTCCTTTCCACAAGTACATGAATGGCACTATTTATTTTGCTCATTCCCACCAAGGAATAAAGCTACCTGTATTATAAGTTTTGTTGATTGTCACTGTTAAAGAGGTAGAGATGTAAATCAGTGCAAATAACTTTGAAATATATTATCAGACTGTTAGTTATCAGCACTCAAGAGGATGATGGAAAAGGCTGAGGAGAAGGGGAGGGAGGCTGAATTGTCTCACATTCCTTACTCTCTCCCACACCCAAGGAAGGAAACTGCTGATTCAAGAGAGAGCATTTCAGTATTGTCATATATTAGGAATTAAGATTAGCAAATGAAGTTCAGCTGCAGTTACAAAAATGTAATTAGAATTATATTAGTTACAAGAAAAAATATAAATTCAAAATTATAATGTGCATAAATTCACTTTTGTGATATCCCCTATTATGAATATAGCAGTTATGATCCTCAGTCTCAAAAGAAGATAAGAAAAAAGATTTGATTTTTGATTATAGAATACTTGTGAATAAAGAAAAAAACATGACTGAAGGGGTATATGTCCACCTACCCCAAAATTGTCCATAGCCTGGTTGTACCACTTTGTGTGGGTAAGTTTCTGGTTG
Source organism: Sitta carolinensis (assembly GCA_032173965.1). Lineage (NCBI taxonomy): Eukaryota > Metazoa > Chordata > Aves > Passeriformes > Sittidae > Sitta > Sitta carolinensis. The sequence continues at coordinate 76,060,853 of CM063284.1, forward strand.
TGTGTTTCATGGCCTAGTCTAGGTCAAGAAAAACACCACATGCACTGAACTAACTCAAAATTCTATCTTGATACAGCCAAATGCAAGATGATTTTACAAACATCTCTAGATCTCTGGAAATAAATACAGTGATACAAATTCTACCACTGACTGGGAAATTACAAAAAAAAAAAAAACAAACAAACAGGGATGCTAAACTCTTGCAGTTTCTAGCTCTCCACTGTGACCCCCTTATGCAACAATGTTAGAAAACAGATTTGATTCACCCAGTGCAATGTTTCTTATATCAGCATAATTTTATGGAATGACTTAGGGCTCATACAAAAATCTAAAGTCTCAACTAAGAACTATGGCATTCTGTTTATAAGATCACATAGTAGTTTTTTGGATAGCTACAAAGAGACACATTGACATAAGCTGTTATTTAAAGATCAAAAACTGTTGGCAAAATATTTGTTTTGAATGCTGCTGTCTGATGTTGATGTTTTAAACAGAGCTTACTAATACCAGGTGGCCACAAATTACCTTGAAAATTGGAACTGGCAGAGTGAATAAACATTTGAAAACCGACAGCAGGACAACAGCAGAAATTGCAGGACTTAGATGGGTATGTGCAGTTTTAAACCAGAGTATAATTGTTTTACTGTGTGGCTGTCAGTCCCTTATCTTTGAAGATTAAAATAAAAACATTGAGATAAAGTAATAAAAAATATTCAGAGGGTATGCAAAAAGGATGGAAATTACCTCTGTAATGAAACCAGGGAAAATGTATATCCTTGTCTGGAAGTATTACAAGTCTTGGATATTTTTGTTACTAGAATGTCCCACAATGAAGGTGGAAGGATCATGCTGACACTTAGGAATGAGGACAAGTAACTGGAAGTTGTCTTAGAATTCATATCCTTAGGATATATATGACTACAATCACATGAAAGATTTCAAAGCAGTCTTCAAATTTATTCTGGTAGGTTGACATTTGGTCAATGATTAGACTTAAGTTCTCTACACTGAAATATAGCCACAGAAGGAAGTACAGAATGAGTACAATAGTTGTGCCAGAAGCATCCCCTGGTTTTTCCCAATGCTTCCTAGCTCTTCAAAATGGTTAAAAGAGCAAAGGATAGGGATATGCTGTCTCTCCTTACCTTCTTACTTCACCTCAAAGACAACACCACAATGTTGTCCAACATCAGCAGTGTCCAGCACCAGTTCCCTTTGGAGGAATGCTCAGTGTTACTTTTGTTGTACTGAAAAAACAATCCCAGAATGCTTAGTCAACCATGTATGTCTCAAAAATGGTGTCAAACTTCTGTACCTTCACACAATGCCCCAGTCTCCACCTCTCCAACTCCTCATGCTTAGCTTCCTCTCTGACTGTTAGTAACTCTCTCAGGAGACGTGTTGCATAAGTACCATACCCTTTGCCAAGGGCTTTGCTGAACCTAACTCTCTTCCTTTTGAAAGCAAATAGGCAGAAAGAAAACAGCTAACATTTCTAAAATGATACAAGGCTATAATTTTTATTAAATTTTTATAACACAAGCAGTCTTCTCTCTTCCAAAATTTAAAAGTCTTATATATTGCATTGCACAACTCCCTTTTGGTTGGAAATTTGCAACAAAAAATTACCACAAACAATATTTTAGAGAATTAAACCTCCTGACTTAGGCTATATAAAAGATCAGATTTTGAAAAAAATCTTACTGTGGTTTTGTGGTTTTGTAAGTTTGTTCATTTTAGTAACACATGGAAAGGGACAAAAGGAAAAGTACTGTAAACATATAATACGTAATAATCCAAAAGATTTTTCTACAGTTTTTATTTAAGATAATCTTAGAAGCAAATTCTTTAGTATTTTATCTAGGAAAAAATACACTACAACATTAAAGTCCATTAGGGCTTTTTGTTAATAACAACAATCATGTTCCTTTTTCCAGATCTTTCCAGATGCTTCTGCATACCGAAAGTAATTATGTGAATCCATCATTTTAATGAGAGGAGGGGACACAAAACTCAGATCTTCGAAAGGGTACACGAGAGCTACACGCAGTAACATTCAGACCTCTGGTTTCTTCTACCCATATATAAGTAGACTGTAAGTAAATTATAAGTTATTATTAATTTACTAAACAAGGAATGCACACTGCTGTAGTACCTCAAGATCTTGCCAATAAACCCCATATTTCTTTAGTATTTTCTTCTCCCTGCTCACTGCCTGGAGAGATAACAAAATGAATCTAAATGTTACCTAGAGTCTTCACTTTCCCTACCCCATCACAAACTCTTGCTTCTGCTCTTGTCTTAAATTCCCCTGGGAACAAAAGAGAAAAGCTCCAGTAACCAATTTAGTAATTAACTTCTGATGAAATATAATCTTTGAACTTTTTGCTTTGTCTGTATTATATTTTAAATTTTATATTTTTTGACCATTCAATTTCCTAACAGCACAAAAATTATCAAATCACCCTGACTGCAGAAGAAATATTTATATAAAAATATCTTAAACTGGCAGAGCTGGTTTAAAGAGCCACAGAGCTGTGATTTGGGAGGCAGAGACAAATGGAAAGCAAGCAGCCAAGAACAGACCTAGTTATCATCACAGGTAGGTTACTTTGTTTCTTATCTTTAACGCAAATGCAAATTTCCCCAAACAAGGATGCTTCTACATTTTTGAATGGATATGAATATAAAAAATATTAGTTTTTACAGTACAGAACTGCAGCGCTTCCCCATTCCAGGTATTTTTCAACAAAAAAGAAAAGAATAATCATACAGATTGTAAAAATCCTTGTAGAAATGGTATCAGGTCTAATATACTAAAAGATCAAAAGAGAAAAATAGCAGTGACATAAATACATGAAATCCATTTTTATTTAACATATTATTTAAATTTCTTCTTAAATCCTCTTCTAAATTGTGCATTATAATATAGCTAAGTATCAGCAGTGTGTCTTGACTATCTTGTGGTACCCTATAAGAAAAAATATTTACAATTTTTGTCTGTTTTTTAAATTTTTTTAATTTTATATTTTGAGGAGATTAAGAAAGATAAAATTCAAATCAAAATTTCAGAAAAACAATAAAGATAGTTATATTAATATAATGAAGAAAATAAATCGTAATTTTATAACTCTGTAATTTTTATCACCTTTACTTTCATAGTTTTGTTTCATTTATATTCCAAGACCTAGACACAGAACTGACACTTTCACCCTGCTATCAAAGAAAAGCTATATTCCATTAGGAAACAGTTCAACATTTTATGAAATTAAGCTCTGTATTTATAACAAATGTCTCCAGTTATACTCTACTAATATAACCGTACTCCAAAACTCTCTCAAAGCATACTAGTAATGCATTTTCTCCTTGAAAAACTGGTGAATTAAATGTGAGGCTGTAAACAGAAATTACATTAATCCATCTTGTAGCTCACAGTAATGTAAATTCCTTAACCTTCTCGTTCATATTGCTACAAACATGTCATTAATCTGTCACGCCCTGAACTTCTGTTCTTTATACTGCCTAAGAGCAGTGGAGTAGATAAACTATGGGCAGTGTATCAAGAGAAAGGAGCAAATTATAGTTTTGACACTTACTAAGTGATTTCCCCATTTTCTTTGTATGTATTTCTCTGCAAGTTATCGCTTAGGTACTAACACTTCCATTAAACTTTCAAATGGGCTTTCTCTCTGTATAGAACTTGTGGAAATGAAATAAATTATCTGTTTCTTTGTTCAGAGTGGTTGCATGAAAGTGCTGTCCTCTGTTTTATTCTGGTGTTTTAAATTTTGGAAGAGGAACTTCTCCAACATACTTCTCCCTAACACTGTGATTATAAGACTGCTAAAAAGAGTAAAAATAATATGTACTTACAAAGATTTATCTGAATAATTACAAAACATATAAGAAAGCTTGGTGAAAAAACCACTGAAAATATTAGTATTCTTTGCACTGCATGTTTTTATTATTTTACCTCTGACAAGTAAATGTTAAAATAACATGTCATGTGCCTGTTGATTGGGTTTGCATGGGAAAGCTTTGGAAGCGGAGGGGGCACTACAGGGATGGCTTCTGTGAGAAGCTGCCAGAAGCTTCCTCCATGTATGGCAAAGCCAAACCCTGGCAGCTCCAAAGGCACACATTCTGCTAACCAAGGCTGGGCTGATTAGAAAAGGTGGTAACACCTCTGATATAATATATATAAGAAGAAAGGAAAAAAAAAAAAAAAAGACTTGATGCACATTTACAGTTCCATCCAGAGAATAGCAGGATGAGAACATATGAGAAGGACAACTCTACAGACGCCAAGGTCAGTGAAGAAGGAGAGACAGGAGGTGCTCTAGGTGCTCCAGGTTCTAGAGCTGGGATTCCCCTGCAGCCTGTGGTGCAGATCACAGTGAGGCAGCTGTGCCCCTGCAGCCTACAGATGTTCATGGGGGATGCAAATATTCACCTGCAGCCCTTGGAGGAGACCCATACCAGAGCAGATGGATGCCTCAGAGGAGGCTGTGACCCTGTGGGAGGCCCATGGAGAGAGGACTGCACCCCATGGAAGAGTGACCCACTCTTTCCAGTAAAGTGTCAGATTTTCAACAGCTTTCTGTTTACCAATATAGCTACCAATTTATTGTAAAATAGTAATGGAATACAGCTGTAATACTTAGAATATCAATCTATTTCCTCAGCAATATAAAATACTTTATCATTCCTATGTTTTAGACTCATGAAAGAGAGAAAACACAATCATGTGCTATTGCCTCTGTGTCACAATCTGCTTTCCTAGAAGACATTTATGTGTACCTAACTTACAGTTAAGTTTCCTTTTATTTCATTCAATTAATTTTTTCCAGAAATATTTGGTGGTCTCATATTTTTGTTGGAAAATTAGCTATCATTTTTTTCCTGAACTCAATTATTCTAAATTTTCATCTCTTTAATTTCTTTCCTCATATACTTACTTGAATTTCTTACCCACCCTATAGTACCACAGCTGTTATTCTTTGATCCTTTTTTTCTGCACTCTTTGAATAACATCAAATTTTAATCTTAGCAAATCTAGCCTCCACTCTTGAAACTTCATTTCAATTCTTTCCTAACAAACCCTTCTCCACCCTTCCAATTTTTCCTGGTCTTTTCTGAAATTTCTTTGTCAGTTCTCAACAGAAAATTCCAGATGTTCTATGGCAGAAAAGGCTGATAATCTGAAATTCTTTTACTTTACTTAACCTGATCTGGCAACTACAGGGGAAATATTATTTTTAATTTTCCTTTTACAGGCTAACATATATTTTATGAGGAAAACATGCCAGTTTTTATCCATGTTGCCATCATTCCATCTAGAACAGGAAAGAAAATTTCAGTTTAAATTCCTGATTGATGTTTCAAATGTGTTTTCATTCTAAGCATAAAATCCAGAACATACTCCACATAATCTATTGTCAGATGTAAAAGACACTGAGAGATATTTTTGAAAAATATTTGAGAGATAACTACATGTATTTTGTAAATTTTCAGCATTTCTATCTTTCAGTGTCTCACAAAGCTAATTGAATCTGATAACTTCATTAAAAAAAGTGTTCATTTGGGGTAAGGGGAGTATTTGTTTATTTTCTTAACTGTTTGTAACACTACATGAGACAATTAATTGACAATATTCTCCATGGTGTAAGGCCTGATTTTGAAACACTTATGCAAGGTGATATACCCATTCTTGTCAATAGTTGGATTAATGAGAAATCTCTGAAATAATATATTTATTTTTTAAGAGCTTGCCTGATATTTAATGATCCAATCACTTAAAAAAATAAAAAAATAAAAAAATAAAAGATAAAACAGAAGAAATGAGAAACCTTACTTGTGTTTTCAAAATGTGTTCATTTCAAACAAATTAAGTTTTCTGCAAAATGCTGCCAACCCAACACATACAAGACTTATGTAACATCAATCTGCATCCGTCTGAAGATCTGGGCATTCTCATCTCCTGGCTGTACTCACTCTACTTGCTTTTGCAGAGAGTCTCATGCAAAAACATATTCACTGACTAATTTCTCTACCTCAAATTAACATCAGTCTTGACAAAATCACTTGGAAGTTTTGCTCTGCTTTGTCTACAACGAATTCCTGCTGAATACATTATTTTCTAGTATACTTTGGAATTTGAAATATGGCTCAGATATTCTATTTTTCCCTAAAATTCCTGTTTCACCCCCTGAAAGTAAAAGAAAATAATGGAAAACTATTAAGACAGAACAGAGGCTTAGTTATCTCTAAGAATCTAATAGAGCCTTAACAAAGCATTTCCTATTGTAAAATCTGGCCAATCAACTTTTATCTTAAAATCATATTTCCATAATTTTAATTGAACTTCCTCATGGCAATAACCTTGAGCTCTAAGAATTTTTCAGGATCTGATTCTCTCTACTCTGTAAAAGATTTTTCTGTCCAATATAACTGTCTGCAGATCCAAAGTTAAATTCTATTTTATTTTCAGTTACTCTGAATATTATAATGGATAATCATCATCCTTATAAAAAATGACAGCCACTCCACATTTACAAGTTCGAGGCAACATGGAATCAGTAAAAACTTCTGTCCTTAAGTTAATCAGTGCTTATAGGAGTGGATTTTGTACCTTTCTTGCCAGTATGAAATCTGTATCAAAAAAAGCTTCCTACTGGCCCCAGAACCCTGGAGCTTCCACTAAAGCAGTAGGACCTCACACATGCCAATGCTCCCAGCCAAATTGTTAATGTACTGACCAATCTGGCAGCTGTCATAGAGATCTGAAGCAAATGAAAACATGCATCATGAGGTGAATCCCAAAGTAGACCTTAATTATTTATAGCATCATCGATTAAGTCCGCCTGACAGGAGGTTAATTGCAGACCAGGTTTCTAGAAATTAACATTCAACATTCTACATCAAGTTTCTTGCCATATGCTGATTTTTTGAGATATGCAACCATTTCATCTTAGCCGTTTTTTTGAGAAAAAAACAAAAAATATATTGCTGCACTTATTACTTTATTGTTTTTTTCTCTCTGATTCTCCATCCATTAGCTCAGAAGTTCAGCTCTTTGCAATCCATTATCTATATTTGACATATTAAGCTGAATGACCTTAGGTCAGATTTACCACTAAAACTCTTAGGCTTTGAAAAAGAACACATAAAAAACTGCATAACCTAGAGTCATGCCAGATAAGAAAAGCAAACCAGAGATGGGTAACAGCTTAGAGATTCAGGGCGAAAACTACAGGTATGAAAGAGCAGATGTAGGTAAAAAACAGTAAAGTAAAACAGACAAAAGGAGACTGAAACATTGAAACTATTACAATGCTGTGCATTGATTGACACTGAACATTGGTCCATTTCACAACCAGGGAGGAACACAGGCCAGTTCTTCCTATACTAAGACTGACTGGCCAGCGAAAGCTCATCATAAGCATATTAATGGGCACATTAAGCAGGCAAAGCTGTAGGAACCCATTAGTTCTGACTATCTTCTCTCTGAGTAGCCAATATGTAAATGTTCGTTTCAGCTGTACCTTCTTTACAGATTTTTCTTTATAGGTTAAAAGTTACCAAATCTAAAATACCCAAAATAGATAAGGTTGCACTGCAGCAGACTTATGCTTTGAAACAAGCTCACTAAATTAGAAAACACGATATTTTTCTGGTTTTACCACTGCTAATAAAAAATCACAGGGCATATTTTTAACATATTTTTGACATTACTGACTATACAAAATAACAGAAACTTTGAAAGCACTCGTTAAAGACCCACAGATGTATAAAGATCATCATAGAGTCTTAGCACTGACTATAGTGCATTTGTGCCATTCTCACAGTCTAAAAACCTTAGACATTTTTCTAACATTTGGCAAGGTGTGTATGGCCAGACTAAGATCTCAGCAGAATGTCTGAATATATTGTCTACATCCTCTGGCTCCTGGGTGTAAAATGAGACTTTGATCATATCTTTGAAGATTGTCGTCAATGTACTTAAATAAAAAGTTGAGTGGAACGTGACAGCTCCTAATTTAAACATTTTTTTCTCTGTTGTTCTCTGATGTTTACACTATTGCTAACACTATATTTTTTTTTTACGAAAACACCTCAAAGCAAAAACAGACAAACAAAAAAATAAACAAGAAAGGGAAAAAAAATCCAACAATATTTAGACTTGTCTCTTTGAATGTTATAATTTGTTCTTTTTATATTTAAGGTTTAGGAAGGTTTTGATGATACAAGAAATAAGAAAAGAAAAAGTAAATATTTTTTTTGTTCTGAAAGTTCTGTGCTACCCTGAATCATCAAAGAGTGCATTTCAATGTTAACAATTTTAAAAGGAGCTCGATAATCTTGAGCACTTCCCTGCTATATTATTACAATTTGCACTCTGTTTAAAGTTTAATTTTAAAAATAATTGTCCCTTATTAAAATCTCCCACATTACATTACTGCTGGTCATGCAGAAAATTACTTTGCTTTAGGAGACAAAAGCATCTAATAAAATAATTTCTGGCCTTATAGATGAAAGAAAATTGGTATAATCACAGTGCAAAATCTAGGAAGTGTTTTGTTTACTAAACGAGCTGCAAGCATCAAGAAGAGGACTTAGTGCTTGTGGTTCCATGCATTTTTCACTACTTTCTTGAAACTAGGAAGTGATCTCCCAGATCCTTCTGACATTGTTTATTAGCATGGTCTGAATAAAATAGCAAATAAACTTTTAGAAGTGACAGAACTATCAAAAATCTTGGAAAAATGAATGCAATGATTCCATTTACAAGAAGAATTTTCTGTACTTCCATTTATGCATTTTTTTCAGAATGTATTGAGTTGAGAAAAAGTTGGACAACGTTAGTTTGGTTTTTTTTCTTTTTTTCTTACAGATTTGATCAAAAAAAGAAAGACCATGAAGCATACCACAAGGCAGAAAATGAAAGTTATAAAGCTAAATTTTGAAATTTTTAGTAATCTATCAGTCTGAGAATATTTTTGTAGCGCTAGCAGAAGGTTTCTACAGCAGTAGAAACACTAATATAACTTAAATAAACTGAAAATGATAATACTAGTATGTAAGAGACTTGTTTATTTTATCCATGAGAAAATAATTCTTATGATGGCAAGGGTGAAGTTTCCTTTTATTCTTATTTATTCTTATACTTTTCAAACATATAAAAGCTAGAATTCTCCATGTACCTATCCTTCCTCTACACAGACCTACTTCAGAGGCTGGGGAGAATTTGGTTGGAACTATGGAATCCCTAATGAACAAAGATCCTGTGTATTCTGCAACAGATACCTGATTTGGCAATGTACGTTTGCGCTGTGGAATGATTAAACAAACCATGCACCAAACAGCGGCAGTGGGGCTGCCCCACAAGGGCTGCTGGACCAGGAGCAGCTGATGCTGGCAGCACAAGCCACACACTCCCTAACAGAGTGGTCTGGAAGGACTGAGGATGGCAATCCACTGGATGGTAATCCCAGGCAAGATGAGGAGATGAGTCAGGGCTGGGGTCCACCCAGAGGGTTTGCTCAGAAAGAGCGGAAGTTAAGACTGAACACAGGGAAAACCACAACACAGCACAAGGCGTCATGGGGTGTTCCAGCCTGACAAGCCCAAGCCCAAACAAGACTCTTGGACCTGGTAGAGGACACCTGGATAGAGACCCCAGTGAGGTTGGTCAGGGCAAAGAAGGCCTGATGGTGGAACCCAGGACATGATACCTGTGGGATCCAGGACATCCCTCTGACTGTCCTGGAAAATCTATGAGTTACAAGAATTTAGGTAGAATGATAATTAACGTATCACAGGGTGAAAAGGTAGAATTTTGGGGGTTTAGAATGTGAGTTTAAGGGGAAAAGATGTAGGAAATAGGGTGTGTCCCTGTCCTTCTTCTTCATCCCTTGTTCTCCATTTTCTGCTGTGATGGTGGCACTTTTTAATTGGTTTTGAGTAAAGGTACACTGTTTAATATAGTTGATAGGTATTGGAGAGTTATTGTAAATAAAACACATGTAATTTTTAGTATAAAAGATAACGCCGTCCCAAGGGCGAGGAGTCTGTCACAACCTGGCCTGCAACAAAGATCTCAGCAGGCCAGAGCCACAAATATGTAAGATAACAAGAATAAATAATCCTTGGAAGAACAAGAGAACAGACGACCTCAACCTCTTCTTCAGACACTGGGCTGGGGAAACAGAAACTTTCACAGAGACAGAGACAAGTTCAAGTCAGGTTCAGAAATAACAAAAAAAACCATTTTTTTTTTATAAAAACCTGACAGATACCAGGAGAAGGAACTGGCTAGGTTGGATTTTCTGGAATTGAAACATCACATGGAGTTCTCAGAGTATGTCTTCTCCAGCTAATTTTGGGTTTTGGGCCATGAGGACAATATTGCAGGACCACAGCCATTTAACATTTTTGGCAGTCCCTTGAAGAAGGTGTCAGAGCTCACTCTCAAAGATTACAAACGACACTAAATGCAGGGAAGCTGGTCAGTAACTCTTGAGTGACAGGGTACTGTTAATATATGTCTAATCCACAGGTCAACAGGAAATGTAAGAAATTTGGAAAGGCACATGAGGCATTTGCACAAGGATATGGGCAGGCACCTGTCTGCCTGGGAGCCAAGTCTCTTGTGGGTTTGGTTTGTTTTGCTTTGTTTGTAATCCCCATAGCTTCATCTAAGGCTACTTAATTATAAATATGAAGTACATCAGTGGTCTGATTATTGATGAAAAGATCTTATATATATTATGTGGATTGATAAACAGATAGTACAAGTCCATTGACTTACATGAGAATTCAACACAAGATCTTAGCCATTGACAATACAGTGGATTTCTCCAGCTTTGGAATAAACTTCCCTGTAGTAAGCACAAATGCTCCTTCAGGAAGGATTTGGAAATAATTTCAGATTTTATGGTTTTACTCTAACTTCTCCTTTATCTCAGCACTTCCAGCATTTTTGTTTCTTTTGCTGCTAACTAAAGGAAAACCACTGATGAATTAAGGGTTGACTGCACAGAGTTGATATGTGAGCAAGCAAGGTGATATTTGATCAACTGGAAAAGTTAATTTGTATCAAACTGCCTTTTAGATGTATTACTGCTTCCAAATGTGCATACTGAAAGGGTAAGACTATTAAATAAATTATTACACAAAGGTAAGTTGTAGTAACCCCTCTAAGACATTTAAGTATAGGATTGGTAATAAAATGTAATGATAAATTATAGTCTTAATAGATCTTGAGGAATATGTTCCAATAAAATTTTAGGTGTTCAATAAAATGCAATACCTAACCCTCAGTAAAATACTGCTAGACTTTCTGTATTAGTACATAATGGTAGAAGGTTTTAGTAATTTCAAGGGAAAGTTAATATTATTTATGAATATTTAGATACTTGATACATTATTAGAGAGATGGAGATCAAAATACCATATTACTAAGTGACTGTTTAGTTGATTCCATTAAAATTTTACTCATTTGTGTTGGTTCTAAAAGTCATTCATAATTTGGCCCATGCTAGAGGGCTAAACCAATCTTTTAAAAAAAAATGCCACCATTTCATCTATGTGTTTTTCATCATTCATTTTACATTTATATTTGCTACTTAGTGAGAACAATTACTTAAGGAGAGCTCATTTCACCTCTCCTAGTCATTAAACATTTGTCCTTCTTACAACGATCAGCAAGTGATAATTCACCATCACACAATAGTCAAGGCATTTCTATACTGAATAATAAGGTACAAGTTTATTCTTGCTAAAAATTATGTTCAGGACTGCACAAATTAGTAAAAAAAAATTCTACAAGAAAAAAATATTTCTCTCAAATGAGACTCATAAACAGCAGACTTTTTTTTTCTTTTATTCACACCCCCCCCTAGTATTTTTTAAATATATTGAGGATTTTTAATTTAAAAGTATAAATTAGCATAATAAGTGTATCCGTAGGTAAATACTTCTTACCGACTAACTATGGTTGCTGAAGTTGTAATTCACATTTTATTTTGTGAAGGAAGTTATAAATCTACATTATTTCCAATGGAATTAATATTGATTCTACTTGACCATATTAGTGCATTCCTGTAATTACAGTCTCCACTCATATAGTATAAGTAATTGATCTAGCAAGGCTTCCAAAATACATCTGAGAAAGAAAAAAAAGATTTTTGTGAAAGATTGTCAAGCTCCTAATACACTAAGTTGAAACAAGAACTAGCTCTGCCATGGTTTCAATTCAAGACCAGGCAGAAACACTAATTTTTGTTCTAGTTTGATTTTTTTTTTTTTTGCCAATTTCAGTTTCCAATCAAGAGCAAGGCAGGCTTGAGCTTAAAAGTAACAAGACTTTATTAACTAATATTAAAAGAAAGAAAAACAACAAGAATGAGGATGGAACCTTCAAAACACTCTTCCTCCCTCCCCACCCTTTCTTTTCTTTCAGTGGACAGTGTAAAGAAAACAACACTCAGAAATCTCAGTCAGTTTTCCACTTCTAAAACAGTCTTTTTCAGTCCATTTAGGGAGGGAAGCACTTCTCGTTCACTATGGTAAATTTTTCCACAAGAAAACAGTTCTCTTGTAAATCCATTCTTCATGAACAGCAACTGCCCAGATCCTTTTGCATTCATGAAATTCCTCCCATGTTCACAGTTGTGTCTCTGGGCCACATCAATGCATAGGGTCTAGTTTAAAGATAAACATGTCCAAAACAAAGGTTCTCTTTGTCTTTGGGACCACCTTCACCTCCAAGGAACAGAGATTCACTTATTTTTCGAGGGCAAAGAGTCATTGTCACTTCATCACTCTGTTCAACTTTTCATGAAATTAACAGTCCTTTCAACATTTCACTCTTTTGCTCAGATCTACAACTTGAACTCTTTTATCTCTCCCATACTTTATGGTTTAGAGGAAACATTTCAATATGTTATAACCAACCACCATAGCTTACAAGAGTTTTTAATAGCTCAAAAGAAACTTCCCACACTCCTTCCACCTGGACCTTTACTCCTTCTTGACTGACTTTGGTACTTCATGTGGTCTTTACACATCTACATTGTGATTACTCTCACTGGAGAGAAAATGGAGGCTTTCTAAGTTCCATCTGTGCACCAATGCACTGAAAGAGTTAACAAGAAGCCGCATCTGTCCAGGGCAGTCCATGGTGTCATGTTTCAAAGCCCTGCTGGGGGGGCTCTCAGAGGGTTCAGGCCCAGAAGGCAGCCACGGGAAATTGGACAGATTTCTGAAATTCTCTTCCACCCCTCGGTCTCATCAGGTGCTCCAGCCTGCCTCATCGTGCCTCCCCTTCCCCTTTCTCTCTCACCAGATGCAGCCACGGCTGGTTCAGCTGTGTCCAGCAGCAGAGCAGACTCTGTGCCGCAGATGTTCCCAAATCAGCTGCCCCTGCCTGGCCCGCGTGGCCTCCCCCTGCCCCCACTGAGCCCAGGGCAGAGAGGGCAGAGGGGTGTGCTCTGACAGCCGGGAGGAAAGAGACCTGCCCGGGCTGCTTTCAGAGGGAATAAGAACTAGAAAATGCTTTCTCAGTGGTCCAATAAAATGCCAATTTCTTACCAAGACAGCTCACTTCTCTGAGCTAGTCAAACTAGGACAAGCTCTTATCAGCAGCCAGTGGAATATTTCCAGATAGTACAAAATTTTAACAGCATTCCATGCCAATGAGGTCAAAGACAAAACCTTTCATGTTTCTATGAATCAAAACCCCTACAGAAGCAGAAACATATGTTCCTTGTAAGATCAGACAGATGTTGTCCAAGTTTTATCAGGTTGTTGCTGGTCAGCACTAAGCACCAGTAAAGAACTTTTTAAAAATCATGCTATTTTTAGTCTGAGAGGGTCACAGCTCAAACCCATCCCTGGAGGTCACAAAAACACTGAGTAAGAAGGTATTTTTTGAGTAGTCCTAAATGGAACCTTTTCTTGAAATAAGTGAATGGTGATAGCATGACTTCAAAAACCTTACAGAATATTTTCAGAATTGCCTGCCAAACTCTGTGGTAGATAGCTCTATCAAATTTTTCATCAGAATTATAATTCTATAATGACATATTCCATAATTTTAAGGCTGTTCTCTTAGTGGGGGAAAGGAATTTCCATTCTTTTTACAGATTAGAAGTGTCTACACTTAAAAAGAAATATTATATATATATATATATAAAAGGATATAAAGTACCAACTTTTTTACTAATGTAATCTTAGCTATGCAGAGCCCCCAGACTTCTTTATAAGATTTCTTATGTGAAAAAGAAAATGAGGGAAAAAGGGGAAGGAATTCTGTCTTACTGATTGATATAAGAGTGAACAAATCTGCCTATGATTTTCCTGAGTCATTGCCTTAGAGAAACCTTGGAACAAGGCTATGAAAAGCAGCTAGTTCATTACTGTGTCTATTTTAACACTTTTCTTCTAAATATTGAGTTTTAAGATTTGCAAAATTTAAAAACAATCAATCTGTGAGTCTTAATTATTCTGAGTGATCCATATGTTTCTTCCTTTTTTTCACATAGAACAGAAAGTGCCTGCACTGTAGAGCCTGTGTTGAAGAACTAAAAAAAAAAAAATTCCAAATCATTTGAAACTCATGCTGAAAGAGTAAAACCATGTAACACTGGAGTTTACTTTGCACTTTAGTGTACTCAGAAATTTGATACAGTGTATGATGCTATCTGTTCTTCCAGCCTCAAGCTGTAGATCTATAATAGTGAAAAGGTATTGCACATACTGACCTGAACTGATTTCAGTTTGGTTTTTATTGTTTTTTATGTTAAGAACTAGACCATCACTTTTTATCTCCTGACATAAGAATATCAGATTTATGCAATTTGAAGATGTCAAAGAGTTTAACCAGAAGAATGCATAATTTTTGACTCAGTCTGAATTTTTTTTAATGAATATGTAAATAACAATAAGAAACAAAAGAAACCAGCAGGAAATGAAAACTACTTCTAGAGGAAAAAAACAGCATGTGAGTATGATCACTGTTGTACATAGAAATTCTTCCCTATATAGCTCTGATCACCCCTCCAAGCGAGGGACCAATTGGTGTAAAATAAATGAGTGATTTAAACACATTGGTTTAAAATAAAAGAGAAAATTTTTAGGGTATGGTGTCATTTTTCAAAAATGTGTTTTTACTAAATATTTATATATTTTTCATAGGTTCAAGATCAGAACTTTTTTCTTATTTAGGAATAAGGGTCATTAACAGAATACCAAGAATTCCACCACTGTCAGGTGTATGTTTGAAATCTAATTTTTCAGGAAGATCAGGCTTTGAGTCACAACGCTGCTCAGTGTGACAAACACTGGTGAGACTGAATATTTTGTAAGTTATGCAGCATATAGAACAGAAATATACAAATCTCGAGAGTCTGTGGTTTATGGAAATTATAGATAATAAAAAAAATTCCCGATCACCACTTCTCCCTGAGGACAAACACTCATAATTCAAATTAATTTTTAATCATGAAGATAGTTGACAAACTTTAAGTTCATTACATTAATTAAAATATCTTTGTTTTTCTAGGGAATTTTAGAGTAATTTGGACCAGAGAAAGCCTTTAATGTCCTTGAGTCTAGCCATCAGCCTAATCTAATGAAGTTCCTGACTAGGGCCTGTTCCATCCTTTAAATATCATTCTGGACCGTGACTCAAGCGCTTTCCTGGGCAACCTGTTCCAAAGCTTGGTACTCTGTCAGTGAAGACAGGCACCTTCCCAACCAATCTGTTCCCAGCATGTAGTGCAATGTGGGGTTGTTGCGACCCAAGTGCAGGACCCAGCACGTGGCCTTGTTGGACCTCACAATATTGGCCTTGGTCCAATCCAGCCTATACAGATCCCTCTGATGAGACTTCCTACCCTCTTCCTCATCTCTGCTAGTCACTAGAAAAACAAGCTAAAATATCACATTTACCAGTAGGTCCACAAAAACCATCGGTATTATCAGTATTGCTTCAGTTGAAACCAACTTGTCCCTCGATAAATCCTGCAATGCAGGGACTGAAAGGATTGTGCCATTGCCTTAAAAAGGGTACAGTGGGGATGATTCATGGGGATTGATTACATCTCCCATTACACTTTCTCCAGAGGCAAACCATTGTACAAGTCAATCTTCATTTTTTAAAATATCACCAGAAAATGTTAATTGTTTTTGTTATATTAGTACATCTGTCAGGTGGCTAACATGCATGTTGAAGTCTGCATAGTGTGCACGAGTAGTGCTAAGTTCAAACTGATTCTAGTCAGTGAAACATAACATTTGATGGAAGCAATTAAATAAAAAAGTTTTATTAAAACAACAAATTTAATATTCATTTTGTTACCACTGTGAAAACATTCCCTGCAGAAAATTGTTATAAAGGAACTAGGTATAGGAAGGTGATTTCTTAAAAAGGAGTCATTAGCTGATCATCTACACTTGATTGCAATCTTGATTGTACCTTATGGACATAGAGACATTATGTACTTCTTGTAAAATTTTCTATATAAATAATTAAATTGAGGTAAATACTTGTGTAGGTGTTCAAGTATAAAAATACTCATCTGGATTTGTTTCTGTCTAATGTGAATTCAGCATATTTTGAATAGAAATGACAATGTGTAAATTTAATGCAGCTTAAGTAATTTGTTCTAATTAAATTCACATTGATTTAATTTTCCTGAATGTTCTAACTTATAAAATTACTGAAGGAAGGACCAGCAATCTTAATGATAAGAAAGTTGTCATTCAAGGTTCGAACATAGGGAAAACATCCTGCAGAAGGAAGCACTAGTTCTAGAAACTACCATTTCCATTGTGAGTTATTTTCTCTTATCTGTAAGAGTCTGCTTCAAAAATAGAACCATATTACAGTAAATAACATTTCCCAACATTTAAGTAAGATTAATTCAGCCAAATAAAACATGTATCCTTACCTGGCAATTTCCAATATTGCTTACATAAAAACTCTTATATATTTACTTACACAAAATAACATGTACACAGCAATGGCTCCCTTAAAGTCATTAGCCTCCCACTGACTTTCTGTGCAGAAATAAAATCAAAGCTTAAGGGAAATCCAATTCACTGCAGCTACTTTGCATAAAACCAGAATGATCTCAAGCTACAGAAATACAAAATTTCTGCTCTGTAAAAGGATAGGTGGGAGAAAAAAGATGAAGGAATTCAAACTAATTAGTCTATGTAAAGGTTAGGTACACTGCTTAGAGCAATGATAAAATTGAGGCTCTTAGGAAAGCAAACAGGGTTGTCATAGCTCTTGAATACTTGTTCTCTTTCTTACTCTGAAAAATGAGAACAATAAATACTGTACTGCCATACTGGCAGAGATAAGACAATAAACATCTCTCAGCAATACCCAGCTATTATTAGAGAAAGAGAACAAAGGCTGTTCTAACCTTATAAAATGTTGTAATGCAACTATCAATTCTGTTCTCAGTGTACTAGGTATTCAAATTCCCAAAGGGGAAATACTTTGCAAAATGAGCTCACTGCCCACCACTGAGACAACAAAGGATTTCTACTGTGGAGGTGCCACTGACCCAGCTTTAGGCCAAGGACATGTTGCATACCTTGGTTACAATTGTACTTCATTAATTCGATCAGCTCCCTGCGTACACAATAATAGAAGAGTTTCTTATACATCCACCTTTCAGATGACTTCAAAGTTTTGAATGTGGTTATGTCTGGGAGAATTCATCAGCTATTTAGGAATACAGAAGTAAAAACTAACAAACAGAGTCTAAGGTATCTGTTAAATTGAGATTTAGTTCTGAAAAGCCAGTGAAATACCTTTTTAAAACCTCCAAATACATGTCTGTTGAACATATGAGAATATCTTCCTATCAAATGAAGTCAGAATTCACAATAATTTGACAAAAGAGAGCAGGAATGACTGAGGATATTGTCAACATCCAAAGGAACATATATCAGCAAGAAGTGTGTTAAATAAAATCTCTATAATGATACACAGATTTAAAGGGAAAAATAAAGCAATAACACTACATGTTATTAAAGCTGGTATTTAAGTTGATGCTGCTGCATGTGTTTAAACACTAGAAAAGAGTACATATAAGACTAATTTTTATAACAGAAGTGCTTTCATCTCGCTATACCAGACAGGAAACCCTTACCACCTGATGAGTTATAACTCCAACTTTTTGCCTTTGCGTTCTTGTGCCATTTCTGTTACAGCTCTTAGTGAGACTTAAAAGTCGTGATGTTTAATCTTTAAGTCCATTCCAGGGACACTCTAGATATACGCTATTTCTAAGTAGATTAAATATTTTTATCATTCCATATGATAAAAGAAACAAAAAAATTATACAGATTCTAGGAAAGCATTCAATATTAATAACAAGACATTTCTTAGCAAATGTAGATTCTTGTAAAAAAAATTAAAATTACTCACACTCCAGCATTGGAAAGTACTAAATAATACTTCCTCCCTGTCCCTACCCGCAATTCCTATCACCCCCCCAGCCTACTTCTTTCAAAATCGGTTAGGGTTTTGACTGAGTCTTCTTGACAGTCACATCAGAATACAATACTTAGAAGGAACAAAGATGACTTTTTCCAAGCGAGAGAAAGACTATTCACTACCAGAATTTAAGAAATGTACTAGAGACCGCCACCAAGAAGAAATCACTTGAATAATGAACCTATTAACAGCTCTTTGGTTCCCTTCTGGTATATAAAACCTTTCTTATTTTAGAATATTTCTAAATTCAGTGTCTTTCTGCTTCTACTGGATTGATTAATGTCACTGTTTTATTATCTGGACTAATCCTTTCCCAAGGTGCCTAACTTTTTAACACCTCTACTTGCAAATTTAGAGGTAAAAAACAATCTTTGTAGAACAAGTCGAGGACTTCTTCTACAAAGAAGGCTTTCAACTATTATCCAAAGACTAAAAATCTAAGCAAAATAATTAATTTCTTGACAGAATTTTTATGTTTTCTTTAGGTCTGTATAACCCTAATATTTCCTGATAATTTATAAATTGCATCCCTGTCAGATCACTTTTGTCAATGTGCAGATAGTGCTAACTTTGATAATTAATATTGGATAAATCTCAGCTGTTTTTGCTGATGATTAACTCAGATGAGGAGGCCTGTGATTTTCACATACCAAAAACTACTTAAACAGAATTTGGAGATTAAAGTCCATGTAGTTCAACAGCCTCTTATCAAGTTGAAAAAAAACAAAACAAAACCAAACAAACAACAAATAAAACAAAGCAAATAAAACCAAACAAACAACAAATAAAACAAAACAACACCACAAAAAAAAAAAACTAAAAAGAACTCCAACTAAAAAAAAACCAAAAAACAAAAACAACAAAAAACCAACTAAAAAACAAACCCCAAAACCAACCAAACAAAAAGATCCAAAACACCCCAACCAACCAAGCAACAATGACAAAACCCCAAACAGAACCAGAAAACTATGGAAGAAGTCTGAGAATCTTATATGTAATTTTAAGCTTCACATTTATCTTTACCTATGCTAAGGCTGTGTCCTGCTCAATACAAGGACTATTTCAGATACCTAATCGAGAAAACTTTGGCATTCACCTTTCTCTCTGTACAACACTCAGAGCTAAGCTGAAAAGAATTCTTAAGAAACCATATACTACTAAACAGCAAAAGCAGAGCAGAGATCAGGGAATAATGCATTGGGGAAAAAAACCCAAAATAACCACTCCACAAACAGACAAAACTATTATACAGGTATAATAAATTTATTCACAAAGCAATTTTGTCTCTTTATATTCCTCAAGTAATATACACATCCAAGAACGCTGAGGAAATAAATGCTTGTTAATTGATGAATTTAAACATATATGCTCATAACATTGCAATTCTTGAGTAGTGGAATTTGTTTTCATTAGGATGCAAACCTCAGAACAAAAAGGAATAAAAATGACACTATATTTTCTTTTCATACCAAGAAAGAAAAAGTATTGTTTCTCTTTCAAAACTGGTAAAATGGAAAAGTAATTCCTAATGCACAGAAAGGAGCACTGGGATTACTCTACATTGTATTTCTATCACATAATTAAATGAACTAACCTTAGAACAAAGTTATTCAAGAGCAGGATAAACTTTAAAAATAAAGATTTTATTAAGATACCTTTATACCAAAGGCTTCTACAGACCTGAAAAATGTATTTAAGAAGCAGTATTTTCTTGTTAATTATAAATATAAACAGGCAAGTGTTCATGTCATCTGTGTTCCAGCAAGACCTGTATTTCAATGGAGGGAAAAAAAATGGAAAAACTGTTTAGGAAGTGGTTTGTTTTGCATCTGTTCAGATTTCATTGTAATCTGCATGAAGAATCTTCATTAGTCTATCATTAGCTATGACCCCTGGCAGCCATGAGGACCAACCCTGTCCTGGGGTATATCAGGCACAGCATCACCAGCTGGGCAAGGGAGGGGATTGTCCTGCTCTGCTCTGCACTGGGACAGCCTCACCTCCTATGTCTGTTTGAAGTTTGGGGTGCCACAATACAAAAAAATATATTAAACTGTTGGAAGGCATCCAAAGGAGGGCTATAACGATACTAAAGGGCCTTGAAGGGATGCTGTATGAGGAGCAGCTGAGCTCACTTGGCCTGTTCAACCTTGAGAAGAGGAGACTGAGGGGAGACCACTTTGGAGTATACAGCATCTTCATGAGGTCAAGAGGAAGGGCAGACACTGATCTCTGTGATGACCAGTGACAGGACCTGAGGAAATGACCTGAATGAGGGGAGGTTTAGGTTGGATATTAGAAAACGGTTTGCTATCCAGAGGTGGTTGGGTATTGGAGCAGGCTCCCCAGGAAACTGATCACAGCCCCAGGCTTGACAGAGTTCAAGAAGGGTTTGGACAGTGTATTCATGCTCATGGTGTAGTTCTCAGGGATGGTCCTGGTTCAGGTTATTCACTGAAAATAATGACATGGATGGTTTCTGGGTTGAGATTGTCAGCAGGGCATCTATGTATACTAAGGAGGACCCTTTCCTTCTGGGACAAAATTTTTCTTCATAAACAGAACTGAAGGGATACCTCAGAACAGCTCACACACAACTCATCTTTAATCCATCAAGTTCCTACTGCAAGGTACTCTAAGCCAACAAATTGTTTCACTCAGTGTATAACAATGTCTTCCCACGTAATACATGAAAGGAATTATTATTAATGAGATTATTATGCTTAGCAGTTCTCACACAACACACTGATCATTTAATTCACTCTGAAAAGAGAAAGAGTAAGCTATAAAACTGTTAAAATACGTGCCATGCCTGCTGAATTGATGAAGTACTGAATAAAGAAGGAACCTGCCTCTGAATCTTTATCAGGATGTATTTTCTAATAAACTGTGACACAGGATATAAGACCCTTCTCTGTGCTGTTTCTCTGAATCAGTTAGAGCACTACAAAATAGCTCAAACGTAGTGAACACTGTTCATGAGTATTAATCGACTAGACCCAGAGCAGAGAATGGAGAGTATTTCCCAGGTATGTCATTACTCTATGTTTACATCTCAGATCCATAGTAAGAGGGGAAAAGAGAGAATTTAGGGATTTTATAATCCTGATTCACCTGGCTTTCACATTTCCTTCTCTTCCTAGAAAATATCAAAGAAGCACTCTAAAGGGAATGTGTCACAGGCAAGTCAACCTTGGTTTTACAAGGGAGAGTAGTACTTGACAAATGATTGGGAACTCTCTCACTGCATGACAACATTGCAACAAAGTTAAACTCTAATCACAAGTCTGAAGGTAAAAACAGTGTAAGGAAGCATACCAGGGAAAGGATGGCTAGAAGGATTCAGGTAGGCAATGGCAGGTGAGTAAAGCTACCTCCAAAGACAGTAGGTGCTAAAAGACAACTACTTCAGACTCCCTAGTATCTGACATTCAGCTGGAAATCACAGTAAATTTAATTCTAGTGTTCAGTTTCATTTTAGAGAGACATAAAAACCTGTAAATCTAATGTGGTCATGGAAAATATGATACTTAAATATCTTGAGTGTCTCAGAGAATTACAGACTAGATTTGTGTGTCTTAAAGGGAAAGCATTGAAGAGCATCATCAGAAATGTAAACAGAAACAAGCGTACCAACTGCAACACAGTCTTATTTCTAAACCATACTATGGTATTATTTACATAAACTTCAATTGATGTTTAGAAAAACTGTATGAGAGCACAAAGAAATAACCAGTCTTATAAACAATGACATTAGTGAGATCTACTGTGGACCAGTGATCTTCAGACTATTATATTTTTCATATGGTAGCCTATGTAGTAGATACAGAGCACTCCATTTAACTTTTGAAATATATAAACTCTGAGAGGAAAAATAAAGCTGATAATGTAAAATATTCCCACTCTTCCATCTCAAGTTGTTCTGTGTAGTTTAGACAACAGATTGTCTGTAAAGTTTGTAAAACAAGGTTTTGAGATATACAGATATATATATGTACGTATACAAAAAAGTTAATTTAGATTTACTGCAGCTTTAACAACTCCCAAACAGCATTCTGTAGGAGTGTCTAATATTATGCTCTCTCTTCTCTTTTAGACAGTTATTCTTCCTTAAAGTACCTACAGTGTGTGTTTATAAATGATATATTTAGACATAAAATTTGCTAAATTAAGTATTTTATGCTCTTACACATTTCAGTAGCTCTAATGTATCCCAGATTTACAGAGCTGTGTTCCTTTTTAAATGTTTTTTTTTTTTTGCAAAACTATAAAATGTTTTAATAGATCTTAGAATATTACATGTATCAACTGCTACAGTTTAAAATATTTTTCTAAGCATACTATTTCAGTGAGACCTTCAAAATCAGTCTTTTTTTCCCAGATAAATCTCTTAAAAATATTTTATTTATACAATCCTAAAATACATATTTAAGTTTTTTTACCTGAAAATGGGTACTAACACTATATTTAATATTTACCTATATGCTTGCCAGTTTGCTAAAGCTACCTATAACCCAATGTTAAAAAGTTCTTTAAATCCATAAAGCAGAAGACTGTGTCTGGAAGTGTTTGCGCAGTTTCTCTCTTCCTAAGGAAGTCTAAACAAAGTGTGATGTAAAGTAGAGGCTCCAGACAGCTGACATTACACCTGCCGTGTACACCAACACTCCTAGTTGATCCATATGCCTCCTTAGAGATACAAACACCTCAAGAGATTAGAGCAGGTGAAGATGATTCAGGATAAATAATTTGAATTTCAGGATAGTTTCTTAGTACTTCTAAACTATAACTGGTGTCCTGTAGCGTGAGAAGTTGTCCCTGATGCCAGGAACCAATGGGAGACTAACACTGGCCTCCGGAGCTGTCAGCTCACTGCAGTCTCCTGGAAACTGCTTACAAGAGGCTAAGTAAGCATCAGTGAACTGATGTCATCGGGGCTACCTCCTATGCAAACTTCTGACACATAAAGTAATGTATCTTGGCCATAGTGCATTTCAAAATATGTTTTTCAAATTGATGGTTCCCTATACCAAGAGAATGGTAAGAAAATGACTTTTTAAATCTACAAAAATACACCTTCTGTGCTCATGTAAATGTAGCTGAACAAACCATATTGCTCCCTTTTTAAAGCAGATATATTTCTCAAAGATTTTCTCTGGATGTTAACCTGACAGGAACAATTTATTACTGACATGATCTAATAAGCTGTAAGTAATTAAAGGACTAATTGTGAATCAGTCTGCTATGTCAGTATTCTCAATTTACATTTAAAGAGTTCATATACCAAAATCGTACCCTAAGAAGCAGTTACATTGACAGAATCATAACGGATGAATGCAGTGCCATAATCTGAATAACTGTGGCACAGCAGAATTCCTCTGGTTATGAGAAGAAACAAGCTATGTACTTACATATTCATATGGTTTACACAGAGAAGATTCCGGGCCATATGCAGCAGTGCACCCACCGTAGCCAACAGGCTAATTTAGCCTCAGAATAATTTAGGAATCACATTTCCATGAAGAAAGTTGGAAAGCACTCTTCCAATCTGTCTTGGGTTGCAATGCAAGATGTGGTAAAAAGCATGCATTCTATCTACCCCTTGAAACCGGGGCTGGGGTTTGGGGGTGTGGTGGTCATCTGTTAATGGGGCACTGTTGAAAAACCATCTGGGGCAGTTTTCTTCATCTCTTCCATGACCCATCCTCTCTCCAGGAAGGTATCTTCTGCTGATGTGTCATTGAGTCTCATTTCATGACTGATGAACTTACATCATCCCACTTGGGAGATGTTTCATTGAGGGGGAGGAGCCAAGAATTTCTACCTGGATTAAAATCTGGCATTTGGAACACCAAAGCAGCCTTTTCCAGTGGTTTCCCAGAGGAAGACCAGGCCCATTTATACCACCACTGGACCTTCAGAGGAAATCTACACCTTTCTGCAGGATCATTGCTCCAACAGACCCACATCTGACACTCCAGAGGGACTGCAGCCACCATGTGATCAGACTGCTACCAACACCCTGACCCACAGGGTGTCAGGTTGTATTCTGACTCTGTCAGTGGGTTTGTTTTTTTGTATTACTGCATTTTTATTTTAATTCTCCTAATAAAGAACTGTTATTCTTATCCCCATATCTTTTCTTGAGAACCTCTTAATATCAAATTATAATAATTTGGAGGGAGGGGGTTTAAATTTTCCATTTCAAGGGAGGCTCTTGCCTTCCTTAGCAGACACCTGTCATTCAAACCAAGACACAATCACATCCAGATATCAGAAAATTCTATAAGACACAGAAATTTATTACAATTTGACATAAATATAAAGAACCTATGCTATGCATGGTAAATTTGTTGCTCAGCCTAAAGGACATTTCTTCATTTCTGCCAGCTTGATTTAGAATAAATAGAATCATTATTATTATTAAACCACTGCTTAATGTATAATAAATTGAGAGAGGCAGAAGGAAGCAGAGGACTATGTGATCATTAATATCTTTCCTTAGGCTCTGTATTTCCTAAACTTAAATAAAACTTATATTTTGCATGCATGAAAAGACCCCTATTAGGCTAAACTCATGGAGCAAAAGAAACACAGTAGGTTGTTGTTAAGTGTGACAATCTACTAAAAGGAATTTTTTTATAAAGTGCAATTTTAGAAAAAAAATTATTCTTATAAACCTTTTCAAGTTTTTGAAGTCATTGCTGAAGCATGAAAAATTAAAGGTTTGAGGTATGCTTTGTGAGTACCAACAACCTATGCTTAGAGATGGTATTTGAATATTCCTCAAGTAAATTCTTCCAGCTATAGCATCTCAAGTGCCTCTTGAAGTAATATCTTTAGTGTCTGTGGCTTAAATAAATGGTAGTTGCACGTGTTGCATTTACACATAATTTCTGGAAAAAAGTTTTAAACAGAGAATTTAAGTGCATACCAGATTAATTTCTGTGGCTATAAAAAAAAAAAAAAAAAAAAAGGTATTTTGTCTGCATAATATTCTTGGGATATTTTACTCTACAAAATTGAAGGACCTTATATGACTATGTCATACAAGAATTTATAAATTATTTTTATTGAAATTTCTATCTGCAAGTGTTGATGCGTTAAGTTTTAACCTTTAAATTTTTCAGATCTTGTACTGCATTAGTATATAACTCTGAACTTCATATGAATTGTTAATAAGCTCTTTTCACAGTTTGGTCAGACAAAACAATCCTTTCTCAGATGGAAACCAAGATCCTTTCAGCGTCAGGCCCAAAAAGTATAAACAAAAGTGAATTGGGGGAATGTGACTTCATTACCTGGAGCTATACTTGGACAATCAACCCCGATATACAAATAGACAAAACTTATATCTGCCCATCTGCATCAGTTGAAATGAATTACAATTCCCAAAGCCAGAAGCGTGCAGAATTAATTTCTATTTTCTGGTTTTGTATTCTGAAAATAATGTTTGCTGTATATGGCCGACCATTAACTACTTTGTCACAGCTCTGGTTGCATTATTTTTGTTCTCATCAGTTTCATGAAAATATTCTCATACTAATTTTTGTCTGAGTTAAAGGTTTCTTTTAACTTAGCTTTGCTATACATGATAAAATTGAATTTAAAAGCACGAAGCATATAGGTGAAACTATGGAAAATAACCAGTAAACTTGGCGGAATTTTGTTTCAATGGATTTCTGCTAGGTAACCATGAAAAAAAAGTTATCAAGGCCAGAGAGAAAGTTTCAGTTTATATTTTTTTCCCACAAGACAAAATGATTTGATATGTTAGTTCTATCAACTGCTTTGTCATCTATTCATTGTCTCATCTACTCACATTTATTAACATGGGTGTTTGGATTACTTCAATTCCATGAATGAACTGTTTTTATTGCTATTTTTATTATAAGACCTCTGCCTAATTTCTTTTGTAATGATCATTACTGACGAGCTTGTACTGCTTGTACTTTTTCCTCATCAGAAATTCAGTGGATCTTCATGGTTCCTTTTATGCTACATACCTTATTCTAATGTTCATAACCCTCACAGCTTGCTAAGCTACAAGTTTTGTCTTCCAATATTTAAATGACACCTAGTCCTTTCTATCGTTAAACAGAAAGATTTGAACTTTAAATGACGTGACTCAACAGACAAAAGGAAAGATTGCTATGATTGTCAAAGAATTTTGGAAGGTTACTTTATATACAGAAATATGACTAAGAGTAATAAAGAGTTACAATATAAATTAATATACACACCTATTCATACATATAGATTAGAGATAAGTATAGATACAGATATGTGCTACATACATAGATTAACCTTTACAGGTATAGATAAATAAAGAAGAGCCATTGTAGAGGACCAAAAAGAAAAATAATTCAGCCCTGGAAAGGAAAAATTCAATCCGGGAGAGACACTCCCTGAGCCCGAAGGGGGAAGGGATGCCTGCCATAAGGTCTCTGTAAGCACGAGTTCATATGTTGAACCTTATTGGTGGTTGTATTTGGTGCCACTCAAAGTGGCTTGGCTCAGCCCTGTTCAACTCCCTGTTGCCTTATATGTACCTCCCCTAGAATGTTCTCTCCTTCCCTGTACCCCACTGGTCCCAGTTTGCTGCAGTACTCCACCCCTTTCTCCACCCCTGCTAACCCGTTGGTTAGCCAGCTGGCTGCCCCTCCTCTACACTAGTCTTACCTGCCCCCATTGGCCCTTGACCCTCAGATCCACCCCTTGTTCCCATATAGAACCCCATCTTTGTTTTTTTCCCTGGATTTCCATGTGGCCAATAAAGTGCTCTTGGATTTCTATATCGGACCCGTCCTTTTTGCCTTTATCGTCAGCCACCTTAAAAGCGTCTGTCGAATTCTGCACCTGCAGGTTGCTCGCAAGGTTCACTGAAGCCAGCAGAGCTTCAAGCCATATTGATCAGATGATTACAATTGCACCTTCATCCTCAAGATAACAAAATATCCTTAAACAGCTTCACCAAGTAACAATAGTTTTTGAATCCTTTGTAAAGAGAAAGATCATCATGAGATGATCACTCTGTATAGGGACTAAGAGCATCAAGTTCTTACAACAATGAATAAAAATGTTATCTCCTTATGACACGTACTAGTTTTGAGCAGCCCTTTTAGTGTTTAGTATCTCACTTCACTCTGTGGTGAGAGGAGCTGTGAGAGTGGTGTCACTACAGAGTGATAGTGATCCCGCTGCAGCATATCACTTCTGGTTTTCCCAATCAAGGTGAGGTGCATGTCCTCTCATAGTTAAAACAAATTTCAAATATTGTCTTAAAAAATACACCAAACTTCACCTTTGCTAAAGCACGTGAAGGGATAAAAATTTCCTCTTTCACATTTATCAACGAAAAAGGAAAGAATTGTTGCTGCTCTGAAATTATATGATTTCAGAATTTCATTTTTGTTATAAAAATGCACAATAACACAGTTATTACTCTATACTAAAGTGATGTCCAAGAAATATTGTTACACTATTTACACAGATCTTTACTAGAGAGAACAGTTCCTTTTTGTGGTTTCTTTCCCTTTTGAACCAACAACACAATTTTACTTGCAAAAACAATCATTTTAAGTGACATTCAAGTTTGTACAACTTTTACAAGGAATCCAAGGCATGACAACAAATTTGCAGAAAAGCAGTTGTAACAACTTAAACCTTGTTTTTCATACTAATGGCTTTTGTGAAAGGAGGTATTTCAAATTAGTGGGTGCTTTAGCTTCTAATATTCATACAAGTTATCCACTTTTAGGAAGAGATGTAATCTTAAGATTCTTTCTTAAACCTCCTAATATGAATGTTTCACAAGTTTTAAGACTTTTTTAGTCATGTTTTAGATGCGATATCCAACGCAAAAAGCCGTCTAGTCACTTCATCACTGAGGGCACAGTCGTGCCCTGTACATTTACATTCTCTGACCTGTAATATTTTTCCTGATGCCGTCTGGGAGCTGCTCCTTGGGCACTCCCTCAGTCCTGCTTTCTCTTTCTCAAGAGCATGGGCTTCTCCCCAGCAAAGCCTCCTCAAATACTAAATATCACAAATACCTCTGAGCTCAATAGCTCTGGGCTCCCTGAGCCTCCTTCGGTGCCATGTGCCTTCACACAGCCTGGCCATACCAGTTACAGCAGTAAAGGGAAAGATACAAATTCCCATAAGACAGGAATTAAATGGGCACTGTCTGCCACAGGACCAAAACTACAGGGCTGTCTTTAGTACCTGAAGGATTAGAACTGAAAATAGGATCAGGTAGATTTTGCTTAATCTGCTCATCTTTTGCATTAATACTGCTGTGCCACTAGTGTGATTTATAATAGTGCTTGTCAAAAGAAAATTGTGTTGTTTCTGGCCATGTGTAATGTGTCAAAATTAAATACACATTCTGCACTAGAGATACTGTCATCTTTGCTGCACCTCATTAGGCAAATTGAATTTATAAAATGTTAAATACCGTTGGGCTTGATCTCCCCTCAACCACAAAATTCAAGTCACCAAATTACTCTAATTATCCTCTTGCAATTGGGGTATTTTTTGCTGGGATCTTATTTCAGAACTTGTTCAGTGTCACTGCCTGGTGTCTACTCATGGCTGCCTTGCGGTGGAGGTGTGGGGAATAGTGTTGCCTTTGCTTTCACCCCCTGAGAGCTGCAAGTCTAGCCTGGCTTTGAACATGCCAAGGAGCTGCACATGAGCAGCTTTCCCCTGGATGTGACAGTTTTTTTGAACTTAAGCCAGAGCTGCACAAAAAGTCATGGTGCCAAATTAGCTATATGCACTGGTTTGGTGGAGTGAGGGTAACAATGGTGCCCATGGAGAATTCTCCATGCTTCAGGAAAAAATTGTTTATGTATATATATGTTTATAGATGATATACAGATACATAGATATAGATTATATAGAGATGAATATAGATATAGATATCTATCTATCTATATTCATCTATATATGATATAGATTATATGATATAGATAAAGATATAGAGTTACATATAGATAAGTATACTTAGTCTACCCTAAAAACTGTAATTTCAATTTACAAACCTTATTTATAAAAAGGTAGTCTTTCATACGTGTTGACATTCCAACATGAAACTGTCAGGACAAGCACCACTACACTAGTATGGTTTGAAAATCAAGGTAATTTAGAATGAGAAAAAAGCATGGAAGCAAGCATCCATATAGAATCAGCTAGTGGGAATTCTCATCCTAAATATGTTAAAGACATATTTTGGTGCTGTTTTTTGCAGACATTAAGCAACATGTTTATCATGGTCACCTTTTGCTTTCATAAAGTTGTTGCAATAGAAAATAAAGGTAGGGGAAAATAACTCTATTCAAACCAAAACCAGAACAAATGAACACAAAGAGAAATATAGGAAATTACAAATAAAAAAAGAGAAAAAAATCCCTTTTTTTTTAACTGTGACAATGGTCAAATACTGGAACAGGTTGTTTGGCTAGGCTGTGCAGTTCTCACCCCTGGAAATATTTAACACTTGGCTAGATGCTGTCTGCGACAAACTGTTCTAGTCTGTGCTGCTTGAGGAGAGTAATTAGACAAGATTGATAATGACTAATTGGGAGGACAAACAGAAAGCTTTCAGGAGGCCCAAAATGGCCTCCCAAAATATTATGACTTAAGCTTTTTTTTTTTTTTTTAAATAAAAGTTTTGCTCTTTCACCTGAGTTTTTCCTTATTTCCCTCTTTTCCTCATATTCTTTCTCAACTAGAAATTAAAAAGATCTTCTTCTAGATATTTAAGAAAAAAATAATCCTAAGGTACTAGTGTCAGAGCCCGAACAATGTTCTCCCTCACTGCCAAGTGATAAAACTGTAAGAACTAGGTCAAATCACTTCCATATTTTTTGTATTAAGACCATTGGATTTGACTTCCTAAGTACAATGCTGAAGGCACTGAGTAGACAAATTATTAGAGTAGAGTAAATTTATAGCCTTGCCTTTGAGGTAGTTTAATAACTAGAAGTATTAATAATTGCCAGTAGTAGTCAGCCAGGTCACCTTTCCCATGGTCAATTCCACAGTCAGCGTTTGATTAATGTGAATTCATTGACCCTAAGGTAATTACCCAATCATTATCAGACAACAAAATTAACTTCAATAGTAACTACCAATCAATACAATCTCTAGTGCAGTATGGCTCACATAAATGTTCCAACATTCAAACTTGAGTTTGCTTAATATCCAGGTTCAATAATCTTTGTCTGTGTGCTTCAGAATGCCATATTCATAAAGGGATGCTAGATTAAACATTTATCCCTTCAAATGCAGTCCTTTGCACATGACATATTAGATTTTCCCACTTTGCCTTTGCATCTCTAATGGTGTATTGGTAAGTGTCCAACAATAGAAATTAAGAGAGCACGTGCAAGCAGGTTTAAAATTCAGTATACATTCACACTTACTCTCAAGTTCCCTTATGACATCCTTCTGTGGCTAGAGTATAATTAATGATATTTCAGACTTCATCAAATCAATAGAACTACTGACTACAACTTACCCTTTCATACAAGACTTCTTGAACACCCTGTTTTTACAAGTTGCAAAAAACCTTCTCATGCAGAACATTTGCTGGCTTATCACTAACATGTGCTTCATATAACTTGACATTCTTGAATGAAGCTGTGCTTTTCCCCAGTGAAACCTCTTCAAACTGAGATACAGTTACACCATGCTTCTTCTACCTGATTACTCCAAGAGCTGCAAAGATATCTCCCCTTGGCTCTAGGAAATGTTAAGCTATTTTAGATACATGGACTTCACAGATTTTATATTTGTATGGTCAAAATGCTGTGAATATCTAATGGAATTTTACTTAAAAAGTCTGAGGGTAACTGTCAATAAAGTTTAAAAATTTTGTTATCTAAAATATTTCTAAAGTCCTTTAAATTAGGTTAAAGGTACATATTACACTTTGTTACATGTAGCTTATATAATGAAATTGTTAATTATGAAGTTATTTATGCACACATTTTCTATTTAATGTTCTTTATATTCAGTGTTTTCTAGTTTAAAATTTTTAAAGTAGTTTTATATAAGGAATAGTTTTAAAACATTGGTTATATTTTCTCATGTCTTACAGCAATGTTCATATGGACTCTGACAAAAACCCTTAACATTCTCCCTGGATTCTCATTTTTACCTGGTTTTAACTTCTTTCCATATTTTAAATAATTATTTTTAACTATAGTTAATGAAGTCATTACAAAGAAAAAGTACTTATAAAATGTACAGAGTAATGACCAATCACTTGAATCAAAAAGTTTAATTTTTTATATTTTGATTTTAATTTAAGTCATTAAACCAAACACAAATATATCTGAAAATACTACTAAAGGAATTCTCAGTTTATGCTTAAGAAAACTGTGTTCTTTAAATTTAATTCATTAAGGTTTGGATTTTAATCTTATATTTAAAACCACCAAGCAATATTTCTCTATTTCTCTTAAATATATGGCATTAATATTACTATTCCATTATGTTAAAAGGTTTCAGAGTAACCAAGACTGTGTAGATGCTTTCAGAATGAGGTATTTCTTTTTGAATGGAATATCTTTCATATTAAACATGGGAAATTTGAAGAACTTGAAAAATAGGAAGTGTTTTAATTATGTTTGCCAGAAAACACACACACACAAAATACATTTGTTTCATTTAAGCAGTCATAATTAGCAACCTTTCATCAAAAAACAAGCTTAAAAAAAACCCTGAGTTTAAAAAAATTAAGGGGAAATATATGATTTTTTTTATTTTTTGGGAAGCTATAAAATTATTTCTATTTTAATAACACAGTTAATTAAAGTGATAAATTTAATTCTCTGTTTCAAAATATTCTCTTAAATTGCATTCTGAATCATAGTGCTACTAGCCTTAGAAAATATATTTCAATATAAGTTATTGCAACAATATCTTTATGATAATTCCTATATTCCTTTTATAACTTTTCAGGTCTCATTTATGCTATTTTTTTATTATATTTTATCTATCAGTCCTACCTGAAGTGCTAACTGCCTTCCAAATGTATGAAAACAGCCATTTGAGGTAAAATGATTTCTACTTATTTCTAGACAGAGGTCCCTCTGCTAGTGAAAATTCACAACCAATCAGATGTTGAACTAGAAATAGGGAATCTGTTACCCAGTTGCATTGTCCTGAAAATAATTGCTATTCCAGGGCCCTTTGTCAGGTAGCTGTGGGCTGGAGGCCAGCATGCCAAGGACAGGGGTAAGTGGCATCAGGGTCACGAGTGCCACAGGAGACAGCCGGCAGGGCAGCAGTGCAGACCAGCAGCACCACAGCACGATCCCTTGTGGGCCTTGAGGGATGTCTGGGGACGTTCCTTCATGCAGGGACAACATTGTGCTACTCTCAAACCCAGAAACTCATGAATTCCCCAGAGGTGGCTCCAGCTGAGACTCAGCAAATGAGGAAGCGCTCACCACCTGGAGGAGGCGATGCCACGGCTGCAGGAGCTGGATCACCACTGCCAGCTCACTGATGACTGCTCCGACACTACAGCCAGGGCTGTGTTAGGAAACCACCTCTCTTCTCAACAGGAGACATGAGTTAGCAGTCCCCACATCCCTGGAGAGATAGAATTTTAGAAAATGGCAAGGACAGTGAGAAACTGATTCAGAAATATCTTGCAGCCAGAGGAGCTATAGGCATGGGGAGCACCATGCTTGGATGAGCTCCCATGGGCTTTCTGAATGACATGCTTTGTCTCCAGGATTGTCAGAATAAAATGGGAATGTGATTGAGATTAGAAACATCAGAGATTTTGAATTAAGCTGCTGTGATTTCGAGTAAGAGTTTAGAAACATCAGATTTTGAGTTAAACTACTATAATTTCAACTATGGCTTATTATTTTGCATTATATTCTATTGCAAAGGAAATGCTTCAATAGAGCTTAATAACCAAGATGCTTTAATGGCTTGATGAAATATGAAATATAAAATATATCTCCTTTAACAAAAATATTTTTTCAGTACTTATATTTTTTCTTCATTTGTAATCAGTACCTTTCTAGACAAAAAACAGTGAAAAGTCTCTTGTTTCAATAATCACCTGTGAAACTAAAAGAATGATTCTTTTAAATTGTGAAGAATATTACAGAATTTCCACTATTTTAAAATACTGTTGGTTTTAGTTCTTTTTATTTAGATGAAAAAATTATGCTATACTACAAAAATCTACTAACCACTGTTAAAGACAAGGTGAAAGAATCTTACAAGAATGTGCAATATAAACATTTTGAAAGAATGATTTTAAGTCTGAACCAGAAGCTGTACTCATTATTTCCAATATATTTCTAATTGTATTTTTTATACAGTAAACCTTACTCTAAAGAGCAATGTGGTATATTATTCTTATTATACCCAAAATGAATCAGTTGCAAACTGTCACAAAGTTAAAATAGGAGCAGGATAGCTTGTGGTAATATTAAAAGGTGGCCTTTTGTTTTTCGAAAGATGTGTTGTTCAGGTGGGGTATTTAAATTACTAGAATCAGTGATATATGATCATTCTGGAGAGAAAAATTCACTTCTCCCAGTGAAGCACTTTGTTAACTTGCACTAACCCAATAATTTCTACCATGAATAGTATGAGGTAAATGTAATATATCTCACTTGGATTATGCTTACTAGGAGTAATATTGTTTCTTTCACAGCAGAGATGATTTTTTTTTTTTTTAATTCACCTCCCACCTTTCATTTTCAAGTTGCAAAATCCTCAAACACAATCCCCAAACCCCCACAGTTATATTTAGCAAACTTCAATGTTGAATAAATGGCATCATTGAGATACCTTTGTGCACCCAGATCAACCTCAGATAAAATTTAACATGAATTTTCTCTCTAGTCACTAGGACAAGACTTTGTTGACAAAGATGATCTTCTTGCTCCTCAGTTCTTCTGTTGTGTCTCAATAGGCTTAAAAGAGCTTATATCTATTATGTTTACTTGAGACCTTTTTTTATCTGATTAGTACAATCACTTGCCCTCAGTCAGAAACAGAAAATAAACTGACTCTGCTACAAATGCTGAAGGACAGTACAGACAAAAAGAAAAATAGACCTGTCTGGTGGAATTTGTAATCCTGCCTTCAATATAGAGCTAAGAAGCCAGAATGCATGTAGAGAGGCCAAGATTTTCCTATCCAAACAGCCAAAAAAGAAATTAATCTATGGTCATGGTATTGGATTCATAATAAGGAGGCAGTAATCCATTTCCTAAGGCTGCAACAGGCTTCCTGTGAGACTGTGATAAAGCCATTTATTTCATAGATTTGGGAACATATTCCCAGACTTAGCAACAAAATTTTTCTCAACAATAACACATACAACGATGCAAATTGTTTAAAGACAGGCCTAAGGTACTAAAATATTTCACTGAATCAAGATTTTTAACCTGCAGTTTCCCAAATGAAGATAGCTATTAATCTTTTTCTTTCTCTGCCAGGTCTCAACAGACTTGTTATCTATACACCCCATTTTATTTCTGTGAAAAATCTCCATTAGTACAGATAAATCATTTAGCACAATTAATCCTGAGTTTATTTGGATTTTGCTTGTCTTTCAGAACAAAAAATAATGGTGTACCTTTTCCTATTCTTTATAATACAGTGGACTTGATCTCATAAAAAAATGGCAGATTTACCATTAAATTTTATTAGAAGACTCTCTCCCAATATAGCCTCTCTTTTGTAGCCTGTGAAATAGAAGGGAACCAGTGAGAAGCAGTTAGAGGATAAAGAAGTAATAATATCATTGTCCCTGACAGAGAAGGGTCTGTATTCAATGTGGGAACAGACACAAGCAAAAATCTATTTTATAATATCCCTTGCAGTAATAAAAAATGCTGTTTGAGGCCACCTTCTGAGATATTGCTAAAATAATTTCCTGTGATCTTTGAAGGTTGTCTCTGCACAGATATATATATGTGTACATACACACATACCAAATGGTCTGGTATTGGAGGACAAAGCAATAAAAGAACAAAAAAAAGACTTTGAAGTTTAAATCCTATATCTAGAATTCAAAACCACTATTCATATTCTTTTCCAGCAAGGAACAGTCCTTAAAAAAACCCAGTCATACCAGAAATGCATCTTTTTCCAGGAATATAAAAGGAATAATGAATTTCACAGATATTTTATACTCAGTAATAGTTCAGACAAATAAGAAATTACATAAACCTTAAAAATAGTTTGCTTAAACCATTAAGACAGAAATCATCACACTGAAATATCTTATCCATTAAACTGAGCATAAAAATTATTTTGAAATTGTTCTAGGAGGAAAATTATTTTTTTTCCAGTGACTTGGGGTTAAATTTCCTCGTGTTTTGTTTTAGCACTTAAGGTAGCACAGTGGCAAGACTGCAAAAGAAATGCAAGGAGTTTTTCGTGTTTGTTAATTACATTAAAATAGTCAAAGGTATTTATTTCCTGGGAATGTCAGAAAAAACAGTCTGAGTCTGCCCACAACAGCACTTTTTCTTTCTGATCTGCCAGCAGTCTCCAGTCCTGACAGACCATCCCATGTGTAGGGGAGATTTCAATACTTTTGTCTGCTGTTGTTTTGCCAGGCAAGTCTGGGCAGGCTGCCTGCAAGGTAGGTTATGCAGATGGTTGTTAGTCAGATAAAAATGTTGGGTGCCAACATTCATGGCTACTCCAAAACTACAGTTTAGAAAGTAGAAGTAGCAAAAATACAGAAAAATCATAAAACACTGATATAGGTGCTTTAGTGAAATGACTGATGTCATAACAGAGACATGGTAAGAAATAGACTCCACACGGCATAATTACTGTTGCTGTGAGCCCTGTGGAAACACAGATCCCCAAGAGGACTTGGGAGAATTAAGAGTATGCCAAGTGTAACATCTAAACAGGGCCTTCCTGTGGGAAATCCATTTGTTTTCTCCTTGAAGGGGCATGTTTGTCAGCACACAGAACAGAACTGCCACCACATTGGTGGGTCTGAGCACTCAGCACTCCATTCCTCAGCCAGATATTCTACCTACTTCTACCAGACCTTCTTGGTGCACACAACATGCCTCAGTCACTCCTGACAAAAACATAGTAGCTTGTCCCCATTTCCTACAGTTTCCAGAGATCAAAAAGAACTGGACTGTCCCAGATGGAGGAGGAGCCAGTAGATAGAGGTGACTAAAGGCATTATCCCTCACCAGTGCGTGATGTCCCTAATCATGTAAGGCAGTCAGGTACAAGTATTGGAGGGCATCAAGAGCACAGGAAGCAACAAAACAGGGCTGGGGTCAATCCAGTCAGGAGAGCTGGGGAGCCAGTCAGGAGCAACGAAGGGGCAGGACTGGAGTTACAGTACAAGTCTGAGAGATCCAACCAGAAAACAGGGCTGGAGTCAGGCTGCTAACAGTATGGATCCAAGGCCATGCCAAGAAGTAGAGCCATAGACCAGACTGGAGACAGGCACACCTGTGGTTCAGCCCAGGGAACAGCTGGAGGCCCAGGGCTGTTCTGAAGGTTCCTGGGCTCACTGATAGAGGGTGTGAGTGGTGGTCCCAAGTGAGGCTAGGCTAGGTTATTATGACCTGTTAGTGTCCTCAGGGCACTGGCAACAACACCAAAGTGCCTAGGAAAATCAGCCAAGAAGATGAAAGTCTTCTCAACAACTGTGGTACTACATTAAGCATTGCTATATATTTCTTCAGAGTGGTGGTTATTTATTTCTTCAGAGTGGCAGATCAGCTTGAGTTTTGTTGTTCCTGTTTAAATCTGTGATCTTTACAAAAATAAAAAGCACTCACCAGTAATAAAGACATTTGCTAGGGCTGAAGGGAGATTAACTCTTCCTTCCAAATCTAGTCACAGTTTCAATTAACATAAAGCCTCAGGTGTTTCAGTCTGAACAAAAAGATGGCTTAGACCTCATTTGGGATGAAAATATTCCATTCAATCTTCACCTTGCCCACTCTGAATTCACACTGCAGACAGGGACGTTTTGTACCATGTGACCCACCCACACAAGTTCACATGGACCTGTGTGAACTCTTTAGTCCACAGAGACCAAGCTTCAGAGCTGAATTACTCCCACAGCCTACTCCTAGTTTTGAGACCAGTGCCCTGGAATGGACCCTATGTGTAACAATCTATAGAGTGTAACTCAGGAGTTTGTCTCACTCTGCTGTATAATTAAGATGTAGAGAGAGGGATGAAGAAGGGAACTTTCTTCATATTGTGGTTTGCTCCACTGTGAGTACCCAGTGTTTTCTAAAACTAAGGAAAATTTATTGAAGGAAATTTAATAAAATCTGGCATTCTATAATATGCTTTGAAAATATCTAAAGGATTTACTTCGTGACCACAAATTTAAATAAATTTGCATTAATATGTAATTAAATTGTATTAATTTCAATTTTCTTGATGTTTTCCATACATATCAGCATGCTACAAAATCATATAGAAACTGTTAATTTGCCCTCCTGATTACCTTTAAGCTACTCTTTTTTGCATTTGGACAGCAGCCTGTGGTAAATTTGTCTGCATTCAGTAACGTGACTGTATCTGCAGTCTGAGTTAGTACCTTGGCTTTATGATCTGAATTGCATGAGCAGTATTCAATTTTTTATGGTTTTCTTGATTACATCTTTCCATTTCACACTTAATATACCATTGCTATAAAGGGTCACATTACACCTTCCAGAGCCATTTTTTTCCAACTATTTGCAGAATAGAGCATTGCATCTGTTCTTTATACAGTTGTCATTTGGATGTTCTGGCAGTAGAAGAGTGTATCACTTGCTGTTTGCATCTGTATTGCTTAAGAGAAAAAAGCCTACTAATGCAGATGAAATCTCTAGGCATGTAGGTATCCAAATGAAATAAATATAAACATTTTTGATTTAAATAAAGTCTGGATTCTGGCAAAAATAAATTAAAAAAAAAAAAATGGAAACAACAGGTTCCCATAACAAAACTTCAATCATAAAATATATCAAACCCTAATGTCGGGTAACATTTCAGCAAACAAAAAAAGGTAACACTGGATTTTGTCTCTGAATTTCAAACTTCTCTGAGCATAATATATACAGAATTAAAATTTTATTTCAATTTCGGCTGTAAGTCTGTTTTGGCTTAAGAGTCCTGTATTATTGATTACCCAGACCATCAAGTGGAGCTTCTACACCTTGACTGGATGTCTTGACCTTTTGAAGCAGGACAGCAATAAATTACCAGTTCTGAATACTAATAAAAACACTTAAAAAGTAAGTGTTCAGATGAATAATTATTTTTTACAGCATTCAGGCAACTTTTGAGACTTGGATGCATTTTGGTAGTAAACGTGAAGGGGCAGCATGCACCATGTGCCATAGCCCAGCAGCT
This sequence comes from Sitta carolinensis, assembly GCA_032173965.1. NCBI lineage: Eukaryota > Metazoa > Chordata > Aves > Passeriformes > Sittidae > Sitta > Sitta carolinensis. Next base: position 76,099,767 of record CM063284.1, read on the forward strand.
GCCTGCAGGACAGCCAGAGCAGACAGACGAGGAGCCTCTAAGCTGCCCTCAGAGAGTTTTTTTTTGCAGCTTCTGAATCACTATCACTCATCCAAGAAACATCTTGTCTCTTTTTTGAGGTACCTGGTACATTTTAGTTTCTGTCCTCAAGTTTTCGTGGTTCCTGGTGTTTCCAGGATGTGTTCTTCTTTGTGTTTATAAAAGAGAGGAAGCTTATATCTCACCAGGTTGTCCAACTATTACCAGTACCCACCAGAGAAGGCAGTGTTATTGTTCAGCATGCATTGCTCTCACATCTCTGATTTCAAAGGAGTACACACTTCTTTTGTGTAAGGATGGTCTCAAATTACAAAAATAGACACATATCTGTAAAAAAATAATAATCAAGATCTTCAGACTGTCCTTGCCCCTTTGTATGTTTGTGTGGAATGTGTATGAATAGGCAGTACAAGCAAATCAACAAAACAAACACTGACATGTTTTTAAGTCTTACTGGAAATAGCTTTTTATGAAACTGACATGAAGCTTTGAAGCCTTATGAAGCAAGTCATATCTGCACACAAAATTAAAACATTTTCTTTTGATACTTCAGTCCCTTCCATATCATGTTGTGGTGAGTATAAGCTTTAAAGTTTGGCATCTGTTATGTTCCTTAATGACTTCAGCAAAAGACAAATTCTTCACTACACTTTCCACAAACACAGGTGGAGAAAACTTATAAAATACAAATCATTCGGGTTTTCAAATGTAATAGAAGGGAATTTCTTATAGTGGACACTTGGAAAATTGCAGATAAATTATGAAGTTTTGTTGCAGTTGTGTACAGCAACAAAAAAATGGGAATAAAAGCAAAAAACCCTGGGATCTTTTAAAAATGGATGTACAAAGAAAGAAAAATATAGAGCTGCCAGGGGTTATAAATATGGCTTTCCTAAACTCTGGGCTTATATTTTAACAGAATTTTTACCATTAGATTTTATGTAAGTTGAATAAGTAACCTCGTTTCTCAAAACCACCAGCTGTCGTTTAGATATTTACATCCCATTTCTGAATTTTGAAGTTTTCGGCTCCTACTGAGGGCAGTAAAAAATAGAAGAACTGTGATGCCTTTTAACTGTTTTAGAGCCTATATCTATGAAAATGACATTTAATGACAGACTGTGAGGGCTTAAACTACCTCTCAGAAATGCATCCAGTGGGTGTCATTGCACTGAATTCACCAGAATTAGTCGGTATACAGTCTGTATCAGGTGGCGACCAGCTCCGTGAAAGATGTGACTCAAACTTTATTCCAAATGCTCAGATTTGCATCTGTTTTTCTAAGGTCAGATATGAGTTAAGCCTGAAGACAAAACTGAGGCAAAATTTTCCTTTTGATACAAATCTGTTACATATACTAAACACATTTCATGCTTGACATTTACGCTGACATAGATAAGAGACTTGTACACAGTGCAAGCACAGAATTAGCAACATGGATCCCTGCTGATGAAAGAAGAGATGAACAACAACAGCCAAAACCAAGGCTCCTGTGGCAGATGTGAAGGGTAAGATTATGTCTGCCAGGAACTTTTGATCTTCTTTTCGCAAAAATTAAATTTCACTGAATTTTCTCTAACCTGTGCAGACATGCTCTTTGTTCATCTTTTATCTCTTTTAATTCTCTTTTTTGTCTTATGTGTAATCTTGCTGTAGCTTCCCCTGCTTTTCCCCATTTAGTTGTTTATCTACAAATTAAAGTTAGAATGAGAACATATCAACCCATTTTCTGCTGCTAGATTAGTCATTCTGGGTCTTTGCATTTGGATTAAAAGCCCAATGATGACTAGAGTACCATCTTTTGAGTTTATTATTCTAGTCTCAATCCCTTCGTTCTTCATGTCGATGTGTCATTTGATATAGTAATCATAAATTAAATTGTAGCTCAAATCAAATATTGTTCAATTTTTCCTGAATGAAAATTGAAGATTTCTAGTAATTTTCAAGTTTATTCTTCTGAAATAATATACACACAAAGCATGTGAAAAGGCATACATACCTTATACATTTCACAAATGTCAGTACAAAATCTCCGTTTTGGCTAAACTAAGGATGAACTAGATGAAAAAGAATGTACACAACTCTTCTTCTTTACTGAGAAAGTTAATTTGCAAACACAGTATAAATACATTTATATGGTAAGCATATTTGTTCAGTAAATCATAAACATTCACAATCTATTAAATAAGACTGTGAAACATTGTGCTTTCAATGCATTTTACATGGTGTTTTTCACTTTCCTTTTTTCTCAGCCATAAATCTCCTCAAGCAATTAAAAGCATATTAAAATCATAATCAAATAAATGGCATAAATGTGTTTACAAGTGACTCAGAATAAGAGTGGCAAAAAGACATGCTGTAATGCAATTCTTCTAGCATAATACCTGTTTACAGTTCAAATCAATGTCTTCCACTGGCCAATCAATACCACCTCACTCTGTTTATCACTCTTGTAAGCCTTTTCAATAATTCTAATTTTAAAGAGTCATTGCTGAAATTGTATAGCCATTGATTGTTTGAAGGTTGCAGACAGCATGAACAAATTGAATTTTAGATTCAATTAAACCTGTTGAAAAATTGCAAATCACCTTTTCTTAAGAAAGTTTTGTATCAGTCTTTCGGATTAAATCAACTCACATAGATCCATTAAAACCACAGTGTGTCTGTTACTATAGAGCAGTGGTGGATCAGTGTAGGGCAAGCTGAAAGCTACAAGAGTAGGTTGTACCCTAACCCAGGGTTGAAACAGTTTTCTCATTTTCCCTTGACCTGAGCAGGGGCTGTAATAGACAAATCTGGACACCAGTACGTATTCTCTGTTTCTCATATCAGCTATCTTATCAGGTAGAACCACACACATACTGTACCCCTCTTCAGTCTGATCAGCTGCAAGATCACTTGCATCTGTAAGCTCCAGACCCATAGTAAAAGAATCTTAGGTGAATTTAATAAGTCTAGTTATTTCAAGAATTTAATAAGTCTAGTTATTTCAAGAGTATGACTTATGTCATCATGCTGCAGCCTCTCAGTCAAATGCTCATGGTGAGATATTTTTCAAGGACAACTGGCCACTTACATAGGGGTCTCAGAAACAGAGACCTTCTAAAGTGTTTGGCTTTTTATTGAAAATCTGGCCCATACATTAGCTGTAATAGATAGCACAGTTCAGGTTCACAATGTCACAGCAAAAAAGAATTAGATGAGAAATTGTCACTGTGTCTTCTCTAAGGCCATCTACAAGTAACTTATCACTGTCTTTTTTTCTGGACCAGAAAGATGATCTTCATATGTACTGGAGTGAAAATTAAATGCTTAAGATGACAGCTGTTCACTATCTGAGCAATTACTATAATTCATTTATTCTATAATGACTTTAGTTTTGTGAGTTTGCATTTGTTTCTAGGACTTTGATTCAGACTGTTTTTCTGGTGAAATGCTAGAAATAGTGATAAAATTCATAGTTTAATTGTATCTCCTAGGATAGTTAATCATAATAATTTAAAATATCTTCCTTTTCCTCCTTTGTTCCCTTCTCTTTTGGGAGCTAAAGGTATCTATTCTTTGTTGATTTGTCTTTATTCTCACTCAACCTTCTGCATTGCAGAAGTGGAAGTGTCACTTGTTTTGTACACCAGTCCTGCATGCAGCTAAAGATAGAAGGCAATCAATAAAAAACTTCTTTAGCTTTCCCAAATTGAAGTAAATAGCCCATCTTTTATGTACATGCTTATAAGTAAACCTCTGGTAAATCCATCCACTTGAGTTTTGTTCATTTTAGATATTTTTTCAAGTCAGTAACATTTTAAACTAGTCTATCTTAACTTATAAGCAATAGTCCTGCTTGGCAGCTTGAATGAGCAAAATACAGACTCTTAAACTTTGTGCGTTTTATTGATAAGCACTTTGCCGGTTTGCAGCTAAAATCCGCAAAAATGGAAAAACAGTGAGTATCTATATGTGCAGCAGCTTTTGATCAGTACTATCAAGTATTTTCTTAACAGTGAAATTAGAAACAGGTCAGTCAGAGTCTTAGGTGCAAGTGAAAGCTGTGTTCTGTTGCAATTTTTCTGACAATCTAGCTTACACTATCTGTCAATTTGTAATGTTTTTCGAATGTCTTGAATAATTCTATAGGCAGTGATGTAGTTATGAAAACCCAGTCAACTGTTCTCAGTATTCCCTTCATGGTAAAAGCTTCTACTGAAGGAAAAAAAAAAAAAAAAAACAAAAAAAAAAACAAAAAAAAAAAAAAAAAAAGTAAAGCACTAAAGCACTACTCACATCAGAGATTCCTTCAATGGCTGAAACCCAGAGATAGAATGACTACAATTCCACTCAATTCCATTAAAGCAGCTAAATGGCTCTTACTACAGCAGCTCGTTCTGTTTGTAAAAATTTCCTAGGAGACACTGAGTAATCTCTGCTCTATCACCAGGTTAACTTGGACACAGTTATTCTACATCTTTTCACATTACAGGATCTTTATTCCACCTATGACAATATTCTCTCATATAAGCAAGGATTAAAGCAGATATACAGATGCTGTGTTGCCAAAGACATTACAAGGCTTACATTTTAGAGAAGAATTTGTTAGAACTGAAATTTGAAGATATTGATATCTCCTTCCTTGGAAAGCATCTCACTATAGAAAGACGTAAAGCATCATACAAGGCCTTTAATAATAAGAACAAGCGTTTTTGTAATCACAACCCTGGTAGAAATGGAACTAATAGTAAACCTCATGCCCTGAGAATCTCCAAATTTGTGCTTTACAGCATCTGAATTTTCTGTGTGGACCTCCTGCACAAAATGTACCAGAGATTTAGTATAGAAATATTGCAAACTACCAAAAACCTACAGGGTCTGAAATTTAACTATAACTAAGATAATATGTCATTATGGCCATAATATGCCATAATACATAGCCTATGCAAATCTTCATATTTAGCTCAGTATGTTCATCAACTTTTTATGAATTTCTATGAGGTGTCATATATGGGAACTCACAGTGAACTTAGATGTAGCAGGAACAGCATCCTTAGTGAGGAAAAACAAAAATTTAAAGCACTCAGATGGCTTTAAATGTCCATATATCAATTCTATTTAAGTTTAATTAAAAATATGTATTTTTTCCTGTTAAGCATAAAAGTCTTCAAGTGCATAACATTTCCCACAACAAATACAACTGTCACCTTTCATTATGTTCAGCAAGTCTGAAATGTACTTTACCCTCTTTCTTGGCAATACTTTCTAGAATGTCAACTCAGCAAACGTGATTTAAGCTGAGTAATACTTGGTTTCATGTCATTCTCTGTCCACTTTACAGCTTCTGTGTAAGCATGTCTCTATCTGCTTGCAGTGGTAGAACTGGGTCTCACAACTTTATAGGCATATTTAGTCACTAAAACAAACAAAAGGAAAAAGAGAAGGGAACATTAATTTTGGAACTCCTGGAAAATTAGATCAGACCTCTGAATACTTTTTTCCTAACTATTGAAATCAATCAGTATCAATGGTAATTGATGTGTTTATCTGCATTTCTGAAGGAGCACCTGTTTTTCTACCTGTTCAGTTTGAGATTTTTCACAGATATCAGAATCTCACCATCTTAATATAATACACAAGTTTTATTCATGCCTTTGACTATTTTATTATATTCTCCTAACATAACAAAATAATTTGTTGCTAAATAAAACCTCATTTCACTCTGTAACCTTGCTGTGAAAGAAATGTCTGAGTTCATTCAACTCTGCTTGTCAGACATATTGACAAGTAACAATATCTGGTCCTCAATATTTTCATACAAAATATAGCCTTTTATACAAAGCTTAGGACCTTATTTTGTTTAAAATTTAAGCTAAATATTAATAGAAAATTATTTAGAACACAAGAACTCTCGATCAATTAATAGAATTTAAGATTATAAGCTCTGCTGTCAAGTTCCACAGTGCAAATTTAGGTGTTATCCCCAGTGAGAAATGTTTATGCAAATATACATTTCATCAAGTAAAATGTTTCAAATTGAATTTATACGAATTGAAGATACAAAGATATTTACTCTCATCCCTTTTTGTGTGTAGAAGACAAAATACAATGGAAGGAGTTAGAATGATTTATGAAGCACTGTTTTGCACAAGGGGCTGAGATTTCCCATTAACTGCAAGACAGACACATAAAAAAGTTTAAAGACTCCGTACAATTAAATTTCTTCTCTTTTTGTTTTGTTTTGTTTAGAATTAATCCAGGCAACACATCATTGGCCAGGGAAGAGAAGATAATTTAAGTCATAATCAAAGAAAAGTAAGACCACAGGCACAAAATTTGCTGTTATTAATGATTTATTCCAAAAGAAGCTGTTTATTTCCAAGGTATGTAAATCTAGGTATAGGAGGTATTTGAATGAATTTTCAATAAAACCACTTCCAATAGAAACAATTTACACAAATCTTAATTTTATTAGGATAATACCTTTGCAAATACCAACTGAAATTGAGTTGAATATTTTCTGTTGTTGCCTGCTGTTTGCAGCTACTTGTCCACTAGGAGACACCATTGCTCCATAGAGCTGAAAGATGAGGTGGTGGCAGTAAATTGGAGGTAGTACACGTTAACAGTTGCTCTTATCTTCCAGGTCATTCTCCACTGTTCATAAAATTTATATTGACCCAGATGAAGTTGACTTTTCTTTTTCAGGCATGCAAAAAATGCATTACACAGCACTTTTCACAGTCCAAACTCAAAAGAAAATAACCAAAACCCCCAAAATTTAAAGAAAACCAAAATTTAGAAAGAAAAATAAAGGGAGGAAAAAATGGAATCAGAAATATTTGGTGACAGAGTAAAAAGAAAATTATTTTGTAATGCTTATGAAGAAACAATCCAAATGTTAGAATAAGCAATTGAAATTTAAAATACATTTATATTTTCATGTCTTATATTTCAAGGCACAAACTGTCAGGATGAAACTGAAGAGAAGATTACAGCTTGAAGATGATGAGATTTTTTCTCTTTTGTGCAATAATCTTCTCATTTAAGAATTTACCAAGGAGTTGAATTCAACATTTTCACTTCCATTAGAAAGATTATGTATGTATGTACATGTACACATGTAGATGTGTATGTATGCTACATGTACACATTCATACCCTTTATAAAATATTTGTTAAGCAGTTATTTGCACTAAGAAAAGCCTTTAGAAGGACATGAAAAAAGGGAAGTATCTTCTCACATCATCAGTTAACTAAAGACAAGAATTGGTTTTGGCAATTTTGGAACACAGCTGTATTTTGTAATTCAAAATTTCATAATAATATGTGTAAAAGTAGGCACATTATTGTTTGGGGTTTTTTTATAAATACTACATACAAGCTTTCTCCTGATTTAATTTGTTAAGATTTTTCAGGTTACTTTTGGTTATATTTTATTTGTCATCTTTTTAAGATGGATTCTACAGCTACATTATCAAATCTTATGCATTTAATTATCTGTGATCTAGATAGTGATTTTAATCTCAAAATTGAAAATAGCAGAAGTAATTAATAGTTTTGAGATCGATAAAAAATAGGGTCTTATTTCAAACTAATATTGTTTGTAAAATGCTAAAAAATCTGCTCCATTAAATGCAGGAAAATCCAATAATGGTGAAAAAAAGTGAGTTTGAACATATCTGTTACTGAAATCAAAAACTCTAGGTCATACCATTAGCTGGTGTAAATCAGCACAGTTTGACAAAACTTCATAGAGTTAGGCTGCTCTGTAGCAAATAAATATCTATACCTTTTGCTATGTAGACCCTGTTTATTAAAAAATTATTATCTTTGATACTGCTTAAGGCAGTTCTAAAATAAAGAAACTCTTGGTGGAATTTTCATACAAATTTTTCATACAAAAGAAAAGTATGAGATTCTTCTTGATGCTTGAAATATCTTGAAATATTAGTGTGGCAGCTACCAAGTAAGAAAAGTTAATAATATTTATTCTTTTTAGTAGAACTGAGTATACAGAAGTAAAATAAGTAATTCTTTGAGATAGTTATGATCAAATTTTGAAAAAAGCATCCAGACACCTCTGAGGTTTTATTTACAAAAACTACAATGCTATTAAAAATGAATCTGTTTTCTAGAATACTGCAGCAAAATGTCCCAAGAGGAAGAAGCTGACTACCTAGAAAATTTACCTCACATGAAACCAAGCTATTTTATCCAACAAGTGTTTAAGATTTGCTTTCCCATAATCTGTGAGAACCTACAAATTTAGGATAAAAGATTTGAAACATTAACAGGGAAAATAACAATAAAATATGGGAAATTACTCTAGACAATTTCAAATGAGAAATAAGAGTGAATTACTAGCAGGTGGAGTAATTTACCACTACTGTAAGTGATATTCCACCATTTGAAATGTTTGAATCAGTGTTAAGGGTCTGCTGAATGGCCCTAGTCTTACTCAGGCAGGAATTATAGGTCTGATGCAGAAATTGGTTAAGGAAATTCCATAGCCTACTGGATGAAACAGTCCTCTTAGGTTTCAGAATTCTGTGAAAAAAAAGAGTAAACAAAACAGAGACAAAAAAATTTATGATTTATCAATTTTTTGCTGTTTTACCATGCACTTGAAATGATTCTGTCCAGAAGGGAACCATTTCCTAACAATCTACAGTCGCCATTTATAATTATTTTTCATCTAAGTCATGTAGTGAAGAAAGCCAAAATCTTTGTGATTCAGTTCACCAAATGTTTTCTAGAAGTCTGTTTTCTGAGAAAAGGCCATTCTGAAGTGATAGCGTCTAATTCAGAGTCTTGGTCTTAAATAAAATTGATCCGATAATAAATAAGATAAATAGTGGTAATAAAGGTGCATGACTTTAAGGTTTGGAAGCTGAAGTGCTGATCCCTATTTATCTTTGCTAGTGACTGCAGACTATTCTTTTAGGTAACTTGTGATAGGCAAATTAAGCAATTTTGGAGGACAGAATCACCTTCTGTAGCCTTTGGCTAGGACACAGGTATTGAACAAACAATTACTATTAGGGCTAGAGCACATCCTTCAAATATGGCACCCAGTTTCATGGTACCTGAATATGGTCTTTGTTGTGCAGTAATAAAAGTTCTAAAGCCAGGAAAGCAAGTTAGGTGCTATTGTAATTTCTCAGAATGCTGTTAAAACAATTGAAGACCACCCCTTTTCCACTTTGCCTGCTTGTTTTTCTGGCACCTGCCTTGACAGTGCTTGGATATACAAGATAACTTGTCTGACTCCTCCATTTGTAAATGTTTGGATCCAAAAGGTCTGAGCTCCTGAATGACTGAAGATAGTCCCTGCAGATCCTCACATTTCACCCAGCTCTTTCCTAGTTTATCTTCTATGTACCTTTGTTCCCAAAACTAGATGTTTGAAACACTGTATAACGTTGTTACCTGTCTTGCCCTTTTACAAAATAAAAGTGTAAGCACATGAATTTGCTTTATGTGCTACTGATATGTCTCAATCAAAAGCACGGCTTGTCCTTTACTCCTCATCCACATGAATGAAAGAAATGGGTTGTTCCTTCCTTTTACTCTGTTTGTACCTCTTTTAACTCTTCTATATGCTGATACATGTAATAAAATTATTTTGATGAAGTGAGAATTTTTATAAAAGCAAAATGCAATTTTTCCTAAATGAACTTGCATAACTTTGTTTATCACTTCTCAGAGAGATGTCACATGCCATGGAGAAAGTGAAATGATAGGATACAGAAACAATGCCCAATGAGCCATGTGAAAAAGAGGTTTGAGAGTTTTTTACCCAAAGAGAGTTAGAGGTCTGAGATGGGGCATGTTACTAAAATAAAGAAAGGCTGTTAAGTAAAAAAGTCTAGAGAAACTAGACTGGGAATATCTCTTAACTGATACATTAACTCCTGAGTGATTTATTTGCAAAGTTTACTATAAAACTTGACAGGACTTCTAATGTAATTTGATATTAATAAAATCCTCAAGAATATTCAATGTACAAAAAAGGCTGGATTCTTTGCTCTTAGAATACAATGAAGCTCCAGATATTTGAGACTAGATTAAGAAGTACATGGAAACAGATACAGTTATTCTTTGTAGTCCTATTATGTTTCCTTTTATCTCCACTGTTTGGCAGTGAAGCATAATAGATTTTATCATCTATCAATACATATTAGATATAATTTTTTGTAATAATCAAATTTACCTACTCTCATCAATAAGTTTTAAAAAGCTGTCATTTTATGAAAAATCATTCATCATTCCTCAAAACCCAAATTATTCCCAGTGTAAATACAGTTACTATTCAACATATTTATCCACCCTTACTTGCCCTTTTCCAACTTGTCTATAGGACAGTATACCTCAAACACACACAAGTGATCCCAAAAAACTTTAGTCATCTAACTAATTTAATACCACATCTATATCTTTGTGTGCAACCCTTTAGCTATAAGGACAAGACCTTCAATATTCACTAAAAACATTTTTATTATTAAAAAGGTGATGGCAGAAGCAGTAGATTAAGTTATTCTGAATAGAGTATATCTATAAACTTCTGTATATTAATTCTCTCTTTGCCTTTTTTTGGGTTTCACAATACTGTTGGAAATCATTGACAGGGATTGTGTGCAGTTTTCCCTGCTTCCCTAATATCTGCAGCAAAAGCACATCACAATGCTTGGTTAAATTTGCCATCTGTAATTCCAGAACCTCAGGTATATCCGAGCCAGCTAACTGCAATTCACAATAACGATTTAATATGTCATAATTTTCAGCACTCAAGCATTCGTTTTCACTTGGAAATGCAGAGGGTGAGGTTCATAATGGCACTGAAATTTCCTGCTAAATTTCCCATCTGGCGATCCTCTCTCACTATCACTACAAAATTCCATAATTCCATCCATTTGCAGCTGTGGCTCCTTCCCCCATGGGACTAAAGTTGCACCTGGCTAAGCAGCCTTTTAGAAAATGCTACAAATAGTGCAATATGTCATTTTAAATGATGATGACTCCTTTTGGATTTGGAGTTAACAGCGGGCAGCCGATAACTTGCTGGCACACCCTACACAAGACACCAAATCAGAGTATTTCCATTCAATTTAAGTAGATTTATTGATTTGCTAAAGGCCACGGAACAGATCCATTTTGAAGGGGAGAAATCATCTTTAGTGACATCCAGAGGCCAACAATGCAACTTAAAGCAGCTGCTCTTAAGCTGTATTAAAGCCAGGACAAGCCCTCCTAATTAGGTAGCGCCTTCTCTGCCTAATGCCTATGCAGTGCAGACATGCACTTCAGGAATGAAAAGAGCTGCTGTTCTTCATGTTTCATGTGCTGAAGGATGACTGAATCAACAGCTCAACAATTGCTGGAAGCATTTGAATAAATCTTGCTTCTTGGTTTATGATGATGGCATTTTTGTAACTGCTTTTTGTGACTATTACTTATAAAAATCAGCTGTGGAGGCTGCTGGACAGAACAGTAAGCACAGCCCCAGGAGACCAAGATTCTACTTCTTGTCCTTGCCAGTGGCTTGCTGGGAAACCCTGGAGAAGTCATTCCCTTGCCTCTAGCAGAATACTCCCTTCTCTACAGCTTAGTTCTTCTAAAAATACACCATTAAAAATCTTTCCTTCATTCAGCCCACATTTTATCTAAATCCATTAGCCTCAGAGTCCCAACACTGAAGAGTGCTGAAAATGACAAAACTGAATTAAATCACAGTTGAAAATAAAACTGAAAAAAAAAAAGGAAGCTGTAACTCTCTTTACTGTTACTGAGGGTTGTTGCATATCACCTTGGGACTATTTCCACTCTTTGTGCCAGACAGAGAGATATTTATTTTGCTGTGAATGTTTGGTTTAACATTTTATGTCTGAAGTCTCAGAAGAAGAAATTGCTGGAGACAATTTCATCTCTGGAAAAGGCTCATGAGAACTCTTTAGCTGCTTCCACGCAATATGCTTGGCAATTACTTACTGAATGCAATATGTCCAGATTTCCCAGGTCACAGTTACAGGTAAAAGCTGTTGAAACCTGCTGCCATATTGCAACATACCAATGATTAAATCAGGAAGAGAACGGGATGACTAAAGAATCCATACTATTTCAAATGGTAGTACTTGAATGTAACTTAGGTGATAATTGGTCTGATTGGGGGCTTTTTTCTGCAGTTTTAGTTCTCTTGTCTCTTTTTTTTTTTCCCTTGAAGGCCTGTTACAAGTGGTAAAAGCTGTCATGCTGTTTGATTTTCATCTTCCCTGAAAATGTTTTTGTGCTTCTACAAAATAAAATGGACCCAACATGAGACTATCTCCTTACAAGACATGAAAGATGTATAAAAATTTTGTTTAGTTTGATCTACATTGAAATTGTCGCAGTTACTTATTAAGACAATTAATTTATTTAGTTTGACAAGAACTTCCAGTCCTTCACCTGTAGTGTTTATGCATAAAAATGCATGGGAGTGGTCACACTTCATGTACATGCATTCAGGAGCTGTTAGAACTCCATAGCCGACTCTGAAAACAAATGGATTATCAGCTCTGGCCTTTAACCAAAGCAATTTTACTAAAGGAAGAAGGGATCTCAACTGTCAGGGTCCCAGCACCCCTCACTCCCTGTGGCTCTGAGCCATGATTCCCCTAACACAGCCCAGCAAGGCCACACTCTGTGGTGGGACCCAGGCTGCAGGTGCCTGGCAGGAGCATACCCACAACACTTCCCATCACTCTATGGCTCATGCCCTGCTTACAGGGAAGGGAAAACAAATCCTACCAGGGTAAAATCTGGTTTAGAGGCCTGGACCACATGGAGCGTGTGCATTTCCCATGTCTGCTGGCTGGCCCTGTGCAGGATCCTTGAATAATATACCTTAGGATCTCCATATAACCTTGTCTCTGAACAGGCAGAAAGTGTGCTTTGTGTGCCTGAGGTAGCAAAAAATGCAAGAGGATTAGCAAATCACAGTGACAATTTTGTGTTTGTATTAAAAGAAATATTTACTATACTTATCTATACCTGAGACAAGGGAAAAAACCAGATACCTTTAGAGTTCATCCATTGGAAACAACTGCGCAAAACAAAAGCTGCTTATAAATTACTTTTTTATATAAAATAAAATGAAAGGCAAGAACATGTTACTCTGTGTTTTACAGCCAGATCAGAACTACTTAAGCAGTTACAGAATACACAGAAGATCTGTAAGAGAGTGTAAGACCCCCCAAAACCTTGCTCAACTAGACATAAAAAGTTGTTCGTGTAGTCTGAGGTTGATACACAGGAGAAAAGCTGACAAGATTTTCTCAAGTCATCAAAACAACAAAAAGAACTTTACTGACAACTTTAGAAAATCAAATAACTTTGGCTAAAGATATTAAGCAACATTCAGTCAACATAAAAACACTTCCCAAAATCTTGGCCCGTTCAACTTCACAAAATCTACGTCAGTCTGATCTTAATTCACACAACAATTCCAAGAAGAGGGAATTAAAAGAAAGAGACAGACAGAAAAGAGCAAACATAGCTACCACTCCTGCTGTAGAAGTGTTCAAGCTGATAGAAACTCCAAGAGGAGGTAGGGTCAAGACGTGCTCACTGCATATTGGGCTTTAATACCCTTTGGCCTTCCTGGGTACTTTCCCCAGGTGGGAATTCCAGTAATTTAGCTACTCAGGAGCTGGGTTAGGGGCTCCAGAGGCAGGTGTAGAAGTGGCAGGGATTGGCAGCCATTTCATGGTTGAGACACAGGCTTCAGTGGAGAAGGGCATTGCCTCTCCCCTTCCCTCAAACTCTGACCCCAAAATGTCACCAGACAGTCTTCTCAGTCTCTCGCACAACCACAGCTTGAATTTTTCCTAGCTTCTACACCACATTTAAATTAATTATTTATGTTTCAGATGCATTTATATTTTTGTAACAATAGATTTGCATTCCTGAGATGTAAATTAAAGTCACATGATATTCAAATCCTCTAAACTGGAGGATTTATCTAGTAAATCTGAGCCATCCCACAGACAATTGTAATTTCAGAGGGCTAGAGATCTGTGTTCTTGCAAAACAGATTTTACCACAGCATGTGAAGTCATCATCAGTGTTAACTTGTGATAACAGTGTTTAATGAGACTAATTTGATAATAATATACATATTCATAGAGTAGTTATCACATGCGCTTGTCCTTTCCTTACTCTTTCTTGGATGTTCATGTAAATCCATTGATGGAGGAAATTTCTAGGCTAGGCCGACCCTTTGGCAGAACAGGTAGGACTAGTGATTTATTACAATTTTAACACACAGAGAGGCATTATTTGGGTATTTAATGCAGTCTGCAGCAGTTTTTTTCTTAGAAGAGTTTGTTCATTGTCAGAAACATTTGAGCAGCTGAAAAGAATGAATGTATGAGAAATAGACAAAGGTTACATATGTTTTTTATATCAATTTATAATCAGGCAAGAAGAGAAAATTGAATTTCAGGTATGACTATTTTTCACAGATTTTTAACAAACTGTTATGAATGTCCCAAAAACCTCTTATTAATTTTTTTTTTTTCTTTCCACCTCTGGAGGAGGAAAAAATCCTATTTTTTTCACTGAGGCTGCTTGGAAAGACTGTGAGAGACTTGTTAGCACATGCTGGGATTTATGCACTTAAGCTCTGAAAGGAGAGAAAAATCAATTAGCAGGAGAATGTGTAACTTTTTTGTCACTTTCATGTACAAAAGTTTAAAAAGAATATAACCTCTGACATTCAAATATACTGTGAAGGCCAGACTTGTGGATTCAGTAAAATATGGCTGGAAGGGACAGAAAGATCTACTGAATGATTTACTGGCTGTCTGCCATACTCTGAATTGCTGCCTGTCAATGCCACATGTGGCACCTTTCAGATAGCATATTCTTTCAAGCAAGTCTATAAAGGTGGCAGATATCAAGAGTGTAAAAGCGTGCTTTTGTTAATGCTCAAGAGTATTTACATTGACAGCTAGAAAAGAGAATACTCTTAGTCATTGCTTCTCTAGGTAGCAACACAAAATGATCATATTTACTTCATTCACTCATAGCCAGCTGTGATTTGTATTTTGAATCTAGGAAATCCATATATTTATGTCCCTCAATGTTTGAAATAATTTTAGTTCCTGCCATGCAAACTGAATTATGGCATTGTAAGAGTCTCTTCTCATGAAAGAGGTTTTAATTCTAATTCTTGATTTCTAAGTTAAGGGTTATGTTTTCAATCCTTTTACCTGTAGACCTACAAGTTATAAAATTAATTTATGGTCCTGGAAGGAAGGGAAACAGCAGTAGTTCAAAAGAATTAAGTTCTGTCTGAAACACAATAATGTGCCTGCAACTTCTCTCTCCATGTTATTCCCTACTCAAGGATAATCACCATAACACTATTTTTAAACAGCAATATGACACATATGGTCAACCTAAAAGATGAATTAGAATTTAAATGTCCTCTTCTAAAGAGAATTTTTTTTCCCCACTAAACATAATAGAAGCCTGCATCTCCATTACAGGCCCTTTACATTACCAAGTTTTAAATGAGAAACTTGACTCATGCAGGAAAAATCTGTACTGTAGGCCATCACTGTATTTTACTATGTCCATCATCTCAAACAATAGTTGAAATTTATATATATTTATGTAAACTGGGAGGTGGGGAGGAGAAGTAGAAGAAAGGATTTGGAAAAAGAAAAAAGTAAATAAAATAAAACCTTTACTTATAGAAGAAAATCTAGAGTCACTGCTAAATAAAAATTGAAATGAGGAAGACAAAACTCTCTACTTGAACGTTTTAAATCAACCTGAAACCAGTAATGTACCCATTATTTAGCCAGTGTAACTAACTGGGGTTACCATGCTTCAGTTGTCCTTTCCTGCCTTATCCCTATTCACAGCAATGCCATGCATCAGTCCTTCACCCAGGCATCTGCAGAGCCTCTGCAAGAGTGAAAGGTTAGATTCCTGAATCATCCAGGGCTGAAACTCTCCTGTGCATGGTGGGTAACACAGATCACTCCTGACTGAGGCTACTGGATCCACCATCACCTTTGTATCTAGCTTGAAAGAAAATTCTTAGTGCATTAAAGAAAATGAGAATCCACACTGTTGTTAAAGTACAGACATAAATAATTTTTCAGCTAATCCTGTCAAAGCAGCTAGCAGCAATATATGTACTGTGGCAATAGTTTCTCAATTGTTTTCTGTGAGCAGCAGTACCAGAAGTGTATGCATTCGCAAAATAAGTTCAGACTGCTTTCCTCTTCATCTGTTGCTGACTAGGTAGTTTTGGTATTCTTCTGACTGCTCAATATTTAAATAATATTTTTTATTTATTTATTTTCAGATACTAACACATCTGTAACTCCCCAGGAACCAAGAAGAGTGGATAAAGGTTGGCTGCCTCCAGGATTATTGGTAATATTTTTGGAGAGTACAGTATAATCTTCTTGGCAGCAAGTGTTCCATTCATTCATTCGTTCATTTCCACTCTCAGTGCGTAAACTTTGTCTGAAGGATGGTTTAGGTGATATAAGTGAAAACAATCCCTAACATTGTAAAAGAAGAATAATAAAAATATGGTGATGGATTAAGAAGGACAAAAATCAGTCCCTCATAGCACAGAAATATATGTTAATTTAGGGCATCCTTGGAATTAACTTGTGTAGCCATCCATATCTGATGTAATGTTAAAGAATAAATAAATAATATGTCAGTGTCTGCAAAGAGAGAAGAACGACATAAGCTTAGACTTTCTAATTTTCTAGGCTGTCCCAGACTAGCCCCTACACCTATGTCACTGTCATTAATCTAGGGACAAGTTAAAGAGTGTCATAGAGGTGGATTTCAGTCCTGAGAGAATATGTACTCTGTGCTAGGACAAGGACATGTTGCAGGAACTGGTTGTGGAAGTCACTGGCCACCAGCACATCTATGCAGATTTCTTTACTAACACAAGTCCAGCTCTTTGATTTTACTCGGTCCCTTAGAGATGATTTTGTCTTAGCTACAAAATCTTGTTTTCATCTATTCTCTAGAAATTTACATTACAGCTAAAGGTCAATGGTATTTTGGTTACACAGTTTGTCATAAAGGTGTTTTGATATTAAACCATTAGAAGACAGCCCTGGGAAGAGCAGAGATGGGAACAGCCAAATGTAATTGGTATATATGGAATGTGTGCAACAGTCTGCACATAATAAAGCTAACTCTGTTATTTACTTTGCTACAATATTAGATTTGTGTGTATTTCCTTAGCTCTTGAGATGGACAAAACTTATCAGGTAATATAATTTAATAACAAATTGTTATTGCTACTCATATAAAAAAAATCTGGTTCGTAAAACCCTGAGGCAACGCTTTTTATTCTGTTCTTGGTAAAAGTCAAATGTATAGATATAAATGGTAGTTAGTTGAAATAAATAATGCAATAAATAATGACCTGGAAAATTAGTGAAGGTCATTGACTATATGAAATTCATTACTGAAAAAAAAGCAGATTATTACAGTTGTTGTCTATTTAAACAGTACATTAATTACTGAGCAATTAATTGAAGTTATTTTTTCTGTATTATTATGTGGAACCATATTCAGGAAAAGCTTTGTTTAACCATGTTCTGTTTGAATAACTTGCTAATTTACCACTGGCCTAAATTGTATCCTCTAGATGACACCCCACATGGTTTATTGAGAGGGAGATCATGCTACATAGTCCTATTCTGCCCAGTTTTCAGAGTCTGACTGTACATAAATATGAAGTATTTCTAAGCTTTTCTGTAACAACAGGCCAATATTTTTCCTGAATATGTTTTTTTTTTTTTCTGTTTTTTTCACGCTATACAGAAAATCTACATAAAAAAGAAAAAAAATACTGTTAGAGGGGAACTATGCATACAGTTATTGTAGATTAGGAAAGTAAGTTCAGTATCAGCTTTTGAAAAAAATCCCAAAACTTTTAGAAGTAGCAAGCAAATGTAATAATGAAAATGAAAATAGATTAAGTAATAACCGTCATACCATTTCTTCTTTTTATTTATTTAAGATATTTTGTTGTATTCAGAATTTGAAATATCTGGCTGTATTTACAATGGGTTCTATTTTGCTATGAAGTTCTTCCAAACACCACTTAACTTCATGTTTTTATACATTGCCAAAAAGAGCAACTGTATTTGGCTCTTAGTATAATTTTTCTTGGGAAGTAATGTATCTTTGAGTATTCCTCATTTAAGAAGATGTCCATGTAACAACTCACAGCTGTGGCTTCAAAGATTAGATTCAGTGATTGCTCTTTAAAAAGCAGTTTAATCCTATGAAGCTGTCTTAAAGTTAGTGACAACAGCCTATTTCAACACAAAAAAATCTAACAAGGTTTTCAGAACTGTTGCATACTTGTATCTTTCATTTATTTCTAAAAAGGCTGCAGGTGCTCTGAATTGAAAGTTATCATACGTATGGTTAAATATGATTAGAAATAGAAACAGAAAAATAAAAAATATCTGAAAACTATTTTTAGTGGGTTTATCCTGGATGGGTTTCAACTGCCCAATAAGCTGATCTCTCACTCCCCCTGCCCAATTGTCCAGGGGAGATAAAATACAGTCAAAGGTTTGTGGGTTGAGATAAGAACAGGGAGAGATCATTCAGAAAATATTGTCATGGTCAAAAGAGACTTGATTTAGGAAAATTATGTGACTTTACCGCAAATCAAATCAGAGTATGGTACTGAGAAATAAAAGAAATCTTAAAACACCTGCCCCAACTCTTCCCTTCTTTCTGGGCTCAATTTCATCCCCAATGTTTCTTCCTCCTCTCTCTGACTGCACTGGGACACAGGGAATGGGGGCTGCACATGCTGTGACTCTTGGGGATGGAGCTGTGCAGGGCTTGCAGTTGGACTCAATGAACCCTGCGGGTCCCATCCAACTCACCATATTCTGTAATTCATCACACATTGCCTCTGCTGCTCCTTCCTCCTCATGCTCTTCCCCTGATCTAGCTTGGGATCCATCCACGAGGCAGTCCTCCAGGATCTTCAGAATCGGTCCTTCCTACAGATTACATTTATTCACAAAATTTGCCAGAGTGGGACCCTTCCACAAGGTGCAGTCCTTCAGGAACAGGCTGCTCCAGTGTGAGTCCTATACAGGGTCACAAGTGTCCCCAGGGAACCTGCTCCAGTGTGAGCTCCTCTCTCCACAGGGCCACTGCCTCCTCAAGACACAGTTGACCTTTTTTTCTTCCATTGACTCATTGACTCATATTTAACTTGTCTAAAGAATAACAAGTTAGAATAATATATAAAATTTATACATAGAATTTTGAAAATGTAGAGATAATTGTGCTGAAGAACTGTAAAGCTGAAAGGAATTTTAGCTTATGCTTCAAAAGTCTTTAATCTTTGATTTAATGATTGAGAATATATAAACTCCTATACAGAAATACTGTGATATACAATCGTGATTTTAAATTACTACCTTAGTTTGCAATTTGAAGCAGTTATCTTTAAGAACAATCCTCCAGCCAATTTCATACAATCTGCAGAGTATATCAGAACAAAAGTTATATTACTTTAGATTTAGCAAAGCATTTTATGTGTTAAAGTAAACATTACAAAACTGGAGCTGTCAGCAAAAATAAGGTAATTCATACAAACACTTATACACATACATGAGGTAAATAACAAAAGACTGAATAAACTTTTTAAGTGGTTTTCCCTAAAGGAAATGGAACAATTTTAAAACTCACTTTTTTTTTTTTTACTTTTTTTTTTTTTTTCCATAGTCAAATCTCTAGTTTTCTTCTCAGCTATGAATTAATTCGGGCTTTAACTTACAAGTTTCTCTTGGATCTTACAAGAGGACCTTGAAATAAACTACAACTTAATTTCAAAGCTGCCATTTAAAAGAAAATCCAATAGAATATTGATGCAGTGATATAACACAACTCTTAATTTAGAACTCTTAATTTTCCATTGGGCTAGATAATTGAAATTTATTTTGCAATCCTTTTTTTTTTTTTTTTTTTTGAGTTGGTATACAAAGGATAGATAAAAATTTTTATTGCTTGTATAGCAAAGATTAACATCCAACAAATTATCATTAACAGTTCCTGTAGCATGACAAGAGCATCTCAAAAAATGTCACATACAACATGGGCAATCCAATGGCATTTATTCTGTTAACATGTGTATTTTAAGGGCACTGAGATTCTGAAAATTGATTGAAACAGACGATGATGATTCATTTCCACAAGTTTTTACTGTATATCTCAAAAAGGTCCTGTAGTTTGATCTAATAAAACAAATGGGTGAGGATAAGAAAATTCTAGGTTCTGAGGTAGGAAAAGTTGTTATATTTCCAATGAAGCAATTTACGTAAAGTAAAATTTCTGTCTGATGTCCCTAGCTTTGAAAACTGATATAGAACTAGAATTAGAATTCCTACTTTCTGACTAGAAGTTCCACTCTCTTAGATACCAGCTGAGCAAAGAACTTGGACTTATTCTGATGCTATATAGAGGATAACCTGGAACAGAGACTAGACAGAGAAAAGGATAAAGTAGGTGGTATTCATTAAAAGGCCTCAATGGTATAGTACCTGGGCAGTAAAAGAGCCCAGCTGAGCTACACCCAAGATGCACCCCAATATAGTCACAAAATGGACGACTGATCATGAGGACTCACACTTAGATAAGTTCTGGTCCATTAGCATATTGGATTAGAGCCCAAACATCCAACCACAGCTTCAGGTTATGAAGCTCCATCCTCCTTGATTTTTCTTCTCACTTCACCATTGTTTTTGTTCTTGGGCCTGAAAGCTGCATCAGTTTTCCTTGGTACCAAGCTAAAAAAGGAATTGTTTTGTCTGCTTTCTCTGTGAAGCGAGCTTTATAGCACTTACTATGAAACCCAAAACTACACAGTAAAACAGCACAGAATCTAAAAAATATAAAAGCTAAAAATTAAGGCATCAATTCCACAAACTGTGTGTGAGTGTCTACACTGACTCTCAGTTCATGTCTTTGTCTTGAGACACTTCAGTTCTTATACAAGTATAAAATTTCCACTCATTTCAGTTAAGTCAACTGTGTACCTCAGTGCTTTGAGGAATCTAAAGCTCCTAAGTTCTCTTTAGTATGATTTTTTAATTAATAGCTTCAGTAATTTTATATCTATAAACTTGGAGTTGTGCAAACCTAGTGATTTTTAAAAAGCTTTCTAAGAATATTCTGAAGTACCATTTATAATTGGAATTCAATGCAAAAAGAAATTAATCTAAATGCTTTGAACTCTTAGTGTAATGTTCATTACATGGAAGTTTTAGCTGCTTATCTACTATGTGATATAATTCCTTGCATGAAAATTTGTTTCTTGATCTCTACAACTTAAGCTCATTGGTTTGTTTCAAATATAGAGATCCTAAGGACTACAGCTGTCTGAAATTTTAAATCCCTAATTTATAAAAGCTGGAAGAGCAACATAATGATTTTATAACACTTCAAAGCATATGGTTTTTATCTTTACCACAGTGAATAAAATAAGTAATAAATGGCCACAGTCCTATATCCACAAAAACATTGAATCAGCACTGTGGGATGACCATCTAATAAACTGTCATCTGTAGCCACGAAAATCAGAGAGGGTGCGGGTGCATATAACCACAGTAATTCAACTGAGTAACACACAACTATCAACAATTATACTCTTGAAGCTGAACAGGCATTTGTCAGGCCCTTGATGCATCTTTTTCTGAATTGCTTTAAGCAGCTCAGGAAGAAAACTTGAAAAGAATATGTTGAAATAGATGGAAGTCGGTGTATCTGCATGCTGGAGTTTTGTTTTTCAACTGCATTTTTTAAATAGTAGGGAACTTAAGAAAAGGTTGAGTGATATTAGAAAGCACGTATTGGAATAACTTGTGAGGTTTGTGTAGCGTTCTTTTAAATCCAGACATTTCACAGATCATGCAAGAGAATAAACTGTGGTGATGTGTGCTCTAAAGGACCCATGTAATTGTGGATGTTGGAACAAGCAGACTCAGTGGTAGCTACACAAATCTGCTTGCTACTAAGAAACCCAAATGTGTGGAGTTGTGCTCTAAAATATGTCATAGGCAGCTGAGTTCCCTATTTACATATTCACTAGTATGTGAAACAGGGACCACACTTCATTAGCCACCTCATAGATATCCATTGCTTTGAAATATACAGTGCAGAACATTATTGTGCTGTTTTCTATGGAGGCAATAAAAGTCAAATACTCTGCTTTCAAATTACCTCTAAAAAGACACAATGTCTCAATATTTTATCTGAATGTCTTATAAATGCTTCTTCAGCAATATAATTCAACTCTTTCATAAACATGCAAAGAAATTCCCATACTATGAGAATGTGAATTATTCAAAAACATTCTTATTCCATTTGGTAACAAAAATTAACATCTTGGAAACATCTGAAATTAAGAAGCTTATTTAAACGGGATGAGGATACTTTGAACATTTTGTAATATTGTCTAGGAAAGAATAGGGAGTGTATATTTTAAATTATTTTTTGCAAAGCTGTAGCTAGAAAATTCCAGGTCTGCTTTCTACACCCTCAGGAATAAACAGAATAAAACCAGATAGTTATACTTTAAGTAAAATCAGCTGAATTATCTCATTAAAATTAATCAATTATTGAGTGTACATTCTTCTAAGTAAGCATTTTAGTAGAAATGAGTCACTAGCTTCTGCTTCTATTGTAAACTTTATGTAATCTGCAAATCAGAATGCATCTTGATGGCATTTACTAATTACACAGAAGCAAAAACCATATAGAACTTTTTATATAGCAGATTTGTGTTATTTTTTTCCCTTGGGAAAACAGCGCACATGTGTTTACAGTGAAGAGAAAATTTAAGGTTACAATATAACACATTTTTCCTGTCAGGAAAGCTGGTATTGCCACAAAAAGAAGTAATCCGTGTCTTCATGTAGCTTCAGCCCTTTTTCTGGAGTCATTAACTATACTTCTATGGTCAAACAATGAATTTATGCTGATCTAGATAAATCCAAAAATATTAATGTATAATCCTTCTCTGTGCATATAGATTTATAAATGTATATATATTTAAAAGTCGATTTTGGAACACATCCCAAAGCTTTGTTTATTTAGCCAGGCAGCACAATAGCTTATTTCTGCTGAAGCAGAAATAAGCATTAAGCACCTCAGAGGAGGGCAGTGAAAGTGTTGACTTAAATAATTTTAGTTTGTAGATCAAACTGTGGGAAACATAGACTTTAAAAAATTTTATGAGAGGGAAATTTCTACTCTGACAATCTAATGTCTAGCAGATGACATTAACATATACAAATGAAAACCAATTATCTGAAGTGTTCTAAATAAATAATAATATTACATCTATCATAAAATATTTTGTATTTAATTCAAATTGATATTAAGCAAAGTAGTTCTTTTAGTGAGTGGATTCAATTGATTGCTCCTAGGCAGAAGTATCTACAAGATTTTCCAACTGGTAGATTTTACCTCAATTATATATTCCTCATGGAAGGAAAAAAAGAAAAGTTTTCTTATTTTTTCAGCTTTGAATGACTTGGCAATTTATTTTAATTAATTGAATAAACTGAAATCAGGAAAATACTTTCTGTATATACAGCAGAAGCTACAGTTTCTCAACATTACCTTGACACAGTGAATGTGCATAGGTAGTGACATTCAGCAAGGGGTTCGCCTTGAAAATTTCAGAAGCGTATACTGGAAAATAAAAGACAATTGATTTTGATCAATTTTCATTGGAACTACAGTTGGTTAATGACTTTTCTCTAGCCTCTTACATTATCATTTACCACAGCAACATGAGCAAAAATACATTTATTTTGTGGTCTGATTGTGAATTTCAAGTCAAAGCAATGTGGGGTTTTGCATACCTTCTGAGCAGCTAAAATTAATCAGGTTTGCATTTTAGACAATTTCAGCCTCCACTAATGTAATTTTTAAGCTCTTTAGTTTAAGACAGGTTTATTCCTGATAAATTTAATTAGAACTGTGTTTGTTTTCATCAGTTTTTAATTCAGTCCACTGTGCCCAGACTGATTTCAGAATACAAGAATTAAGATATGTGCTTAAGTGTTAAAGACAGACCTAGAGATTTGTAAAGGTGGATGGACATACTCTTTAAAATTAAGACAAAAAATAAAAACACCAGGAGAAAAATAATTTCCAATAGTTTGAATTCTGACTCCTGCAGGGTTGAAATTCCTGCAGATTTTTTTTTGAACTTTGAATGTGTGATAGCATGGTTGAGAGCAGAGACCTTTGCATGTTACAATACCCTGGTTTGTAACATTGCAATAGGAATGAAAAAACAAGGTGACAAGGGGAACAATGTTTGAAAGAGACAATTACTAGGTAATTCAAGTGTTTGGGTTGTCTTCCATTATGTGTATTTATTTTATAATCTTGTTTGTCCTTGATATGCTAGAGAAAACTACTGACAATGTCAGCTTTTCCCTGTGCTGCACCATTACAGAGCACTTCCACAAGAAGAAACTCCAGGGATATGACAGCTTTGCCTGATGTGTTTTCCTGCAGGTCCATGGAGAGAGCTGACTATGGAAACCATTTCAGAGATGATTAAAAGCCATTTTGACTCTCTCCAGGAAGTAAATGAGTAAAAGTTTGTGACTACTGGGAAGAAAGCTTGAAGCACTAATGGGAACATCTTGGAAACGAAGGTCAGTCCTGGCAGGAAAAACATATTCATTAGCAGACATTTTCAAAGAGAAGTTAAAAAAAATTCCAAGTGAATCAATGAAGCAAAATACCTGTATTTCATATCACCAGTCACTTTCAAAGATGGACACTCACATAGTGTTCCACTGAAGCAGCTGTGAAAAGTAGTGGTTGTAAAAACTTGACACTAAACACACAACAGCAACACCTGATACTGTGCAGAACTTGTAGAAAACACATAAAAAACATACACTGAGCAGAGAGTTGTACCATGTTTCATCATTTATTGACACCCTCTGCAACAGGGCAAAAGATTTTAACCCACTTCCTCTTACCTTCCAGGACCCTGAGCTTACTTCATAAAGTACTAGAGATTTGCCCTCATTAAGGTGGTTGGACTGGGAGGACCTGGGAGGACTTTGCCAGTGCTGGAATTAGATGCTGTGCTGAGGGACTTATACGTGCCCTTTTTCCAGATACAGGTGCCTTGGTGCTGGTGGCAGCAACAGCACAGAGGGTCCTGCCAGAGTGGACCATGTGTGGATCAGCTCGGGCTGTCCTTCACTGGACGCTGACAGTTCTACTGGCTCCAGGTGGCTCCACCATGTGACACCTGAGGGTGTAGAAACCCCTTTTGCACAGGACCCAGGGTTAGCACAGCAAACAGAAATAAAGAGAAAACTTTTCATACTGAAACAAAAGGTTTTACATCTCAGGGACAGTTCACACTAAAGTGGAAAAAAACCAGATTTTCCTTATCAGGAATAGTACTTCTGAACTAGAATTTTTTCAAGTGTTTCTCGACTTTCTCTTATCTTGAAATATAGGATCGTATTTTAACAATGGAATATGAGCAAAGGGAAATTGAATGCCGGGATTCAAACAATTTTGAATTTAGTCCTTGCATGGTGCAGTTCGTTGCACCAGCTGGTGTCTGGAAGGCTCTAACCTGAGCAGCCCTGCAGTGCTGAGGGCTGGGAGATACACCAGCCTTACTCTTAGCTGTGCAACCACTGAATGATTTAGACCAAAAAAAAAAAAAAAAAAAAAAAAAAAAGGAAGTAGAAGAAATAAAATAAAATTTCAATATTAGCATAAAAACTTTTAAAGATTTTCAAAAAGTGAAAAGAGCAACTGTATGATTTTACAGATTGTACTTCGTTTTTCTGAAAAGTTTGATTTCAAAATGTAATATAAATGAGAGATTATAAAATAAAACATATTCAAGCAATTGCTTTTCTCTAGAAATCACGTGCACTACTCCAGAACACTGGGTCTAAACTTAGTTATTTATATTTAGAATTTAATTTCTATGGTTAAAAAGAAAATCTAATAGTACAAAATCAGGAAAACACTGAAGAGAAGCAGTCACCTGTTAACTTAAAAATAATACAACAACAAAAACCAAGAACAGCTTAATCTTAATCAAAGAGAACAGCAAGACAAATAATAAGTTAGAAATTGGAATATATCTACAATACAACCAGTTCATATGTAAAATAATCATTCGAAACAAATTAATAATTTAGTTTATCATTAATGTGTCTCTATGATGCAACTGGTATCTATTGGAGAATATTGATACTTATTTATTGTAGTTATCTTATTTAAAATAGCCACTGAAAGGAGATTTCAAAACAATTTTTGAACAAGTTTAGATACCTTTACTCAGACTCGGTAATATAGCTCTCCTGATTCATACAGTATTCCTTTCCTAGTCATTACAGAAAGAAGGATATCACAGTCTAGCACTATATCAAGAAAAAAAAAAACTTTATCATGCACAGCTTCATGGTTTCTGGCACCTTCTGTAGCCTAATACAGAATCCATTTTTCCTCCTGGAGAACTTGGGTTTGTTTTTTGGGTTTTTCTGTTCTTTTTGTTTGTTTGTTTGTGTTTTTTTTTTTGTTTGTTTGTTTGATTTTTTTTTTTGTTTGGCCAAGATTGTATTTGGTTTTTATTTAAAATTTTTAAATTTTTTAAATATATAAAGATATCTCTCTCTCTTCTTTAGTACTGACAGATACCTACTTTAGACCTGACCCTGAAAATATGCAATGCAGCATTTTGAAGACTTCAGCCTTTAAATTTTCATTATACCTTAGGATCCTATTTCTGTCTAATATGCAATTTTGATAGCTATGTTTGTTGTTCTCCAGAAAGCTATATTTTTAAACTGCAAATAATTTTAAATGTGAGTACAATTTCCTATTTTTTTTACCCTGAAATAGTTTTATTGCACTGAGACTGCTGAACCTTAACAATTTTTTAAGAACCAAGTCTTGGTGGTACATTCCTCCTGCTGTTTTGGAGGAGGCTGAGGGAAAGGAGAGGCAAAGCAAGCATCACATGCATCTCAAATTTCTCTTATTTCCTCTGTGTCTTGCTGTTCTTTATTATTGAGGAGCTTCATGAAATGAATTCTGAAAATATTATCTTGAAAGATGTCCTGATTATTTACACTCAACAAACTGTAGTCAAACCATCAATGCATGGATTAGAATCCTTTTTCTTCCAGTGCAAAGCCACATTAATTTTACAAATACTAGAGGCACTTGCAGGACAAAGCTCTAGTTTTTACTTTTACTATTTATTGTGTCTTGCCTTTTGTTTAACATTTATCCCACTATATGCCTTATTCTTCCTTACTATCAGGAATTTTGTATACAGATTAGAACACAATAGCAAAAATATTTAGCTTGGCAAGGTTAACATCTACAACCTGTGATTGAGAACAAATTATTTAATTAGAATATGCATTACCTTTGTATTGAAATGGAAAAATTAACAAGCAACACAGTGAAAAAAGAATGTAAAAAAATAATTTTTCCCTTTCAAACTGTGGCTTTTTACCTCTGTTCCACAGGAGGGTATGAAGTTAATACCAGGGCTGAGAACAGAAGGCAGTTTGAATAAAACTGAAGGGGTGTAAGAGGTGGCTTTCAATTTAGATATCTTGTCATGTTTATTAAAAAGCTGCCATTATTTTAGAACTTTTTCTCTTCACCAGTGTTCATAGCAAAAATTTGATCATGGTGCTACATGGACAGTAAATGATGGGCGAGCATCAGGACTGGACAGATTTGTGTTCTGTAGTCAAATCTATTTAGGTTTCTGGCCTCCACACAAAGGATGGAAACAATGTGTAGGGATCAAACCAGCTGCTACCAGAAGAGGTGTTGTGTGATTGATGCCTTAAGTTTTAGCTTTTATACTTTTCAGATTCTGTGCTGTTTCAGTGTGTGGTTCTGGGTTTCATATAAAGTGTTGATAAGCTCTCTTAACAGAGTAGGTAGAAAAAACAATTCCTTTCTTAGCTTGGGACCAAGGACAACAAACACAAATTTCAGGCCCAAGAATGTAACAGTGAAGTGAAGAGAAAAACATGGAGGATAGAGCTTCATAACCTGAAGCTATAATTGGACAATTAACTCCAACATGACCAAAACTTTTAAAAGTGTGAGACCTTGTGACCAGTTGTCCATTTTTTTGACCATTTTGGGCTTCAACCTGGGTGTAGCCCAGCTGGGCTTCTGCATTGCTCAGGGTATATCCATTGAAGACATTTAATAAATACCTACTTTATCCTTTTGCTCTGTCTAGTCTCTGTTCCAGGTCAGCCTTCTGAGGCATCATGATAAACATGCCAAGCTGACATCTCCCCCAGGTGTGGTGGAGCATCCTCCTGCACTGCCTTCATCCCCAGGGCTGCTGCAGGACCTCAGTAACTCTAAGTGGGCCCTGACGTTCATGCAAGGGGCTGGCAGGTGAGGCATACCAGGAACTCTTGTGTGGCTTAGGTGGGAATGACCTGACTGCACACCAGGGATACCTGTTGCCCTATCGAGAATGTGAAAAAGTAACCACCTGACAACCTTGGAACGTGTCTCACCTGAATTGCAACCCAAATGAAACAGTACCATTGATACTGTCTTTTTGAATACTTTCAGTAACTAACTCAGATTACAGCCAAGATGGAGTTTCAAAAGCAAGGGTGTGTGTGAGTGTGTGTGCGTGTCTGTTACTTTGAATCTTGTGCATCAAAGCGATGGTTTCTCTTACCCTTTGTACCCTAATTACAAAGACAGTGGGATCTTTGTTTTAAGGGCTTGCAATATGTGTCACTGTTGTTCTACTAAAGCAACATAAACAATTTGGCTGGCAAATAATGAGCAAATAACAGGAAAAAACCCATACGGATATTAAGTATCTGATAATTTTAACTCATTTATATTTAGTCCATCTCAAGCTGGAAAGAAGCTTGTTACATTGTTTAGTTCTAGTTTCTTGATGCTTTGCCTATTTTAATTTGAATTACTGTTCTTGACTTTTATGCTCTGTGCGTTTCTGGTTCAGCTCCTAACTCAGACGACTATCATAAGAGCATAAAATGTATGAACTTCCCATGAAATGAAGAATTGTTGCTACATATGCAATGTTTTGTGATCATTTCTGTTCAGTCACTTGATTGTTTTCAGCCTCACTGAATGCTTGCCCTTTGCACATTAAGGAGTGGAATTAGTATGGCACCATTCTGTGTTAGTAGAATCTCCTATTTAAGACACAGGACCTCACTTTCTACTGAGTGATAAGCAGAAATAGCACAACTGCTTTGCCAACAGTTTAAAGAAAAAAAAGCTTAATAATTTAGAATATATTCTTTATCAGAGAATTCTTGAAGTGTACCAAGTAATGGAATTATAAACTCTATTTCCCTGCTATTCTGAATGTAATTTATTAAAAAAAAAAAAAAAAAAGCAAAAAAAAAATAAAAAAGCTTCATATCTTAAAAGAATTTTGTTTGACAATTGCATTTGGAATGTTGTTTGAGTTTATAAGCCTTTCTGTCCCCTGAGGTGTAGCTTGTGGACTGAAGGACATTCATTCTTTATCACAGAAATAAAGATGAAATGAATTCGATGGATCAAAGGTCACAAAGTATTACTGAGTGGCAGTTAGGGTCTGGAGGTTATTAGTAGAGGGTTTTTGAAGCTTCCACCACTATCTACCTTCTCCTGCAAAGAGACTTCAAAGGACAATGGTTCTTTTCCCTGTAGTCTGCCTTGTTTTCCCAAGTACTGAAGAAAGAGCTGGACAGCACTGTATTGAACTTTAAGCTAATCATGTGAAGTTGTCAAGTAGTTGATATTCCCTAACACTGTGATCTGATAGACAAAATCAAGATCAGTAACTAAGAAAAGCAGCAAGGAAAAAAAATCTCAGTCCTAAAATTTTTGAAGATAGGATAACTGCAGCATAACTAACTTTCTGGTCAAACGAGCATAATCCTTTCCTTTTCACATGGTGTTTTGTAGGCTATCTTGTAATTAAAGCTTGTTGCAATGAAGATAAGGCATTTCATGACTTGTCAAAGACTGAGGCTTTTTTAATATATATATATATAATATAAAGAATTAAAGATGGACTTTTAATCTAAAGACTAAACAAATACAGACATCTTGAAAATTCTGTTATGTTCATCTCTCTTTGTCCAGTATGCACAAGCTTTTTATTTCTTTCTTTACCAGATGTGATACTATATATAGCATGTCACACAAGAAGAGGGGGGAGCTTTGGCCACATGGCAGAGGCAATGCTCAACCCTACTGTGGGAAAACATTGCTTCTTGCTAGATTTCTCTGACCATGCAGCCCCGAATATAGACCTTCCTACTACTCTCTGATCCCACAAATGTAGCAGGTCACAGAACCAGAATGATTATACTTGAAAAAGACCTCCAAGACCATGGAGCCCAACCTTTGACCCAACACCAGCATGTCATTTAGACCACAGCAATGTTTGTCATATCCAGTCATTTCTTGAACACCTAAAGAGATTTTGATGCCACCACTTTCCCAGGCAACATGTTCCAATACCTGACCACCCTTTCAATGAGGAAATTCTTCCTGATGTCCAATCTGAACTCTTCTGGTGCACCTTGAGGCCATTTTCTCTTGTCCTGTCAGCAGCTGCCTAGAAGAGGCTGATCCCCACCTGACAGCAACCTCCTTTCAGGCAGTTGTAAAGATCAATAATGTCAACGTGTGAGCCTCCTCTTCACCAGATGAAACAACTCCAGGTCCCTCATCCACTCCTCATAGGGCCTGGACCCTTCACCACCTTCACTGTCCTTCTTTGGTCACACTCCAGCACTTCAATGTCTTTCTTGGAGTGAGGGGTCCAAAACTGAACACAGGACTCAAGGTGTGGCCTCACCAATGCCAAGTACAAGGGGGACAATCACTGCCCTGCTCCTGCTGGCCCCAGTATTACTGATACAGGCCAGGATGTCATTTCCCTTCTTGCCCACCTGGGCACAGCTGGATCATGTTCAGCTGCTTTCAACCAGCAACCCCAGGTCCTTTTCCTCTGGGCAGATTTCCAGTAATTTTTTTCCCCAGTTTGGAGACAATATTAAAGCTTTACTGAAGTCCAGGTAGACAATACCCACAGTCTTTCCCTCACCTACTAGGTGGGCCACCTGGTCATAGAAAGAGATAAGGTTGTTTAAGCAGGATCTGTCTTTCCTAAATCCATGATGGCTGATGGATTGATTCCCTCATTGTCCTGTATATGCCATGTTGATCACAATTAAAATAATCTATTGCACAACCAGATATGCAGGACACACTATTCAACTCTGTTTGGCATGGGTGATAACAGTTACCACAGTTCATAATCCTCCTTTTCTGGATAGAGGCCTTGTGGCTTAAGAAAGAAAATCCCAAGCACATCATGAGAGTGACCTGGTCAGAGTCCTGCCAACTCTGTCAATTTTGTGTATCTCACCAAGAAAAGACACAATTGTGTGTACTTCTGGCTTTGTAAAATGAAAATGAGAGCAGCTTTCTTGCACTCTGCCTTAAGATGTGTGAATAAAAGCTCGAATCATCACTACTGGTTCACAAGTAACTAAAACTGTGATTTGCCTGAGTGCACTTTTCAAGAGTGTAGTTTTTTTGCCTTAACAGCATTAGGATAATATCCATGAATTTCCAAGCCAATGAAGGGGACTAACAATGTGCAGAATAAAGTTTACTTGCCTGTTTTGAGGTAGAGTCTTTCTGAGTAGGCATAATTCCAGGATGTAAGGTTCACACCAGCTCACATGGCAAAAAAAAAAAAAAAATCTGTGTGGCTGCTGGGGAATGTTACATTCAAAATTCATCATCTTCCTTTCATTCCATCAACAAAATCATTACTGCAAAGCCCATGATATAGGCCCAAATCCTTCACACATAATATTAAGAATTTGGGATGTCCAATTTGAGTCAGAAGAGAAAGGCAGAAACCACTAAAATTGACTGCAGATTGCTTAAGATTCACATGAATAGGCTTACCCTCCTTCTTTTGGTCACCTGAAGTAAGGCATAGAGCCTGTGCATGTTCTGCGTGCCTTTTATGAATATATAATGCAGAAAAAC
This sequence comes from Sitta carolinensis, assembly GCA_032173965.1. NCBI lineage: Eukaryota > Metazoa > Chordata > Aves > Passeriformes > Sittidae > Sitta > Sitta carolinensis. The sequence continues at coordinate 76,131,959 of CM063284.1, forward strand.
ATGTATTTGTCTACAGACACAAAAACTACATTAGACGGCTACAGGAAGCATTTACTAATACCCTGGTAATATGATTCTAAACTGCTCTACCACTATAATATTTTCATTTACATGCAAGGATTTTTTTTCTAAAATATGAGCATGAATCATACAGGAAGTTATGCAAAATAGAATAAATCATGCAAATAGCATTCTTTGAAGTTTTGAATTAAGTGCTATGCTCTGGAGTACATAGCATACGCACTGAATGCTTGATGGTAGTAAAATACTTTATGTATAGATTATATTCCAGCAATGTCAATTTGTATTGATGCTTTCTGACCATCAGAAAATGACTTGCTGATCTTCAGTACCTCATTACCTCTGTTCTATTTCGAAAATCCAGTCACATGCGATCAAGCAAAAGATCTCATAATTGGGACTTACCATTAGTTTGACAGCTGTAGCGCACAATGTGAACATAGCTGTGTTGCTCTGACATTGGAAATATAAAAACTCAAAACCACCAGAGAAACCACATGAAAGAAACTTCACTACCCTAAACTGCACACATTAGAGGACTTTGACGATCCCAGCATAAGCTGATTGGTAATTTCTTCTTGTCCGTGATGAAAAAGTTGCACTGTCAAGATTTTTGGGCAAAAGTGGAAGCTTCAGGTGAGATCCCTGTGTTATTCTAAGTTTACATCTTTCAGTGAGCTATCACTCAAACTAAAGTGAAAACTAATATTCACAATCTCCTGTTGTAAACAAAAAAAACAAACCCCCCCAAACCAACCAACCACAACCAACCAACAACCAACAACCAACCAACCAAAAAAAAAAAAAAAAAAAAAAAAAAAAAAAAAAAAAAAAAGGAAGGGAAGTAATATTTCAATTCCTTACTATAGTATATTGGTAAATTTACATTATTTGAATATACATAATAGACCAACTAATTGCTTTATTTATTCCTTGAGGCTAAAAATACTCAAACAAATGTTCTTCCAAAAATTCAAACCAGAATTTTTCGTCATTAGGCTGATTTTACTTTACTATGCATGGCTTCTTAAGAGGAACAGAACTTCACCTTTACAGAAAACTAAGAATTTCAGATTGTATTTCATAGAGTAAACAACATCAGTCAGCATAGGCTAGTGCTGAAAGAAGGAAAAACTTACAACAATGGGTGGGGTAATGTTTGCTCCACACTGCCAAAATTCTTGATTTCAAAGATCCCTCACTATGTAAAAGAAAAACACTTTCTTTCAGAAGCCTAAAATTCTGATAAGAATTTATTTAATGCATCATGCACTAAATATCTGATCAGATGTGACGTCATCTGTAAAAGACTTACCTACACTTTTAGATTCCAGAAGTATGCGTTCTGAAAAGAATATTTTTTAAAATCACTCTGAGTGTCAAATGCTTGCAAAGAGTAACAGAATTATATGTCAAGGTCTGGGCTTTCAATTTCCTCAGGTATTTAAGAGAGTGCCATGTCAGCAAAAATTTAAATGGAGGGAAAATACTCATCAGGCAGATGGGCAGTGCCTTTCACTCAGCCAGATGCTAAATGGCCACTTTAACACAGACAACTTTCCTCTCTTACTAAGAAAAATGTACTGAGAAGGATTTCTGCAGTGAAATAAAACAATGACCTGGCCATTAAAGAGTAAGATGTCACTGCAGAGAAAAAGAAATGGGAGTAAAAACCAATGGAATACCCTGTGCTTCTTTCTACCATCTCCATTCCCACCATCTGCTCCCCCACTGTCCTGTATTGTGGCCTCCTCTATTCCTTGAATCCCTGAGAGGTTTTTCTTGAAGAGCCTGAGATCTCATACTTTCAATCTGAAGTTGTATATTTAGAGAAGTAAATATACTAAAGAGTATTCCTTAAATTCAGAAGCACCAGCACACCTCAAGCATATCATTATCTCAGTATGATTTGCCTTTTTCTTGTGCTTTTGATCAAAACATGGGTAAAAGGTTGTACCCGGGGAGTCAATTTTTTCACATGTTTGTAGAGTGGCTGTGAAATTATACCCTGCTGTATATACACATGAATGTACAGAGTGTTTTTCCTGAAATGTAAGCTAAACATTTCCAAATGGAAGGAGAGATGGAGAGAAAGGAAAATTATTTGAGTCTGAAGAACTGTTCTTTTTCCTTTCCAATCATTGTCTCACTCTGAAGAGGATTACAGAGTATAATGTGAAATGAACTTCCCTCCAAGCCTCAACTCAGTTTTGTGAAGCAAATCTAATGACTAATGGCTGCAAAAGAACCAGTCTTTTCTTATAAAGACTGTGAAGTATCTATTATATTTCAATTCAACGCTTATATGACAAAATAAATTTTTAAAGCTAACTGAACAATTAATTAAATAAATTTATTTTTAATTATTCTATTTCATGTCCCTATTAAACCTATGTAGAGGTTTCTATCCATACAAAAGCTTGTTGGGTATTTTGAATTTGGTGAGCTGCTTTTTTTTTTTTGGAGTGAAAAAGGGAAGGTGGAAACACCAAAAAAAGTATTCTAAGATGCTCTAGAAGTGTCCAGTTCCCAACGGTATTGTTCCACTATGAAGAGTCATCTGGTAAGCAGCAATTACCAGGAAAGCATTTTTCACAAGAAAAGTACAGTATAGCAAAGAGAACACTTTCGTATTGGTGCTGCACAAGAAGCTCAGATGGGTCTGATAATTATCAGTCTGCAACTACATCACTGTTCTCTTGTAAGCCTGCTTTCAGGGACAGTTACAGTTCATGCCACTTGTCACTCTCACAGAACTTCCCCAGGCACTCTTTAAAATTTGCTACTATAGACAAATGCTAAGCTCCCTGAAGCAGCCTGTGGTTGCAGACTAGTTTTATTGATTTATGAAAGATAAAGTTAGAAATCATAATTACCCTGTATTTGCATGTGTTTTTATTTTGGGTATGCATTCACTGTATAAGAAAAGCAGAGAAATGTTAGGATCAACTTCCAGACAACACCCCTGTGTCTCTAAAAGTTGAATTTGTGGAATTTAGCAGGGTACAAACTGAGGAGACTATAACATGGCTGAGGTCCGACCAGTTGGGCTCTCCATACCTAATTTTTTTCTGAGCTCTTACCATCTGTGTTACTCCATCAGTCCTTTTCTGTTGCTATAATTGAGGCAATGAGGGAGAAAATGCTCATTTGCTCACTACCATAAGAATGGCAGACATGACAGAAATAACTAGAAACAGCTCCTTTGTCTGCTTTCTCAGTGGATGCCGCAGATGCTCTTCATGTCACATTGTACTCACCAAAAATTCACAAGCTTCCACTTGTTTGGAGTCCAAAGGGATGTCTCACATTGAGGTAAATCAGAAGAAATGAAATATTGGTGCTGTCATGTGTAGAAGAAAGATGATACTAATCTGGTCTCTGTATATGCCCATAAGTGCACTATCTAGGTCAGCACCCAAATAGCATTCGGCATTTTCAATTTGCTAAAGCAAGAAAACAGAAACTGGTAAACCTGTTTTATTCAGTGTACTTGGTATTATTTAGAGAAGTACATCCTTCTCAAAAAAATTATCATTCTCCTGTCATACATGAACACACCTTCTACAGACACGGCTTCTTGCTCTACACAATTGGTCCCCCAGAGCAGATAGTTAATAGTGCAGGCTATATGGAAAGTTATTCTGACCTGATCTCTGTGTGTAGCAGCTGATATTTCCTCTATTTTGTATTTTCCCAATGCATTTATGTGTATCGGTATTAGTTTTTCAAGACCAGACTTCTTAGTATTCCCACTTTAATTCTCAAGTAGGCATTTCAATATTTAAAGGAAGCTTTTCCTGTACAGCATAGGAAATGTTCATACTTGATTCCAGTTAGTTTTGCAATGGCACAAAATGCCAGCAAGATAAGCTGATTAAGGACAGCCAGGATACTTACTTTATCTTATATTGGTCTTTATATTTGCTCAACAGAGGGCTAGAAAAATAATCTTAATCTAATATTAATGCTTAATATTTGTCATTTCATGAATTTCTGCAAAGAATTTAGAATAAAGTTGAAATATTTCCTGGGGTCTGTGGTTTTATGACCAATTAATAGAAAGGCTATAGGAATCTCTATTAAAAGGCTGACAGTTATTTTTTTTTAATGAGATTGACTTATCTCCACATCATTTAACCTAGGCAGGAAAAAAAAATGGAATAAAAAAGACCAGGTATGTTTTGGAAAATTTGATCTATGTGAAACTTTAACTTATTCTGAAATCTTGAGTACAGCCTGTCTGTAAATGTGAATCTTTCCACTACAGTGTTTTCAGCTATGGCCACAAAGGTAAATGAATTAAAGAATCTATGAAACATTATGTTTATAAAACATTGTTCTCTTGAAGGAGAAAATGTGACTGAGCAACAGAAAAGGTATCATGAACTTGTCTTGCAAACTGCTGGAAAGTACAACTGTTGTTCTGCTATGAATATGTCATATGCTTTGAAAGGAGGAAGCTGACCTCCAAAATAAGACAAGGAGAATACATAATAAGAATAATAATAAAGGCCACTGAAAGGATGTCTGACCAAAAATATTGAAGAGCTAACAAGATAACTGCAATAGAGCTTCCACCAAAATGAACATGTGCCTGTAACTAAGTAGAGCTTTTTTCTCCACAGAGCTGGGGAGTGGAAGAAGAGCAGAGAACCTGAAAATTTTTGAGACAATTGAGGGAACACTACTTTCTGGCAAAATGTGCAAAGGAAACAGTCTATAGCAGTGTCTTAGTTTGACCAGCCTAGGGAAATGAGCTGGCTGGGTTTGAAATTGCCATTTTATTAGACCAATAGGGAAGCATTTTCTAGTTCTTATTACCTTTGAACGAAACTTGAGAAAGCTCTCCTTCCTCCCGGCTGTCAGAGCACATCCCTCTGCCCTCTCTCGGCCCTGGCAGAGTGCGGGGGAGGGGGAGGCCACGGGGGCCAGGCAGGCTCAGCTGATTTGGGAACATCTGCCGGCATGGAATTTGCTCTGCTGCTGGCTCGAACTGAACTTTACTTTTGCTGCGTCTGGTGAGAGAGGGTTGTGGGGGGAAGGGGAGGAACGATGAGGCAGGCTGGAGCACCTGATGAGTCCGAGGGGTGGAGGAGAATTTCAGAAATCTGTCCAACTTTCCCATGGCTGCCTTCTGGGCCTGAACCCTCTGAGAGTCCCCCCAGCAGGGCTTTGAAACATGACACCATGGACTACCCTGGACAGATGCGGCTTCTTGTTAACTCTTGTTAACAAGACCACATGAAGTACCAAAGTCAGTCAAGACGGAGTGAAAGTCCAGGTGGAAGGAGTGTGGGAAGTTTCTTTTGAGCTATAAAAAACTCTTGTAAGCTATGGTGGTTAGTTATAACACACTGAAATGTTTCCTTTAAGCCATAAAGAAGTATGGGGGAGATAAAAGAGTTCATGTTGTAGATCTAAGCAAAAAAAGTGAAATGTTGAAGGGACCGTTGATTTCATGAGAAGTTGAACAGAGTGATGAAGTGATAAAGACACTTTGGCCTCGAAAAATAAGTGAATCTCTGTTCCTTGGAGGTGAAGGTGGTCCCAAAGACAAAGAGAACCTTTGTTTTGAACAATTATCTTTAAACTAGACCCTATACATCGATGTAGCCCAGAGACACAATTGTGAACATGGAAGGAATTTCATGAACGCAAAAGGATCTGGGCGGTTGCTGTTCATGAAGAATGGATTTACAAAAGAACTGTTTTCTTGTGGAGAAATTTACCATAGTGAAGGAGAGGTGCTTCCCTCCCTAGATGAACTGAAAAAGACTGTTTTAGAAGTGGAAAACTGACTGAGATTTCTGAGTGTTGTTTTCTTTACATTGTCGACTAGGAGAAAAGAAAGGGTGGGGAGGGAGGAAGAGTGTTTTGAAGGTTCCATCCTCATTCTTGTTGTTTTTCTTTCTTTTAATATTAGTTAATAAAGTCTTATTACTTTTAAGCTTAAGCCTGCTTTGCTCTTGATTGAAAACTTTGAAATTGGCAAAAAAATCAAACTAGAACAAAAATTGTTGTTTCTGCCTGGTTTTGAATTGAAACTACAACAAGCAGTGATAACTAATGTTTTCAAAGATGAATGGATTCCCTTTTCATCATAAACTATCCAGATATAAGTTTAGAGGTTTGTATCTTCTCACAAGTTCTGGCATGTGTAGCTTAGTTGATTTATAGCATTGTCACTCTTGGTGTCTGCCCTTGCTCTACTTTGGAAATTTATCACAGCAGTGTTGGACTCAAACTGTGTTGGCTTTTCAGCTGCTGCATCTTGCAGTAAATACATTCACCTGAGCCATTCTCTTTCTCAGTTTTAGCTAGTGCCGTGCACAGTGAACTATAACAGAAGTAAATGTGTTGCCTTAAAACTCATTCCTCAGCATTTTCTGCTGTTTCACTGTTGTGTGAGCCAAGAATTAGCTTTGATTTTCCTGCTACAACTAAGGGGCACAGTGGTGGGTCATGGCAATGTCATAAAGTCTGCACCACTGCAGAGCACCTTGGTAAAATTCCTCTCGTGAAGTGAGGCCAGAGGTCCAGATAGCTTAAGACAAACTGTGTGTGTTCACACCTGTATTTCAAACTGTCCCTCATTTTTAAACTCTTTGTTTTCTCCCCCCAGTTCTTGGCATTTCATATCTAATTATGAGAAATTATTTGCAATCTTTTTTCTTTTTTTAGTCCCAAGTAAAGGTACTTTATTATTTCTACTTATTACTCCTGTTAAAATCTATTAATTTATTCATGTTTATTTCTGCTGCAGAGATTTTAGAATCTGACCTTTTATTGATTGTTGCTGATAAATAAGCTGAAACTGAATTCAGCATGATGTGCTGCTATTTATGTTCACTCAAAACCTTACAGCTCAAAAATATTCTTGTGTTAATTGAATCAATTAGTATAAAATCATCATATATAACCTCACATAGCAGGTCTTAGAAAGGAAAACAATATTCTCTTTTCTAGCAACAATGCTGCTACATTTTAACAGCTTAATCTGTAATTGTTCAAGCTGCTGTATTAATTAGAAACATTATTTTCCCAGCTTTTCAACTTTCTTCTTTTTTAGTTTTGCAATGCAGAATTTTTAATTATGGGTTCCTCATTATATTTAATTGATTTTATTTTCTGTCAATTATTTTTTTCTTTTACTATATTATTAAAAAAAAGGTGTTAGCTGTTTCAATTTATTTTTCTGAACTCAGCTAATGAAATTCTCAAATACCGAATTGTCTTCTTCCATTTCCTTTTTTTTCCTGCTGTATATGGAAAATCTATTCCTGTTCTCCTTCATCCTTTAATTTAGTGTATCATTATAGGGTGATATCATTCTCTTTCTGTTCCTCTGAGTATCAAGTTTTCTGTATTTTCTGGCTTGCTGGTTTTGCCCTCTACAGAATTTGTGGCAAAATAATTAAAATGGCTCACACCTTTGTCAGTTTTTTCCTGTGTTTGCATATAATCCAAGAATTACACATTTTTTAAGCCTTCTCAAGATACACATCTTATCCTGTTACCTAAACTCTGGCATATTTATGAATTAATAAAATATAAAACTCATTTCTGTTGTATTAAATTATTGTTAATTACTTCATTGGGGTCCTAGAAAAATCCGAGGTAACAATTTTCTCAACATTACCAAGTTGTCCTTTTGAATACAGAAAGGGGAAAAGGTAAAGAGTGGGAGCATGTGGTATTACTAGATAGAGACTACTTTTATTTACTGATATTTAAACTACTTTTTGAAACAACAGGCAGATCTGCAATTAGATATCTCATTCTTGCTTTGATGAGCAAGAAATTCTAGCCTACTGTCACAATAAAATAACAAAGCACAATGCTAGATAATGAATCCAACCATAAGAGAAAATTGAAAATTAGAGCTGACAACAATACATTAAACAATGAAACTACAGGTGACTGATCACACATAAAAGACAATTAATTAAAAACAAATTGCATATAGCATTTAAGTTTTGTTATACATTTTCAATATGGTTCAATGGCTGTCTTAGATCAAGCATTAAGTAGCTTTTTATGATCTTGAATTTCTCTTTGAAGGAAAGTAGAAAGACTGACATTTTTGTATGTTAGTAATTTATATGGGTAACTTATACAAATGGTTTTATTTCATATTATTTGCTCCAATAATCTGAATAACAACTGAACACGACTTCTTCCTCATGTAGCAGTACTGTACATTGCAGGTAAGACAAAAGGCAAGATAAATTAAGTAGCTGAATCTCATAATGAAGAAAATCAATTTCTAGTGCCTGATAAATCAAAGTAAATTCAAAGTCAATAGAATGATCCAAAAATTTATGCTAGAATAAAGCAGAACCTTGTTTCCTTCTTTTTTTCAAATACCAACTGAAGCACAGGGCATTTCAATGAGTTTAATGACTAACTGGATTTCAACTGCAGTTCACACCTTCAGCTTCTCTCACTAGTTATCAATGCCCAGGAAATTATCTGTGCTTCAGTCTTTACTGTTTTTGTAATGAATTTTGAAGAGTTTGAGTACATTTTAAACACAAGAGATAATGTCATAATGAAAAGTATTTGAGTCTATACAACATTTTAATTCCCTCGGTATATTAGGTTTACATGGCCAGGTTTAAATGGCAAGGATCTACAGAGGTGGTTTCTGTGAGAAGCTGCTGGAAGCCAATCCCAGGTGGCTCTAAGGTGTATGTGCCACTGTCCAAGGCTGGGCCAATCAGAAAGGATGACAAGTACTCTGTGATAACATATTTAAGAATAAGGGAAAAATGTTATTGCACAGATTTAATTGTGCCCAGAGAAGAGTGGAGTGAGAATATGTGAGAGGAACAACTCTGCAGACACCAAGGTCAGTGAAGAAAGAGGGGAGGAGGTGCTCTGGGAGTCAGGGCAGAGATTCCCCTGCATCCATGGTGACACCCATGGTGAAGCCCATGGAGGACCACAGGGATGCAGAGAGGCCCATGCCAGAGCAGGTGGATGCTTGAGAGGAGGCTTTAAATATGTTTTGTGTTGGAGCAGGTTTCCTGGTAGGAATTGAGACCCTAGAGGTGGCCCATGCCAGAGCAGCCTGTCCTTGAAGGGCTGCACCCTGTGGAAAAGTGACCCCTGTTGGAGCAGTTTGTGGAGAACTGTTACTTGTGGGATGAACTGACACTGGAGAAGTTCATGGAGAACTGTCTCCCATGGCAGTGACCCCATGCTGGAGCAGGGCAAGGACTTCTCTCCCTGAGCACCAGAGAAACAACCTGTGATGAACTGACCGTAAGCCCCATTCCCTGTCTCCCTGCCCTTCTGGGTGAAGGAGGTAGAGCTGGGAAGGAGGGAGGGGTGTGGGAAGGTGTTTTTAAGGTCTTGCTTTGCTTCTGCATATCTTGCTCTGATTTCATTATCAATAAATTCAACTAATATCTCTAATTATACTCAGTTTTGCCCAAGAAAATATTTGATGACTAATCTCTTCTTGTTCTTATCTCAGCTAAGGAACCCTTTGTTATATTTTCCTTCCCTTGTTTAGTGGTACAGGGGAGAGATAGAGTGGATTATGTAGGTGCCTGGCATCCAGACAGGGTCAACTCCAATTTCAATTGCCAAAGGTGGCACCAAAAAGAGTACAGAAACATGTTCACACTCCAAGGAGGCTGGCACTTTATTGGCTATGTTGTCACTCTGCTCATAGTTCCTTGAATTGGTATATCCCTCTGCCTCAACTAAAATTGCTGCAATAGTAGAGATCAATTCACAGAGGTATCTTATGGGGCCAACAATAGATACAAAACTGTTGTACTTTTACAGGTATGCTGAAGACCCCAAATGAAAACCAAAAAAACCCAAAACATGTTTCCCAGTGTCCTTAGACAGAACATGTTTCCTCATTTGCACACCCCAAAAGGAAACCAAGGAGAGTTAGCTACAAGACATTTTTTTCCCTCAGTTCTCCTAAGAGTGCTGTCAGGTGCTTAACAGCTAGAACAGTTTAGATTGAGTCCTTCCCTTTTGTACCCATTCATTTTCCAGGTCTGGCACAGTCCAAAATGCAAAGAATTTTTTGCTGGCCTTGCAGTAAACTGCTAGTTACCACGGGCCTTCTAATGTGTACACACGACTACTTGGTCATAAACTCACAGCCATGTAACAGTGCCCGATATGAGGCACTATTTCACTACATCACTGACCTCTGCAGAATAATAGCAAGATGACTCAGTCCTGCAGTAAATCTTCAGGTGTGTTTCCACTGAATGAACACCTTTCCCATTTTCCTTATCTTGGCTTTACTGTCGAACCATGGTAGCTTGTCACTGTGGACAAGGTGACCTTTCATTTAGAGTACACTTGGGATAGTTTTGTCTCCTCATGGTTACAGTGGTTTATCATCCTTAAAATCAAAACTTCAGAGTCCCTTTCTCCTGCCCCTGGAAATGACACGAGAGGTATTGAATAACCACCTAGGTCTACCCAAAGCCATGCTCCCTCAGTTACTGCAAAAAATAATTAGCTCCGTGTTTGATAAGACTAGGATAACTCTAAACATAGTAAATAACACTTTAATGCATAATACTCCAAATACAATTTTTATTAAATAAAAAATTCATTTTGTTATTGAACATTACCCATGTAACTTGGCCTTACTTCCTGCAGTGGGATTTTTACCACACATTTATTGATTCTCCTTCCTTCATAGTTCAGGAATAATAAAAAAGATTTTGTTTACTAGATAAACTAATTTGTAATAGGCTTTAAATGACAAGTATGCTAATAACTTAGAAGGGACAGATCAGATCAGCATTATTGAGTCTGATGTATAAAAATAGTAGGATGAGATGCAAGAAACTAGAGAACATTTTTCTTTTTTTTTTTTTTCTTTTTTTTTTTTTTCTTTTTTTCTTTTCTTTTTTTTTTTTTTTTTGTTTCTTTTTTCCAGAAAAAACAACCTAGGGAAAGAAAAATAGATGAGCGAGCCATGTAGGAAAATCACCAGGGTTGTTGTTTTCTGGTTTTTTTTAACAAGAGACATAAAAAGTATTTTCTGGCAGCATTGGCTTTATGAGCCAGTTACTTGTGTCTTCAGGCAACATAACAATGAAATTAATTATGAGCAGGGTAGTGTAGGAGTTTACATTTATCCAGAAAGATCATTGATTGTTTTCACTCTGCATCTACCATGTAAGTATCACTTGTAGGAACAGGAAAAAATAGGCAATAGAGAATGTCAGTATTAAAACCCACTTAAAAATAACCTTATCTTAATTAAGAAAAGAATAAAAACATCAGAAATAAATTTCATCTGGTCCTGATCTGAAAGACCTATCCTCTTCCCCATTAATGAATTGGAGACACGGGGTTTTTTAGTCCCTTACTTCTAATCTTAGATCTGAATGCTCTCCTTAACTGGAGTTCAGTACTGTGCAAGTGACAGGGTTTTACTGCCTTTGAAAATACCATATGCACCAATATTTAGTCACTATCTAGAACTTTGGAGATGAGAAACCTCTGCTCTGCTGTGTGGACTCAATTCAGAGAATGTTTTCCTGGCTATTCTATTTGAACTGCAAATCTCTGGGGCAAGGAGTCTTTCACAACATTTATGTATTTATCCATTAGTTCTAAGAGGCCTCTGAGCTTAATGTGCATCTCTGTGTAAGTAAATTAATAAAAGGAATACCATTAGATGTGCATTATCTCAAATTATAATTGTACAACTTAACACAGTACTTAAGTGATTGTGCTTTGGTTTAGGTCCAACAAGCTTGCATGATTTGACCAAAGGTAATGGAATTCATAAGCATTTTGGTTCCTCTTCAGAATTGCCTCTGTTTTGCCTCAAAATCTCCAAAAACCTGTCAAGTTAATATTTATGTACCAATGGATTGTATTTTTTTAACATTCTACTCTTTAAATAGGTACTCATTTGTGAGGGCCCTAGGGTTTTTATGAAATATATTTAAATATAATGCATGGAGAGTACATTCATTTATAAGGTCAGTATTCTTCTTCTTTTCCTCTTTAAGGCTTTAGATATATTAATTTTAAAGTTTCTTTCTTAATTATTAATTTATGTATGTTAGGGACTATTCTTAATCACTGTCTTTACAAATGGTTACTTTCTGTAAAACATGTTCATCTGAGGGGACTCCACACACTGATGAAGTACATTACAAATAATAATCGATTTATAATAGTCTCAGGAACATGAGCTTGGACTTCTACTTTGCTGCACAGACAAAGATGAGTAAAACAAATTGCCTGATTTCAGAAGTGCATGTAGTGCATGGCTGTGTGGACAGCAAGGCTGCACTTGTTATCTCCAAATATCACCTGCTGATTTTTTTGCTGACCTTTCAGCAGAATATCTGAGAAACAGCATGTACATGTCCCAGTCACCCTGTCCATTGCACTGTAGCTTGACAAATCACAACCCAGTTGCAGCAAGACAGAAACTTGGCATGCTTTATCACCCTGAGCGACGTGAGCCTCTCTGTAGGTCCTGATGTATTCCAACTACCAGAACTACTCTAGCCAACTGTTTGCTATAGTATGAGGAAGAACATGATCAACAATGAAAACTAACAATCTGCAGTCATTTTTCAATGAATAAATATAGAATTTCAAAGAAACCAAATCTGCCACTTCTCTAAGTCTAACTTTTACTACTGAGAATGCCTTGCAGCTGAGGAAATAGCACATTCTGCAAGAGATAATATGCAAAAACTGAATGCAGAATTATGCAGAAGAACCAGAATAAATGAGGTATTTCAGAGCTGAAAGTATTAACTTCATTCATGTTTCAAGCCTGAGCTAGATCATCTCCTCTCCCTTGTGAATTACTTGTGAATGTATATTGTGAATAATCTAAGAAAATCTGTTACAGAATGAGAAAGATTACACTTCACAATTTATAATAAATCTCAATTTGTTTATTGAGACTTGCTTTGTTTCCTTCCAACCTTCTTTCTAATGCATAAACACTCCTTTACATATTGACATTTCTCTGCCACCTCATTTGTGTGTTTACAGGCACTTCAATTTCCTTTTCCTAGCCCTAAACAACCCTTAATTATCAAGACGACTAATTATCACCAGGTTTTTTGTTAACTGTTGTTGATCAAGGGTAAGTTATTTTTATGGAACAGTAAAGATAACAAAGAGGTCTGTTTGCAGTCTGAAGGCAGTGGATTGCTCAAGTTGTTCTGAATTTTCAAATGTAAATAAGTAAAGATTCAGTCTAATAGACTAAAAGTTTAAAGAACTTTTTTGTTCCAAGGGATAAAAAGGGACCTCATAGGATAGTTGAAATCTATTCAGGATGGCCACAAATAATAAAAAATGCTTTCGTTTATTTGAGTCTCTATGACTACTAAGGTGTAAAGAACTTTATATCATTCTTGATTGGAAAAAAAAAAAATAGGTCAGACCTAGTTAAATATCCTGAAACTAAAAATTTATTTTCACTCCCCTGGGAGAAGGACCTCAATAAAGGATCTGAAGTTCTACCTCAACCAGGCCTGTCTAGCCATACTTTAGCTGCGTTGCGGATGTACCTTCAATCTCTTCTGCAAACTGGAACATGGGATTCCCCGTTCCTGACATACACATTGTCGTCGATTCATGTTCTGCTTGCTTTACCTCATGATACTTAGAGTGGATGGGAACTTACCAGCTGAATTGTAGAGAAATTAGCTGACAGGAAACTTGACCTACTGTCACTGAAGGAAACTGCTGAGTGCAGAAAGAGCTTAACTAGAACAGAATACATTATCTTTTGACAGGTCTTCACACTTCAGTCTCAAAAAAATTATTGTTATTAAAGATGGAAAATAAAGGTAGTTTTTTGTTTTGATAATTTTGGAAAATAATAAAAGGACTGAAATACCAAAGCAATGTTTACTGTGGGGTATCTATATGTCCTTTATGAATGAATCACACTTATACTCCTAAATGCTTCAGAGACCTGTCATAATCCAGGGATATACCAAGTCTTCCTCTCTTATTTTCAGTGAGTAATGTCCTTCACCTTATTTTCTCTCAACTGTCTGCATGCTGGCAGTATATTGTGTATTTTGGAACTAAAGGTGTCAGATGGTGGTGATGGAAGGCATACCATTCAGAGGGCCTCACTACCAAAAACAAGGGTTTGTCATTCAGAGGGCCTCAACAGGGGGTTGTGGCTGGCTATGCAATCAGGGGCAGATACAGGTCATATTTTGTTGTTGAGAGCTGAAATGGGATGTGTTAGAATGTTTGTGGAGTCTATGCTGAACCTATTTGAATAACAGTTATAAAGTGTGAAAAAAAAATTCAAGACATTGCATTTAAATGTGAATTTCACTTGAATTTACAAGAACATTAGTTTCTGCCTGGAAGGTGCATTGAACTGATACCAAAGAAACAAATCTTTCCCAGAGTTGAACTGGGTGTTAAAACAGTATTAACATCTTGGATATAAACCTTAGAAATATATGTCATATCCACAAAAAGTGAGTTCTGAAATTCTCCCAAACAAAGCAGAATTAAATATACTAAATTGAAAACACCAGCGAAACACATGGTTTGATTGCATATACCTTGCTAGGAAGGTAGAAATCCATTGTAACAACAAAGTAACTTTTATGTCCTTTGAGGCAATTACCTAGAAGGACAAAGGTTTGCAAAGGCAGTGCAGTGAAAGATCACACACAGCAAGAACAAAGCCACCTTCCTGCATTTGATTTACCTGTGACTGAAACAGTTGACTCCTGTTTGAGTGACATGGCTTCTCTTGACTGTGTCGTGATCAGGAATGTTTTGAATTGAGCTCATGGCAGGTATGAAAATATATTCTAAGTGTAGGCTCAACACAAGCTTTCATTCTGTAATTTTAATGTTCTGTAGGTAAATTACCCAGTGTTGGCTAAAATAGATATGTATTTATTTAGTAGCGGTTGTTTATCTATAACCAGAATATCTTAGAGACAAGGAGGTAACTTGGTGTGTGAATCAATACATGCAGGTGACCAACAGCACCCCAAAAAAACCACAGGTGAAACGAAAAGAGAAAGTTTATTTCATTACCTCCCTGTCTAAAGGATTACAAAACAACACTGGACTGCATAGAGACACAAAAGAAGGGTGCAGGTACTGTCAGGCTTAGTCCAAACATTAATTTTTGTTAGAAAGAAAATTCAAGATTCTGGATACTTTACTTTCAACTGAACTATTAGATGACATATGTTCATACTTTGTGTTGATTTATGACAGATATAAATTAACAGTCAATAACACATTTTACCAGCTTAAAATAGGTTTAAAATGTTTTCAGTGATACAAGAATAGGTAATGCACCTGAAGGACAGTCCCAAATTATCAAGTATGCAGGAAAACCTTTATTGATACCTCCTGATTTCAATGAGCAACTGGAAAACTCAAAGTAAGACAAGTGTACTTGTGCTTTAGTAATGAATCTGCTTTTGAATTACATAGAAATCTATCAAAGAATTAGACTATATAACTGTTTTCAAATTGTTGCAGACTATAACAACTTTACAAGTTGAAGTTCATATAGCACTTAAAATAAATTTCTCTATATTTGATTTTTTATTAAAAATTGTACAGCTTTCTTCATCTCTATACTGCAATGATTACAAATATAAGGGTTCCCCACAGAATAAAATTAATTTGGATTTGCTGGAACTTTTTTAACAGTACGGATAAATGAGAATTATCCTGTAGTATTTCACTATGTCCAAATTCCTTTTGACTATTTTGGTTAGGAAGTGTTCTTTTTGTATGATGTCTTGAGATATATTTTTTTTTCATTATTATATTAAGCCAAACTATAGTAACATAATGTAAGGAAAATATAAGCTAAATCTCAGGAGATCATTCATGACAAGGATGTCAGTGATCTTCAGAACAATCTGTGCTTAGAAGTGGCAGAAGTCTATTCAAAATTTATATGAGACAAAAGTCTGGGAAATTGTTAAAAAAACCCAAAAAATAATGAATTGGCAAAGCAACAACTCAAATGTGACTTAGCTAGTGTTCATTTCTCCAGATATCTCCAATGCTATGCAAGGGTCACTATGCAGATGAAGAACACCCTTGTTATTTTTTCATAATTTCCCAGTCTTGTTAGTAAACAAACCTTGTGTGTAGTTTATCTTGTCAAAGTCTTGGACATTTACAATGATTTTGAGATTTTCATTGTCCTCTCTACTTCATTACGCCTCTTTTGATATAAATATATAAATTTCCCCATGTCAGTCATGTTACTGATCAATTTTAAGGATTTTGATATATGTTGCTATAAGGAAAATACAGACTTTTCCATCCCTGAAAAAATTTCAAGTTCAGTATGGATTCGAGAGTATGGATAAGCTGATGCTTGAAAACATGAGGTGAGAAGGAAGATGAGGAGGACTTAGAAAAATTTCCATAGCAGGAAAGACTCCACACTGACAGATGGGGTGGCCAGCCTAAATCCTCAACTATGAAATTTCATTATCACTTTCTTACATGCATAATATTCAGTGTTACTACAGATAATAAATTTATTCATTGCTTTTGAAAATCCATGCACACTTCTGCATTCAAGCTTACTATCTTCTCTGATAGCACATTCAAAGACTGAGAACACACTCTCTGAAGAAATAATTAATTCAACTTCAACTATGGTCACTCACTTTTTCTTTTACCCTGGTTGTCCAGAATTCTTACTTGTATAAATTTAAATACCTTTTTAGTCTTTTAGAAAATTCAGATCTAAGGAAACACTAAAAGGTCTTCCAGACAGAAATGCTCTCCCTAACAAAATGCTTAATATTGACTTTGGCTCTGTTTCTTTTCAACTTCAAGCCTTAAGGCCTTTAAACACTAATAATTGTACTTGTTTCTGTTTTCTTTAGATAAGATAAATCAAAGAACTGACACAATTTCAAATTGACAGATATAAATGAAATGTATATATTGACAAGGTAAAGTGAGCTGTTAGAAGTCTGACATAATAGGCCTTCTACTCCATTAAAAAAAGCCCAAATATTTATCCAGAAAATGAATTCCTTTAAATCTTCTCCTTTGTGTGTAATCAAGGCAGTAGAATACACTCAGAGAAACAATTAAAAAAGGATTTAAATCGGATATCCAACATATAGCCGAAGATATGGAGCTACTCTAATTAATTGTTTCTGTTGTTAGCAGATCTTTAATGTTTAAAGCTTGCATATAAGTTGTGATGCTTTCATTTATCTTAGTTTTCAAATATTTAATTATTTGCATATTAGAAATTTTCAACATTTTTCTAAAGAGTCCTTCCTTCAGGTTATGTGCTGGGTTTTGTTTTGGTGTTTTAATTTTGTCAAATTATACTTTATGCCAATGAAAAGAAATGTCTTCTCTGTCAGAAATGTCCAAGTATTATTTTTCATGCAGGGTTACCCACCACTTTTTTTCACCTGGGAAAAGTTGTAGTGATCACTAGTGCAGCAGGTTCACTTTTCTTGCACTGATCTGACCTCTCATGCCCACATTCATTAAGGTTTTCTGAAATCTCTTACGATATCTAGGTGAGAGAATGTCATTCTTTATCAAGACTGTTGCTGGAAGATCCAGAACATACCCATCATACTTCAAGGCACAAAGAGATATTCTGGGAGTTTACACAGGTGAGTTTATCCTCAAAGCTGAGCCTTGCTAGTGCCAGTTGCTCATCTTGCAACATGAATCTTCTCTGTGAATGCTAAGTCGCTACTGGCCTACCTCTATATGGAAAAAAACTGCCATGTACAAATAAGAAAGGTGTGTGGGATAATGACAGCGCTTGGACAAGATTAGATTATGAAAGTGGAGAATCAGCCCCCTACAGAAAAAGTGGAAATCACAATGATTTAGATTTCAAGGAAATATTTAAAAATAAAACTCACTAGACAAAGGAACTGCAGAAAACACTTGGAAAAAAGATATAATACCACAGACTTCAAAGACAGTGGAAAATTAAGGCAAAATGATATTCAGCTTGGATTAAGGGAAATACATTGTAATCACATACATATGGAAATAAAAACTAATACTTTTTAGAATGGGTTTTAGCAAAGAATAAATTGGGATAAGCAGTTTACCTAGTTTTAATTCGCATAGCATAAACTATCCCTGCCTAAACAACTGTTCATGTTAATCCTCTGTCTAAATTTATAGAAAATAAAAGGCAGATGGATGAAGAGTTGGTAATGATTACTATATTATATATTTTTTGTATACTACTATCCTTTAGGACTAGTCCAATACAAGTTTGGAAACTAAACACAAAGATATCTCACAGATATTCTTCCTCTAGGGCTCTTCTTAGTTTGCTGCAGATATGTTGCTGTATTATGAGTATTAGACTATCTCGCCAAGATAGTTTTGCAACTTCCAAAGAAAACAGCACACCTCAGAAAGCACAAATTGCTAAATTACACAGAAAGAATGAGAGTTGTAGGCAATGAGCCTAATCTGAAATGTCTGCAACACCATTATAGTGCCAGGAATTTCTGTGAAGCCCTGCTACACCTGTTGTTTCTCTGCCAAATGTATGTTTCTTAGCTAAGAGAAGGATAAGGGAGCAGACAAAAACGATTTCAAACAATGGATGGCATTCAGAAGACCTCATTTTAATTCCGAGTGCTCTTACCAATTTCCTATCTTATTTAGACTAAGTACATAATCCTTCTGAGATCCTATTGTGTGCTCATAATGGTGCTTCCGTGAATTCTTTGTAACAGAAAATATCCTTCGCTATGTTTATATATCTACATACTATATTCATGGTATTATCTAGAGTAGTACATTCACAGCATGGCTGCTATGAAATTAAAGCTAGCGACAGAGAAAGCAATTATGGTTCAGCAATTAGGACAAGCAGGAAAAGTAGAGTAAATTAAGATGGCAAAACAGGGACAGAATATGAGAAATGGATTGTTGCTAATGAGAATGATAGCCGTGGATAAAACTTCATTGTGTGCTAAGGTCTTAATTGCAGGAATTCTCTAAACACAGAGGAAAATAGACTTGCTCTGAGGGTGTCCTGTATGACCAACAGGTCTCTTCCAAATTTACAAGATGCATCACAATGCTAATTATATTCCACAAATAAAAGCAGAAGGTATCTCATACTATCGTTAGGAAGGCAACCACAATGTTTACAATACCTTTTTCAGACTTTGCATTTATTTATGATGTATCAAGAAAAATATTTTTTTACTGAAGTTTTTTCCAAAGTTGCCTGAGAGATTCAGATATTCTAGTCCCTATTAAAATTAAATCTACTAGGCAGCTTTGAAAGTCACAACTTAGCAGCAAAAACAAAGAGCTGTCAATGTACAAAAACACTTGCAAGTATGAACCATATGTTGTCACTGCAGGACATCCTAAAATTAATCAGGCATCTTGGTTTCTATTATATTATATCAAAGAAACAAAAGTTTAGACTTTGTATTGTTTCTAAAAAGGAAGATTCATTAAATTCAGATGATCTCTATCTGGAGACCATTATAATCATTGGGGTTGTTCAAGCTGAACCTGCTTTTATGTAGCAGGTTTTTTTGTGCCAGAGCCTGTTCTCTCTCTCTCACCCATGAAGTACAGAATACTAAGATATAGAGGGTTTAAAG
This sequence comes from Sitta carolinensis, assembly GCA_032173965.1. Classification (NCBI taxonomy): domain Eukaryota; kingdom Metazoa; phylum Chordata; class Aves; order Passeriformes; family Sittidae; genus Sitta; species Sitta carolinensis. The sequence goes on from CM063284.1 coordinate 76,151,605, forward strand.
ATGTCTCTGCAGAATGCTAGTACAGAACAAAATGTATGTCACATACATACATAATCTTGTTCTGTATATATATTCAAAATGAATGTAGTCAGAGAAAAATATGTTTTTTCCAAAATACAACTACAAAATCTAATCTGGAATGTTCATTTTCATTCATACGACACAATATGAATTGAAACATTGGGTTTTCTTATGTGATTCAAAATGGGCAGGAAAGAATCATCTCCTGTGGGAACTCAGGACATCCCTCTGACTGTCCTGGAAAATTTATAGTCACAAGAATTTAAGGAGAATGATAGTTAACATATCACAGGGTGAAAATGTAGAATTTTGGGGTTTTTACAATGGTGTTTAAGGGACAAAGATGGAGGATTTAGGGCATGTCTCTGCCCTTCTTCTTTGTCTTTGGCTCTTCATCTTCTGCTGTGATGGTGGCACTTTTTAATTGGTTTACAGTAAAGGTACACTGTTCAACATAGTTGATCGGTATTGGAGAGTTATTATAAATAAAGCATATGTAGATTTTAGTATAAAAGATAACACCACCCAAAGGGAGGTCAGTTTGCCTGATCCTGACCTGTAAGAAAGATTTCAGCAGGCCAGAGCATGAATGTACAAGATAACAAGAAAAATAAACAATCCTTGAACAATAGAACAGACGATCTTGGCTTGTTCTTCAGATGCTGGACTGGGGGAAAACAGAGACTTTGACAGATTCAGTTTCACATCAGTAAAACAAAAACCTGACAATCTCCTGCCCTCCTGTAAAATTCTGATCTTGAGAGTCAGAATATCCTAAATGCATACAAAGGTAATAAAAACATGATATACAACCATTCTTTTCATTTTAGGGACCAGTCTTTATATGCAGGTAGATATTGCAAGGGTAACATCAAGCAAACACTTTTTTTGCAATTATCAATATGAAAACTCTTGCAAAATGCTTCCACAATGTATGTCAAAGACTCAAGTTTTACTGATCCCTTATTGCAATAATTGGCAATTCCCTGTTTCTTCAGCTATCTTTCTCAGTTTTTCTACATTTTAAATTTCACAATTAATGATATACACACAAGTAGATAAGATTAGGAAGATGATTTGCTTCTGGGCAGGTTATTCCAAAGCTGTTTATTATGTGTGCTCATTCCCTGAAGCAGCTGGTATTGACTGCTGACAGAAATAGCACATTGAATTAGCAGATCAGTGGTTTGACCTGTAATGGCAATTCCAATTGCTGCCATGAGCACAAAAGTTTAATCAAAATGGATGTAAATTAAATCAGGAATTTGAAAATTGAGGCACATTTTACAAACTGCATACAGAAAAAAATCTTCTAAGGCAGTTTTGGCAAATGTCATCTTCAGAGCAAAGATAGGAACAATTAAAAATCTAGATTTTCTGAGTAATCTCTCACAGGGAAAACTCATGTTTTATTGCCCATCCAGCTCCGCCATGAACTTTATCAATTCTTGTCCCAGTACTGCCCTCTTTCAGTCCTCTCTCAAGAAAATTGCTTCTGGTAACCTGGAGAAATTATAGGAGCTATATTTTTGCAGAAGGATGATGGTAACAGCATGGAAATATTTGTGACAAATAGGGCTTCTGAAGATCATGAGAATATCTATTCTCACCTAGAAAGGTCCATTAACACTGAAACATGATATTTGGAAGAACAGCCAGGGTATAACAGAGATTCTGTTTATGACTAATGCAATAAAAGTATTAGAGTATGTCAGGATGACTGCAAACCCAAGTAACTTTGGCAGATTTAAATCCATCTACACATTGGCCTAAGTTTTTATGAAGTGAATAAGATGTAAATGAAGCATGGTGTCATTCCATCACTAACACACATTTTAAATTAGTTTGTACACTATTAATACCGACATTCTACAGTTAAAACAAAATCCTAGAAAGTAAACCACCTGTAAAAGAAACAAAGATAAAAAGCCTTGCACATTTTATCCAAACTAAGAATGCTGGGTTTATTCTTTTTATCATATAGTTCCATAAAGGAATCCAACAGAGCACTCAGACTTCCTGAAGAGCAGATGTACTCAGACCATAAGAGGTCTCAAAGTCATGCAATACTTCATAAACAAGTTTAAGAATACACATTTTTTAATAAGAATTTCATCAGTGCATTGGTAAGGCAGGGGTCATAATATAACTAAATTTATGATTAAATGGAAGTACTACTTAACTGCTGAAATTCTTGTAGCTCTCCCTTTAGTTTCTGTTTCTTAATTAACTTTCATGAAGGGCACCTGACTCTTCAGCCTCAACTCAGGTATACTTTTTTCCTGTGTGCTAGATTCCTTTTTATCCAAGAGTATAATTCTATATTAATATGTTCCTGTCTCTATAAAGTTTTACCATGGAGACATAAGAAGAAATGTAGGTGTTTTATTTATTTTGTATTTATTTTACCTTTATCTAATTTTCTAGAATTAAATGTTTCATTCTGTTGACCTTAGAGCTTAATCTCTTAATCTCATTATTTTCAAGGAGATTCTTTGTGTGATATGCAGGAAGTGAAGAAGAAGGTTCTTGTCTTTATATCACTATACCCTTCTTACAGTATTTCATTCAGAAAATGAATTCCATACTTAATAATACCAGTATAATTTAAGAGAATTTAGTTGAGGTAGAAATAAAATAAGATTTGCTTTTAAAATCGAGCATCGTAATTTTGCTCATGGGAAAATAGATAATTTTGTTTTATGCTGTGTGAACATGTGCAAAGCAGATGTCTAATTTCTAGTTTCCTCCAATAACTCCAGAGGTGATAGGGGCCTAAACCAGGTGTGCTTGAATAGTATCTGAAGATGAGAATATGAGATAAAATTGCCAATTGCTAGTCTGGAACCAGTTTTGGTTTGTACCCACTGTTTTATTACATTTGAGTGACTTTTCACTTACAAATTGAGGAAACACTATATTTGTAATTGTGCACAGATGTGCAGGCCAGCAACAATTGAATCTGCCTAGAGAGACGTCATGCTGAGTTAAAGCAATGTTTTCCAGCTCTGGAGTGATGGAGCTTGATTTAGACTGGAATAAAACAAACAACAACAAAAGATGTCTCCTCACATGCATGGAGAATAAGAGAAGCTGTTGAAGGACCTCCTGAGTTTCAAAAGGTGGTGTTTTGTTTTCAGTGCCACATGTAGTTTTCCAACAGTTGGAAAATAAAAGAATACTGGCAAAGCTGATGGAGATGGCAGAAAGGGGTGGCAAAGTGCAGACAGCAGAGCAGTTCAAGGCTCTTGAACTCAAGAAAGCAGCTTGTGTGGGAAAAGGCTGTAAGTGATACTTTGCAGGACAGCTGATAAGAGGGAAATACTCCCTTAAGTTTGTCATGGGAGGACAGATGGTAGATGAGAAGAGAGCAAGAAGCAACTGACAGAACCAGGTCAAAACAACCTGAGTGCAGTTTAAACTGGACATACTTAAGCCTAGGATTAAGCCCAGAAAAGCTTGGGTTAAATTTCCTAGCTTATTCCATGGTCTGAGCTAATGCCTTAATAGTAACCTGTTTGACTTTAAATTCAGTTCTTGCTGCTGTCCATCTTGAATCTGTGGAAGTATTAGATGCCTGAGTTCTGCTAGTAGCTACCTAGAAGTACAAATAGAAACCTCAAAAATTGTAGCTATGGCTACTTTAAAAACCTAGGCTTCCTGGAAATCCTGTTCTGGCAGGGAAGACAAAATGTTTTCTCATGATTTCATCAGTACCATTTGCAAACCAAGGAGCTGTTTTTATTGCACAGCACAGAACCATCCTGCATTACCTAAGCTGAAACCACATTACTCTTTGAATATGAAGCAGTTTGAACCTGCATCTGTGTGGCATTGAGAAATAGTACCAATTAGCTGTGTCCCATTGAAGTAACTATTCATTTTCCCAGATACAATTTGATATGCCTGTTTGGACTATTCTGGGAAAGTGCACCTGGTTTTCCACGCTGTCTTAGGTAATTTTAATAGTACATTTTGCTGAAGATAATGTTTTCTTGCATTTTATTGTATCTTATGCTGAAATTAGTAAGAAGTGTGGAACAGCAAAAGTAGAGCTTGACAGCTCTTGCTGGGTCCACAGTGCTTGTACCATCTCAGGCAGTTTTGCTCTGCAGACCCAGTGTTTGGGATCAGCTGTGTGCACGACTTGTTCTTCTTGAGTACATCTCCTGCTCCAGCATTGTCTGAAAGAAATTCATTTCAGTTGCCTCAGGGCTTCTCCATGACATCAGATGTTAGCAGGCACAACCAAGAAATTTGCTTCTAAATCAGACTCATAATAAGATTTAAAATGATAACATAGGTCCATTTTTATATACTAGAGCATTTCTGGGTTGTTCCTCTGTGTTATGCTTGTGTTTGCAGATATTTTTCCAGTACCATTTATGCCTTTGGATTTTATGAGCAATACCACCTTCTTGGAAAATAAAATAAATGTATTTACGTTGTTAAGGTTTCCCTGAAAAAAATACACCTTTTTCAGTATTGAAATTTAGCACCAAAAAATTTGGTAACAATCAGTTCCATTAATAAATACTAGCTCATAAATTCAGCATTCAGGTTTCTGTGACAAAGATGCAACTATAATTTGTGCAATATAACTGTGATATGCCTGACTTTGACTTCATTTTGAAATCAAGCAAAACAAGGCTGACTAGTATATTAAAAGGTTTCCTACAATGATCAGTGAAGTGAATGTGACCCTCTGTGGTGAGTTGACTCTGACTGGATGCTAGATACCCACCAAAGCTACTCTATCCCTCCTCTCCATCACTGGGCAGCTTTTGCTTTTTTAATAATCTCCCTTGTTCTTCAGTGGGGAGAGTGAGTAGGCAACTAGGTGGGTGTTGGATCGTGTGGTTGAGCAATCTCCTCTCACCCCTCCCTCCGACCATCGGGGCCACCCCTGCCAATCCTGAGGGTCTGGATTTCAATATAAGGGGTGTCCCTGTCACCCCAGGAGAGGGCTGCCGAGTGACTGGGCAAACAGAAACAGCCCCCCCTCCCCAAAGGGGACTGGACCCCTGCCTTGTCCTTCTGCCCCGGGTCACTCCCCCGCCCTCTGGATTGCCCGGGGTCGCTCTGGGTTTGCCCCCTCCTCCCGGGTAAATCCAGCGGCGCGCCGCATGGTCGGGATTCTGCTCGTGCTGGTTGCCATGTTCGGAGGCTCCTGCACGGAGCCAATAAAACCTTTCCCGAACCACAACAGAATCGGTTTCTTTCTCCACTGATCGTCTAGCTTCTCTGCAAGCCTTGCAGGGATCTCCCTGCTCCAGCCGGTGCTACAGTTTCCAGGGTCTATCGCCGCCGCCCTGATCCCGGCCACGTGGCCACTGCTAAGGAAGGAATCTTGTGGAAAATAACCACAGAGCTGCCTTCCCCACGCAGCCACCACGGGGGACCTGGATCTTGGATACAGTAACACGGCGTCGTTACAGGTGGGTACTCAGCTGTTGACTGGGATCTACACTCCACAGGGGGAGGAGGGGAAAAATATGTATTTTGCTGAAAAATTTAGTCTTCCAAACTGTCTCAATAAAATTAATTCCTTCATACAATCTTTGTGCTGCTTAACACTACAGAGGAACAGACACTTATAGGGGATACAAGAAGCCTATAGCCTCACACTAGAACCAGGCCTGAGGGAAAATTACACAGAGAGCCATATTAACTGTTTACTGGTCAGAAAGTAAAAGGATCTTTTTAAATACGTCAGAAACAACAGTAGCGAAGGTGTCTCACTGTGTGAGGTGTTTACTTAAAGGGGAAGTTAATTCAAACAGAAAATAAAATACGTAAAAGAGGCAGCTGTCTCTGAGCACACCACCATCCAGAGTATGAAGGAACCCTCTGGGAGCGATCCTGCCTGCATTCAGCAGTGCGGACAACTCCAGACGAAGGCTTCAAGGAAAGGAGCAACACTACCTCTGACTGAACACCATGACAGACAAAAGAGACTGAGGGATACAATTGCTTTGAATTAAAATACCCAGAATCACTACACAAAATACAGCTATGTGTTAGAAAGAAAAAGAGTTAAGAGTTATTGTTAACCATGTTTGTAGTTGCAAAGTTAATGTTTGTAGTAATAACTGTTATGACTGTTAAATAATGTTAAAAATCACCTACCTTGTACCCGTACTGTAGCCCTATCCCAAGTTCCTATATCCTATTTCCTTGTTCCTGTGTCTGTCGGGCCCTGCCTCCACTGCTCCCCTGTTCTTCCCCATGACAACCAGTGGCTCCACCCAGTATGTAAACCATGTGAACTCCCATAGATCCCAGGGACCACCGGAGTGAGAGCACCGCATACAAACCGCTGAAGTTTGGAAGCTGATGGACAGATACCTTGCCAAACCACCCTAGAAGATTGGGAAGAACAGCAGCTATCTGGAGAACTGTTTGATCATCTCACTGTAACCACAATAAGACTTGCTCAGAGTCACCCCCTGGACTTCAGACGAGCCAAGATGTAGTCTCCTATAGGGCTCCTGTGAGGTCGGAGACCCCAGCTCTGTCATTAAGGCAAAGCTGCTTACACCTCCTCCTCTGCATTGTCCACAGGGAGCAGTGGTGGTGAGCGTGACCCCTCGAGCCCCCACCCAGGCTGGTCACACAATAAAGGCTTTAAAAGGGAGCAGAAGGTCTCCTGGCCCGTTCATTTACACCACTATGCAAATAAAATTTGAAGGAACGCATTATTTCTTAGTACTTTTCCTTTACATAAACATAAAGGCTGCAAAAGTAGAGACAAGTATGAAAGCCAAGAACAACAACATACTGGACACCCACATTTTAAATGTTGGGAAATTGAGTCAGAAGACAAAACATTTTGAAAATATGGTTTGACTCTGGAGCTCCTCAAGTTACTCTAAGGTGCATTTCAGAGCAAACTCATTGCTACAGATAGAAATTGATTCCTCCCCTGACTCTCCTTGAAGTCTTAGCTGCAGGATCACTTGAGAATGAAAATCCATAGTATGTCAATGGGTTCAGAGGCTCCACATAATAATGCCAACCAAAGTTGTCTTATAGGTGAGAAAACACACATAATTAGAGAAAACCCCTTGATGTTTAGGATTAGACAATATTCTACTAAGTTGCTTGTTCCTTCTAATTTTCCCTGTCAGGAAAAGAATGCTTCCCTCTATCCCCACAACTTAAATACACCTTAGGTAAGCAACAAGCTGCAAACAATGTGAATTACGTGGTCAGAAACTGGGAAAATTTCCCTTTTTGAACTCATACATGCAACAAATGAGAATGGCAAATCTCTTTAGCCCTGTATAATACTAATGTAGACAGTCAGAAAGATATTTCAGTATATCTGACTTCTAAATCAAATTTCCAGACTGGGACCACAGTATCCTAAACAGAACTTTGCACTAATCTTCAGTCTGTTTCTACAAATTTCTGAACCCTTTTTAGTGTATTAATTTTGTTAGGTCTACTTCTATAGACATAAAAACCCCTGCCACATTCATTTTTTTGAAAAGCAGCTTAATGCATTCTCCTGTCTTCATATCCTGGTTTGTAACTTTTTGTCTTTTGAAATTCAGTGTGATAATTAGACTTACTTTTGTTAGTTCATCCATTTAATTTAATTTAAACTGAAATCAACTTAATCTAGATTGATCCAAGGTTATTATAAGTATAATTTTTTCACTAAGCTTTGCGTAGCTCAGTATTACCTGTCATTTTCATTAGTATTTATTTTTCTAACAAAATTAAGGATAGTTTTATCCCATAGCAGCCAGAATAAAGGTTGAAAAATCCATTTCAATATTAAGTTTCCATAGATAGTTCTGATTAATTGTGTGGCAACTCATATTATGACCGACATCTTTGATACGAAGCAAGAGTCAAGCTGGAAATCTTAGGCACTTTTCCACATTCTACTTATGGGAAGACTCTGATTACCAAATATATATACAATTATATACAAGGTCTGCCCCAAAGTGAGAAAGCAATTGTCTCTAACAGGAACTATGAGTAGTAGTCATTCTCCATCCTGAAATTTGAAGGATGAATTGAAAAAAAAATTAAAAATTGTTCGGCCTGAAGCAGTCTTGTTATTCTCAGTATTGCATGGCACACAGTTTAATGCCAAACTCATACTTGCCATAATAAAAATTGGAGTTGGGAAATAAAAGTAAGAACTCATAAAATTAATCCATCCTTGTTTCAGGACCATGTTTGAACTCAATGAATCCAGATAAAAAGTGGTAGAGTAATAATGATAAATTTTATTTTTTTATTTTGACAAGCCTTGTTTCCTCCTTACATTTATGAAATAGGAACAGAAAAAAAAAATAACATACTTGATGATTTTGTTCAGTTTCAACTTCATGTTACTAAATATAAATAGACAAATATTTTCCTGTGGAAGTGAAAACCTTGAAAGATTTTTCTAAAGAAGGTACTGAACAAAGACTAACTGATTTTTGCAGAAAAAAAACCAAAATTATACCACAAATTTCCACATGACTGCTTTGATGAAGGATTTTGAATTCAATTATAAAACTGTCAAATTTCACCCAAGTTTTAAGAGACTCACCAGCAATATTTTCTTTGAACAAAAATATTCTGCAATGAACATCAGCAATCATCTGTCAATGTCTCCATAACTCTAACGAAGTCCCCCAGAACTACTTTCAATGTGAACAGGACAGTGATGCCTGCTCACAGTCTATGAAATCCAATCTGAGTTTTACAGTTATTAAGATTATTAACAACCTGCAATATCTTATTACACAGCAATAAATGTTGCAATCAAATAATTTTGCTATCTAGAAAACACAATTATATAAATAATAAATATGATAAATGCAACCATGTTACAAAGTGTGGCTATTCAATTGTTTTCTGAAGAGCAATGTGATATGCAATGAGGATGTAAACAATGTGGCACAATAGAAAGATCTGTAGAACACTTTTGGTTGATACTGTGGAAAATTGTTCAGGGTTTGAAAGAAACTGGTTCAAGAACAGCAGCACAAACATCATTCAAATAGATACAGGTCTTTGTCCCTTCTTATATAGCTAAACCTGAAATATTTTTCTTTAGAAAAAGAACATATTTTTCTCATAAATTCACAAGACCTGATCTTGTGTGCACAGATCTGGAGAACACAGCTCATGCTGAAATCAGTACAAATCTATGCAGCTAAAGCAAAGTACCAAAGTCAATTAAATTTTGCTGGGTTAGACAATAAGAACAAAATCTGCCCTCTAAGCCAAGTTACCATATACAAGCACATTTTTCAGCAAGTGTTATGCATCATGGGGATCCATATGGCTTCAAACATTCCAACAGACATCTGCATTTTTACACAAATGGAAGCATCATGTAAGAATAATTCACAAAGTCTGATTTCGTTAGACAGTTTTGGTTTATGCAATCAATTTTATCTCTATTTAGAGCAATTTTTGTGAGATATAGGTCATGTGAGATTATGCAATCAGTTTAAAAAACTGGTTTATGCTAACCGTTTAAAAGAAAAGAACAATTTATTTAGGTAATCTGCAAATGACAGATTTTATCCATGAAGGAATACCAGGGCATCTTTTCAAGATCAAAGTTCCCCAAATATTTCTTGAGTATAAGTTTAACTATTTCTTATTATAAGACTTTGCTTGTAATAAATCACAAAACACCAACAGTTAACAGTTTGATCTAAAATCATATGGAGAATACTTAGCGATATTGAACTCTTTCCCAGTAGTGGCCACAGAAAATTCTCCTTGTCTTGAGCAAAGTCATGGTTCTAATGGTCCTTTAAATTCCATTTGTTTCCTGAATTGCTAGATACAATAAGGACATAGGTGGTAAAGTTATGCTAAAGAAAGAAAGAAAGGTTTTATATATATATATACACACACATAAGGACAGACAGTCATGTCTATGTACATGAACATAAACACCTGCCTTTGAAGATATCAAGAAATCAACACAGGACATTGACTACAAGGAGCAGAAACCAGATGTATGTATTAATAAACAGAAACACAGCAAAAAAAAAAAGAATTAAAAATATGTAATAGGAGACTCTGATGTCATGTGAACCTGAATTTACTGTCTCATCAAACACTTGTAACATTTCCAGCTGACTGCTGCAGAAGAAAATAAAAACAAAAGTCTTTCTTCTTTTTAGTACACATGCTATAGAGGACTTTAGATTGTTATTTACAACCCTGATTCAGAATGTGATTTTTAAACTGATGTTTCAAACTTCATTCCTTTTCTCTTTTTCATTTTCTCACAAAATATGTTGTGACCTGGAAGGAAGCCATAGAAAGTTGTACTTAGGAGCCAATGAACTGACAAGAGAGGACAAATTATGTTTATGGATTCCCACAGGGCTATGAATAAAATGGTTCATCACCCACACAGATTTCTCCTACTTAGAGATTTAAAGTACATCATTCTCAAAGGGCGTACAGATACAGACAACCACCAAATCCCATGGGAATAAATGCAAATCATAATCCCAATATATGAGCTGTCAAGGACCACTGAAGACTGCATTTCAATCATCTTGACAGTTATAGTACATTGAATCAATATAGCACATGGCATTATTACTCAGGCATTTGCATTACCGTTCAGTAAAACAACAAAATCAAGGAAATCTAGGTATCTAGTATCAAGGAAAGATAGCAATAGTAGCAGGTAGCAATAGCTTTGGATAATGCAGACTGCTAAAATTCCAATTATCTGAAAATTAGAAAAAGATGGGTTTTTTCTCCTTTTAGTGAATTACTGTATTTACAAAAAGAACTGCAACATTAGCTCCCAATATTCCTAACCACATTAAAAAACACATGATATAGATAAAAGTCTTCTTTCTGTAATACTAACCTAAGACATATAATCTTATTCACAGTAATGTTAGTTAAGATTAATGAGCAAAATAGAAAAACTTATGACTATATTTTTTGGAGATACTTAACCACCCTGGGGGAAAAAAAAAAAACCAACAAACTACAACGATCCAGTATCAATCAACCCAATATAAACCTGTCATATAAAGACTGTGGTTCCACATCTTGCCTTGCACTGGTGAATAGACCTGAAAAGACTTTGGCAAGAATTTGTTGCTAAGTGTTTGAAGTCATTTACTTAAAAGACTACTTCATAAAGGCCACATGCATACATGTGGTAGAAATACAAGTTACCAGAAAAGTTGCAGGTAGTAGTAGTATTTGATTCAAATGAAATAGATTTCAGCATATATTCAAGTTCACATCTGCAATTAGATTGACAACATTTTTACCATCACATCATTGAACTGACTTCATAACACAGCACTTGCTTCCTCTACCCTTAATATTCAGCACTTCTAGAAGCGGATACTGAAGTTTTTTCAATTTGGTTGCACAAGACTGTCATAACAGAAGATCTTAAGATCAGCCAGAAAGAAAGAACCTACAGTGTACTAAATTGTCCATAACACTTTGGAGTAGGAAAGAAAAACACAAAAGGAGTAAAGGTAATACAGTAATTTGATTCCTTCTAATATAGTTGAGAGCATGGGCATGAGCAGTTTAAAAACTCTTCCAAAAACCATGCAATGAGACAACAAATACTTGCTTATGTTTCCTAGGCACTTATTTTTTACATGACTGCATGCTATTTTGGTGATCTGGTGAGTATTAAACTAATGGGGTAATTTAAATTTAGGGCAGCTTTAGCAGTGCTTCATCATGTTTCTCATAGAAGCTCCCTGTGCACACAAGAAAACTCTGTGGTGATGAGGAACTGCAAACAGAGGTGGATCTTTCCTGGCTCAGTTCTCATCTCCATCTCATTTTCAAATCTCAAAATGCAATAGAGTAGTGATCATCAAGTCAACCCCTTTTTCTGAGGTTCTTTATTATCAGTAAAATGCAGAAGTTCACTTTTGTTGACTAAGCTTCAACAGCTAAAACTTTGAACTGGCCACAATACATGAAAAATAGCTTTGTTAAAGAAACTTTACAAAGCTTTTTTAAGGTTTTCACTTTATTTAAGGGAATTCTTCTCACATCTGTGAGCAATATGATGTTTAGATGGTGAAATGTATTCCTTACATGGCTGAAAGTGCAAGAAGAGCAGGAAATCAGTACTATTTTTTTAAAATGGATAAACGTGTATGTATTAATGATGATGATGCACATTGTAAGAAGGACACTATGATACCTGTTTGACCCTGATAACTAATAGGCCAATATATAATTAAATAAGTGCATAAAATTATTATACTATGTCAAATTAACAAACTCCATCATCTATGTTTCTTTCATGATTTTTTCAGCTATAGGTATATATATAAATCTGAAGCTAGGTTACATGTCTGAAAATTAATTAACCTTGCCATTGAATCTTGTTAAATTGCTGTCATATTTATCACTGAACTTTATTAATTCAGTCATTTTTAAAATATATTATATTATTGTTTACATCTCAAAAATGAGGTTCATCACCTCATTCATGGCACTGAGTTATAGTTTGCATAGTTGTAATTGTATTCCTTAACTCACATTACTCTTTAGCTGGAAAACATGTCATAAATCTACCTGGAAACAAGGTCACATCAACACTATTCTTCAGTTAGCAGAAAAGAATGACATTATATAGTGTAAAAAAAAAAAAATTAGGCATTCAATGGTAAAATGAAAGTTATTTTCTTTTCTTGGTAGAAGATGAACACAAGGAGAAAACAAGACAGCTTAAGTTTTGCTTGAAGGAAAGATTGACTTTCAGTAAAAAAATCTTTTCAGCCATATTTTACATCCTAATTTGTCTTACTTGAATATTTATAACATAGATTAGTCTCAGTCTAGGAGTCAGCTACTTGCATTTCTCTTTTTATTTTGATTTTTCAAGCATTTGTTTATTTGTACTCATGTCTGGAAGTACTCTGTGACACTTTGTGTCAGTGTTAAGTGGTTTGCCTTATCTATACAGAGCACAATGAACCTCATTGAAGAGGGCTCTAGAGTTAACTTTTGTCCTTGTCAGCACAGGTAGAATTCTCATAAGTGGATTCTTTAACTGTACACAGCACGAAAGTGATTGAAAGGCCATATCTTTTTCAACAAATACATGTAATCCTGTTGTCACAAATCTCTGTGCTTCCTTATACAACATTTCTACCCTACGTCTTGTCACCATAACTTGTCTCTTTGTGGTTAGAATTAGACTATGGGGCATTTTGGTAAACAAAGTATATTGAAGAGAACATGTTTATTATAACACTGACTACAAAATTAATGTCAATCACATTTTTATTTGAGAAAAACCCAGAAATTTTTGGTTTTCAATTAATTTTAAATTAAAATAGTGCTTAGTCTATACATATTGTAGGTACATTTATAATATTTATTAGACTCTCTTTTAAAAGAAAGTTTTTTCATGAAACATTAGTTTTCACAAATAGCTCTTCAAAAAAAAAATCAACATTTTATTGAAATTGTTGAAATAAAGAAGACACAGGGGTTTTTTTATCATAAGCCACTACAAAACTATTATATACTGAGAAAAAGAAATATGGAAAAAAAATAGGGTTTTTAAGCTTTCATGCCATTTAAACTGATGTCTTTGATCTGTATTTTGCGATTACTAAGTAATTTACAGAAAAAGTTTATTTAAGTGCTGTTCAGATTTTAAAAAAAAATGAAAACTGATTTGAAAATAAATCTGTCTGCCATTAGGCCTTATAGGAAAAAAAATATTTAAAGAATTCAGTGATTTGAAGAGACCTGTAGATGGCATAAAAACACTGAGAAGAATTAAAAACTCTGGTCTAGAAGCTAGGAAGGAATTATTTACATATAGTTCTTGGAGATACAAGTGAAGATAAGAATGACAGCAAATTGTTCAGAGGGTTTCTGCCTTTGTGACGCCATTAGAAAATAAGGACACTGATGTAGTTCTATACATATGGCAGTGAGTGCAGATGTTAAATAAGCAATAAATTCTGTGGAAATTATGTTCATATTAAAAGAAATATAATTCCTGTGTATAAAAATTTTTTTCTTACCCATTTTGATAATAATTTAAACATAAAGCATAACAACAGAAGCAGAACTCCTTTCTTATGAGCTACAGTGAGAAAGCCACAAACCATGGCTTATCTGATACCTATTTGGTTCTACATGCTCTGAAGGACAATAGGCATTTGCATTTCTAACACTACAGTTGTAGTGAATTTAGACATCTTCTCCATCCCTACTTTATTGCCAAATTGACTGTTGAGTCCATGAAAAGGAACAAGGAAGCACTGAATTCCAGGTAATTCACAGGTCAAGGTGAATTACTATAAGGCTGCTAAGTCTGAAGCATTGGTAACCTTATTCCAAGGCAATATTCAGTAATAGATTAGTCAATATAAAACAATAAAAATTAGAGTTTCTGACCTAATTTTCACTGGGCAATCAGGCAGAAAACTGTCATGTAGGCTAAATGCTACCTGGTTCTGTGAAACATTTCAGTCTTGTCAAAGAAGCTTTTTTTTTTTTTTTTCCTGTATTATATACTAGAGAACTTGTTTCAGGCTTTTTGAGGTGTACAGATGGTGATCAGTATGATGAGAGTCTATATAAAATGGATTGAGCATTTCAGTTCATTGACAGTAACTCTACCATCACAAATGAATCTTTAGAACTCTCCAAGAAGTGTATGATTCATAAGGTAAGATTGACACAGGCCGTAAGTCTTTATCAGTGACTATTCTATCTGCTTTCTTTTAGCTCTGTGACTCACAAAAGCCTAGAAGATTTGAAATGAAAGAGGTTAGCTCAACAAATCAGTAAATTTTTTCTTCTCCAGTGCAGGATCAGCTCTATCTCAAAAGTACTTGTGAGATATTTGTCTAACATCTCTATAATAATGTCTAAAGAAAGGGATTCCCAGTCCCTTAGCAAATCTGTTACAGCGCTAGTCTGTCTTTGCCATTAAAAAGCTATTATTAATGTCAGGTCTAAATCTCTTCTGTTGCAGTTTAAGCCCATCATTACTTTTCCCAGAGGACATGAGGAAGAGTTTTTTTCTCTTATTTTTTCGTAGTGTTTTGTTGTTGAAATCTCTTACTAACGTGATAATTTGCACAGCCAGGTTTTGGTAGTGGGGGGCTACAGAGGTAGCTTTTGTGAGAAGCTGTTGGAAGCTACTTCTGTGTCCAGCAGAGCCAATGCCAATGACCTCCAAGAAAGATGTGCTCCTGGTCAAGGCCAGGCCAATCGGAAATGGGAGTAACACCTCTGGGATAATATCTTTAAGAGGAAAGAAAAACAAAATGTGATTGTGCAGTTGTAATTGCTGCTAGAGAAGAGTAGGGTGAGAATTTGTGAGAGGGACCATACTGCACACATCAAAGTCAGTGGAGAAGGAGGGGCAGGAGGTGCTCCAGGCACTGGAGCTGATTCCCCTGCAGTCTGTGGTGCAGACTGTAGTGAGGCAGATGTGCCCCTGCAGCCCATGGAGGTCAGTGGATATGCAGGAATCCCCCTGCAGCCCATGGAAGAGACACACATCAGAACAGGTGGATGCCTGAGAGGAGACTGTGACTCTGTGGGAGGCCTCTGCTGGATCAGGCTCCTGGCAGGGAGCTACTGACCTGTGGAGAGAGGAGCCACTCTAGAGCTCGTTTTCCTGGTAGGACATGTGATCCTGTGCCCATGTGACCCATGCTGGAGCAGGCTGTCCCTGAAGGACTGCACCCAGTGGAAAAACGGTGTTTGTGGAGAACTGCTGCCTGTGGGATGGACTCACATTGGAGCAGGGGAAGGACCCTTTTTCCTGAGCAGCAGCAGAAACAACTGACCATAAGACCCATTTTCTGTCTCCCTTTGCTGCTGGGTGGGAGGAGGTAGAGCTAGGAAGGAGGAAGGGGTAGGGGTAAGGTATTTTTGTGGTCTTATTTTACTTCTCATTACTCTGGTCTAATTTTGGTAGTAAAAAAATCAAGTATTATCTCCATTTCAAGTCTGTTTTTCCCATGATGGCCTTTGGTGATTGATCTCTCTCTGCCCATATCTCAGCCCATTAACCCTCCATTATATTTTCTCTTCCTTGTCCAGCTGTGGAGAGGAGTGATAGGATTTGGTGGAATCCAGAGAGCATCAACCCACTACACCTACTCCAGCCCTTTATCTCCTTTCCTTTACCTTAACTACACACCCACTACAAACTTCTATAATATTGGATGCTGTTACTATTTTGTACATTTTTTAGAGACTGAATCTCCTCAAGTACTTGTTTATATATAAGAGAACAGTAATCCAAATTTGTCTTTGCAGATTTTAAGAGCAAACTAAAACCTCTAATCATTGGAGAGTGTTTGCCTACAATACTACAGCTACAAAAAAATATAGGAGAACAATTTTTTGAGGTCATATCCAGGCAGACAGCTGCAAACATCTGTACATCTGCTCTGCTTATGCTCAGAGGTGGCTGGAAGCTGTTCAACCATACTGCTATGGCTCGTGATCTGGGGCTCTGACTCAGCACAGCATACTGCCCTTATTGCACCTCTCCAGGTTACAAACAGCTTGCATCAGCTTGTCTTGGAGCAGGAATAAGAGCTGCAAGGCCATCTGCACCTGTATGTAAAGATATATAGAGATGCTTTGGGGCAGTATCTACGTCTCTATGAGCTGCAGTCTGTGGAATGAACCTCAGTCTTCCCTGGGACCACAAGACCTTTTTTTTAACGCAAATACTGAAGTGTGCACAAGATATTATAATGCAAATAGCCATAACCATACCCTAGGTAAGCTATGCACAAGTACATGGCTTTAGATATGTTTTGCTTACATGTATATGATACAGCTGTATGTAAGGTAATGTGCCCATAGTGAAGGTAGGAGGGAGACAGCTGGGTCAGACACAGCACTATTTACATTCAAGGTATGCATTTTTAGATAGTGACATACAAATGGCTCATTAATGTAAATTAGTACGGAATTAGTACTCTATTATGATGAAAGAAGAAAACACCTTTAAAAAAAACTGATTTTGATCCTTATCATTTATAATGCTATGTTAGTGAGCATCATTGCAGAGTAAAATAAAAGACATAAAATTTTACTTTAAAAAAAGCATTTGATGCATTGCTATTATCAAGTGTTGAGAGATGCCTAAAGCCCAAATTAAGGTGCAAATGAGACCATATGCTAACGTGAATAGTACAGATTTTATTTAACAGTAAATGTGAAAGAAAAAGAGATAGAGGGAAATAGCCTTCTGCTGTGGTGGCTTGTCTTATGGCAAGTTCCTTCTGTGGCCTTGGCAGTTTTTGAGGCATCTGTGATCTTAAAGTCTCTCACGTACTTTAAATGTACTCTTTATTATACAATTTATAACAATTTCTGATTAATAACCCCCAATGTTCAAGGAACTGATCTGACACATTGTATGAAGGTAAGATTTCTACTAAATGCAGAGTTATACAGTAGCCTGAAATCCAGAAATATTTGGAAGAGCAGTGCAGCTTATATAAGTATGATACTGTGGTGGGATGACCCTGACTGGATGCCAGATGCCCCCCAAAGTAATTCTATCTAACTGGAATGGGGAGAGAAAATACAGCAAAAGGCTTTTGAATTGGGATAAAGGACAGGGAGAGATCGCTCATCAATTACTGTCAGAGACAAAACGGACTGAATCTTGGGAAATTAGTTTAATTCATTGCCAATCAAAATCAGAACAGGTAAGAGGAAGTAAAACAAATCTTAAAAACACCTTACCACCTCCCTCCCTTCTAGCTCCACCTCCTCCCACCCAGTGGTGCAGAGAGACAGAGGGAAAAGGGGTTATGGTGATTTCATCGCATGCTGTTCCTGTTGCAGCTCAGGGAGAGGAGTCCATGTCCTGCTCCAGCATAGGGTCCTTTTCATGGGAGACAGTTCTCCATCAACTTCTCCAGCATAAATCTTTCCCACAGTTCTTCAATAACTGCTCCAGCTTGGGTCCCTCACCACAGGGTGCAGTCCTTCAGACACTATGTTCTTCATTGGCAGATCTCTGCCTCTCCATGGTCCACTAAGAGAGAGCACAGCTGCTTCACCATGGTCTGCACCACGGGCTGCAGAGGAATCTCAGCTCCAGCACCTTGAACACCTCCTGTCCCTCTTTCTTCACTGACCTTTGTGTGTGCAGAAGTTGTTTCTCTCACGTATTCTCACTCCTCTCAAGCAATTATATCTGTGCAATCGTTTTTTATTTCCTTCATAAATGTGTTATCACAGAGGCACTACCTTCTCTAACTGGCACAGCCTTGGAAAGTGTGGGTCTGTCCTGGAGATAGTTGGGATTGACTCTGTCAGACATGGAGGAAGTTTCTGGCAGCTTCTCTCATAAACCACCCCTGTAGCTGCCACTACCAAAACCTGGCCACATATATCCAATAAAGATACAGACGAAAAGCTCGTCAAAATTTGGCAATATTCGTGTCTCATGACCTCTTCTGTATGGAGACGTTCTCTCTATCTCTAAACATAAACCAGTAGAATAATCTTCAGAAAACGAGCTTTAATTTTCCTGTTTCTCATTCTTTTGACACCAGATGGCACTGCAATATACACCCATTGTAATCACCCCAATTAATTTTTATTTCAGTGGAAGAAAATCTTCATTAGTAAGTTTGGATACTAGAGCTATGTGATTAAAAGGCTGACTAACCCTTTTGCTCAATTTCAGCCTTCCAAGGAAACAGGTGTAATAGTACCAGGAACTACCTTAGTCTTTGTGTTATCAGTATTCAAAGTATAACTAAGCATTACCATCACTTTTGTTCACCTCTTTCAGTTTCACTTTTAATCTCAAAACACTTGCTCACTGATCAAGTGTTCTAGTGTGGTTTTGTTTTGTTTTGTTTCCATAAGTTTAGATTTCTTATTGTAATGGTTTGTCCCAGTTTCCCCCATGTATATGTAGGTTTAACCTGAGGTCGTAGAATGTTCTTTGTTACATCCACCTTCAGTTGTCAGACCTCCCTAAACCCAGCCTTTTCCCAGCCTACTCCCTGTCTGTCTTTGTAACCCGGCCCTTTGCTCCAGCACCTTCACTGTCACTCCTGCCTTGGGCCAATCCCTGAATGTTCTTCCCCTTTGGGAATCCCCTAAACCTCTATGTCCCATTGGCTCATGTGACCTCTGTCCCTCCCATATGATCTCCCATTGGTTTAACTGTATTGTCAGTTCTGCTTTGTACTCCTCCCTTCTTCTTTTCTTATTGGTTGATGTTTTGTACCTGCCCCTAAGACCTCCCCTAGATAAAAACCCCTGCACACACTTGCTCCTGGTCTTTCATCCCTGACCCTCCTAAAGAGTAATATCTTTGGGAACCACACAAATGACATCTCTCTGTTTTTTCACTCCAATCATTCTCTCATCTTCCACCTGGTGCTATCGAGAGCAGCCCTGCTGCTACAGGATCTAGTAGCCTCTGCTCTACTGCTACCTGCACCCACCATGGGTCAGGAGAAGCCACACTTGGCGCAGTCCAGGTAAGGGGCTAGCTGGGGAATTTCCCTGGCACTGCATCAAAGAAGGGGAAAAATGACAAATTTGGGAATTATGGATCTAGTCTGCTTGCTGTAGAACCAAAACCCACAGCCATAATGAGCAAGTACCTTGACATTTTGAATGACCAATACCATCTTCCAGCTCAAGTGATGTAGAAGGGCCTCACCTAATCATCAAGGGAAAGAAACAGCACAGGCCTCTGAATCTGAGCAAAGATAATACTATTTTCTTTACCGCTTTCTGATCATTTTGCATCCCTAGTAGTTGCTTAAAACAATGGAACTTTCTTCAACATATCTCATAGGTTCTTCTCTGGTTGTCTTTCACCCACTCTTCATGAAATAGTAGCTACATATTATGTAAGAAGCATTATTATGTAGGAAAGTAGGAGTACAAGAATATAAGGAGCCAGTGTTGTTTAGACCAATGGCTGGATGACTGTTCCTGTCCATCATGAATAAGATCAAAATTCCTTCAGAAATCCATTGTAATAATTCTGGGAAATCAGAATCATATCAGTACATTTAGGATAAAAATCTGCTTAAATACAATACAGAGGAATCACAGAAATGTAGAATCATTTAAGTTGAAAAAGACAATTAAGATCATTGTGTCCAAGAATTAACCCAGTGCTGCCAAATCCACCACTAATGTATCTCCATAACTGTCATATGTATATGTGTTTTAAACACTTACAGAAATGGCGGCTCCACCACTTATATAGGCAGTCTGTTCCAATGATTGAAATGGGATTTTTGAATGGCTTTAAGGAAATCATCAGTGTTTTCAATCAGAAATAATGATTTTAGCACCAAAAAAAAAAAAAAAAAGCCTTTATGAAGAGTCAGAAAATCTAGGTTGCAAAGAACTGAAAAGATGCTAAACAGCTGCCAATTTTGTGTGAAGTAGGCTGACAATTGCTAACTGCTGATGGTACATTAAGAAAGAGTTAAGGGCTTCTACTGCCTAAATAAAGCTTCACAAAAGTCAAAGATAGTTTACCTTCTTGGTGGCCTAGCTTTGAATAAATTTCTAAGACTAAGTTCTCTGGGGTGTAAAAAAAACCATAGAGGACCTATTCAAAACACCATCTATTTTTTGAGCTATAAACCATTGATATTAGGGCTTAAAGTCTGAAGTTAAATTTTAAAATTTTGTCATAATTAATTTCTTAACAGTTACAGACTATGATAGGAGAGAAATATAGTTTCTTTACAAAACAGATGCCCACAGACAAGATTTATGACCTGTCATTTTGGGGTGGCTTTTTTTTTCCCCCTCTTTTTCCAGTTTGCTCCATTGGAGCTTACAGATTTTTACCAAAGCAAGTTTCTCACAACCAGATGCTTGTAAATCCAGAGCAGGTGTGCATGTGTGTTGACTTGATTTATGCCTCTGTGAAATGTGTGGGCAGCAGAGGGGAAAGGAAGATGTAACTGAAAAAAAAAACAAAAACACCTCCCAATGGCCCCATGTTGAAACACAAGTCCTACTCTTTTCTATGTCTTTCCAGTTATGAGAAGAAATTAAAATAAGTTTTCTTTCTCTTAGACATATGATAAGTATTGTTGTGCTTCCACTGATTTTTTGTACCCATTTCTTACACTGAATTTTCCTCTTCATGAAAATTTAATGTTCTAAAACACTTCATAAATCTGTGTACATAGCTGAAAGAAAAAGTTATTCGTCTTTACTCAGGAGGGGTCTTATCTGAAATCCAGTCCCTCACAACATTTTTGGGTAGAGAGATGTAAAATAATTTTAAATTTAGCTTTTAACACTTAAGTTTTAACACTTCAGACTACAGAAAACAGAGCCTGAATGTTTGAATGCTACAGAAACTGGAGTTTTGTATAGTTCCTGAAGCAGTGCCTGAAGATAATGGTTTATAAAAATAAAGTTTCACAGAAGTTCCTAAGACCATATTACTACCAGTATTTTTCTGAGTTAGAGAAGATTTTAGAAAAAAAACAACCCCTCAAAAAAACCCAAAACAAACCACAAAAAACCAACTACATTCCAAAATACTTAAAGCAGCTTATGTAACAATATATTTATTTCTGTATTTTATATGTAAGAAAACATTTAGTATGATTTTTAAAATACCTTCCTTCTCATCCTATTTATGTGTATCTATTAGATGATATATTTTAACACAGGAAGAGGAGCTGCTGTGTGTGTGATCAACTTTCTTTTTAGGTAGGTTGAAATTACATTATGAAAACTGGCACACATTAATCTCCTGTTAGTGTGTCTGTCCATTACACAGTATAACAAGACACTGCTTTTGTATGGCTTGCACAGGTGTTTACAGCCCAGGGGCTGTGCTTGGCCTTGGTCTGGTTGAACCCTATAATGGTTCTGCTGGCCCATTTCTACTGCCCACCTAGGTTGCTCTAGCTGGCAGTATTACTAGTAATAATAATAGGAGTATTACCTGGCCATTCCCCCAGAGTCTGAAGTCATCTGCAAACTAGAAGAAACTGTTCTTCATCACCTCTTTCAGTCTACTGAAAAATAATGTTACATTATTTTTTGATAATTCAAAACTTATTAAAAGTTTTATAATTAAGATTTAATAATTACAATTATTATAAGGACCAGTCCCAGGACAGACTTACGTGATATTCTGCTTGACACCAGGCTTCAGTTAGAATAGACCATACTAAGTACACCCCTCCACATCTGATCAACCACCCTTTTTTTTTTACCTCTCCATAGCATCTGAACTGGGATACAGTAATACAGTGACAGATAATGTCAAAATCTTTGCTGAAGTCCAAGTAAAAAATAGCCACAATTTTCTCTGGCCCACATATTTTAGCATTTGATCACAGAAGGGAATCAGGATGCTCAGATATGATTTATCCTTCAGTAAATTCAAGGTTTCTGGTTCCAATAATCTGTGTGTGCCTAAAAATGTGGTCCATGAAGATGCTCCTTGATGCTCCAGCATCAAGATCAGGAAACCATGGATTGATTGGGTTTTTTCTCTTTTCAGAGATGGGTGTGGCATTTACCTTTTGCCAGTCGTTGGTGCTTTCTCCTGAACTCCACAACAACCTTTCAAAGACAAGAGAAAACAGCTTTGAAAGGACGTTGGCTATCAGGTTTTTAAAATATCAAAAATAATAATGTTTTTTGTTTTGTTTCTATGCTTGGCTTTACTGACTTGACTTTGTCTCTGTCTCTGTGAAGGATTTCTGTTTCTCCCAGCCCAGCATCTAAAGAAGGGGTCAAGACCATCTGTTCTCCTGTTGTTCAAGGATTTGTTTATTCTTGTTATTTTACATATTGTACCTCTGGCCTGCTGAGATCTTCCTCACAGGTCAGAATCAGGCAGACTCCCTGCCCTTTGGGATGGTGCTATTTCTTATACTAAAAATTACGTATGTTTTATTTACAATAACTCTCCAATACCTATCAAACACATCAAACGGTGTATCTTTACTCTAGACCAATTAAAATGTACCACTGTCACTGCAGAAGATGGAGAACAAGAGACAAAGGACAGGAACACACTCAATTTGCTTAATTTTTGTCCCCTGATCTCACACTATAAAACCCCAAAATTCTGCTTTTTCATCCTGTGACATGTTAATTATCATTCTACCTAAATTCTTGTAACTTGTAAATCTTCCCAGGACAGTCAGAAGGATGTCCTGGTTCCCACAGTTGGGCATCTTTTTCAGTGCCTTTGCTGGAGCCTGTAGGGTCCCAAGGATTTGTGTGGTTCAAATCACTCATCAGGGGACCCATACTTTATTCAAGCACCCTTCAACATGAGTATGCAAGATGCAAGGTGAGTCTTTAGGATGAGAGGGCTGTAGGGGAGGGTTTTTTTTTGGAGGGGGAAATAAGGGTGGGTTGTTTGTTTGCTTGCTGTTTCACATATTTTTTCTTTTATTAAACATTATCTTTAGGACTTTCATCCTTTTGCTCTAACGAAGACTATTCACTTCTCGCATTTGCTATACAAAGGAAATGGAGAAAGAAAAAGGAGACATAAAATTGGAACAAAAAAAAAAAAAAACAAGAAAAAGCAAAAGATACAAGACAAAAAATCTGCAGACACCTAACAAAAGGAGAAAGAAGTAGAAGAGGAGTGAACACGTGTCAAGCTATTTTGCAAGAGTATAGTGGGAGAAGATCATAGAGCTGCAGTCATCCACCAGGCTTTGATAAAAGGAGAGACTACAAAAAAATGGAGAGGTCGAAAAATGACTGAATGTAAGGCACAATCACTTCAGTCACCCTGAGTCTAATAATTCTGTCCTGCCGTGCTGTTTGAAAATGGCTGACAACAACAGCAGTGCCTGTCAGTCTGCTTGCTGGCTGAGAGGTTTGAATCTTTTTTACTTTTCTCAAAATGTAGAGACAAAGAGGACTACAAAAGATACATAAAATAAAATGAACAACCACCAGACTTGGGTACAATCAAGTGATAAAAAGACAAACTTCCTGGAAAAATTTGCAGTAACATTAAGAAAAAAATGCAGGAAGAAGAAATATAGACTAAAAATAATAAAAGTGAACACTTCTCTTGGCACATGCAGGTATCTCAACTTCAGGATTAACAGGAGGCCTAATCAGAGGTTTTCAGCATTTAACATTGGGCTCACATCATACATATAGGTGTATAAAATTAGCTTGCATTCCCCCAGTTGTAGACTCTTAAGGTGAAAAGGCACTTTCCAAAGGCTCTGTCACCAAAATATCTGTAGAAGCAGATACAGAGTTGGTGCTGTTCTACATATCCTTATATTCATTCCTCTTACCACACAGAACATGGTCTATGTCTGTCAGATCTTGTACGGTAGAACAATCGTGACAATGAGCTTAGAAAAAGGAATATAGCTATTCTGATGAACTGGGAATGTGAATCTATGTCCGCATTAGCCAGAATGTACTAACATTTTAAAGTTCAAAATGGATGTATTATTTAGGACAATACAGTTTATTATGTACCATAAAAAACAAACAAACAAACAAAAAAAAACAAAAAAAACACAAACAAAAAAACCCCAACAAAACAAAAACCAAAAAACAAACAAAAAAAATTACCCAAATCTTTGGCATAATGACTTTTGCATATAATTTCCCAAACAGACTAAATGAGTACTCAATGCATGAGAAAAGAAAGGAGATAAGATTGCTTAAAAAAAAAGAAATCTAAATAGTAATATCTAAATGTAACATCACCCTTCTTATTCTGGAGTAAAAAGTGCATGTAATCTTAGTAAGTAATTCCTTAATTTTAGAAGAGAATTTTAATCTGGATCACTTGCTTTTAGCTCCTATTACTTTCTCCATATAATCCTCCTGTTGTACATTTACTCAAGAGAAACCATTTCTCTTTGTGTTTATAATGAGCTGCTTTGTTAGAAAAGTTGATTCAAACATAAAACAACAATACTTCCAGTTGATACAAATATTAACATTACACTGAGAATACAAAATCCAGTAAACGTAACCAATGAACAAGGTGATTTATTTTAAACTTTTTTGTTGTATTTTACAATAATGTGTAAGAAAAGAAAAGAAAAATTAAGCCTTTAAAATACAAGCTTAAAAATTTGTGGATATTTCCTAGCCAATGCTGTTTAGTAAAAGGTAATTTTGAATAAAATAGAAGTGTCAGACATCAAGAATTAATGAAATTTTTAACTACTTTGCTTCCTATCAAAATGGCTATTCTTGCAGCATTGCATTGTACTAGTCCAAACTTGATTTAAGCAGTTAGAGCTTTTCTTTGAAATGTCATCCAAAGCAAAAGAAGTAAAAAACTTTAAGAGTATTAAGTGTCTAAAACCAGTTATACCTTGATTGTCACTTTCCATCCTAGCTATCATTTTATTCAATCCCTTTGTCCTTCCCAAGTTGTGACTTTGTAATTTCTTATATAATTAGTCCAAGAGATTGTCCTTAAGTGGTGTTAAATAGGAAAGGTATCATTAGTATCTAGTGAACTACAATGGTTCATACCCATTGAAGGGTGTCTGACAGCACTCATTTTGTTAGAAGTCCAGATACAGAAGTAATTATTCAACTGTATTTCAAGTTTATTCAGCTAAAAGCATTGGGCTATTACATTTTTCCACTCGTATGCTTGAGTATTTCTAATTAAACCAACGTTATTACTCTGCTCATTTCAGCAGTGACTGAGACCTTCTATGGTACAGAATACTGGATGTACAGCCGGCTGAAACTTACTGTTTCTCTTTGCCTTAGTAGGCTACCTCCTGTAAAAGGGACTGAAATTGGATCACATAGTCTCTATCTCCCCTAAAAAATACCTATTATTCTGAATTCCATAGGAAGGCTGCTGTACGCATCTACAACAGAATATATGATTTTCAAAGAGGCAAAAGATATATATTCTCATAGTGAACTCTGTTTACAGCCAAGAGTTTGCAAGTAAACTAGCCTGATCAGAAGTTCTCTACATCATTTAAAACAACTGCCAGCCAAACCTGGTTGGTTTTAATTTCTCATAATTCACAATATCTTTCTTACATTTAAGTTCAGGAACATTGCACTTAGACAATTTTGATATTCAAGTAAAACTAATCTTTAATTTTTAAATTAAAACCACATCCAACTAGAAGATGAAAAGAGGTCAAGTAGTTTTAAATTATCAAAAGTAAACCATTTAATTATTCCCTAAAATACTGTTCATTTGTTGGATAGTGAATAAATTTTATTTCTATTCACATAAGATTTGGGAAAAAGTTTTGAAAAAAAAAAAACCCTCAAGAATATAAAAAATATTCATGGGACAGAAAATTTCTTACCTGTACAATTGAATCACACAAATACTTTTAATTCACTAAATAAATAATAGAAAATAAATCGGCAGATCAGATGTTTTTCTGATGTAAAATGACAGACTCATTCTGAAAGTGTAGTACCATATTTGGGACTCACTTACTAGCTATTCCTTTTAAGCACATTATTCTACATGGTTTCTTCTATGATTTGAATAAAATCTTTACAATTTTCTTTAAGTATATATTTACTGTTATCATCAAACTTGGCATGAGTTATGCATTCTTTGATGAGAGGTAAAATCACAGGGACCAAGCCTGATGAAGTGCTGTGTTATAGACTCTAGGTATTTTTTTTCATGAATGTATTTACAATAATGCAGTGAAGTTTGCAATCACATAGCTGTATAATACAGTAGTGCCATTTACAGTAATAGTCTATAAGCTTTGCACAAAATTTATAAGGCCTCAGTATTAATGTTTGTCAATTTGCTCTACCTAAATTATTCTTGACTTGTCTGCAACTTGATTTTACTTGATTTTGCTGTGACACCAATTTCCTCTGTTGACCAGATGTCTAGAGATAATTTGTTTTGCTTTTATTTATCTTTGCACGGTATGATGATGCTTCTGTAGAAGCAGCAGGAACCAGAATTTGCTCTCCGTAGAAGTAATTTGCATCCTTAACAATGAAAGGTAGAGAAATACTTGGCATAATAGCTGTTCTCTACTCAGAAGCTGAAATACAGGATGTGGTACAGAGGTATGCAGGAATTGGAAGAGAAATGATGAGGTGTGGGCTTGCAACAGGGACACTGTATGTATAGAGAACTTGCCTGTGGTCAGTTAAAAACATGCAGAGCTGGAATGGACAAGCTGGTTGTTTGCGTATCAGGACAAAGAAGTAGGATCAAGCATACATAAAAGCCATAGGTGAAATACATAAAATTTGGATTTAACATGGGTTTGTGGAATGACAAAACGTAAAAGCGGGTTAGCAAATGTGAAAATAACCTCTAGTAGATGTCAAGGGTGGAAGAAGGTACACCAGACCTCAACACCATGTTTCTCCCTATGGAGGTCTCCAGATATTGAAGACTTAGATTAACTTCTCCAAATGTGTGGACTCAAGATCCAGTGTTGCCATGACATAATGAAATAGACACTTTTATTATCAGAATACATCTCCCAGGTAGATTGTCCAAAACTCTAAAATGAATCTGCCCTCAAGTAATTAAAACTGCCACAAAACTGTGGTGACACTAGAAAGCTCTGTCATATTCCAAACCCATTTTATCTGCCATCTTCAAACCAGAGAAACATATTTTGCCTCTAAGAATAGAAGTAGACAATACAAAGCCCATCTAAGGAAAAAATTGTCTTTAATCATAGTTCTATCTTTTAGAAGTAGATGAGAGGTGAAATAAACAACATGATAGTGATGTCAGACACAAAGAGCTCTAAGGGATAGTCCAAGATCCTTCAGTCACAGGACTGTTGAAGATTCAATAAATTCATGTCTGAAATAAGTCACTTCCATTTGTGGTGAGACAAGTTAACCAAGATTATTTCTTAAAAGCTTCCAATCTACGTTGAAATTGTATTAAGTTTTGGCATCTAAGCCAGAAAAATATAAGCCCATTACTTAGTCCTTGTTTTAGAAATTTAAATTTAGGAGTGCAGTTGACAGACACCTATTTAGGTAGTACAGAGAGATGGACAATTATTTATGAGTTTAGCACAAATGTAGCTATCGCATGAACTTAACTTGTTTCATTTTGTCATAATTCCTGCTTTTAAATACCTCTCAGACAAGGCTATTGGTGTCTTTAACAGCCAGCTAAGTGGGCTATATGACAGGATCCCAAATTTCTAAGTAGCCTTGACTTCAGAAACCAAGGGCATAAAGACAAAAGATTTTAATTCAGCACAAAACCACTAAGTGGCTTACAGAAAGTTTGCTATCTATAGGGAAAAAAGTTTTGATAGTTACTATGGAAAATTAGATGTTATTTAATCCAAACAATTATTATTCTTCTTTTGTGGTTGTGTATTTTCTATATTTAAGTAACACTGACAAAAAAAGTGAGCTGATAACTTGGAAATTTGTGAAGTATTTACATTTGTCGTAAGCCTTCATTATGAAAGGATGAGGTATATGTGACAACTTCTTCCAAAAAATAACTTTCCCAAGGAAAGTGAGTGTGGCAGAAAACAAAGGAATGATAAGATGATCTGCCTATCAGACTGAGTCTTATCTCATAATAACTCCAAAATTTTTGGAAAATAATCCCCCCAGTTTCCTGTCTTTTTCTTCATTTTCAAAGGCAGTATAAACTGCTTGTTTGGTTTGTTGTCATAACCAAGTTAAGCAAATTTTTTTTATCCTCTTAAAATCTATGCTACAGTAGCATTATTGCTAACAAGCATTAAAGTAGGCATCTTTTCTGTGAATCTTTAATGGAAAAAAAGACCCTGCAATTAGTCAAAGTACATTTAAATTGTAGTGGACAACTTTGCTCATTTCTGAATAGCAGTTGGCTTTCTGCACACTGCAGGTGCCGTCTCAGCTCGGAGCTGCCTCTCACATGCTGTCAGGAATGTGCTCATGAGCCAAACAAAGTTAGGTGCCAACTTGGCGCAAAGAAAACAAGTGTGACTCTGTTCTCTGTGTTTCTCACAGTGACAGTTGTGCATTGTTGTAGTCACAGGGGTCTGGCATGAGAGGAAAACAACATTTTGGCTGCTAGAGGCCAAAATGCTTTGTGCAAACTGGTACTGACACCAGTTGTCAAAAGAAAAGACTTTTTCCCTCAGTCCACGTAGAAGCTAACCATGTACGTAAATGCATTTTTTTATCAGTCTTGTACTAAGCCATGAAACCTAGGTCCTTATACAATTCAAATACTGTAATTTTATTTTTGAGTTTTGCCAAGCACTTCTTGACTCAGTATTAGGAGCTGATATAAGATAAAAATAATAATAGCAAAGAAATAATAAATTACAAGAATGAAAGGGGTAATGTAATGAACATCTAATTGGTACCTCAATAAGCTAGTGATGACTCAGTTAGTGAGACATATACCAGTTATGGGGTAATGTTGTACACCAGTACAGTGTAATTTCATAGTGACCCTGCCCTTTGTATCCACCCTGTGCTATGTAACTCAGTGAAATTTTGTTATTGTTTTCAACAGGATTAAAATGGGATTAAACCCAGGAATTTTTGCACATTCTCATGGCAAGAAAAGCTTGTGGGTTTTTTTCTGTTTTGAGGATCCAAGAATGAGACTATAAAAAATCCTCAGACTTGAATACCAGACTAGTACTATACTCTAAAACGAGATACTTAAGGAATACTCATTTTTATATTCACAACCGCTTTTCCATTTAAGCATCTGAGTCTGAGGAGATCCACAGACTGCGAGCATTTGAATATTAACATTATTTCATACTTCAGCTCCAAGGATTCAATGTCCTCACCTCAATTCCATCGCCAGATTTCCTGTGAAGTGTGGTAGACTCCAGAATTTAGGCTGTCACAGATTAGTAATTCTCCACACAATATTTTTCTGCTATACCAAAAAGGAGTTCCAGATGCATCACAACAAAGGCTGTGATGCATGTGATGAGAAGAGATTTGAAACTATGTGGCTTTATAGAGAATAATTAATGGTTTGATGGATTGAGAGGGTTAGAGACATAAGTGATCTTGACTGTCTAGTCTTGTGATGAGACATTCACCAGGGAGCTGGGTTGTGGTCTTTGCTCCAATAAATTTTCAGTTGTTTTACATTAAATAACTCTTAGCTCTTTGTGTTAACCCTATATCAAATATTTGGTCAAGCAAGATGTGAACCCTCATGAGTCATCACTACACATCGAAGTCACAATCCTTCTCATAACTTTTATCTAGGCCAATGAACTTAAATAATTTTAAATATACTGTATCTGGACAATGGGGTGACGGCAGCTTCTGAAGAGTCAAAGTTTTGGTCTTCTTTCATGTAGTCTTTCTGCTGACAAACAGGACTCTTATTAATGACAAAAAGCTACCTTATATTTGGGAAGCATATAATGCTCATGTGTGACAATTCTTCAGCAGCACAGTGGTGCTCAACAGATTCTCTACATTATTCTCGAAGTCTAAAACTCTGTGCATATTAGACACTCAAGTAACTGCCTGGTACAGTCTGCAATAATGAATTTACTTACCCTGAGAGTTTGTCATATTACTAAGAATTAGCTTAGGCAATATGAAAGGATTAAAGATGTGTTTGCAAAACAGTTACAATAACACAATAACAGTTAAAAATATATTATTAAGATTTACATTTAAAATTTTAGCTATGTAGACTTTAAATTTGTGAGGCTATACTACTATCTCTAGAAGTCACACAAAGATATAATGTCCTGAATAGTTCTAAATATTTCTTTTTCTCAAAGTGAAAGAAGACTACTTCACAGAATGTCTCTGATAAGCCCCTAACTTATCCCCAGAACACTGGCATACCATAACTCATTTGTTCTTCACAAGAAATAGGGAAAAGCAGACTTGTGATGGGGCAGTGATGCAACACATGGATGTGTAGGGCATTCTGTTATGTCCTTCCTCCCCTCCTCTCCTCCTCTTAAGATTTGTTATCTTAATCAGACTCATCCTAATGCCTGGTGTGAGGCTGTTTTGCATACAAACCATATAGACTATGGTAGTAATACTTTTCAAATTAAACGTCATGAGAAATATTGATTTACAAGCTTCTTTCAATAGTTTGCATGTTTAGCTTCTGGGAAGCTTTACATGAAAACTTAAAATAAACCCTGATGTGACAAATGTTGACGGCTTTGCTAGATCTGAGAAAATCTCTCTGGGCCAGGAGGTGTTTGCAACAGAAAGAAGAAAAGTTATTCTCACCTATTATTTGAGGGTAAATTATCAATAGGAATAACAACAAAATAGATTTATTCCATGCATACTCAGGAGAGTGATAGTAAGTAGTTACACATTCTTCATAATCAAATGCCAAAACATTCAAACTGTTTAATAAAAATAATCAAAGTCAGAGCATTACAAGTGAACACATATTTCCATTAGAAAATAAAACAACAATCGAACTTCAAGTGCAAGTTCCAGGAAAAGATGTGTAGGCTGTGATTCCTGAGAAGACAGCAGCCTTCCCTTAAGACTACGTGGCGGGAAATAATAAGATTTAAGACATTGGTTTCCACAAGATTTATCATTGACTGTGACTCCCAAACAGAGCTCTTGCCCTCATGCATCCTACTCCAAGATATTACACACAGTGTGCAGTACCTCACTCACAATTATGGTAAAAATAATATATGACTTGTAACGTCTTTTATTATTTTATCCCCACCTTAGTTGGTGCCATGAGACTACAAAACCAGAGATTGTGAGCTGTTCTTCAGATTTTTGAGATTTAGATTTCAGGAGGCATTTCTTCTTTGATTAATTAAAGAAAAAAAAAAAAAAAAAAGAGAAATGGAGAGAAAGTGAGACAGAAATAGTGAAAAAGAAAGAGCAAGCAAATATTAAAGAAAGTCAGTTCACCTAGCAGAGGAACAAATTTACTCTGTCCCAAGACACTGCACAATGTCTTTCATGATTATTTTACCTCTCAATGCCATCAAGAGTTCATTTTCATGCCGAAGTAAGAAAAACTCAACCCACTCAAGAGTGACTGCACAGAAGGACAGAGATCTGTTATATCCAAAATCTGATAATTTTTTACGCATTTGAGTCTCCAGATATACAGTGATTTGGACAAAATGGTGACTGATTCTGACAGCAGCTCATTCATCCAAATTGTACTCAGTGATTTGATTCAGTGATTCTCAACCCTGTTAAGCTGGAGAGCTCTAGTCAGTAAATTGCAAAAATCTGGAGCTGATTTCAGTTATGAAAATTCTCTTTCTTTTCATGTGCACTACTGCTAGAATCTGAGATAATCTGAATGAGTTTAGAGGTGTTATTTGTATAATGTTGGTATGCTTAGGTCACAAATTTGTATTGCAAACTTGCAAGTGTGTCATTGTGTTTTTGCGATTTTCTTTAACATCAGCAGGATAAAGTAGATGCTGATCAGTAGCACAGGCAAAAGAATTTGTGAGTTCACTACTTCCTGCAGGCTATAGCCTGTATGAGCAAAGCATTGCAGGGAATACAGAGGTAGCTGGTTCTCTAGAGATTTAATATCTGGTGATCAAGAAAAGGTATTTTTATTTCACATCTGAAAGTCAAAATTTCATATTCATGATTCAGGCTATTACATGTATCATCCGATCATGAATACCAAGACTGACTTTTTGCTTGTTGTGTAGGTGCTAGAATTAAAAAAAATCTCCCTGAATATGACTGCAAAACTGTTCATGATGTCCCACACAGGTCACAAGTTTCAACTCTCTCCCTTTTACTTACAGTATGGCAGAAGATAGCAAGAGTTTTAAATATACATTTCATTAGAACATGAAGTTACAAATGCTGCATCTTTCCAAAGGAAATATATCAATTCTCAGTAGGGAAAATAAAAAATAAGATATTTTAAAATTAATTCTCCAGTGATTTTTTAGGA
Source organism: Sitta carolinensis (assembly GCA_032173965.1). Classification (NCBI taxonomy): domain Eukaryota; kingdom Metazoa; phylum Chordata; class Aves; order Passeriformes; family Sittidae; genus Sitta; species Sitta carolinensis. Next base: position 76,184,495 of record CM063284.1, read on the forward strand.
GTAAACAGTTTTGCCAGTCCCTCTTTACAAGTTCTTTATTTATTGTCATTCCACACTGACTCCTCTAAAGCAAAGAAAGCTGTTTTTTTTCTCCCATCTCAGGCCAGGCTTGGGATCAGCCCTGTGCAGCAATCAAGCAACACTGTGAAGGAAACAAACCACTGTGCTATACCATTTTGAAGAGTACAAAATGTGAACCCTTATCTTAAAAATTATGTCCTTTCTTGTCATTTCTGAGAACAACATCATCATATCTGTGGCTACATCTGAAGCAGAGTGGGCAGCAGGGCAAGGGAGGGGGTTCTGCTCCTCTGCGCTGCTCTCTTGAGACCCCACCTGGAGTGCTGCATCCAGCCCTGGAATCCTTAACACAGGAAGGATGTGGACCTGGAATGAGTCCAGAGGAGGGAGACCAAGTTGATTGGAGTGATGGAGCCCCTCTCCTAAGAGGACAGGCTAAGAGTATTGGGATTGTTCAGCCTGAAGAGGAAAAGGCTTCTGGGTGACCTAATTATGGTCTTCCAGCACCTGAAGGGAGTCTACAAGAAAGATGGAGAGAGACTATTTACAAGAATATGTAATGACAGAATAAGTACAAATGGTTTGAAATTGAGAAAGTAGGTTTAGATTAGATGTTAAGAAAATAATCTTTAGAGTGAGACTGTCAAGGCACTGGAACAGGTTGCCCAGACAAGCTGTGAATGCCTTATGCCTAAAAGTATTGAAGGCAAGCTTGGATAGATCTCTGAACAACCTGGTCTAGTAGGTGTCCCTGCCCAGGGGGAGTGGGGTTGGCACTAGATGATTTAAGGTCCCTTTCAAGCTGAAGTATTCTATGATTATCCATGGCATGAAAAAGCCATTTACATAAAAATTCCACAAGAAAGGATATAGCTGAAAGTGTTCTAATAGTTAAGGTATGGTTACAATAAATGTTTTTATTGTTATTATTGGTTCTGTAAGACTAAAAATATTATTGCACTGCAGTGAATCCTAAAGTTATGAAATTTTTTCATTTTTTTTACCATTAAACAATATAAAAATTAGGTGGTTAAATCTCTTGGCATTTTAACTTGGAAAGTTAATAGTTCCATTCACTTCCAGTGAGTCATCTGAAATCTCTCTTATGCTTCTAAATATGAGGAGATGTTCTTGTGATTCTCAGAGCTGAGGTTTTAAATGCAAAATATGAGAAAGAATGTGTAGAAAATAAAATCTGCCCTTTTATCCATAGCTTCTTTCTGTTTCAGCATTATGTATGGGAAGGGACAAAACCAGGCTTTCCAGTGATATGGTGGTGGGATGGTGTGCCAAACCTCAAGGAAATGAACATTAATAAGATTCCTTATTCTGCTCCAGCTGGTGTCAGCTACTACAAATCCCACCTGAAATGTTCCTATACTGATGCACACATGAGGAGTAAACAAGAGGAACTTGAAACTTCAGCCCTGTCCCATAGATTTGAGCTCATCAGCATAAGCAAAACCTGGTCCTGTGGCTGAAGTTCCCTGTCGGATGGTTACAGGCTCTTTGGGAGGGGTAGGCAGGGCAGAAGAGGCACAGAGGTGATGTATGTAGCCGAAGGGCTGGACTATACGGAGCTCGTGGTGCACAATGGAATGATTGAGATCCTCTGGTTAAGGATTAAGGGACAAACAAATAGTGTGGGTGTCATTGTGGAGTCTACTATAGACTACATAGCCAGCATTTATTACTATTCTTTTGATTAATTATTCTTTGAGGAACTAAGAGACACCTCTAAATTAACTGCCCCTGTCCTTAAGGAAGACTTCAGCTTGCCAGAAATTAACTGGGAACATCACAAAACTGACACAAATAGTTACAGAAGATTCCTAAAACACCCGGATGATAGCTTCATGGTACAGGAACTAAGGAAACCAACTTGGAAAAATGTATTCCCTGATTTGTTGCTTGTTAACAGAGGGTCTCATGAGGAAGTGGTGGTTGGTGGTCATCTTGGCCACAGTGACCACAAAGCAATTGAGTTTAAATATCTTCTGGCAAAAGTGTCACTAAAACTACAACTCTGAAAAAGAGGAGAGCAGACTTCAGACTTATCAGGGAACTAGTGAATAAAGTCCCCAGCAAAATGTTTTTGAGGCTGGTAGGGCCCTTAGTGCCGGTTATATTTTAATAGCTATATCCTAAGGGCACTGGGACAGGCAATTCCAAAGTGTCAGAAGTTAAGCAAAAAGGCAGAAGCTTGTCTTAGCTGATCAGGATTTAGATTTCTTTTGGATATAAGGCAAAAAATGGAGGAGTATGCCCAGTAGAAGCAAGGTCAGGTGATGTGGAAGGAACACAGAGATGATGCTTGCTACTATAGGGATAAAATTCATGTGGTCAAACCTAAATTGGAGCTGCAGCTGGCCAGAACTGTGGGGGACAATGAAAAGGGGTTTTAATATAAATTAATGACAAAATGCAGTACAGAAATAACATTGTCCCATCAGAGGATGGGGAGAGTCACTTCACAAATGTGGACCCAGAGAAGACAGAGTTGTTAAATTCTTCCTTTGCCTGTGTTTTCAACACCAATGGTAGGCAAAGGTGGTGCCAGTGTCTTGAACTGGAGGACCATGGCTGTGAGAATGATGAACTCACAGTTGACACAAACGTTGTGAGAGATCTGCTTTTCCAGGTGGACCCCTCTATGTCTCTAAAGCCTGAACAAGCTTCTTCAAGACTAGATAAAGAGTTATCTGATGTCATGAGGCCTCTCTCAATGATTTTTGAATGGTTTTGGAAATCTGGAGAGGTCCCTGTTGACTGGAAGTGCTTTCATCTGAAAATCTACCAATATTTGTTGGAGCTACTAGTATTTTCTACAGTCTGATTGGTGTTTCTCAGGGCAAGTACAGAAAAGAAGTAGTAAAAGAATTCCTGTTGTTATTGCTTTCAGCATAGAGTTTTGAGTTCTTTCGCACATCTTCTATGCATTTACCCTTATTTAAGAAAAAGCAGGCCAGAAAGTACAATTTTAAGGAACCTTGACCTAACATGGGGCTTCTCCTCAACCCGACAAATTAATTTTGTTTTGTATTTAAAAAGAAATTAATTATTTTTGCAATCATTTTTTATATCAGTTCTTGAGAGAAAATTTTGCATGTAAAGAATATTGACATGTCAAAGACAGATCAATTTAAAACAGTGCCTTAGAACCAGGCCAACAACAGTGCCTGTGTGCCTCAAGAATATGAGGATAGAACTTCACCAAAACACAGAATTAGGTCTTATTGTTGAGCTTAATCATAAAACATTGATTGAGCAACAGAAATGCTTAAATAATACTTGACAAGAACCAAAGAAAAGCTAAAGGAGCAAGAGCTAGCAGAAGTCATTGTAGTTAATAATTATGGATCTAAATTATTTACAGGAGAAATCAATTTAAGAAAAATTTAAAGAGCTTTCTCTTTTAGTCAGCAATTTTCTAATAAGTGTTTTCAAAAACTTATAATAACCTATAGTATTTTCATCAGTTTGGTGTAAATTTCACTACTATTGATAAACTTACAGATGTAAAAATTACCTAACAAACCCAGATTTTTCTATGTATATATTCACAGACACACATAGAAAAAGGAAAAAAAATCCTAAAACATTATGTTTTGTCTAAATTTCCCTTGAAGTCAAAGATTTAATTAAGGCCTGACATTCTTTAACAAAAGAAACTAAATTCAGTGGGAACTCAGATTGTTCAAACCCTCTGAAAAATCAAGTGCTTACCAATCTGAGTATATTAAAAAAGAATATTTCAGAAGGAGGTATTCCACTCTTTCCTCCACCTCAGTAGTTTGCAGACTTGATTCTGTCAGGGTCTTTTTCCCAAAATGTGAGTGGCCCATATTGCCGTAATACTAAGATGTGGAAAATCTCTAACTATTCTGCTGAGCTACAAAAGCCTGTCCACAAAACAATTTGGCCAAGAACTTTAGACTTATGAAATCCTTGGTAGCTAGTATTTTCAAGTTCATTTCTCTGGAGGGTTTATCTGTGAACAACTCAGAATTTTCTGCCTGTTTTGATTGCAGAAGAATATTCATGTGAATAGGTCTTCAAATGTTAAGAGTCAGCAGTACTCATTAGTGGGGATGAATATTGGAAGTGATTTTTCTTTTGTTTTCTGACTTTGTTGACTTAAACATCATTGTCCTCGTTCCAGCCAGGTTAGTTTTTGCAGTAGCCAGGAGACATGGATAAGACACTGATATTATTCCATGCCACCTCGTGTCATTGCTGGGAGTTTCTTCTGGGGGAAGGGCTTTCTTCCAGTCAGGGTGGTGTGGCTGTGGTATGGTTGTGAGCTCTGCAGTGAGCATTTTGCATGTGATTTGCTCTTTGTACACTTTTGTTATTAATATTGTTGCTGTTACTTTTTGTTTTCTTATCTCGTTGTTTCCAGTAAATTGTTCTAATCCAAGCCTGTAATGTTTTCCGTTTGTGCCTCCAATTCTGCTCTCCATTCTGCCATAGGAAGGGGGTGCAGTGCATGGTTTCAGTTGGAGCACTAAATTAGGGTATACCATTCCTAAATTAAAACAATTATTTAAAATATTTTTCAACAATAAATATAAACCCCCTTTTATAGACATTATAGTATATGCATTCTTAAAAAACAGCCATTCTTACAAACCTTCATAAATATCAGATGTAAAGGGTAAGTAAAGCAAAAAACTTTGTATTAAAAAAGAATAAAAATTAAGAAAAGACAGAAAAACCCCACAGCAACAAAACCAGATGTTTGAAATTTGAGCAAACATTAATGAAGAAGTCTTATATCAGCACTCAACTATCTATCTTCTAGTTTAAGAAACCAGATTTAGTCATATAGTTTTGTAATTCCAATTTTGAATATCACCAGGAGACATAGAAAATCTATCAGCATTTTATTCAAGGACAATGTCTTTTAACATAGTTCTCTAGCATGCAACCACTGTCCAGTTCTACAAACCTAATTGCAATTTAAGTAGAATTTTGTTGCACTATCACAATTTAAAAGAGGAAAAGGAAAAGAAAGGAGGGGCAAATCTTCAGGAACATGACAAGAAGAATTGCTGAGTAGAACCCTCCTCTGTCCCAAACGTATGCAAATATGTAGCAAGCCAATGCACTTAGTAATGCGGGAAAGAAAAAACAATATGATGATAATTACATGGCCTGCAGCTTTTTGTTAATGAGAGCATCTATCAGCTATCAAAATGAGAAATATTTCAGTTACCCATATAGTCAGTTATTGATAAAAGCAGACAGAGGGTGGTAAGGAATAGCTGTATAGCACCTGCTATTCCCTGCAGTGAACTGTGATGATGTCAAACGAAGAAAAAACATTAGCTCACCACAGGTTGTTTTTTCAATTGTATTAATACTATTACTGTTAATATCTATGAGTTAATTTTACAGAAGGAATGCAAGTTACGTTTTTTGACAAGTTCTATCCAGCATAGAACTACATTCAGACTAAACTTTTATTGTTTTTTCCCTACATTAGCAAAGTGTTAATGCATTGTGTAAGAATGAACCAAAGCACACTTAAAATTAAACATGTACCTAGGTTATTATCACTAAAGACTCCCTTGGACATAGCCTTTCTCAGCAACCCCAGTGCCTTCTGAAGCATAGATCTTTTTGCATGTATCTGCAGAAACCAAGCTACTTGGGAACTGCCCTGCTTATGAAAGGAACTTGCACAGCCAGATGGTGCTTGTGTCTGGGATTTCAAAATTTATAGCAAATGTTGATGAAAGCGCCACAGCTGCTGCAAGCTCACACAAACCGAGCCATGACTCTGAACTGTCATGTTGTACATCATAATATCCCTGGAAAGCAGAGCACTTCTACAAGTTCTTTGTAGAGAAGGTTTTTAGGTGCCAAAGGTAGAGCACTTATAATAAGAAGGGAAAAAAATTACATTGTGTTGAAACTGAAATTTGGCACAGAATGTTTCTGGAAAGCCAGCGAGTATCTGGAGACAGAACAATGCATGCAAAAAATCAGCATACAACATCACAGAGCATTCAGTCCCTAGATTCAAAGGTCAGATATCGAAGTGATATCTGACTGTGTGTGGGAATAGAGGCAATAACATTCAAATTAATTAGAAGTGATTTCAGCAAGGACGTTAAATAATTATAAGCTTATGTGAAGACACAAAGATAGAAATAAAGAAAAAATAGAAGTAATTTCACAAATATTTTGAGAAGCCATGACTTCTTCTTGGTCAGGCAGAATATTATGGCTTACTAGTGAAAAATAGCCAAATCTATTTTGCATACTACATTTCTCACAGAAAATACGGTCCTCAGTAAAATAAACTGAAATAATGATGTATATTGACATTCACTGAATTTTGGGTGATGAACTACATTATCATTAATGTTAACAAACAACTTTATTTGACAGCAGACTCAATTTCTACCTTAGTATCTACAGTAGAGTCTCACAGACTCCACTAAGGGTTTCACATGTATGAGTGCTCCAAAATGCAGTGCTTTAGAGGTTCATTTTCTCATGCAGGAACAGGGAAGAGGAAGTTTTTATTTTAAATATTTCCATGATGGACCTTCATAACACATTACCATAATAGGGTGTCTACTCAAGTCATATCAAGAATTCCTGGAAGTGTATGAAAACTGCCAAAAATAATGATTAATTATTTGCAAATATAAGAGGAGCTTTCAAGTTATATAATCCATACTTAGTGTCCTTCTTGTATATAAATATGGTGAATACCAGCATGTAGCAGTGTGCTTTTTAAGTTTTTGGAATTTTTATATTGTTATATGGTTCGTTCTATGTACCCCCTATGTTCTTCCCCTATTTGAATCATCCCCCCGGTTACTGTTACCTGTCAATCTTGAGTTATGTGACCCCCAACACCCTGCCTGTCATTCTGAGACCTCACCTTCAGCCTAGAAAGTTCTGACAGGATCACAGAGTAATTGGATGGAATTCCCGCTTTTCCCCCCCACTGTATTCGGGTTTGTTCCCCTACATGTCACTGAGTTAGAGAGCCGTCCCCCGCCTGTCCCTAATTGGTCCCAGGTCAGACCCTACCCCAGTTCCTCCCCCCTTTATCAGCTGCTGTACTCCGGTTCGCGCCGAGGTTTCGCCGGGGCTGCCCCCCGTGCCTGGGGGTCCCCGCTGCGGGATGAATAAACCCAATGGTTTAAACTCAAGCGGAGTCTCCCTCTTTCTGTCCCGCCATCGCCGCTCGCTCACCTGCAGACAAGCCGAGACCCACGGGTTCGACCCAGTCCGTATCGCTCCAGAGTCGTGCCCTCGCTGTTACGGTGCCAGGGCTGGCCGGAGCAGAAAAGACGCCGACACCGCGACAGATTGGTGCCTGTCGCGGGGCAGAAATCAGCGCCGCCAACTTAACACCAGCATATATTTTTTTTTTTATTAGAACTTTGTTATTGCACTGACTTTGCACTCAATGGAGAAGCCCACCACTAATAATGTAAATTTCCTGGACATAAGAGCTCTCTTTTCTGCCAGCACTGGCACAGTTATTTGAAGTACACTGAAGTTAAATGACTTTGTGAACTCTCAGCATCTCAGTATTATATCTGGAAGCAGAAAAGTTTGCAAACTCTTCTCAAAGTGGTGGTTAGTCTACAGTGGACTATGAAGGCAACAAACTGGGTCCATGTGGTGCACAGTACACTCAGCAATTCACACAAGTTTTACTGGACAATCTTTGAAAAAACATGAGGGGCAAACCAGCCTCTGGAAATATGGAAGGGAATGACAAAACCTCACTTTTAAGATGAAAACTTGCATGTTTAACATTGCAAAAAAGAAACCAAAACCATGAAACATATTAAAGTTTAAAATACTTAGAGCGAAAGACTCCAGTTGAGATTTACTTTGATAACCATCTGATTATGATGTCTTAAGTTTTAGCTCTTATATTTTTTAGATTCTGTGCTGTTTTGGTGTGTAGTGTTGGGTTTCATATTAAGTGCTACTAAGCTCTCTTCACAGAGTAGACAGACAAAACAATTCTTTTTCTATCTTCTGACAGGCAATCGATGCAGCTTTCAGGCTCAAGAACAAAAACAACGGTGAAGTGAGAAGAAAAAACAAAGAGGATGGAACTTCATAACCTGAAGCTACAGTTGGACAATTAACTCTAATATTCCAATAGGCCAGAACTTATAAAAGTGTGAGACCTCATGATCAGTTGTCCATTTTATGACCATTTTGGGGTGCAACTTGGGTGTAGCCCAGCTGAGCTCTTGTGTACCAGGTGTATCACTGAGGCCTTTTAATAAATACTTACTTTATCCTTTTGCCCTGTCTAGACTCTGTTCCAGGTCAGCCTCTAGAAGGCATCAATAATGCCTTCAAAACAATAGACAACACTTTTGAGATTTGGGGTTTTTTTTGCGAATGTGTTGTAATAAACAGGGCTCCCATAATCTTCTCTTTCATTTTTTTTTTTTTTCTAAAGTCATGTATGACTTTAGCATATTTTAAACTTAAAACTGTTACATGTGACAGACAGCTCCAGAATCCACATTGTATGCTTACACAGGAATGTCATGTGTTCATGTTTCATGTTTTACCCAGGTAATTTAGATCAAATAGCTCTGTAATCCAACTGTACCTAAAAAGGGAAAATGGGAGGGAATACGTAATTATTTCAGCTACCTTCTTCCTAAAGGGATATTTCATATTCTGACATAACCATGTTTTATCTATTTTTTTTTTTCCAAAAATAGCACAACACTGAAGGTCAGAAAAGTCCTACTTTTCTGAATTCAGTATTTACTTAATTTTCTAAGCTTCAGGATTTTTACCCCCTTGTACCTCAAAGCTGTTCCCCTAATGTTCTTCATCTCCTAATTTTCAAAAAACTCTTACACTCTGCAGACTTACATATTTTGATACTTTTACCTTTATTGATAGCTGAAGACTGTTTTTCTTTTTCCTCCCCATTCATAGCTATGGCACAGCCTCTTTTCCCCCTCAACATTCAAACCACTTCTCTCTTTATTCCATATTCCCATCTCAACTCCTGTGCATCAGCATTAAGTGCAGGATGGAATTGCACTTTGAATTGAACACTTTTTAACCATTTCTGGGTGTCTGGGGGAGGGAAAATTTGATCCTGAAATCTTTCCCGAGGTGCTAGCAAATCAAGCTGCAGAATAGAAGACAACAAATTTTGGTGTAGATTTTGAAGAATGGGAATCCATCCATCATAAGTGACTGCTAAGTGTGCCATCATCACATCAGTTCTTCAGCACAGCAGAGTCCTCCACATTGTGTATAAGCAGATGACTTGTTCCCACATCTAATTTAGGAGTACTCTTATATGAACAAGAAATTTTCTCAAAAAGAAAACACTGTGATCACTATTATTCTTCTTTGTGTACTATGTAATGGATATAGGAGGCAACTGATTATTTAATTTCACCACCTTATGTTTTTCTCCTAATAATTTTCTAATCTTAGAAATGTCTCTCTAGCTGGAGTCAGATTTCCCTTGTTTAGTCAAGACACACGTATATTTGAGCAGTATTTAAATCTGTACTGTCTATATTATGTAAATACGCAGACTATAAATAATTTTTCATGGAATTATACTATCACCATTTATATGTACACACTTCAAATTTAGGGATATCAGCTAAATGGGAAATTCAAAGTCTATTGCCCTCTTGGCTCTTCCTGTTTGTTCTTCCACATGAAAATTAAATGTGTAATTTCTTGCAATGCTCTATTTTCCCCTGTACATCACAGATATTAGCTGAAAGCTCTTACAGACTTCTAAAGTGTTCATATTACTGTTTGATTGAAAGAACTTCCCTAGTACTACCCTCTGTCCGTGTTTTCCCAGTGCATATGAACGCAGTAAAATATTATTTAAAAGCGTGTGTCACATTAGCTGAAATGTTAGTATAATGTAAAAGGCAGAACTCAGCAAATGAGGTAATCTTGAATTTTCAGTCTTGAGTTTTTAATACTCATTAAACACCATGGAACACAGAAGTGCAAAAACCATACAAAATATCTGTCAAAGTGATATGTATAAAAGGCTTGGTTGATTGTTACTTCTTAAACAGAGGAAGTAAATGAAACTCACAAGAAGGTCTAGTCTTCAGTTATTTTCAAGACTGTAGAGACAGACAGTAGGATGAAGATAGTCCCAATTTTATGTCTAGCTGTGTTCAAGTTTTGCTATAGATTACACTGTATTGAAACAGCATATGGACATATAAGCTATATATGAATATATAGATTCATGTCATGTGTGGATCTGCTAATTATTCCATCTTTAAACCAAACCAAATTTGTTATTACTAAATACACTGCACTTGTATTAAGAGGGTATTTCAAATTACATACTCTTAAAACTTGAAATTGGGTCTTCTCCACTTGAGAATGCTATTTCAATTTAGTTTCAATAATTTTAATCATCTCTTAGTTTAGTTTTACTGCCTAATATATTCCAGTTCAAATTGTCTTCTCTAGGGCCAGAAAAATATTCTGACAACTTTCCTAATAGTCTGTAGTTTATCACCTTAAGCAAGTTTCTGCTCAAAAAAGCATTTGTTATTTCTAGGCTAAAATACACTGTTGAAAACTGCTGCTCTATCCAATGTGGAGGTATTGCTTAAACTAGGTCTAGAGTAGGGTAATCTGCTCTTTACTGGTTGCCACATCATGCATCATTTAGTGACATTTACAAAACTGTGTGGAAGGTAAGATTCTAAGGGATTTTTATCCATAGGCATCAAGATTATTTTATAATAAACAAAATAGCTATTTTCAAACCCACCTTAAGGATACTTCCAAGATGCCTCAGCCACTGAAATGAGCCGGCTTAAATTTACGTTTCAAGACTTTCAGTTATACAAACAAAACTCAGTTTTGAAACAAATTCTATAAATAAGACTTCTAGTTATTATTAGTTAATTTATTAAGTTATTATTTACCAATTTCTACTTTTTTACTCTATTTTCTACTTTTCGTTTTATGCTAATCTTGTATTCCATGTAAACATTCTTGCTATTTTACACATTTTTACTGCAGTTGTCCACAGTCACAAGATGACTAAGTCAGATTCTTGTTTGTGGGGAGTGAGAATGAAAGAGTAATTTTTTTTTTTTCTGAGCTAAATAAAAAGGATATTTGTATGTGTAGTGATAGGTGGATGTGGGGACATTGGATCCTTGAACCACACAAGGAATGCCAAATCCACTTCTGAAAAAGATGAGCTTCCTTCCAACCCTGTAAAATTGTGTTCAATATAAGTCCCTGAAATATGTGGTATGCTGTTGTCAGCAGGATATCGTACATCAGCTGCAAAATTCTCAAGATCTCAAAAGGTAGAAACTACACAGAGTATGCTCTGTCCCTTTGCAGCTCCTATCTGCAATTCTGCAGCATGGGGAGCATCCCCTCTGAATAAAATGAGTGTTCTTCCTCCAGCACAGCATGATAGCTTTAAAATTTCAGGTATAATTTACCTGGGAAGACTATTCCAAATTCTTTAAACCCAGGGCCATAAACAAGAACTGAGATAGGTGGCTTAAATGAGACAAGTGAGATCAAGACTGATAAAGAGAAAGAGAAAAATAAAAACAAAACAAAAAAACTTGGAAACTCCTTTATGTGAGAAAGTAGTTAGGAGTTAGGGAGAAAATTAACATTGGGTGGAAAAGAAGGCAAAGGTTAATGGGCAGAAGACTTGTCCACAACAGAGTCTATGCTCATCAAGAGATTGAGTCTAGAAATTTGCCTCTTGAAGCCTTGGCATACTTCTGCAGTCACTAAAAATCTTTGGAATCTATTGGAGAAATAAGTTGTAACTTTGTATGTGATCCTGCTCAGACATTAAGTCTCTGACCCACTACAGTGGATGGAAAAAGAATTTAGTCCAGAATTACAGATTTTATATTTTAATTACATAAAAAAAAAAAATAAAATCCATCCACTAAACAAACAAATGGCAAATATTGCTAAATGGTTACAAGTACCTGACAAATGCTTTCAACACACTGTTACAGAATAACTGCTATGTGGCAGCACAGATAATGGACCCTTTCTCCTGATTTTTGCCAACTGGGTTTAAAACTTTCCAGATTATGGAGGTTTTCGAACTTAAGAGGTCATTCAATAACTTTTGAAATTACTGGTAGGTCCTACCATGAATGAGAGTTAGATCCTCTTCAGAGGTAAACTTGAAAGGGTGAAAGGAAAAGCAGAAAAAACAGAGGAATTTCACAACAGTAACCTGTAATATTCCAGAGTGAAAGTACTTAAGATAAATTGTCAGTCCTAGCTGATGCTTGGTCGGTGTGACAGCACAGAACTGAGCACCAGGTTACTCACAGTTAAAATTATTACAATTAAGGGACAGCAAGATTTAAAAATGATGATCAGGACAAACAAGGCCCAGTCCTGGATCAAATGCAAGTTGAGGTCAGTCTTAAAACTTATGTTGTAACCAAAAAATCGCATACATGGTTACAAAAGGCTATCTATTCTATCTATCTATCTATCTATCTATCTATCTATCTATCTATCTATCTATCTATCTATCTATCTATCTATCTATCTATCTATCTATCTATCTATCTTCTGTCTGTCTGTCTGTCTGTCTGTCTGTCTGTCTGTCTGTCTGTCTATCTATCTATCTATCTATCTATCTAATCTATCTATTTTTGTCCCTATTTCACCTAGAGGCCATCAATGGGATGACAAAATCCTTGGTTTCTTCGTTAGGATAAGGTTTAGCAGAATTTTTTTAACAGCTGTAGAGGCTCTAAACAAATGGATAAATTATAGATAGTGTCATAGAAATTTTTCATCCTTGAAAAATACATACCAGAATAAGTGGATGAATACTGAAATGCCACATACTGAAAGCTTACCCAGGAAAGAGTTTTATACTGCTTATAAGTGTTATACAATAATTGTGTTTTAATCATCACATAATAACTTTTGCCACAGGCAATTTTACTTGGTATTTTGAGTGTCTAACACAGCAATTTAAATACTTTTCCTTTAACACAGTTTTCTGTGAGTGATACTACTATACACATGGAAGCTTTAAAAGAGTCCTGAAAAATACTTTTTATTAGAAAAAAAAAAATACCCTTATTTCTTTTTCTTCTGTAAGAAGGCAAAACATAAATTTTGAAGAAATTCCCATTCAGAATTAATGTTAATAATCTTAAGGCATATAGCTGGCATTCCCTTGCACTTTATGCATTCAAAAAGATGAAATTTTCAGTCCATTTGGATTCCATATGCAAAGATACAGCTTGTTAAATATTGTTCATGCCAGTGGCATTTTGTGGACTTTGAAGCTTCATTTTGAAAAACACTCATTTCCAATTAAACAGAAGATCAAGGACAAAAAAGGAAAGGTGTAGATCACTGTACTAGAAAGTGAAATGTAAATCTGCTTCTAATATTGACTATAAAGTGAGAGAAAAATCTGGTAGCAGATGAAGCTTTTCGTAAATACTATGGTTATCTTTAAATTTGCTAAGAAAGTATACAAATTCATAAAATGCTACAGCTGAAACCTATAATTCTAAAATTTTCAAAATGAAATTTTAAATTTTTTTATTTGAATTAAACTGTTGGGGTGGAATTCTCTTATTAAAAATCCCTGAGTAATGCCATATAAGTATGGTAAAATGTATGCATATACTATATATTAAAAGTAAAGTAGTAAAACATCAAAGTTAAAAATATTGCAGAGTATTCAGAAAATTTTTATCCCTCACATACTCTTGTCCTTCTTAGCTGCAAAACTTTTGATTGCTAAGCTCTCTTTTTAGTGTCACAATTTTAATCTGCAGTTGTCTATCCTTGAAATTACTACTTATAGTTAGAAAAACATAACTAATTCATCCTCCCTTTTATTGTAGAAAGACAGAAGAAACTGAGGTTGGGAAGAATGACTTTTCATTTTACCTTACTGCTGAACGTGCAATAGCCAACTTCTAGCTCCTACTTGTAAGACCATATTTTCCAAATATTTTCTTCTGTATCTTTCCATCAAAGAGAAAATAACTTTTGAAATAAAACACCAAATACCTCACATCACCCAAACCAACCTACAGAATTCATAATTAAAGAACAAGCTTAATGTCTTTTCTTGTAGTATCTTTGCATGTTGCTTATACCTTGATAGTTTGTGACACTGTCAAAATTGTATATTAAACTGACAGAGATGATGTGGGATAATGGGTTGCTTGGCATCTGCAATTAAAGTTATATGGGGAGGAAGGAAATCAGATCTACAGCTTCAATTAATTTTTTTTGCTATTCAACTGTAGGAAAAGGTGATATCATCATTTCTGGCTCCCCACAGTAAAAGTTAAGCCATGTACAACTTGAAAGAGGGCAGAAGCTCCCCTTTCTTTCTTCAGTGGCCTACAAAGTGAATGATAGTAACAGTTTAAATGCCTAGAAGTTCTCTACCTTATAACTGCATATAGTTTTTGTAATTATGACTGTTATTTTTAATTTGTTGTTGGTGGTATGGCTCTTCTCCAAAATTTTTAGAGAAGCCTCCCTAGCAGCCTCTTAAAGTTCTCTGAAATTTGTCATCATTTGCAGATATTTTAATCTAGAGTTTTATAAAAAATTTACTTCACTGGGCAATGATATTATAATAGGCTTGAATCCAGATTCTAGTAAATGAATAATTTTAGTTTAAATGGCTTATATTTTTTTTTTCAGGTTTAAAAAAAAAAGTGTTCTGAGGAAAAATGGATTGTGCAGTTAAATTGTGTGCCTTGAAATAGAAACCAAGTCAAGTGCACATGCATTCTTTGGTCCAGGAAGCTTTCTTTTGCATAAAAATCATACTGCAAAAACAGCTATGTCCCCTAGCTGCTGGATTTGTTACATAGAAAAGAATTTGGAAATCTTGGCAGGAGTGTGACTGTTTTCTGAATTCCTGCTTAGATTTTGGCTAGCATGAAGCTTGTGCTAAGGGCTGAGGTAAATTGGGAGCACCACCACTATGTCAATGTGGAAGCAACACGTAGTCAGGACCGTGGCCAGGAGGGCAAAAGTTCATCATGCAGTTGATAGCACCTGTGCTTGCTGTCTGCAGCAGCTATAATCCTGTGTATTGGTTTTCTGACAGTTTCTCCAGAATTTGCTAACTAAAGGAAGAGGTATAGACTAAACTTACAAGCTGGAAAGTATATCAACTTACCCAAACAAGTTTTTGAAGCAGATCCAGCAGCAGCTTGAATGCTGAAGGTTTTGTGCTGCCCAATACATTACGGGGAACACTCTCACCATGATAGGGGAGGAAGGATGAGCACCCTTACCATCAGCTTGGTAGCTATTTTGTTAATAGGTACACAAGCTGCAGGTTAGAGGAGGTCTGTATTAGAAACATCACGAATTAAGTGATGAATCAGTGAATTCAGCTATCAGACAACTCTGTACAAAGGGAACTGAGCCCTTAGATGTTGTATTTGCTTTCTTTGCAAGTGAGCTCAAAAAAAAAAAAAAAAGTTTAATTCACTAAGTACATTGTCTAGGAAGTGAGAGATCCAAATGTACCATGACACTATTGACCATTACTTACGGTCAGCTGCAGCACTACTGGAGTTAATTACCTCAAAAAAAAAAGAGAACCAAACAACAGTGCAGCTGAAAATAAAAAGTGCAAAACTGTTTGCAACACATTTTCAATGGTGTTGCAGTTTGGTTGGAAACCATCTTCCTCTGGTTTAACATTTCTAAGCATTAAACAAACAATTCTGGTCAGGTATTTACAGCCAACAGATGAATAAAGCCAATATAAAAAGAAAGAGAAAATTCCAATTGAAATTCAGTCTGTGAATCTGTTATTAAACAATGTGACATGCAATACAGGAATAAGTGACATGATGGGGAATAAGCCATACAGGATAAGTTCAACACTAAGAGTTTTTAACATGAAAATAAAACATCCTACATGTTTTCATTTTGCATACTATGTAAATTTTGCACATTGATGATAAATATTATTCTGAAATAAATCCTGATACTCTTAATAATGTATTGATGCAGTTGTTCAATTCATTAATCTCTTAACAAGAACATTTCTTCTTATTGAAACATCTCAAAAGATGCATTTTTCACATGTAAATCTAAGAATATGTGCATGTCCTATTTTGTGTAATTACATTAGTATGCCACTAAATTTGTTTTCCTTGTTGATTATTAAAGAATGATGACTCAAAGGAAGCAATGGATTATATAAGGAATAGAAATCCAGTGCAATTTGAGACCTATTTCTTAATCATTATTTTAAAATATATTAGACTCCTGTCCCTTTTTATAATCAGACAAAAAAAAATCGACTGAAGTGTGTAAATTCAGTGCTTTTGTCAGTCTAATATTCATTTACTTAAGAAATACTAATTTATATTGCTTTAGACTCTTACTGACTTCTTGTCAAAAACTCCCACATTAATTTTAGCATTTAGGTTTATAGGACAGTAATTACCAGGTGTGCACTTTTCCCTTTGGCATAATATTGACCTAATATTGAATGTTAATGAAGTGTTGTATGAAATTAAAAAAAAAAAAAAAAAAAGAAAAAGAAAAAAGAAAAAAAAAAAAGAAAAGAAAAATTATTTAAAGTAGAATGGCACAGTATTTATCTTTCTACATGCTCTATTTGACCAACAGGGATTTTTCATTTTTCCAACAATTATTGCTTTCCAGTAGTGTTGACTGGCCCTGCATCAACCCACATTAACAGAAAATGAGCTCTTTAACCTCTACCTTCCCACCCTACACAGTGCCACTGACAATTTCCCAGGTAAAAATATTTCCCATATGCCTGGCATGTGCAAGTCACTACACTGCCCTTTGGCTGTCACACACCTCACTGCCCTGGCAGAAGACTCCTTCAGCCTTTTCATTCTGGTGCATCCTCTCACAGCTGTGCGTTGGAGATACACTGCTAGGGCTCTCTCTTACAGTTCTCCTCTCCAGCTCTCTCAACTGAGTGTCTGACAGTAAGGCAACAAGCACAGGGTGGTAAACTGAGCACAAAGAACAAGTGGACCATGGCAGACAGTTGGCAGAGCAATTGGAGATTAGGAGGGTAAGGGTAAGAGGCAGAGAAATACAGAGAGGACAAAAGCAAAACAAAGACAGAAATATGTTTTAATATGGAATAAAGGGAGTGAACTTTTCTCCAGGTAATTCCTTCTCTATGCCCACACAGAACCATATCTAATGGTTCGCCTTCTACCCTGGGTTTTTGGGCTGCTGCACAGATTTTCTTGAAGCTGACTTTTGTATTCACAATAGCTTCCTACACCTATGAGATAAAATTAGTCTAGAAGACACTTTGAAAGATGAATAGAAAACTATTTGACTCTCTTCAAAAATCTCACTAAATTTATTGTGGAAAGTGTTGAATTTTTTTTTTTTTCCAGTGCTATAAAATAACTGTGTATGGTTGGAATGGGAAACTTTAATGAGGGATGGATGTTGTGGTAAGCAATTGCCTCAGGTAATGATGAATCGACATGGAAACCAGACATATTTTTAATGATATTTTACATTTCCAGATCTATTCCTTAAATTTACTGTGGAAATTCTTAATCCTACGAGAACACTGCAAGAAACAGAACGAGACCTGATTCTCACACCAGCTGAGTCTTCTCAAACCCGATGTTTTCTTGTACTTGAACATATAAAAAGAGTCTATACTCTTTAAGCCTGTTTTGCAGGAGCTGTTTTCTACAAGGAAATATGACTGGTTTTATTACTAAGACTGATAGCAAGTTGGTCTCCTAGAATAGTATTGGACTTAAAGTTCCATCCTGGACACAGACACCGATTTTGCTTGGGATGAAAACTTGCATAAAAGGCAGCACTGATTTCTATGTTTTGAACTGAACAAAAGATATCATGTAACATTTATTTTATAGACTTAATAATTTGATCTTTTAGCCAATTTGATCTTTTAGCCACACAGAGGGCCTTTGAGCAACACATATCCAATAATGAGTTTTGTGTAATTTGCAGGAATTTAAAAAGGATATGTATAGAAGTCAGAAACAGGTATGACTACATTAAGTTCTACCACAGAATCTTTTAGCCAAAAGTAGTTAAGCAGTGCTAGTACACTAATAAATCTTGGAAATTCATCTCTTGATAGCCTCTGAATTCCTTATTTTCTCACAGCTTAGAAAAAATAACTAAACAAACACTTCACCACGAAGACAAGAGCACCTTGGCAGAATTTGGGGGCAAACCATTTCTTTTGTTCGACCATTGGATGCCAGCAGAGGTCACTGAGCACAAGATGTCCTGTTGATGGTCAGGATGCTTAATTTTCATGCAATATTTCAATTCCCAGATTGATTTTTCAGTTCATATGCATGGTAGGAGTACTAGTACTACTGGAGAGTTGTCCATGCAGATGGAACAAAGGATGAAAAGGGATGCTGCACAGGGATATATCATTTGAAGACAGTTGGGACTACTCAGTGGTAATGATACTCTAATAAATTAATTATATCTACAGTATGGTAAACATGAGTTTTAAGCACAAGTTTAAACACTTCCCTTTTGCTTTTCCTCCCAACACTTATAAAGTATAACCAACGAGGATATGTCTGTCCAAAAGAAATAAACTTTAGCAATTGTGCATTTATCCAACACTAAAATTTATAAAGTTCAGTTTTTTCCCCATTAGAAGTAATCCCGTGAAACCAATTTTGTTTTAGACTTTGGAAGTATCTCTTTAATGCCGTATCATTACAAGTTAAGTCAACTTTAAAAAGAATAATTATTAGCTGAAAAAGCAAGAATTGAAGGAAGGCAATAGATAAAATTTTAGATTAAATTCAAGCAATGATGTGAAATCCCTGAGGCTGTTGCATAAAGGAAAGTTCATGGTGATCTAAAAATACATATAATCTTTGTAATGAGTAATAATGCAACTTATATAAGTTATATATATATTTTATATAATAAAAATGTCATGAGATCTGAGTCTTTGCTGTCCCTCCAACAGTTGGAATAACTGACCATGAAGTCTGTTGAAACATAGAAACATAGAAGGTATACACTTCAACACAGTTTAAAAAAAAAGCTGTGAATAGACAGCCACTTCTTGCTATTTGTTGTAACCGAACTCTCTCTAGGGCTGTGAGTAGACATATTAGCAGTTAATCACCTGTTAGGCACTTTATAAACATTAAACATTTTCCTGCATAGCACCCAAGGGTTTCAGCCATCTTAATTTATTTCAGGAGTCATATTCTGAGAACTTCCTAGAGGATTATATTATTCAAACCCCCATGTTTACACTATGAGTGAAACTGAATTTGCAGAAAAATCAACAGTAATATTCTGGGCACAAAGCAGTCTAGAATATATTGGATATTGAATGGATAACAGAAAAATGGATATAGACATAAAACAAGGGTTGAGTGAATACTACTGCAGAGATGAAGAAGAGATGGAAATATACATGTGTTTGACTGAAGGTGGATTCAACAGTTTTACACTAGATATTCAGAACCTGGAATAAGCTCTTTCCTACAGGTTTCCTGCATAACACAAATTATTACATACATGTTAACAGCTAGGCTGGCACTACATTAAGTATAAAAGAAGAGTTCATTGTGCTTCTGAAGAGTCTGCTTTTGTGGGAAAAAAAAATAATGAAGTAAAGGAAGTTCATACCTTTTGGAATGCCTTTATTATCAACAAGTAGAATTAAAAAAAACACAAAAGCCCTCAACAAACAGCAAAATTCAACACCTTCCTGGTTCCCCTCACACCCTCTCCAAAGTAAAAATGTTGCACAATTCTTCTAATATTTAACGTGCATCACTTTCCCCCCCCAAATTGGTTACATTAGTTAAGATAAAGAATCTTCAACTAATGCATAAACAATGAAGCTTTTTCCATCACTTTAAGTTTAATTTCATTAAATGGTCATTACAGAGTGTCAAATGTAGTTTCAATGATTGAACTATTTTACTGTGGAATAGCTGTAGGCATCAAAGTTTTTCTAAGCTATTTCCTACTGTACCACAATCATCCAATAACCTAATTATGTCCGAGAGAGGAAATTGAGCAAGAAGCCTGCTTAGTACCCAGGCATTTTAAGTTGAGGTAGAGACTGCAATGCCAGAATCCATCCTGATATCTTAGTGTAATTTGTCCTACTTGTCTCTGCAGAACTCAAAATTCTGTAGAAAGGAGAAATAGAAGAATGATGTTTTTAAACCATTCTAAATGGGGGGATAAGCAGAGAAAGGAAGAAGGCAATTATTTGTCTGCATGAGTACAAACATAGTATAAAGCTAATAATTTGCTTCTGTAATTCAGTATGGACAAATATAAAGACATACAATTTTTATAAACACCAATCTCCTTAGAATTCAAGGAGCATCTGTCCAGTGCTCTTGGCCATATTATATAGTTTTATATAGTCCTGAGAGAAGCAGAATTAAATGGTTCTAGGATTATCCAACAAAAAATAAGAAATTCCCTCAGCCACTGCCAGACAAAAAAACCCAAAAAACCCAAAAAAACACCCCCAAACAATCAATCAAACAAAAACAATAAAAAACAAAACAAAACAAAACAAACAAAAAAAAAAAACCAAAACAACATTCTATCTGAAAAACAAAAAAATAACGGGGACACAATGTCTGATGTTTTGAAATTGAGGAAAAGAGTAGTTGGCACTTGTTTTTTTGGGTTTTTTTTCTAATTTACAGAGATCAGCTCATTCATCTTATGGAAGATAGCAACATTTCAGAACAATAAGATATAAAAGGGTGATATGTAATTGAATCAGTTAGATGCACAGTTAGAAATATTAGTCTTTAGAGAGTATGAATTTTTTTTCTTCATTCCTTTTATTGCTATACAGTTGAGGACTTTCCCTACCACTCAATCACATATTCAGCACATGGAAAGAGGAGTTTCATCTCAACTTTTAAGATTATAAAAGAAAAATATTCATCTGCTCTCTGCCACAAGAGAGACTCACAGTCAAATATCCCTTTACCATAAAGGTCCTCTGTAGTCATTCTGCCTCCTTGAACAAAAAAATTCTGCTGGAAGTCTTGTCTAAACATGGAATACGGCTGAGAAAGTGAATGGTGAATTCATGAAGAAAGCCTTCTGGGAATTAAAAACTCATCTCTCACTTCTGAAACAGGTTTTAATAAAGATAAGGAAAAAAAGTGTTTGTTGATCACTCACTGGTAATTTTTTTCATAGAATTTGAAAACGTGCCAGAAAGATTCTAGCAAATTTTCCAAATACTTTAAAAATCTTTTAAAAACAAAGAAAAAAACCCAAACAAACAGAAAACATTAGTATCTTCCATCAGAAACAAACAAAACAATCACAGTATGAAGAAATATTCTAGATATCCCTTTGCTCTCTACGAGGGGCAATAGTTTGGAATCAACAGCTAATTTTTCTTCCCTGTATCTTGCCAATTCTGCAACTTTCTGTACTTCCTGATAACAGACCTTTACTCTCTATACTTTCATTTTTCTTTCTTGACTGAACAGAGTAAGTGCTCCCAGTATTATCTTTTAAAATAAACACTATCTTCCTCTGCTAACCCTAACAACCATTCTTTTTACTCATTTATATATTGATTTCCCTTTTTTCCTTGAATTGGACTAAACAGAGTTACAGAGAACATTTCCCTCTTTTATTGTTTTTTTCTTCCCCAAAGGAAAAGTTGTGGTAATCTTTAGTAGAACTAATACACAATCATAGGTGTTACATACTGCCTTCTATGTTCTACTTTCTAAACACAGAGAACCTTAATCCATTCATTAACATTTTGTAGCTTTAATAAACAGTTATCAGTTTATTTGCAACCTGTCATTCAGCCAGGTCAACAGTGTAAATTAGCCATGATGAAATACTTAATGCCAAGATTTTCAAGTATTATTACTGGTCTTCAAATTCTCGGGCTAAACCGTTGGAGAAAGAGTTGCAATACATCTCTGAACAGCCTGATGTGCCTCTCCACAAACTCAAGCAGTTATTACCTCTGTGTGTTCCCCTAAATTCTGAAGCAGAGTTACACAAATCAACTTATATCAAATCAACAATAACTTGTTGCTTAAAGGAGGGAGCAGGACATAAACAGGTTTCAAAGGTTCCTCTTGAAAAAACAAAGGCAGCTAGCTTTTAACCATTTTCTGATGGTAAAATCCAAGATAATGAGTGCACAAAAGACTTTTTCAGAGAAAATATTGCACTTCTTGCCTGTTGTCACTGCAGACAACCTGACATCCTCCCAAAGCATATGAGGCAAGATCCTCATATGAACAAAGCTGATGGTAACCAAGAATTTTAGAAGGAAGGCATAGGTTACTCTGACTTCCTGAGAAGGATTTCCAGCTCTCAATTAGGACCCATAGATGATGTCAGTGGAGTAGTAGTTATACTTAATGAAACTATAAAGCTTCTTAATGGAAATTTCTGCAGTTTATGCACTTCATTCTGCACTGTGAGGCCTTGACCCGGAGGTTAAAAATCAGGTATAGACTTTACATTATAAACACTCTTAGAAATTACACACATACCTGATTGCACCTGATGCATACCTGTTTGTTTGGTAGCTGAAGTAGCAACATAAAAATAGTTTCTTGCTCACAGTATGACAGCAATCATGAAAAAAACCCCCAGAATTCTCTAAGAAATCATATCTATTTTGAATTGTTATGCCCTGAAAAGATGGAAAATAATAGCCAGAAGTGAGAACAAGGACTGGACTTTTACAAGGGCAGCAAAACCATTCTTTCCAGCCTCCATTTTAATAAAGGCATTGGAACACGTTTGATTTTAGTCCCATTATGTAATAAATACACAATTTTGGAACCTCAAAGCTCCGTGAAATGAATCTGTCACATTCTCAAGGACTCTCTAGTAAATGGCACTTTTGGAAACCTGGTCCTTTCTTTTTGTCTTAAAGAGACAGCTTGTTAAAACTGAAAACTGTGACACATGATAACCAATAACACCCTAGAGAGATTTTTGCATGTATTTGCATAACTTTGCTCCCTTTAAAAACAATAATGGAAACATGAAGCAGTTCCCTTATTATTTACACATTTTAAAACCACCAATATACATTTGTTTTTGACTTTTGTTCAATTAGCCTAATCTCCTACAAACCCATTTGTAATAATCAGTATTTACTGTCATGACACATATGGGCATGAGTGGAACTAATCATCTGCAGGCTGTCCCTGCTGCTGAGCTGAACAAACAAGCTGTTCAAGACTTCTTCCTGCAAATATTTCTGCTTCATAAATCAATGGGAACTTAATGTAGCATTTTCCTTTTTTTTTTTTTTTTTTTTTTTTTTTTTACAGAGACTTAACTGAGATCAACAAGCTCATTTCTGAATGCCACCAAAAAAAAAAAAAAAAGAAAAAAAAAAAGAAAAAGAAAGACATGGACCCAAAGCAGACAGTAATAAAAAAGCATGCCAGTCCAACTGCAGTTTTAATCTATAAAATTAATATTATGTGTTCTGGTGCCTACACCTGTGACAGATGGCCAACAGAGAAGAAAGCTATCCCTATCAGAACAGCTGAGTTCTGAAATCCCAATGCACAAACCACAGATGGCACTGGCAGAACAGTTCAAAGAATTAGAGATCCTAAAATAGACTTTTCTTTTTCTGTGTTGCACTCCTAAAATGTATGGGCACTATTTGCAAATTACCTAAGAGCAAACACATCTTTGGGTTAAAGCAACTTGTCAGCCTTCATTAATATAAATGATGGATAGTAGGTCAGGGGCATGCTAATCCAATAGATTGATCAATTCTTTTTACATTTCAGTGCTCAGAATTTCCATTGACTCTGGCGAAGGGTTGCAGCTCACAGAGCCTGAATATTTTTGTGCAACTCACAAGTAATCAAGGTACTGCTTTGCTCTCCAGGTAAATGATCAATCTTGGAAATCTATTTATTGTTTAAAAATGTCAATATGTATGAGTGGATACATGTTCCCTGATCAAATTTTTAAGCTATGAATGCTACAAAAATGTTTGGAGGATTTCAACTGATTTTTCTATTTCACCTTTGTTTCTGAGTCAGCCTCTAGATCCCTACACAGTCCTGTCAAATCAGTCCCAGGACCTACATCTGTTGAAGTAAATTAAAAGGCCCTTGTTACCTGGGAAAAAAAGACAAGACAGGATTGTATTTTAATCCTGTCACATCATAGTGACAGGATTGAAATACAATCAATTTTTAGTTTCTAATTAGAAAATTACTACTTTAAAACAACCAACACCCTCTTAGCTCCATATATGCAGTGTCTTCCCCTTGACTTACCATAAGAGTTTGAGTGCAAGAAGATAAATTATTTCAAACAGAAATCTAAATAAAAGGTGTTGTTCGCAGGACTACATCTTCAAAAGTGCTGAGATTAGAAAATCAAACACAGCTGAGTTCCTATAAATTTCATGAGAACAGCCAGAGTTTTAAGCTTATGTCAGTATGGAGATGGGTATTTAAGCGATCAAAAATAGATTTAACAAGTGGGCTTTTTTTGGCTTCCATCAGATACGAAAGAAAGAAGATGGGAAGAAAGAGCATGAAAGGGTAGAAAACACCAATTAAAAAAGAAAAAAAAGCAAAAAAACCTAGTTTAGGTTTTAGGCCTTAAGTGGAGCAGTCTAGTGCTATTGCTTCCATGGGATTGCTGATCTATGGAGAGCAAAGAGTAGAAGGAGGACAGGAGGGACATAGGGAGGGAGGAAAGGAAGGAGAGAAGGAAAACTTCTCCCTCAGCTCAAGGAGGATCTCCAGTCCTTTGAACAGGGTGTGAGGTGGATGTAAATGCAGCTCAGAGCAGGAAATTAATTTGTGTGCTTTCCTCAACATGAGTGAAGAATGAAGACAGAGAGAGGGAGCCCATGGCTTTGAAATTGCTGTGGGATGTGTGTCTGCTCTTTTTCCTTCATCAGTTGCAAAAAAAGCCTCCATAGATTAAGACAAGGTCAGTTGCTGCAGATTTTGTTTCCCAACCTCTCAATACCAGTGCAAGTCTAGCTCATATGAATTAATTTGTCTGTATATCCAAATCTTCCACTGTAGACAGCAGTTTACTGTGCCAGTGGCACATAATCAATACAGAAAGGCAAGGTTGCAGAGAGAAATAAGTTACAGGGAAAAGCAAGGACCAATTGCTTGTGATGCTTTGGATAATAGAAAAAACTGGGAAAAAATAGAAACACACAAGTAAAGGAATAAATTGTGAGCTAATAATATTTCCTTTAAGACAAGAACAAAGCTGCAAAATGCTAATGTCTATTGGAGTGGTCTCCATTCCATACAAATATGAAGATTAAACGCACTCTATTACGTGGCAGTCTGTGACAGTAACCAGCAAACACTCGATAATTAAAACATTAAAAAGCCATCAGCAACTAAGGACAATCTCAGCTGAAATGAGCATCACTGAAATGACAACACTGTTCACAAAACAATCAATGCACTTGAAGCTTTGCAGCTGGGTTAATGCAAGTAGAAAGGAAGCTGGATTAAAAAAAAAAAAAGTCAGTAACTGCTGCTTTATTTCACAAATCCTAAATACACACTCTTCCACAGGATGCTAAGAAACATTCATAGCATCATCTCGACAGACCATCATTCCCCTATTAGGTGGCAGCCAAACTTAAGACAATAACAGCAAATCATTTTCCTATTCTGAGAATCTAATAAAAGATCTAATAAATCTAATGGGGAGAAGGAAAGAGAATTTTCAGAGAGCTAGCAAATACATCCTAAACAAAAGTTCAGAAAACAGAAATAATTGCGGATAGTTGAGTGTCCACCTACTTCAAAAATCCATATTTACCCCAACAAGAAAAAGCCAATTAATAGACTGTGGGTTTGTTTTCTAGAAGATAATTAATCTAGAGTGCTTCTTCCTGTCTAACAGTTGGATTTCTATACTGAAATTCCCCCCAGACCCTTTACATATTCAAATGATAGAGAATCATGATTTTTTTTAAAAAATCACTCTTAAATTTTATATCCATCCTTAGTTCATGTCCAGTTATGCTTGTAAATTTACCTGTGGTGATAGCAAATGTAATCCCTTAACAGAGAGAGGAAGTGGACTTGGGAAAGTCTGTGTTTGTGAAAAATAAAACACTGATTGGAAGAATTTAATGGAAAACCCTGCTTTTCAAACAGCTTTTTTAAAGTGGTGCTTCCTGTATGATTCTGTAAAGTCTTTTTCTGCCAAGCAGTAGCCAAGTAGTTTACTTTGGTTCTGGGTTTTGTTCAAAACTTGTCTGGCATCTGGAAATCACAAGACTTTGACAATGACATTTGATTTTAATCTTCTCATTGATTCAAAACACATCAACCATCATAAAATCATGAGTTTATTCCAATAAACAATTAAAAAAATGAAAATGTGAAATATATACACCTCTCCACATGAAACTTTCTAATAAAATACACACAACCAAGAAGCAAAAATAGCCGGGTTTCAAAGTAAGCTTCAGGCAGACTCTCTTAGAAAAGACCTAGGCATTTGTTTACAAATTATTATTAACATGTGAGAACAAAACTGAAGGGCGGTTTTGAAACAATTTCAAAAATGTACTTTCTTCATCTTAAGTATTCCATTAAACAGTTTGGTGTTCATACACTCATATAGTTTTTCTGTTGTTTTTACATACTTTTACTTTTTAAAATTATATTGCCATCTTTAATAACAAAAGCAACCCTATTTATGGATTATAAATTGTCACCTACATATCACTTTATCGTTAATCCTGTATGAATAAGAGTTTGCCCTGAACAAAAAGTAGTAGAACAAACAAGCTAATATGAAGGCTATGAAAAATAAATACTAATGCATTAACAATTGGCTGCATTCTTTAAACACCTTATCCCAGATTCCTGAGACATACTAAAGGATATTACCAATATAGCCTCCAAGTGTCAAACCCTTCCAACCAGCTGGAAGAGTTTGACAAATGGAAGTCATATTGGTAATATAGTACCACCCTTGAGGCAAGAATATCTGAAGTGATTGTTTATTGATCCCTGAACCCCCAGCTTTCAACCAAATTAACACAGCTTAATTTGAATACTAATATAAGACAAAGCTGATTTTCCTTAAAAACAGGGCATAGTAATTGCAGTAGCTCAAGAGCTGGTACCCAAGGCTCAGCTCAGCACCAGTCACCTGTTCAGAGAGCTGAGTTGTCCAAAGGGAATGATAATGCCTGATGGAGGCTCTGGAGGGTGAGGCCACTGGCCAGGCTCCTGTTGTTTACTGTGACACTATTGGTGTTTACGGCTCTGTTGTCATTTACTTCCCACTGTTGGTGCCAGCAGCGAAGCACTGTGGTAGGCACCACTGCTCTAACTCAGAGGGAAATTCTAGCATGTTCATAATAACCCTTTTTTGCCTCTTCTATTACATCCCAGTTCCCATGCTACTGTGTGCCTCTAAGGATATAATCATTCATCTCTAAATGTAATTGTTAAAAAAAATTGAAGGGTTTGATTCAAACAGGCACCCTCTTAAAACTGAAAATTCCCAAGCATGTAATTTTTCATGTTCAAATAAATATATTAAGATAAATATTTTTCCTAAATTAAATATATTAAGATAATTATTTTTCCTAAATATGAAGTATAGATAGCATATGTATTTCAAGAGAAAGTCAAGATGGGAATAATTATGTATTAATAATACTATTATCAAATAATTATTAATAATTATTAATAAATATTATTAACATTAATAATAAGTCCTATTAATGCATTTCATATTTGGAAAAAAAAAAATTGCTGCACAAGCTTTAAGAATAAAAACAAAAGCCTAGAAGATGTGGTCAAATAATTACTATAACCCTGTGGTTCTCAGACTATTCAGAATTCATATAGTTTTTCTCTTCCCAAGAGACCAAACAAAAATATGGTCAAATAAAGAGTATTATAGCATTTTTTTGACAGATCACAACACTTTAACCTCTCGAGCTAGTCTACTGGAAAAGCAGGAACAATATTGTAATGGGAGGGACATGGACAAAATACACACTTGACTCATTAAAACACATAACCTTCCAGACTGTTGTAATGCACTTAATGCATATAACAGACAAATGCTTCAAATAATTAAAAAAATTAGATAGACCCCCTCAAGGTATTATTTAACTATAGAATTGTTTTATTTCATTTGCAAAATGTATATATGCCTGTTATATCTACTTCTTGTACTAGATTTTAGGAGCAGGAATAAAATATTTGTTTTGATTTGTTCAATGTATAGGATTAGGAGGTCAATGTGTGACAGAATTTCTAGCTAATACTAGTTAATCTAATCTAATTTGAGATCTAACCACTTGTTAGCATCTCCAAATGTCAGTCATCATTAATGCAGGATTCCGGGGAGTATAATACCATAAATATTGCTTACATTAGTAAAGTTAAAGTTTCTACTTTATTTAATAAGGAAATGGAAAGTTCAGAGCTTAAGAAAGTGAATGTTTTCTCATCAGCAATGGTGTGTTGTAAGGCTAAAAAAATTAATGACTTAACTGTCCAATGGTTGTGTTAATGCTGTACAAAAATTGGCATGGGAAGAATAAAATTGCTTACAGGATATTGACATGCTTTTTATAAAGTAAAACAGTTTTATGATAATAACTCTATTATCTCAGCATCCTACTTCTGAGAAAAGCCAACATAGGAATATGACAATTATATTAAAACTGTCAAGAATTCTAGAACATTCTAGCACATTTTGATTTTGTATATTTACTGTCTATCCTATCTAACAGTGTTACTGTGATGCAGATAGGAACACACAGTAACACACACAACAGGTGTTCAGGTAGAGAAGAAGAAAAGAATTATCTCGTTTATTGTTGACCTCATATATATAAGTTTCTGGACAGTGATCAGAGATCAGACAGAGAAGTTACCACCTCTCCATCTCCACTGGTCACTTGAGAAGTCCATCAGGTGATATCTTTTCATAGAAGAATGCAAACATGATTCTTGTTTATCTTAAAATTCGTGAAAACTGACTCCATTATACTAAAACAAATCAGAAGGCTTATTTTCAGAGACAACATAACAGCAGTAAATGAAGCACTGAACTTAACCCCTTCATTTTTTTATGCTGCTGCAGGCCGAGTTTGCCTTAAATTTTCCTTGTGTAGCATTATCAAAGGAAGGGGTTTGTCATCTGAACCCAACAAAGATGACTTTGTTCACTTGCTCACTTTGGTCAGGCCGTCCATAATAAATTCTCACCACAATATTGCCCTTGTTGCTTTGTTCTCTACTTCTGACTCCTCAGACCCTCAATAAATTTGGCAGCTGTCTGGAGAGCCGAAGAGCTCCATATATCTGAGCCAGTGCACTGACAAACCCATCTCTTTTTCCCTACTCCTTGTCTTTCCTAAGGAAACTCTATCCAGACATCAGTCCACTACAGCCCTTCAGATGTACAGGCTTTCTCCATCTCAGTTATTGCAATCATGTCTTAGTTTTTTCAGTCACACACACACACCACATGTGCTCCTTCTGCTGGTTTACCAGGCAGTGTGCATTTGTGTGCAGGAACTTCAGAAGTGACTCTAATCCTTTCAAAAATCCCTTTTACTCCCATCAAAGTGTCCCATTTGCTTATTACCCCTCATTTCCACTTTTTCATTTACCTGCAAACTGTCAAAATCATTGTCAATGTGTCTGGTTTAGTATTCTGTACAACGGACAAGCAAGACTGGAGCAGACACTTTCAGGCCGCTACTGTTTAGTGAGTCCCATCTCTTGCTAGCAGCTTGTCCTCAAAGAGAGACCTGTGGTTAAAAAAGCCAAGACACCACCCATGACACCAGGCAGTTGCTAACTCACAGTGTGTATCCACTTTTATCTGAGTCTTGTTCCTTCAGTAGCAGAACTGAAAGAAGCACCACTTGGCCTTCCATATTCCCAGACTACCGTAGCCCCTCCTGATTTCTTCCCAGGTCTCCCTCAGAAGTGCCACACATGGACAAAATGAACAGGAGCTTCAGACTTGGGAAGCCCTTAACATTCTCACTGGAACACTCCTTCCTCTCCCAGCCAGGGATGTTTGCAAACAGGAAACTTCATGACAAGCAAGTGTGCCCTAAGACCTCTGGTCAGATTTGCGGTACTCCCACCCTGCAAAATGGAGCATTCAACCATCACTACCCCGCACTTCCCCTTTGTGCTGGTGCTCTGTGCATACCCAGTTCACTCTGAGGTCTCTGTGAATGGAACTTGTTCCATTACACAGGATATTACTATTAATTCTGTGAGTTCAGATATGAGGGTAGGTAAGGAATCATTCTTTTGCTGTAAGAGGTCACAAGCTTCATGCCTCTCCCATCTCATGAGTCTTTATCCATCACTCATTCAAGCATGGTCTATGTCTGCCCCTCCTTCCCAGCATCACGGAGCTCAGATCCTCCCTCTCTATGGTTCCTTGTGAAGCTTAGAGATCCCTGTCAGGATCATGTTAATTCCCCCTGATAGCACACAGTCCATTCCATTACCCCTGCATTTCCTTACCCTGATTCAGGGTCCTGATCAATCTCTGCTGCTGGTGCCCCTGGAGAGTCATCCCATTACTCCTTGCTGCCACAGACTTGACTGCTGCATTCCCTGAATGAGTTTTGTCTGAGCAAAGACATACCACTAGTTATCCACTTATACTTTTTGACTGTACAGAAGCTGTAAACCTATGTGCTGGCCAAACATACATAAAAATATGTACACAACAAAGAACAGGATGGGACTGCCGAGGGATGCGTCTCGAGCTGTTTTTTATTTTTTCTTCAAGAGTCTACACGAGACAGCAGCTCACACCCCAGACAACAACAACCGCTGAGCTCTGTGTTACAATATTCTTTAAAAGTCTTTCAGCCAATAGCAGAGAGCAAAAACTTACTTGACATGAGCTTTAGCCAACTAATATTAATACACGTATGCCTTCTTAAAACAATGCTCTCTTGTTAGTCTTAAAATACAATGCACAGTACTTCATTATTAAGCCTAAAACTTTCTATATCTTGACAGATATATTTTTCTGCTATCTTAAAGTTTGCTTGACCTAGATTGAAGACACTGCTTATTGTCTAAAGTCCTTCCTCACTATCTAATGTAACTCTTTTACTTTCAGAATTAGCATCTACAGCACAGCTCTAAGGTTTTCTGTTTTCTTCTGTCTCTTGAGACCTGCTTTTACAACTTTCCAAAGCCCTTTATTTTTAATGATTCCCACAATTCCCCCTCTCAGTTCAACCAAAAAGAGACCCACTTATTTTTTCATTTATTAACTACCTTGCATTTCATGGCTTAAAGTATTAGTGCATTTGACTTGCATTAAGCATTGCTTTTTTACAATGCAGAAATTTTAGTGCTGTGAAAACTTGGCCTGTTCAACAGGTGTAGGTCAAATCCAGTAATATTTTCTATTTATTATTCGAATAAATCTTTCTTTCTCCAAGGTCTTAATTCAAAACCTTCCTCCATGTTTATACCTTCATCTGCTATTTCTGTAAGATTTTGAGAACCTTCTGTAGTCTAGTTTCCTACATCCATCTCTTGAATGGTAAAAACCTCTTTGATAGTTCTGTCTGTCATTCGTCATACACAAGCAAATACACAGGGTAAGAATAGTACATAACAAAACAAAAATCACACTTTTGCCAAAAAAGAACTCTACAAAACCAACAAACAACACATTTATCATTAACACAAACCCAGGATTTGAGGATTCCACCGATAAACAAGGGGTGTCAGTCATGACCCATTTTCTCTCTGCTCAGCTCATGTCTGCATACTTGCTTCTTTGGTCGTGAGCTCGTCAGCATGCTCTTGAGTGTGATACGGTTTGACACTTTTCAGTGGAACCCACCTAGGTCCTGCACCTGTAGAGATACAAGCATACCCTTTTCCCCAAGTTATTATTCTGAAAGGATCTTCAAATTGTCCTGTCTCAGGGTTTTTAATTAAAACCAAAGGATCAGTTTTCCACGTTAGCTTTAGAATGGCAGGTTTTGTTGTGAGTCCCATCACAGGCCCACTTCCAGCTTTGCTCCCCACTGGGACAGTATGTCTCTTCCCCAAACTGTGAGAGGCTCCTGAACAATGAAGGGACGTACTGTTGCTGTTTTTCCTTCAGGACCTGTAATGGCAATCATGGATTCACTTTGCAAACACACAGTAGCACCTCCAATTCCTGTGAGGGAACCTGTAGGTGCCACCAATTTCCAATCACTGGGCCAAAACATGTGAGAAATTAAACTGACATCTGCAGCAGTGTCTGGTATGCCTGCGACATAAATTGTTTTACCATAGTGCATCAGACAACAAGCCAACTCTGGTTGGTTGTGACCTAAATTGTTGCATTCCCTGCAAGAGCTCTGTCTGGGCAAAGACATACCACTAGTTGTCCACTTCTAGTTTTTGACTGTACAGAAGCTGTAAACCTTCTCTTGGACTTCTTTTGCCATGGTAAAATAGATACAGTATTTAAAATTTTCAGCAATAGGTTATTTTTTCTTCTGTAATTCACCCTATACCTTAAAAAGCTTGGTGTCTCTCATGATAAACTTCTGTCAGTGATATCCTTTTCCTCTGCATATACACAAAGGTCTGCTCTCCCTGGCACATGAGCAACCTTGTTGCAGTGGAAGCTGTGTAATAGTCTCCCAGAACTGATACGTTCCAGGATAGAGTTTAATAAGGTGTAATGTGTAGTTTACCAAAGGCAGAGAAAGAATTTGGCACATTGTTTCTCAGAATGTATATTACAAAAATGCAGGAAACTCCTAGTTGATGATGATGAACTAACATATAGCATTGTTAAGATATATAGTAGAATTCCTCTCAAACTATAGATAAGCGCTCCTTATCCATGCAACTTCCAAAGAGCTAACATAAAGAAATAGCAAAAAAGCTATCCAGAGTTTTCTGTTGGTTTTGTTCTTTTTTAGTTTTGTGGTTGTGAAATCAGTCAAAGGTTTATATCTGAATTGTTTACAGAGATGATCAGTAGTAAAACATTATTTCTAAGTTTTGCTAGCTGGTTTCATTTTTGCATGGTTTATGAATGGTAGTTCCCAATTTAGTTCTCCCACCAAGACCCTCCAAGCCACACTGCACCTGCTTGCTGCCTTTTGCTGTCTTCAGCCCTTCCACTCCTCCCCAGCCCTTAAGTGGCCTTGGGGTGAATTGGTGTCCATAAAGGCAAAGATCATGGGTTGAGATAACAAGATATAATTTACTGGAAAAAGCAATAAGGTAAGGAAAGGAACAGCAATAGCAGTTATATTAAGAACAAAAGTGTATGAAAGAGAAGGCAAATCATGCAGAAAATACATGGGACCCCAGCCCAACTGAAGCAAACCCTTCTCTCCAGAAGAAAGTTCCTCTGCCTCCCAAATGCCCCTTCCTTGCACCCAGCAATGACCTGAGGTGGCATAGAATAACCTCCCTGTCTTAACCATGTCCTTTCCTGAGTACCTCAAACATCAAGCCTGTAACCAGGACATAGTAAAATGCCTAAATACCATTTTTTAAAATAGATAATGCTAAAAATTTTGAAAGAGGAATCTCCACCTGTTATTTCAAACACTCAGTTCTCCTGTTTAAGGTGAAATAAATGTCCTGGCCATGATATCGTGAAAGGACAAAACCTTTAAAGAAGTCTAATTTTTCACTGTAGTTTAAGGACATACATTTTGACTCTATTTCTCCTACATTTAGCTTATTCTTCCACTAGAAAGCTTTCTGAAAAAAAAAAAAAAACCACTAATTACATAGCCTTTCTTGCCTACAAGCTTATTATTTCTGGGAAATCTTAATTCACTTGGGTGTCACAGTCCTCCCCAAGCACAAATTTTCCACAAACTGAGTAATGGCATGTCTATTATGATACAGCCACTCACATGCATTTCAAAAGAGATTGCAAAAATTCAGATAAAATTCATCAGCGTTTCCTTCCTAAGAGAAAAAGGAATCAATCATCATTCACAAAATTTTAGCAATAATTCTTAATGAAAATCATTAATCCAAGCATACGATTAGTGGAAGAAATATAAATGAAAAATGTTTAACATGAGGAATAAGGACTACAAAAGTGGAAAATCATACAAGATGCTTTCAAAATAAACTAGTTTCTTAACAAATAGGTAGGTTCCCCCCTTCCCCTCCCACCCATTTTAAAAATTTCTGTTTAAAAGAGGAAAAGATAGAAACAACCAAGTCTACTAACATTTTCTGGTTAAAAATTTCCTAGATAGAATAGATAGAAATTCTGTGAGAAAGCAGGTTGGAGAAGACTGTTACAGGTCAGTAGCCATTCTCTTTTCATCAGTTGGCTATAATGCTGGGAGGAGAGTCTTGTGAAATCTTGTCCTGCACTAGTTGGTTAAATAAAACTACATAAAACATAGTTACTGGGAATTGTGTGATGCTCCTCAGTCCATGGCTTCCAGGCATCCTCAGCATGAGATTCTCAAAAGCACACTGCAACTGCATAGATATGCTGGTTTCATTGGAAAATAAAGATTAATTTCATCTAGTGGTGGAGAGCCCAAATTCCATCCCACGTGGAAATGACCTGGAATCATTCAAGGACTGGCATTTCTATCCCATCATGTAGTCTCATTGCAGGGTGCTCCAGCTCCCCATATATCTCTTAGCCTATATGAATTTAAAAAAAAACAAAACAAAAAAACCCCTCTGGTTACATAGTAATTTCATTTGGTCAGTACTTACAGTGTGTAAAACTTGGTGATGCTGAAGAACATTTATTTGAGAGAAATTTTCTGTAGAAAATCTGTGTAAAAAATGTTGAACAAAATAAACACAATTGCTGTGTCAAAAAAGTAAGTGGACAATCCTCTTAGTAGCTGGAGCTGGAAAATATTTTTTCTTTCCTTTTCTTCCAATAAGGAGAAAATTAACTACTAATCATGCAACTTCAGGTGTTGTTTTGACCCATAAAAATACTTTCTTGTGAAAGCTCTTGAATGTGATTCTCTATCATGATGAAAAAAAACCCATAATTTTCAAGATTTCATGGAATAGATGTCACTGGTAAAGAAATTTTAAGGGAAGTAATAGTAATAAATCAAATACTAACAAATTCATATCATGCAAGAATTAAGTTTCAGTCACAAACTGTATTGCATCTGTGTAACTCATTTGACTTCAAGTAAATGATTCAAGAAACTAAAACAAATTTTACTTCAGTAAAGTATGCAATTTCTGATCTAGACAGATAAATGGATGGAGAAAATCAGGTCTTCTAAACCCTCCTTCATTTTTTTTTTTCATTGAGAAAGTTCTATACAGACTTCACTGCCTTTTAAAATTCTCAATCCCCCCAAAAAAAGATTTTATGCATAAGCTTCCTCTGTTAGCCATCTATCTTTAATATCTTCCAGTTTTCAAAATCAGAAACACCATTATGCTGTACCACCCTGGGAACAAGTGAACATTTCTATTTGGTTACAGAAATGCAACTGATAATTAAGTAAATTAAAAACACCTGATGCTTCATAATTTGCAGTCATTGGTGCAAAATAATTCCTCAAGGAAGAAAATATTTTGGCTTTTTATGCAATCACACAATAATTGGAGAGATTAATAGCACTAAGTGTATTTTTGCAAGCTTTGAGTCATTTCTGAAAACACTTGTAGCGTGAAATACAATATAGCCTAAAGACTGAAGTGTACTCAGAAGACAATTACTTTAGCTTCTAAACAATCCAATATGATTTTGCTCAAGCAGTAGTGTCTGAAAAGGAGCATATATTACATTTGTTTTGTGCTTTAAGCTGCATTTTTTTTGTATTTCTGTCACTTCTATTTTACATCAGTAGGAAACATGCTAAGTTTGGATGAAATATCTGATCTTTTGATGTAAATGATGGATATAATATGATTACTTCACTCAAAGCTTGAATCATGAAAGGACCTTTGTCTTATATAGCTTCACATAAGTGAATCAAGGTGCATATTATATGCATGATCAAAAACCAGAAAATCTGACATTTGAAGGTCAGATTAGAGAGGGCAGTAACGAAAAGAAAATTATTATGCATTATTTTACCATTGAAAAAGGGAAGTAATAAAGGTTATATGAGAACAAAACTTTCCACCAGATTCATATGAACTGCTATAATTACACAAGAATCAAACCACCTCAAAACCCCAAGACAGTTCTTGTGAACCATTCCTATATTGCCTTACATTTACAATCGATCTAATGCAATTTTAAGATGTGTATTTATTTATATTAATATAAAGCACTGGGGAATGTGAAAATCTTCATGGTCACACTTTTGTGCTTAGATTGTGTTTTGAGGCATTTTTTACAATATAATAAAACGTAGATTTTGGCTGTTGTTTTTGCTGTCAGCAAAAATAGCTTAAGTAAGCAATCAGATAACTGAAATTTTTTAAAGAATCTGAGAAAGTGGCCTCATAAAATATGTAGCTTTACTCTGTGAATACTCTGTGGGAATTACTTACCAGTGCAATGAACTGGAAAAGCTATAAGTCAAGAGCAGGCACTGCAATTAATCTACTCTCTTTTCCTGATTTTGTGATGACAAATGGCAGACTGGAAAGGGACTGCACTAAGGACCCAATTAAAGAATAGTTGCTGATGTGAAAACCATGGGAAAAAGGAGTCTGAATTTACCCTTGCAGAGGCAAGCCTTTTGGAAAGAAAACTAAGCAGCTCTGTGACAAAATACCCCATTGTTGCCATGCTGAAGAACACAAACCACCTTGTCCAGGTTTGCATACCTGCACGAGTCCATACTGATACAGTTCTCCATGTCAGAAGATACATGGATGGAGTACAAACCAAGGTCATTCCAATGCACAAAATCTGATGGGTAAACATAGGTAATGAGCTGCATCCTAAAATATCAAACAGAATAATGTCACACAGAAACTGGTTACAGTCATTTCAAGACACACAGTTGTCTGTGCTGCAAACATAGATGTTCAAAATATTTATGCTGAAAAGGTGATAAAAATTGTTCTTATTAATCAATTTTGCTGTTGATGAAAAACATTAGGGAAAAATCCCAAATTTAATTCTTAAAAGGAGGGAGGGCTTTGTCATAACATTTGATACCCTTTCTCTTCCCCAAGAATTTCCTAAAGCCGGATCTCCACAATTATGTATCAAAAGTCATGATGGTATTAAACCAGATAAAGCAGTAATATTGTAGAGATTTCATCCCATCATCGTCTTCTGAATATTACTTTATCAAAGCTGTGAATTATGATATCAAAGTTATTTTTCTTAAGATAAAGTTTTGAATCCCACTCATAATTTTTGCTTCTTCTGTCTTTTACTACACACAGCAACATAAAAAAGACATTTTAATGTTTATATTTTAGGAACCAAAGATACTTGCCTAAACAAATAATCGATCATGAACTATCTGACAATGAAGGTTTCTTTCCACCTTACCCATGTTTTCTATGGCCTTTGTATGAGGAAGAATATAAGCTGTGTTTGGTAAGTAAAGACCTCACCTTTCTTTAAACATTCAGAAAGCCTCCTACGTAATTTATGATGGTAATATATTCTGTAAGATTTTCCTTTGTTGATGAATATGACAGTTAATGAAAAGCAAGCTTTTAGAGACTTTTTTACAGTGTGTTATGTTTCTTAGTCAATGTCAACTAAGCTTAATATTTTTTTTAAAAAGTAGATTTAAGATGAAGTTCTGTTGACTGAGAATATTGTTTTCAATTATTTAACCAAATCTAACACCTTGTACATGCTTCTTGCATGATATGTCAATTTAATATTACTACCATGAGAAATAGCAGAAAACAATGAAGACATTTTGTATGTTTCACAGCTTTAAAATGTTTCTAACCAGATTTAAAGCTTAAAAGTATTACTGTGACCTGTATATATGCTACAGAAACATATCTTGGAGCCATGAATTTTCCTATCAATGCAATGTTAAATACAAATAGCAATTAAGAATTTAGAGATGACATTAATTTGATGAGTTAACCGGAAACATCCCACTAGTAGACAGACAGAGTTTCCTTTAGAAAAAAAAATGGTGCAGATTTAAAGCAGATATTAAAGTGGTAAAAATCTAGGCATTGAAATATATGTTGTGAATGTTATTAAAAATAGAATTCAAGGAAATCTTCGTTTTCAGACCATCTGACACATCATGCCAAAAAATCATCATGTTTGATTCTCCTATTACTTTATTTTCATTTCCCCATTCCACTCCTGCTCCTTCCACTAGGGGCTAAACAAAGGATGCATAACATAGGACTTTGGACTTTTACTAATCTTAGCCAGGCTAGATAGGCAATTCTATTGGGCCTGTTAGTAGGCTTCTCTGACCAGATGGTGGCTTTTTGCCATGTCTGTGTTTGCAGAGAAGGTGATACCAAAGTAGATAGAGAGACACATCCTGATTCCCTTGTGGTTTCAAATCATAGTCTAATACTGTAATTTCTGGTGAGACTGTTTTTGTTCCTGTTCATACAAAAGTGCACTATTACCCACAAATATCCCAATAGCATTTTAGTCTTAAGACAACGTGGCTATTACATCTGATTCATAATTAAATTCAGCTGAAGACCTTTCTTCTAGGACAATTCCAATCAGGATGCAACTTACAGGCAATATTCTGC
This sequence comes from Sitta carolinensis, assembly GCA_032173965.1. Taxonomy (NCBI): domain Eukaryota; kingdom Metazoa; phylum Chordata; class Aves; order Passeriformes; family Sittidae; genus Sitta; species Sitta carolinensis. The sequence continues at coordinate 76,223,227 of CM063284.1, forward strand.
AAAACTACCTGTACAATAGCAATACTAAAAAATCTGAGTACAAATGAAGCTGACACACAGCAACCTAAATGCAGGCATTGAGTGCTATAAATAGCTTGCTGTGGGAAATGAAAGAAAGGTGAAAACAAAAAGCTGCAATGATTCACAGCAGTGACTCAAACTATAATATAAACCTATAGTAATTTCTGAGATACAGAATATAGTTCTTAAAATGTTCAACTCCCCCTGATATTCACATATAAGCTGAAACTAAACATTCCTGGCACTTTTGAAAGACCTGACCACACTCTCTTCAAATCAAGGCAAAAAGTTTTACTATTTTTCTCATAAGTCTCAAGGTAAAGGGCAACATGCCCCAAACTTGATTATAGAATTTTCTGATGGGGTAGAATTCTCTTAAATAAAGTCTGTAAACATTTTATTTCAGCATTCTTCAAATACACCCAGAGGGGATGTAGAGGATTAATGACGTTCTGATATCTATGTTTGTGAGAGCAGATGTTGCTTCTCATACTTGGAAAATCATAAGTTTTTATGCCAGGTAATAAGATTTTTTATTTAAAGAGAGTGTCCTAAAACTGCAGTCCATGAAAAATCCTGGTAAATAGTACTCCAAAGAGACTGGACACTATATCAGTGTGTTATGCACACCAGCTGGTGGATTTGTTCAGTTACAAAGATTTCAAGGAACAAATGGGAGGAGACACACAACCTTACATTCTGGAGCATTCCCAAAGCCATTTTTAATCCAGTGGGATATAAACTTCATGGTTCATCAGGAGCTACATAGTTTGCTTTGAGACAGACAAATGCTGAAAACATCCTAGTGCATGTCTACAGTTTGCTTTAGCAGTTGAGAGCATCAGGCTAGATGTTAATCAAAGGCATCTGTTACTGCCAACTTCCTGAAACAACAGCATTCTGAAACAGCTGTCTGAATAGAGAATGTTGTTGCCTGTTTTGCAGACTGATCCTACCTTATATTTATGCATTATCTCAAATTCTCACCATTGTTTCCCCATCAGCATGCAAAGCTAAGTAAAGGTGAAAGATTTCAACCCTTGGGAGACGGCACTAAAACATTTTATTTCCTACCTATGAAACAGTATGAAAATATTGCAGATTTCCCTTCTTTTTGCAATTATTATTCAAGTTATTGGAGAGGAATTGGGACAGACAGCTGCAAAGGGAAAAACTTAGGAAAGGTGAAGGTTATTTATCAGCACTGCAGAAAGTTGTCTTCACTGTAAACAAGCTAGAATAGAAGGAGTTAAATCTTGCAGCCAGTCTCAGACTGTTTATGTAGTGACTTGGGAATTTACACTGAACACAGAGCCCTGAATTTTGGCACAAAATATTTTTAGAGGTTTTAATGATCATACTTAGAAGAATAGTAGAATATGAAGTGAGATATATTCAGATATTCATGGTAATCAGATGGCATTTCAAGGCCAAGTATATGTCAAGGTGATTTGTAATCTTAGGACCTCATGAAACTTGAAATTTTGTTGATTATAGAAATGTTTTTCTGGGTTTTATTTGTTTTAGCAGCAATAGAAACACTTGACTATCACATCAAACTCATTACATAAATCAATTTCTACACTGCATATCAGTTCAGGTGACTGTATTTGAAACACCATCAAAACCAGTGTTTGCATCAAAACAGAATGCTATAAAATAACAGACATCTATTTTACCCACATGCTGCAGTGCTTGTCATTCTGCCATGTCTTTTAGCTCTCTGACTGAACTACTGAGTTTTTAAGGAAACGATTTGGAGCATGGCATTTTTAACACTTTGCCAAAAATTACTTTTCCCTCATATTGCTTGCTGAGTTTCAAGGTTAACTGTGAAATATCCCATGAATTTTGTTTATTTCATGCTGGACTTTGCCTATGAACTGCTCCATAATTATTTAAAACATGGGAACATCCATAACTATTTGTGGCTCTGCTTCTGTCTTAGGTGATCTCAGAAGTGAAATGATGTGTTGCCTCGGTACCTTGATTTGTTTTTTAACCAGAGAATTCCCAATTTAAAGTGCATTGACTGGTTCTGATAACACACACTGAAGAGTGTTGTAGTGTTGTGCTTCACCAATGAAGAAAACAAATATATTCTTCTCTTCTTTATAATTTTATTTTTCACTCTTACCAAAAATGTGTGATGACAAACATGTAAACACATCTATATTTTCATTTATTTGCAGTAAAAGTCTCTGGTTACTCCACATTTAATTACACAGAACTCACTGATTAAAAGAAACCCCACTGTCTTATTTCTGTCACTTTGATATATTACTCCAATTTCAACAGAAGATTTCTTCTGCCTCACACTTTTGGTTAGTGTTTTCATAAATACCTTCCTTAGGCAATCCATTCTATTAGGAATGTGTATGACATTGGAAAATCTTTTTTCCCTTCAGACTAGAATTGCTATGATTTATGGACCTGATCCTGTCCTGTAAAGTAGATAAAAAAGTCCCTTTTGAACTAGATTCACCATAATATTATTCCAGATTTTCTGAAGAGGTGAGTCTATTACAAGGAAACTGCTTGAGAAAAAGCAGCTATAGTCCTATAGAAACAACGGTGAAGTAAACAAAGGTCAAACCTTTTCACAGTATTATTCCTATTTCCTAGGGCTGTTTTCTTTTGTTTTTGATGAATGTTCTTCATTTTAATTTTACATCTTGAGCAAATGAAATTGTGTACAGCTTGGATATGTACTTTAGAAAGGACTAAACCAAGTCTCAGATGATATAAAAGAAGCCTTGCATACAATATTATTTTTACTATAACAGAAAATCCACCCAAATGTTTGCTCCCATTTTGATGGTTTAAAAAAAAAGGAGGAATAAAAACCTAAACTATATATTTATTTTCTTTATCTTCGGACAGCTATTTCCTTTCTCCCTTTGTTTATTTTTTCCAGCTCTCATGGAATCACAGAATCATAGAATAAATCAGCTTGGAATGGATTTGAAGAGATCCTCACATTCAGTCTTCTGTGCAGAACAGTCAGCACTGAATGGAGCGGATTGCTTAGCAGGGCTGTAAAAACCTCCAAGGAGATATTCTACAGTCTCTCTTTGAGCTGTGCATGCTAATACTCAATTATGCACAAGGCAGACAAATTACTTTCTCCTTAAGTCAATTCAAAACCTCATAGACAGTTTAAATTAATGGTAACGGACAATATTTCATTCTTTTGGGGGAGTATTTCTTCTACTATCTCTATATGTTGGCAACTCTGTAATTTTGTTTTGGTTTTTGATTGGTTGTTTGGTTTTATGTGCCTGTTGATATAGAGTCCAGGATTTAAACCAGAATTATAATAGATGCAAGATATAAACAACAAAAATAGCAGAAAAATATACAATAAATAAGATGATGAATGCTTCCAATGGGCTCAGTGAATCCTCAGAACTACATTCAGAGTCACCTCCAGGATTTTAGAGGTATAGAAAAGTTGAATTCTTTCATATGAGGAATTATAAACTCCTGAGGAGGGATCTCACTTTATCATCCTTCATGGTACTCAATCCCACATTTCGAAAGCTGCGTGGTTTATATTGCAACCACTACAGAAAAATTCAGTTGTCCCATTGCTGCCCTGTAGTTATAAAGCGGCTGAGTGTCAAGGCTGTGCCTGAGTGCACACACAGTGCATTTAGTCATGAATTCCTTGGGTGGTCCAGGAACTCCAACACTCCTCCTTCTGCACAGATGAACCAAAGGACTGACTTGAGACACAGGTTTAAGTGAATTCCTGTCTACATTCATGTGGAAACCTTGGACTGTTATGGACTTGGAGATTCTCCCAGGTAGCTCATGCTATGCCTAAACAAATTAGTAAACATTATCTGCATGGATTAATTATTAGTTAGCATTCTGAACGGAGAATCTGGTAATCCCAAAGACTCCCCAAAGTGGTTGCTGCTCCAAAATAAACTAGGTTGTAGACAAATAGAACACCCTCAATAGTCGGTTGAGACTGTTCCTGAAAATGCAGAATATTCAGATAGGGCAGTGCTTTGCTTTCTAAACTCCTTCTCAGAGACGAGCCCAGGTGTGAATGAATCCAACCTTAGTCCCACACTTTGTCGAAGGTTTATGTCTAAAGGATTTTACAGGATTAAGGATGTCAAAATTGATATATTTATATAAATACAAATATTTAGTATGACAGTGAGTAAACAAAAATATCTTAACCAGAATTATTCATACACAATATAGGAGCTACTAATCTAGTATAATACACTCTTTCTAAGCCACATTGAAGCAATTATATTAAAGCAATTGTTTAAAAGCTAGCAAAACCAATTATTAAATACAGATTGATGTGAGTCATACCTGCTACTGTGGCCAAATTTCTTTCTCTCAGCCACCTTGAAGAGCATCCCTATTCAAGCAAGAAATCTTCACACACACACCGAGAAGGGATATGGTAGAACACCCCACTGTTTAAAAGTGGGACTTTATACTATATACTTTATAGTATAAAGTAAGTGACTGTCAGTCACATGTCTCCAGGCTATCTGTGTCAGCTCAGCAAGTTTAGATAAGTTAATAGCAGTATCCCTTGTTTGTTCCTTTTTCTGGGTATTTTGCTAGTTCTAGCAGATCTTCACCTCACTGTCAGTGTTTAACTTTGGAACTGGTAAATCAAACTGGTTTCATCGCTCTTCAATGCCAAAAACTGCATGACACCCTCTTTTTCATTCATCACTGGTAGATTTGCAAATAGAGAGGACATTGTTTGAGCTGGTTCATACCATTATAAGCAGAGCGTCCTGCTACAGGTACCCAAGATGAAAGCAGGCCTAGAACAAAGACAAGTGGTTTATACAAACAAAATCACTTAGAGAAATATTTTACACTAGACTACTATTTATAGCCCTAGTCAATTGCTTGTTATACCTCTGGCTATGCTTAGAGCCTGATATCTTAGCACAATTATAAAATCTGAAGGGAAAATTTGATTTTTTTTCTTAAATATCCCTTCCATTCAGTACACTGTTTCAGGGCATTCTCAACAATCACATTGATCTGGAAGGTTATGGCAGCTCTTTATCTATAACAGAAACATTAATTGCAATCTGATCTTATTCAAGTTTCTTGAAACAACAGCTTCACCACAAACACAACAGCTGGGATATCAAAAATATAAATAATTGCATTTTCAGTGGCATATGACTATCTAACATAACAGATGACACCCCAATTTGGAAGGGGGTGGAGGGGATATTTACATGTACAAATAACTTCCAAATCCAACTTTTGGATTAAAATGTGGAGGATGTAATACTGGAAGAAATCTTCATTCTATACAGTTCATTGGAAGACGGTTTTTTAAAGCTTCTGAACTGGAACTTTGAAAAACAAAGATGATTTATAGTGTACATTCATGACAAACCAAAAGCAATCAGTATTGAGTAGAGCTGTAATATATTTGATAAGTCTGCTAAAATATGCATACAGATTTTTAGGAACATAATAAAGAAAATTAGGTTATACTGACATGTTGTTTTCCATTATTAAGTTGAACTACTTAAAATATTTAAAAGAATAATGTTACAAGCAATAAAATGTACCTGACAAAAGAGCTTTACATTTTAGTTAAAAAGTTTTCTGATGAATGATGCATACTACAGAAATCTGTTCCAGAAAAAACTGGAATATTAAAGAGTTTACTTGTCATAGGTATGAATATAACTTAGAAGCTAATTTTTCAGTATTGCAAAATGAAAAAAGGTATCCACACATTTTGGAAAGACTAAGCTGGGAAGAGGAGTTTTTTCTTCTCTTTTTGAATGTCTGTGTTGGAGGAAAATCTATTTCATTGCTCTTTTTCATTCCTCCCCTCCCCCCCATCCACAACTATTGAAATTTACAGAAGATGTGCTCCTCTCATCTCTATCACATTTTTTGTTTGAACAGAATAAAATAAAAGAAACTAGCAACAAAATTTTAAGTTAAGGTGGCAAGAAAATAAACTTAATTAGAAGAATTTTAGTTATTTGACAATATAAATTTTCTAAGATAGGAAAGAAATATCACGTGCTAGTCAATCTGAACTGCGAATGCAATGATGGACATGTAAAATTTGTATTCTAAGATAAAGCATTCAGCTATATCAAGAGAATCAAGAGAACACAGAATTATGACATTTCCTAATTTTCAGTACTTAACTGCAGCCTGTACTTGTAAATACTACTACAAGAGGTGAGTTTTTAATATCCTTTCACAATTTCTTAAGTTGTTATGGAGAATATATGATTCTTTTCCTAGTCATAGACATAATCTAGACAGCCTTGTGATTTATCAACATGATTGAGCATGTATGTTTTTTCCTGTGGACCTGATGATGGAATCTAATAGCCTTAGCTGGTTGTTACCCTCCCTGTGAACCAGCAAAAGACTGCGAGAGTTTCTTGACAAGAAAATAAAGCAGATCAAGTGCTGATTATTATTTACCCTTGGTAAGGCAACCATGAAGCCAGAAGATCAATCTGATGCTATCTAGAATCAGTCTATTGATTGGGACTGTAAAAGCACCATAACCTAGTAACAGCTTCATGTTCACCACATCACTGGAATTGTGTGACAATAATTACATAGAGGAAAGAACACCACAGAACTTCACTTTTCTTCTTGATAGCTATTATTGCCCAAAACATATATTTTGGAAACTGGCATTGTTTTGTTAACTTTAAAAACAATAGCATAAGTAATAAATTTTTCTTTCCAATGACACAGAAAGAAAAACCTTGCTGAACATAATCAAAATTACTTTGCAGAACAAAACCTTCAATTAAATTCAATTTAAATGGCCCTTCTGGTGTAAGACATAAAGATTGATCAGACTCTGCTACCCAAGTTCTTATACATCCAGCAGGCTCTTTTCTTGAACTAAGAAAATAAATTTTCATAAACATCACAATTAAATCTTTTCCCTAAAAACTTCATGCTGTTTACCATCAGACTCTCTATTACATGGAGTTTTAGTTAACCCAAGCATATCAGGACCGTTCCAGTAGTGGAGAAGACTTCACTTCAGCAGTCATTGATTCACAGTCTTTTTCCACAAGCTTGAATTTGCCTTTCTGCTCCATCCAAACAGCTGGTATTGAAGTCCATCTGTTTCTTGCCCTGACTCCACGTGACATCTTTCTGTTCAACCCAATGTAAATGACTTCGATTCTTGCCTACTGTTTTTATTTTTGTCATGAATAAAAAAAATAATGTGCCAACAAATCACAAAGTCTTACAATTTTATTTCAAACAAAAAAGTTATTGACCACATTTTCAGCTCTTTCTACCCAAAATCACAATTCCTTTTGTTTTGGTACGTGGTTCAGTTTAGCTTCAATCCTAAGCAAATCCAGAACTTTTTATAGAAGCCAGCACCAGATTTCATTCTCTATGAGAATTGGTGGGGAAAGGGGAGAAAAAGAAGGGATATTACTGTTACTTTAGTTTTGGTGCTGTCTCTGGTGTTATTAAAAAAAAAACAAACAAAACAACAAACAAAAAAAAAAAAAAACCAAAAAAACCACAAAAAAACAACAAAACCTTTGTAGTCCTACTTCCCCAAAACAGATGAATAAATATGATACGGTTTCAAATGTTACTTTTTCAGAGAGGTTTTAGAAATCTCATCCTTTAGCCCCCTCCTAGCACAAATTACTCTTTCTTTTTCTTTTTTCTTCTTTTTTTTTTTTTATATATACAAGCAGATTAAAATTTCTCTTCTTTATCACCCCTCAGAAATCATTTGCTCTCACACCTCATGACAAGCTGTTGCTCCAGCTTGTTTTTCCCACTATTTTACTCCATGTGCAGTTTCATTGCTTCTCTCATTTAGCCTATATGCAAGATGAGTGGTATACCTATCACCATTAACATGATGTGTGGTAACTTACAGGCTAAAAAGAGAAAAAAGAAGTCCCCTGTTCAGCCAGGTGGATGTTGTGAGTCCAGGTCTGTTGCAACATGTGTTAATTTTGTTTGATTAAATTTATTGTTCAGATTTAATGTTAATGGTTTAATCCCCTATTCTCCCCCATATTTGCTCCCAACAAGTTTCCCTTTATGGTGTTTCCTTGCCCTTTGTTCCAGCTCCTTCCCTATCAGTCACTGTTACCCTGCCCCTTGTTCCAGTCCCTTCTGTGTCAATCCTCCCCAGAGCCAATCCCTTTGCCGTACCTCCCCCTGGTACAGGGGTTCCTGGGTGTCACCCAAACCTCGATGCCCCATTGGTACATGTGACCTACTCTCCCTGCCACCTACCCTGATTGGCCCTAAGGCAAGAGACCCAATCCCTGAGTGTCCCTCATTGGCTCGTGTTCTGTATCCACCCCCTGATTTGCAACTATATAAAATCTCTTGCACAGCACTGCACAAGGCTTTTTGCCTCTCTCCCTTCAAACCTGATAAACCTGCTAGTTGGAACCTCAGACCCAGAGAGCCTCTCTCTTTCTCCTTTACCCTCCCCCTCACCAGGCTGGCAGACCCTGCACCTAAGAGCAGCGGCTCTTAAGGTTCAGCTGCTGGCACAAACCTCACACCACAGCTGTTCCCCACACCTGGCACGGTGCTGGTGTGACAGGAACCAGCCTGGGCTCCAGTGGACTGTGTTGCAGGTCAGAGTTCCTCTAGTAGGAATAGGAGTGGAAATTCCAGCTGTGAATCCTCTTGAGAATCTTAAACAAATATTGAAACTACCAAGTCTTTTCAGTTTCGCCTAGACTATAGGACTATGAATGTCATCTCAATGCCCACATTTAGCTGTGAGATCCAGTAGCATCATGGTTCAAAACACATACCTTGCATTCCAACCTGATTTCCATCTGAAGAAAAAATCCATCCAAAAATCATATCATTAAATGATACTGCTTTTTTGTTATAAACCTAATTTAGTAACACATTTTACAAGAAACAGAGCATAGCATAGAGAGTTTGTCCTTCAGTCTTTGTCTTGAGAAATTATTTTCCACTACTCCTATTTTTTTTCTTCCAACAGCATGCCACTTTCAGTTCACTGCCACTATCATAACAAATATTATTTGTGTTAGATTTTGTTTACATGGTTGTAAGTAGTTTCTTTTAGTATATGGTTATGGAAATGTACCAGGGTATCTTTCAGTTTATGCGCAACAATTAACTGTGCATAGCATTTATTAAAAAAAAGAAAAAAAAAAAAAGAAAAAACAAAGAAATACTACATCAGCAATTTGAAAATTTTAGTATCTTATCTATAATTTACCAAAGTAAGTATGGGTATAAAAACAAAGTCAGATATTCCTGAAAGTTTTTCAAATTACCTTCTGTACTTTCAATTAAAAAAAAACCAAACTTGGATATGAAATTAAAAATCTTTTCTATGTAATATCTACTATTGCTTGGCAAGATGTGATTGCACATGTGACAGCTTGCAAATTGTCTGTGGATTTATATTAAAGGAAAAAAAACCAGATTTTTTTAAAGATATTTGGAGGTCAGTGAATATTTAAAATATTCTGGTACAGGAAAAATACAGAGTAGGATGCTACATACCCTTGTATATTGTATACAGTAGTATAAACACAGTATAAATTTAATATGAGAAAATCTGTATACAAAGTGCTCCTCACAACATCCAATATCTTCACCTCTGCAAGGACACGAGAGCAATAAAGCCTACGTGACCTTTCACCTTTCAGTGAAAAAAGCCACCTTAGAGGGTTGAAGAAAGGTATTTCCTTTCACTTGATTCTTTCTAAACCGAATTAGGTGTAAGGTGTTTAGCTGTTTATAGGAGAACCTTCTTAGGCTGTAAGTAATGATGTTTAGCTTTCAGTACTCACGCTCTCATTGTGGTAATTCAGCAAAGAATCACTGAATTTTCCTTCTGAAAGAGGAAATTAGGAAAATTACTCTGTTAGACAGAAGTAAGAGAAAACAGTGTGAGAAGGCAGAGCAGAGAAAGTGGTTTCTTACAGTCATAGCTGTAAGCCATGGTGGCTTCTGAGGCCAGACATGGATGTATTTCACTCCGAGTCCATAATGAGCCAAAGAAATTTCCTCCCAAAGAGAAAGGGTGGTGAAAAGCAAGGTTGTCCCTCACCTACAATAATATGAGCTCAGGAAGATGCAGGAGAAAGAAATCTATATATTTTTTCTGAATTTGTTCACAGTGGGACCCTCACAGCATACGTCTGTTATATGTCATCTTACATTCAAACTTCTGTCATATTATAAGGCATGCCGATTAACCAGCTTCCAGCTTCCAAGCTTTATTAGCTTCCAAATAAATACTTTTTGAATTAATTTTTTATCCAGAATAAAAACCCATAAACCACAATGTTTAGTCTATTCTTATTCAGAATACGTGCTTTAATCATGTCTTTAGATGTTACCTTGTAGAGATGCTTTAACTTGATCTAAAACTAGGTCCTACTCTGAATGCATAGGGTGTATTTGACTCTCTTATTCACATGCATTTTTGTTTTCAAATGAGAGAAAATTTTAGTGTGACAGTTTACTCCCCAGTATGCATCACACTTTTCAGATTATGGTCTATTCCCATATCTTCATTTTCCTTCATGACAAATTCTGACATGTTCCGACATGTTCCACAGGGAGCACTTTTATGACCTCTGTAAGAGTAGCTGCCTGTTGAAAAGTTATCCCCTACCAATAACTGGCAGCTGGCAGTTGAACAGTGCAGATGATACTGCTTTGTTCTAAGAAAGAGGGATACTCTGAATCATTTTCTATCTTCCCCAAGGCTTCTAAAAATAGCAATATGCAGGTTAAATGACATAATTTTGGGCCACCAATTTCATTTATAATTGTCTAAGAACTCAGGCTGCTTTCCTCACTTTTCTTATCACAACTTGTCTGGAAATTGTTTCTAATAATAATGCTCTTATGAACCCCTGTTCCTCCCCATGAACATAACAAGGTAAAGCAATTTCTATACACTCAACGATCTTCACACAGACCTCCAGCTTTGTCACAATACATTCATCTTGCTCTAAACACAGATTTGGCTCATTTCCTGATAATTCAGTAGTAAGACAGTCACAAAACCATCTCTGCTCCCCCACATTGCTGAATCACAGAACACATGCAACATGCTTTGGCAATCTGGCAGGAGAGAAGGCAGGAGACAGCACCGTGAAAAGCGTGAGGGAGCTCTATACCTATAAACAGGTACATGTTTGTACATTTCATTGGAAAAGGAGACTGAGGTAGATGTGCTTCTGAATACAGGGTAATTTGGCAACTTGGGTTTTTCTTTTCCAGTGCCCTCAACACACAGCCCAAAATGTACCTATTCATCACCTCTGATTTATACAGTAATATCATATATTGGTAAAGACTAAGAACAGTCTCAGCAAGTGCTGAACTGGAAAAAGATTTTGGGTTTTCTGAGCTTTTTGAACATGACTGACTTTCTGAATACAAGATTCTCCAGCATAAGCAACAAGTGGCCCAATGACATGAACATGATTGCTATTCGTGGATGTTGGTAAGTACATTCAGAATGGAACTGAAATGACCCAAGAAGTCCTTCAAAAGTTTTTATGAGGATTTTAATGTAAGTTTAGAAATATTATACAAAAATTTTATGTATGACATCATATCAACTGTGACCCTTTAATTTTCTTGATTTCAAGTCCTTTTAATAAAGTATCAACATTCTTAGAATCACATTTATGTTAGCAGATGCTTACATTCCTATCCCCTCTCTTTGTAATGGTTCAGGTCCCCAGTTTATGTCATGTGGAACATATACAAATAAGCATGACTAAGTTGTTTTTATTAAAAATATAGTATTACTACTAAATTTTGCGTATCATGGTATGTCTCACAGACAGTAAACAGGATAAGTAGCATCAGTCCCACTGTGCAATAAGAGAGTTCATGCTTCAAAGTAATAAAATCTTACTCTACAGCGTTGAAAATGAAAAACTTCCTTTCCAAATATGTAAAGAACAGAGAGTGCAAGAGGTTTTATCAACAACTCACTGTGAGTTGCTGAGTATAACCTAGAATATTTGAGGAATTCCACTTAATTAAGTACAGTTTCTGAAATAATGTAGTAAGATTCAACCTTTAAAAAATATCAATGTAATCCTTTAAATTTTTGGATTTAGATTTTGTTTTCAATTTTTTTTGTTTTAAATTTGACATTTCTCTAATACAACATAAAAGTATAGAAAAATAGTTTAATATCACTCTAATTGTATAATAAACCACCATCACTTGCTTTGTGAGGTCATGAAGTAATTAAGCATTTCTGAGACAACCAGCAGACTGGAAACAATCTCTGTTCAAATTACTTCTTGACTGTCAGAACACTAATTGTCTTCTTTCTTTAAGATTTGCTCAAAATTTAAGAAGTCAAAAGTCAAAATTAACTCAAGGAACTGGTCTCATTTTTCTAAGGATGAAATGACTTCTGATTCATTGTCTATTCTATAACCAATAAATGGAAGTTCACAGCATGAATAAAGGGAGATCCGGAGCACAAAACTGAATTATTTGACTTACAGAGAAGTTAATGAATACCTAATAAAACCCTAAGTGAGCCACTTGAAGTCCAAGACAAGAAGGGAATAAAGGTGTATTGCATGGCGTATTATAGGCAGGATCAAACCATATGACACAACTTGCTATCTTGCTTTTTTTTTGTTCTAGACAAACATGATGCTGCATTTTTTCAGCATATATGCATCAAATTTAAATTACATTATTTTCATACAAGAAAGAATTCCATAGATTTCTTTTTTATTTTTAAAAATAAAGCATCCTCAGGTTTTATTTTGTATAATTCATATATGCAACACTCATATGTCTTTGATCCTATAAAGTTGTCCCTAAGGCAGTGTTCTTTCACCCAGTGTGTAAGAGCAAGTCAGTGCACTGATTCAAGAAATTTAATTTTCTTATCATTCTTCAGAATAGGCTGACAAGCATCTAACTAAACTGGAACTCTTTTTAGGAAAGGAAAGCACAGTCTTTTACACACACCACACACACACACACACACACACACACGCACACACCAAGTAACAAAGAACGGCACTGAAACAGGTGGTTTGTTACTCATGATTCTGTAACAAAATTCTTAATGTGCATGTAGAGGTCTTGTTGCAGTTCATTATACTATCATTTACAGGTATAAATTTCCCCTGAGTGTGTTTTTTATTCATCTTAGGTAACTTGAAATATAATTTTCATCCTATTAGCTACCACTATGTTATTAATTAACCTTATACTCTAATACAGTTTCTGCTTGAATCTGTTTAAACAAGTGGTTCTCAAACAAATAATGATTTTTAGTATTCTCTTTCTCAAAACTTTTCATTCTGTTCCTGGGGATTTCTCATTGCGCCATTACTCCAGCATCCCTATATGATGGTTTCAATACTGTTTTAGAGTTAGTAAGAATTTTTTTTTTTTTCTTTTTTTTTTTTTTTTTTTTTTTTTTTTTTTTTTCCTTAGGATGATGGCAGTAATGCTGGGAATTCCAAGAAACAAATAATTTTATTTAATCTCATCCTAACAGAAAAATTAATCAAAATGTGCCATATAGCATCAAAAATATTAGATACTGAACAAATTCTAGTAGACCCCATTTGTTTTTAATACACTCATTGTCCAGGAATATTCTCTCCTTTTGGTTTTGCTAGATTTTATTTTCTCAAATTTCTGCACATAAAAGACTATGTTTTTCTTTGACTTACTAGGTAGCATTTTAAAGAAGCCTAACAAAGGGATCAGCCTCAGATGCAGCTTCACAACAGCACCTAGCAGATACTTCCATTTCAAAGGAAATGTTTGTTATTCTGCAGTAAATGGGACTCGATACTTCCTAAATTAGCAGTTATTTAAATTCTTGCCTGTGCTAGAACTAGTGGTAAAAACAATGTGACTAGTATAATGAAATATGCAGAGTAAAGAAAAACTGACAGCAAACTATGGATCATGTGGCATTGTTAACTGAAGGTATTGTATAACTCCCTCTTTCAGAAGGCAAATTTGTCTCTCATATGCATACTTTAAATAAAACAAGTGGTAATAAAAGCTAGAGAAAGACGAAGGAGAAAAACTTGGAGCACAAAAAGAACACAAGCTGTCAAAGTAAGATACTCTGAAGCATCCAGTAAGTAGGTTCCCAATTTGCTTTGAAACACACTGTATTAAAATTAAAACCATTTTATATACTAGCCATGAGGGTCAACCCTTGCCATAATATAATTTAGAGATGCAATATCTCTATGCAATAGACTTCAGCACTCACTCCTGGGTGTACTACCAGAAGGTCTGATATGTGTTCACTACTGTCAGGAAATCAGTTCTGGGTTGCAAGAGGAAAGAGGGCATCTAGACAAGACTGGTGTGCTCCTCACTGGCTGAAAGTGCACCTATCTTCTGTCAGGTTTTGCAAGTTCACTTGTAGTGCTGCAGCATTGCTCTCTAGATCCTACAGAATCCTGCACATGATGGCTCAGTCAATCCCTCTTTCACCCTACTGTCCTCAGTAATCCAGTGTCCAGGTATGATTCTGATATTACTGGTACCAAAGCACCCGTGGGGTTCTCATTCAGTTCCTCAGAGAAAACTAAAAACAGAACAAATGTAAAAGAACATAGATCAAACATACCAGCAACACTGAAGAACAGTGAGGCCTAATGTCTTTAAAGCTTAAGATTTTTGGTACAAGGTAAATGTGAGAAATTAATGGTAAACTTCACAAACTAATGTAGGAGTTCTGGGATAAAGTTGCAGACATTTTCAGATGGGTTACTTTTGAATTCTTATTTAGAACAAAAATCTAACAAATTTCTATCCTTATAAATAGAATTACAAAAATATTTTCCTTATTACCCATCTGTGCTACAATTATTAAGATAGTAACATTTCACAGTAAAATAGCAGAGTGAAATAGAATAAGATAGAGAATAAGTACTCTTGAATTCAACTGCATTTTTCAGTATTTTGCAGAGATGCTACACACAGATGCAGAGGCTACCCCAGTCTTAGGGAGCCTCAATGTCTGAAATGAAGTAATTTCTCTTTACATTCCTTTACAAATAATATGAATAAAAGTACATGAGTTTTCCTCAGCTGTCTCAATCATGATTCCTTTGCAGATTCAAAACCTATTTTTATAAACTGTCGCAAAACTAATAATTTCCCACCCATGCACAGTTTTCTTTATTTCCCACGAACCTACCCTATGCCTTCTCTTTTGTATTCTCTTCTAGCTTCTTTTGTTGATATCCCTTTTGTTTTAGATTGCTTTTTATAACTCTTCAAAGGCCTCCTTTCCATTGTCCCTTGCTCATACCTTGCTCTGCAGCAAGACATTTTTTCAAAAAGTGACAAGAGATGCTGCTGATTCAGTGAACCAAAGACATATGATAACAATGAGAGCAGTGGGTGGTTTTACAGCTTGTGTCAAAATATGGGCTGGCCTTAGTTTTCTTGTAAATTTGTTTAAATGACTGGGTTTGATTCTTTTTTTCAGGAGAAGCCAAGCTCAGAATAAAGTTTTTGATGGTTTGTGAGAATTTCTGCCAATTTACTGCTCTGCATTTTTCTCATAGGATTCTTACAAAATAGCCTCTCTCATGGGTGAATATGAATAAGTTGAAGACTATGAGGACTGGCTTCTCCAAACCAAATATTTTTGAATGGCTTCTTAGCATACATCGATTTGCTACTTTTTTACAGAGCAATCCAATAACAAAAGAGTTCCAGTCTTGCTGTACAAGGAATGTTCACTTTGAAAGGAAAAAACCCAAACAACAAAAACCCAACAAAACAACAATGCCATAAATGAAAAAAATCATAATGAGTTAGGGCTTTTGAAATGAAACTGCAGCAGAAACTGCACGTGAACATCCATTATTCCTTCATGGAGGAGATTCACACACTACAGCTTTTTTTGGGACAATGTATTCTGTCACTCCTATGCACATTGTTACATTGCAACTACATTTGGACTGTCATAGTCCTCAGTAGCCATATTCCTTTTTTTTTTTTTTTTTTTTTTTTTTTTTTTTTCTGAAATAATTCTGCAAAGGAACAGTGAATAACAATAGAAAGATCTTTCCCTTACCCATCCATCCCCTGTATCTTTATGTTGAGAAATTGGAAATGAATAGAGGAAACAGAACCATCACATTTCTAGGCTCAGAATTCAACATTACTAATTATTTAAATGGAAGGAGTACTTATGGAGAATATTAATCTGAATTAAAGAATTCTTGAAGTATATTGAACAGTCCGGCAAGAGACACACATACTGGGAGAAAAACCTCTAGGTCCTGAACACATGCAAAAAGACTTTTAGCCATAAAATCCTCAATGTATATAAATACCAAGTTCTGAGCTAATCTCTTCTTCAACTACATTAAAACTCAGAAGAACCTCAAAAAATATGTCACAGAGTTACAATTCACTACAGACAAGTCACTGGGCATGACTGTGATTGTGCCTAATCCATGGCAAGTGCAATTTTGCTAGTAGAGAAATTTGTGATGAAAGAGCTAGATAGTTCTGTTTCCCAGTGAGTGAGTGTGTGCATTTGAACTGTCCTCAAGGTTTAGGTGAAAGAGATTGTGTAAAATACCTTATTGATATGAGCAATATTTCTTTTCACCTTGGTTTACATCAGGTAGGATGCTGTTTAAATGATTGTTATATAAGGTCACATTTTTAATAAAAGCGTCTAAACAGAATTTTATTAGTCTCACTATGAAAGCTCTCCTATGTAAACAAAGATCAGTCAGTGCCTTTCTGTTACCTTCTTAGCCAGCAGCACTTTGAAAACAAAGCAAGAATGAACAGAAGTCACTTGTGAGCTTCATTCTTTCATAATCTGTGATTATATTTTATGGTCTGAGTGCAAAAGTTGATATCTGGCCCTAAGGAAGCCTGTCTTTTATTTTGAGCAGGATCAGCCTTGGATCTTGGACAGAAGTATGATGAAAGAAATCAAAACCAGCTTGTTTTAGGCTCTTTCTTAATTCATAGTATTTATAGTATCTTTTCTCCTTACCAGTGATGAGCCATTACCATGTGATAGTCACAATTTATGAGTACCAATATAAATGTATTGTCATGTTTTCAAATAACCTCATTAGTTTGGCAGCTTAGTTACAAATGACAGTTCTGATCCTCATAGGAGCAATCTAACTATTTACTTCACAGGAGGTTAATAACCATAACTCATCAGAACATCTTCTCATGATAAAAGATATAAAAAAGGTATTTAATTATTTTTATTTCTGAATATATTTTACCCCATTCCTTGCAATGTCTTTGTTGTGTGTATACGTGGGTGGGCTTTTTTCTTGCTGTCTATTAAATGATTTAGTTTAGAAAGTCCTGTACCTACTTTTGCTATATAAAAGCTGACAAGCAGGGATTTTAAACAAGCAGGATGTTTTTAATGATTGGTAATTTCAGTCTGTGGGTAAGAGAGCTACCGTTGAAAGGCACCAGTACATAGAAGATAAAGTGATTATCCCAGATTTATTTTGAGACATAGATATCTAAATCAGAGAGCAAAAAAAAAAGATGGTCCAATTTATTGGAGCAAGGCTTGAGAGAAGGAAGAGGTTGAAGGAGGAGGAGGAAAGAATGGGCTAATATAAAAGAGAGTAGAAAACCAAATGGCAAGATGCTTGCTTGTAGCATAGCAAGATATGACATAAAAGGTAAGTGAGACCATGGAGTGAAAGGCATTTGCTGAAGAACGAGAATCTAAATTTATTATGCAAGTTTTAATTTATCATATTAAACTCTATTTCAGTGGGACCCTCACTTTGTGCCCTTGAAGTGTCTTGTCCTGCCAGAATAGTTGCAACTCAAAATATACGCCAATCTAGTGTTCATTTAACTTCTCATGTGACTACTCCATTCTTTGTAGCTATGATAATCATGCCAAAAGAATTTAATGTTTATTGTAACTAAGTAGAAAATAATGTTTCTATTTATTTTCTCTCAAAACATCAATGGAAAGGTCCCACATTCATGTCAGAGATGTTTCATATGCTTATTCTCACTCAAGTAATTTTGAGAATCTGCCATTTCAGGGAACAATTCCTTTGTCCTTGAACAGAAACACTACCTGTAGGTGATAATATCCTAATGTATTTTCATCAGAAATCAGTGGCTGTTAAAACCTGAATCTTACTAATTCATAATTTGACCATTTTAAAAATAAAATATTTTTTTGGAAGTTCCTCTGAATAATTTAATAAATAACTTAATTGACAAAGTAAATAATCTAGCTTTAAAGTAAGGACTGATTCCCATTATAATATAGGTAACAGGAAAAAAAAAAAAAAAAAAAAAAAAAAAAAAGTAGGGAAAAAGTTCCCTACATGATTTTACCACTTTGTGACATCACAGAGACACAGTTTTTTCAATGTCTACAGTACAACACTGATCTCCCTAGTTTTTCAAAGTAACAATAAACCAGTAACTCTGGGGATTCTGAGTATTTAATTAATTTTCCTCTTTTCAAATATGTCTTCCTCTGACAATGTACAACACAAAGTGGGAGAATGTCTATCTCCCTCCTGAAGTGTAACAAGTAATTAAGAAATCAAGATTTTCTTCTGTTACTTCTGCCTCTTTCAGGCACTGAGAACACCAAAAGGAGTCAATTAAGCACATCAAAACAGAAAGTGTAACATTCAAAATCAAATATTTCCCTTTGATTGTTTTCTTTCATTTTCCCACACTGATGTTCTTTCCTGATATTTATGCTATGTTATGTGTTACTTATACAACAATTATTTTGCAAATGAATCTTCCATCAGACTTATGTTGTAGCTTTTATTGCTAAGTACCATAAAAAATTGTCATAATTTCTTATTTTTTTTTAATTTTCTTATACTAAAACACTTTACTTGAACTTTCTGATTGAACAGTTTAAGAAAAATCAAGAAGAAATTTAATAAAATCTTGTTTCATTATTTTGTATATTTATTCTCCTCTTCACTAGAGGCTGGAATTTAATTATGAAAACACTCTCTGTTCCAATATTCAGTGATGCTGGGAAACACAGAAAACTGACCAAGACCTAAAAAAAAGTGTGTTGCAAATCTTCAGAGCAATCAAAAAATTTGATAGAAAATGCTAATTTTAGTAATGTTGCAAAAAATAATGTTATAAATGTACTCAATAATGGACTCTATTATATGCTTTTTATTCCAGTAATATTCTTTCTTCGAATGTATCTCTTGTCTAGGATCATACCTGTAAAAGTAATGGTTTACTAATGCATTGCTGAGTTTAGAAAGAATTGTATTTTCAGGGGGTGAATCCTGAAATGCTATCTTCTTCCCCTTTTTACTATAAGCATGTGTAGTGCTAGTTTCTTCAGTAGACAGAAGTTTAAATTCATGTAGCATGTCATATTGTCACCTTGGTAATCTTCAAAATGTAGAGATGGGTTTGAGAAGAAATAAACAAAATTAATGTTTTCAATGGAACAGTGAAATATCCACAGGAGAAGCCTCAAGGGATCTCCAAGGTTTTATCTTACAGCTTTACATTGACAGATGCACATTTAAAAACCTATTTCTCCACAAAATGTGTTGCATGCCTAGCCAGGTTGTGTTTGTACATATACTTGTGTTGTTTCTAGTGAAAACTAAATATACCACAATTTTAGAAATGAGAAACAGAAGTGACTTCAGCCCTGTAATTTTCTGATAGTCTTTGATGCAAGCTTTTCAATGCAAGAACTTTTTCTCATCCTGTCCGCATAGTATTTCAGCTCACTTTTTTTAGAGGTTCATTGTTACTGTGACGTAGATAGAAACACACAGTAACACACACAACAGGTGTTCAGGCAGAGAAGAAGAAAGGAAGTCCCTAGTTTATTGTTGACTCCGTATATATAAGTTTCTGGACAGTGACCAGAGATTGGACAGAGAAGTTACCACCTCTCCATCTCCACTGGTCACTTGAGAAGTCCATCAGGTGATATCTTTTACAAAGGAATACAAACATGATTCTTGTTTATCTTAAAATTCATGAAAACTGACTGTAGTCTGAGGCTCCTGGGCCTGAAGTTTCTGAACTCAGTTTCTTCATGGTGTTTTGGTTCAGGAAGACCTTGTGTTCTCACAGGCTTGGCATAAACATCACAAGTGCTATTGTAACAAGAGTGATGTTTTGGATTCCTTTCTGTGGGATGGACTTCTCTCTGTCTTTCAGTTTGGGCCAATGGGATGAAGAGTTCTGGCACTCTTCTGACCAATGAGATAGCCTACTCTAGAAGCTATATAAAAGGGGTCAGTCTTTGAATAAAGGAGAGTCAGATACAGTTTTTATAATGAGGTCTCATGTCGTCTGCTCATCACCCACAGCGACAACTGACTCCATTATACTAAAACAAATCAGAAGGCTTATTTTCAAGGAAAACAGTTCATGGCATGTGATGACTTGTGTTTATTATCTGCAGCTGCAGATTGATAAAATGAGGAGAAAGTTATTTTATTACCATATCCATAAGAGTCCATGGAATGCCATAATATAGAGGATTCTCTTATGAGAACATACTACGTATAACAATGCAGTCCTTATGAAAGATGCGTTTTGTTAAAAGATATGTTTTACAACAGTATTGTACAGCACATGGAGAAAAACCCAAAAAATTAAACATAGGCTGTTGGAAGGATCTCTAGATTAAACCATTACATCTCAAATCAGGACTAATCCAGCTCTTATTTTTCAACTCTGCTTCTCAGATGATGTATCTAGTCTCAGCTAACAATTGTGATGATAGTGAAAAGATGAACAAATATTTTAATATATGTAATATGAGCGAGATGATTAAAAAATAAAGATAAAATAAAGCAATACAGTTATTACAGTTATTATAGCCAAGGAAAAAAAAAATATATCCAGTATCTTAGGGTGTTTTACAGTAGAAATAGAAAGGGAAATATGTGGGGGGATCCTGGGAGCGGTCACTCCATTCAAAAAAAAAAAACAAAACAAAAAAAAAAAACAAAAACAAAACAAAAAAAAAAAACAAACAAAAAAAACCACACAAAAAAACCCTGTACGAACCTAAATTATCAAAATCTAGAGTAAAGTTCAAAAGATGAGTCAGGAAAGAAAGAAGTATTTCAATAAACTGACCTCATTTTCCAAGAGACGGAGTGAAATAAGTGGTTCTAATTCAACTTCCTAGAACACTACTGAAAAACATCCCTCAATGACTAACATTGATATGACTAATACTCTGAGCTAGATGACTGACATAAACAGCTGTCTGCAAAATATTTTGATAAACTTTGAAACCAATTTACAGTTTAGCTGTTTGATTTTCTTTTCTTCTTTTTCCATTAGTGTTCCACAAAAGGCACTTCAATTTTCAAAATGTGATAGGAAGACAGAAGTGTTGCAAAAACATATTAGTAATAGTTCCTTCATCATACCACAGTAGAACCTATAAATTTTCTCCCTATAGAGAGTCATCTCCCTCGCAATATTTAAAGCAAATAATTATTCATTACATAAGATGAAGAAAATAAATGAATGTGGAGATTAACTCTAGGAAAAAAACGGCCAGTCTAAAAAATTTTACAGGGTAGAAAAACATGATTAAATTAAGAGAACTTCAGAGTATTCTTACTGCTATCAGCCACCAGGCAATGGTATACATGAAAGAAGAGCAGGAGGTATTTTCCACCAAATAAGAAGTTCAGAACTGTGGGAATCCAGGACATCCCTCTGACTGTCCTGGAAAATTTATAAGTTACAAGAATTTAGGTAGAATGATAATTAACATATCACAGGGTGAAAAGGTAGAATTTTGGGATTTTAGAATGTGAGGTTAAGGGACAAAGATGGAGAATTTAGGGTGTGTCCCTTTCCTTTTTCTTCTCTTGTTCTTCATCTTCTGCTGTGATGGTGGCACTTTTTAATTGGTCTTGTGTAAAGGTACACTGTTTAATATTGTTGATAGGTATTGGAGAGTTATTGTAAATAAAACATATGCAATTTTTAGTATAAAACATAACACCGTCCCAAGGGCGAGGAGTCTGTCACAACCTGGCCTGCAACAAAGATCTCAGCAGGCCAGAGCCACAAATATGTAAGATAACAAGAATAAATAATCCTTGAAACAACATGAGAACAGACGATCTCGACCTCTTCTTCAGACACTGGGCTGGGGGAAACAGAAACTTTCACAGAGACAGAGACAAATTCAAAGTCAGGTTCAGAAACAACAAAAAACATTTTAAAAACCTGACACAAAACTACAATAAAAAAAAAAAACTTCACTGGATTTAAAACCTTGAAATTTTCACTATCGCCCTCAAGAGTCCTATGTTCGAGGCAATGCTAGACTTTGGTACTCTGCTTTCACACAGATCATGACTACTGAACATCAGAGAGACTGGATGCTTCTGTGTATTGTTTCTCTTGGATTTACACCACATGATTATCTGCACTAGCAAGACAACAACTTAATAAATCCAGAATATCCATAGTGTGTCATTGATTCCTGAATATAAATAAAGTATTGTGTTAAAAATGAGGACTGAGACTATGCCTTTCTTATTAGAAATGCAAAGGTCTAAAAAGGAAAAAAGGATGCATATACTGGGGCTATAAGTTGTAACAAAGATTTATTCTCCATCTCTGTGCTTACAGGTGAATTTTAGTTTATGCAATTCAATGTAATAATTAAGATATTTTAATCAAACTCTCAGGATTAGGTTACCTAGCATCAGGAAATGCATAAGTAATCTGTAACTAGTTCAGAGAACTCATGTGACTTATACAGACCAGAATTTGTAACAGACTAGAATTTGGCTTCTAAAGAAAAATCATCTCAGTCAAGACTGTTAATGAAATAAGACAGCACATGAGTCAAAGGCAAAATTCAGGAACTCATGGCAGACTGTCTATGACATCTAAGCTTTGAGGAAGGTTACAGGGAGGTATTTAACATAATAAGTCGAATTACTTGTGGATTCATTGTTGCAGAGATCTAGATTTCATCACAAAAGAAGACAACTTAGTTTAAGCATGGAGATATTAGCACACATGCACACATACAAATACATGTGCTCCCAAACACAGAAAGAAGGTAAAAGAGCGACTTTAGAAAGTTAAGATAAAACTTCAAGAATTTTAAATCGAAGAAGTTTACTCAGAAATTTAATAAGAAAATATATATAATATATTATAATATATATATATATATATATATATATATATATATATATATATATGAGTAAATGGTTTTACGTTTGTTTTTTTGTTTGTTTGTTTGTTTTTTGGGTTTTTTTTGTGTTTGTTAATTTATTTATTTAATGTTCCTCTTTTGAAATACTGTCAACCTGTGCCTCCCAGTCTGGCACATCTTTATGATTCCCTTTCTACCCCCACAGAAATGGTGGGGTTTGCATTCCTGAGCTCTGAAGAAGAACCAAAGATTTTACCCAGGGAAAAATTTTGTGGAAATGGGATTATTTTTTGTGAAAAGTTTGTAATTTATTTTGAATACTAAGGTAAATTCTTAGGGTATGTTTTTTTATAGTCCTAAGAAATATTCCTACCAACCTTCCTGATGTTGATATTTCCTAAAGCTAAATTTATGTGGAGACTGATTATTTTGTGGGAATTTTTGTAGGTGTTCTATTCATGGGTTGTAGCTAGCTCCATTTCTTTGTATTTTTTCTTTATATCTCTCATCATATAAAAATCCAGACAGTTTGTATATTAAACTTCATAAAAAATTACTCTGGTTATTTTTTTTTCAGGAAGAACATTGAAATCCCACATAAATTCTTACTCACTTTACAAAAGGATTTAAGTTCCAGAAGATTAGAAGGAATTGAAATTACATAAGAATTTCAAAGCACTTGCTAGCACTAGGCAAGATAAAAGTTCTTTCTCCCAAAAACTGGACATTTGAGATGACTTTAATAATTTCAAATGTTGGGGTTTTTACTGATAGGCAGAGGTATAACTGGAAACCTTTAAAAGAGATTTTAAAGGAGAAAAAATGTACATTTGGAAACATCAAAACAATTTTGTATAAACTTTTCAATATTTCATTTGAAAATGATATTTTCTCACCTGTCATTTTTTTATTCATTTGCTGACAGGTTTTGAATACTTACTCTGGCAGCTAGAAAAAATTAAAAAGTTGACTGAAAAATCAGCATTGTTTCTTGGTGGGATTTTTCACTTTGTCAAAGATAATACTAAAAATATTTTTTTTCCATTGAACTAATTTTAAAACTAGTTTTGCAGTTCAGCCATCAACTTGAAAGACAACCAGCTTTCTTCCAGCTTTACTTCAAACCTCAGGAACAAGATAATAAATGAAATGGTTTTTACATGGTTCAACATTAAAAGCAGCAAAAGCATATTGTGAGTCACATTTTTAAAAATGTAAGTATTGAAGAGTTGAATTGAATATTGCTGAATATTGAGGGTTAATAAAGGAGTGATGATATTGCAGCTCCAACCTTACTTCAGATGCTCTCATTATAGATAAAAATGTGGGTTTTGCACCAGTAAAGACTGGTTAAAATCTACAGGAAAGAGAGGAAATGGAAATACTTTTAATGCATTTGCTCCATTGAGTGGCAGCTATGATAGTGCTTTGAATATTGATTTCAGACTTCTTTTTTCCTGGACATAACAGTAGAGTTAAATATTTTTACTTTTAAAATTTAGCTTGATGATTAATTCTATTAAAAATACAAAAAATTGGAAATGTTAGGGACAGTTTGTATGATTTCTACATGTTTTTGACAGATGTCATATTAACAATGTTTATGGCATAATCCTGGGGAAAATCCTTTCAATTAACAAAGATTTTGAAAACAGTTGATTGCATCTCTGAAGCTCACTTCTGAAATTTCATTACTGCTAATAAAAAAAGCTTTTGACATTTTGAAAATATTTAACTTTGATAAAGAGGTTATGAAGTGGCTGGCAATGACATGACTTCAGAATGCAAACACTAAATATAAAAAGGGCCAGAGATTTCAGCTGATAAAAAATTTCAGAGTCCATTGTCATTAGCAAATATTGGTGTGGGTTTTTTTTTTAATGTCATGATTTATCCTCAAAAAACTGCATTTAAAGAAAAGTCTGAACACTAAAGATCTGATGTCTATTGATATTTCCACTGACAGACTTGCATGAGTTCACTGAAATTCAAGAAAGGTTTCGCATCCATGCAACTGAATGCAGAATCCAGTCGGTAAGCTTTTTAATTATACTGCATTTAAATGCAAATTACTCAATTTCATTTTGAATAAAATCACCTTGAAATGGATGGCAGTACTTTAGAGCTACTGTCCATAATATTCACTGCACTAAAAAAGGCTGCATTTGACGTTCATAAAATTGGGTTACACTGTTATTTGAATGGACATTTTAAGTATTCTCTGCATAAAATAAAAGGTAATGAAACAGTGCTTAGATGATGAAGATCTGTAGCATCATCCTTCAGACTATCTCTGCATCCAGTGAGAACTAAAATTCTACTTTTAATGGTATTAGCCATTAAAATATATACTTTCCTCTATGGAAGAGTGAAAGCTTTACTTCTTTGCCAATCAGAGCTAGGTTCCAACTATCCCACGTGTGTCCATACAGTATGATGAAATTGACTAAAATAAGTCTTTCCTTGGGTCTCAGATATTCATAAGGTTTCTGCGGTCAAAAAACAGAGGGAAAACTCATGTCAGTCAATCGAGGCACAGGTTTAATGGACCGTTGTTTAAAGTTGTCATTGTGGTCATCCTAATGTCCGAGTAGAATAATAGTAGTAATACCTATTTTAAACCAAAAGATAATTTTCCTCATGATTAATAAAAGGTAGCACCATATAATGAAAATGGTAAGTAAAAGTGTTATCCCATTCATTTAAATAAAGAACACAATAACATGAGAAAAACTTACAGACGTAGGTCTGATAAAGAAAAACATTGATAATTTATCTGGCAGAAGTAAAAATACCAAAACAAAATGTATTTTACCCAAGAATTATTAGGTGTTTTTAACTAACAATATCAACTATCTCCAGGAAAACAGGGCCCCACAGCATGTAACGATTACTTGGGAAGACAAACACCATCATTCCAAATATTCCTGCCTTCCTCCTTCTTCCTCCCACTTTAGACACTGAGCATGTTGTCACATGGTGTGGGATATGCCTTTAGTCAGTTTGAGTCACCTGTTCCAGCTGTGTCTCCTCCTAGACTCCCGTGCACTTCCAACTTCCTCAGCAGCAGGGCAGTACAGAAAGCAGAAAAGGCCTTGGCTCTGTGTGAGCTCTGTGCAGCAATAACAAAAACACCTATTATCAACCCTGTGTTCAGCACAAATCCACAACACAGCCCCACACCAGCCACTGTGAGGACAATTGACTCTAGCCCAACAAAACCCAGCACTCCACAGGAAGCAGTTAATTCCTTGTTTTGCTTTGCTAGTGTGCAGATCTTTTGCTTTCCTCATTACCTGTCTTTATCAACCCACAATTTTTCTTCCTTTTACCTTCTGATTCTTTCCCCCATCTCAGCAGAAGGGAGTGAGCAGCTGCATGAGGTTCAGCTGCCAGCAGAGATTAAACCACAGGAGTAGCGAACTTAAAACATTCTATTTTCACTCTCATCTGGAAATAAAAGAAATTTTTAAATCTGTTGTGAAAAAGAGTTTGTATCCTGCAAATTGCTTGTTACCACATGGTCAATGGGACACAGTGTAATTTTCACTCTTGCAGGTTTAAATATTTGATTATTTCTCTTTCAAATATTTCCTGCCAGCTCCTGTGAATTGCTCTTTCTCTAACCTCTATCAGAGATTTTGCAATTTTTTTTCAGACACATAAGAGGGAAACAGCAGGAAAAGATGGAAAATTACAACTTAAACTGTAGTAGCTTTAATAACATCATTGCATTTCAAGTTTTTCCTTAGTCAACCATGTTCTCTAGAAACACACCTCAGATCAGTGACACAGTTACTGTTATCAAAGTAAAGAAATAGCTTTAGCCAGACCTCTGATAGGTGACTACAGTGTCAGAAAGTAGCAACAGGCAGTTTTGCTTCGAAAGCTAAATAAACCTGGATGCCTAAGGGTTGTAACCTCCTGGATTACAATGCCTATCATTGCCTCCCACCAAGGCAACATGAGCGTACACCCCTACATGAGCATCATGCTCAGCAGGTCTGATTGAGTAGAGCGTTAACTTTCACTACACATGATGATGCTTTTAATTTCCTCAAGCCTCTAGGAGCTCTGATACTCATTTTCTTCTTTATATAAATTATCAGTGAACTTGCTTCATTCTAAAACAGACCCCTATTTCACTCAGGGAATCTATGGTTACTGCCTTTGAAGGGTCACTCTGTGTCTGCTGAATGCTTGTTTGGGAAAATTGCCATATTTTCTTTCTGTGTTGGCTATTTTTGTTAAATCCTTTTATGCAACACTAAAATTCCATTTATAGATTGTGTCACTGCTGTCCACCACCTCCCACTCTTCTTCCCTGGTATTCCTGCACAAGTAAGAATAACATCATCACAAACTCAACCAATTCAGGTTTGTCTCTTCTTGTTACAATTTGATCTGACAAAATATGTATGCACACATCTGAGCTGTCTGATGAGGTTCTCTTGAACTCTTTAGACATGATTCACCTCATAGTAAAGTAGACAGATAAAACAGGTCAGATGAATCTGGCACTAAAATGTCTATTTTTCTGCAGAGACAAAAGTACTTTCAGCTAACAACTGGCAATCTAATTTCAGTAAACAGAAATTCTACCTTTCTGTTTTCATTAGGTTTTTCTTTTTATTATGAGCTGTGTCCCATTAATGCCTACAATATGTTAAATATACCCACATCACCCCAAAAGAATATAGTGTAGCATAACTTGTAATTAAATCAGTTATGCTGATTATCCACAGTTATCCATGAAACTACTGTGTTCCTCTTAGTCCCTGTGTCTAAATGACAGAAAGAATAAAGCATTTAATGTCAAAACTACTTAAGTGGGTTTTATACAATCCTACCACACAGGTCACCAATCAGCAGAGTTTTCTCCTTTTCCTCCCAAAAAAAGCTTTTACTGTAGGTTTTCAAAAAGAAAAACAACCAAAACAACATAATGCAAACCAAAGAAAACAAACCACAAACAAACAAAACAACATCAACAACAATGAAACTCCCACAGGTAGTTCAGATCATTTAATTATTAAATCATGGCAATGGTCTATGGTCCTATAAGTCTTTTAAAAGTTTGCGACTTCAGAAAAATAAACAGAATCCTGCACAGTACATTGGGAATGGACACTTTTTTTGTATGTTTGTATTCTTTTTATTTTTGAATGGAATAAACTGTGATAATTCATTTAGAAGATCCTTGGTTACTGCATATTTTATGATGGATTTACATTTTCAAAAATCCTATGAATCATGTATGTAAAACTGTAAGAAATCACTCTGGAATTTAAGTGCAAAATTAAAGTGGAATTATTTGAGTTTTGTTCCTATATAGTGTCAACAGAAAATCTCAGCCCTTGTCACTGGTGCAAAAATGTAATCAGACTAGAAGTAACATTGCTTTTTTATTTAAATAACTTCTTTTCCTGATTTTGTTATAATCTATTTGAATAGTACACTGTAGTTGTGTCCAGGATGTATTTCTACAATGCCTGGAAATTATGTCTTTGTTGCCTTGTACAATTTTTAATGATTGGGGGGGTGGGGGGTGGGGGTGTGTTCAGTGGTTTGTTTGTTTGTTTGTTAGACTTGCTATGATCACTGCAAATAAAAAAAATTCTGCTTGCTTAGCTTTTTCCATTTATAGCTGCAGAATAAGAGTTGTGACATTCATTACTATTATGCTTAAGAGGAAAGAAAACAAACTCTTTGTACTATACTCTTGTTTAATATCCATTTAGGTGTTGCATTTAAGACAGACAATGAAAGAGTCCTTATTAAAGCACTTTTTGAGTGTTAACACAAAAAAATGGCCTTTTTTCAAGATTGCATGCATTTGAGACATACTTTAAATCAGCACTAATGTGTGTTTATTGTGTTTTACATAACAATTTTCTTTGAATTTCACTCTAATAATGATGTAAGTTTCCTAAGGATCTAGGTACATATTTTATTATTATTTTTATTCAGTGGTTCTGTTATACTCCTTTTTAAATTAATTTCTCTACACTATTCCTATTCAGAATGGCTCTAGTGGTTCCTAGTATTTACTTATTTAATTCTTTCTCTTCTCTAAATCTTTTGAATTGTTTTCTCTACATTTGTAACTAGGAAATAGTTGGAATTTTGTGACTTAATTAAAAAAATAAAGAAAGAAAGAGAAAGCAATGCAGTTATCATATCTAGTAGGTATAGAAAAATTATTTTAGATTTTAGGAGATATTGAGGAACAAGATAACAAAGAACAGTACCTTGTCTGGTTTCTACTGCAGTCAACCTCTGGATCTGTTCAAGCTGCTCATATTCCAAGGAGGTGGGAAAGGTCTGAGAAGGGAAGACATGAGGAAGGAAAGGATGGCACAATAAACTGAAATCTCAGTTACTTTTGTGATTTCTAACACAAGCAGAGGTTTACATATTTTACCAGAAGCCTTTTATTATCCTAAGTACATGGAAAGTGAACCATCCTTCAAAATTCTCACACATCATCTGAAAAGTCTGTGATTGAAAGGCATCAAAACTGAATCTACATAAGTTCTGAAGTTTCCAAGCAGAAAATATTTAGCACTAAAAGAGACAAAGTAGATATATTTGATATATATGTGAAATAAGTTTCTAGCACCTTTACATTAAAATCAGGAAACCTGAATAAAATTTGGGTAGCAAGGAAAAGGGGAAGGAAAACATTTGAAAAATATGTAAGGTGTATGAATCACAACCTCAGAACAGCCATAGAACTCATATGAAATAGAGAAAGACTTCTTTTATAAATTAATAAAAATTGTATTCTAATGAGAAGGACATCTATCAAAATGGAGGTTGAACTCCTAAGAACGAGTTTTTCTCTATGTCTTTTTATTTTCCTGCAAAGCCTTTTGATTATGTAAACAAATATAAGACCTAGACTTGAATTGTTTTGTGAGAGTAATACATTAAAGATGAGAAATCTCTACATATTACCCTAAAACCAATATTTTTTTTTCTCTGAACAACAGTATTTAACGCCAGAGCAAAGGCAGGGTAACTACGGAAACATGTGTATGTGAATTTTTATATCCAAACTGGAATAAAAATTTAAAGTGATTATCCTGGGAAAATTAAGGGAAGATAATGAAAATAAGTTTAAGAACGATAATCTCCAGAGCCCTGAAAAAACTGGCACATTAAATGACAAACATCTCCAGCAAACATATTCAGCAAATCTGTTCAATAGAGAATTGTATTCTAGTAGCAGACACTGAAAAAAAAAGTCATCATAAGTGTAAAGGAGATACAGGCAACTAAAAGTCTCAAAACATGCCAGGTTTCACCTAAAAACTTGGAGTATCATTAAATACATGGTTAAGATTAGAAATAAAATATGCAAATAGATTTACTATAGACAGAATATCTGGCAGCAATTTGAGGTCTTTCTGTTATTTCATTTTGATATAACAGATTTTATAGGCAGGAATAAAACTGTGCATGGGGGGATTTTGTGGTCTTCAGCAAATCTTTGGCATACTAATCAAGAGAACATTATTGGTAAACCAGAAATAAATTGGATTACTTCACAAATGAGGCAATGACTACAGAATAATTACCACCTCAGTATCATAAAAGACATCTGAATAATTTTATTTCAGTAGTCCCATACTTTCTGGACAGGTTTTACTTTAGAATGGTTCTAAAGATAATTTCAATTGGAAAGCCATACATGTTCGCTTGAAGGAAATCTTTTTTTTTAGCATAGAAACAATCATAGAAGACAAAATTTACTGTATCACTACTTCAAATCCTCCTGGGGTTATGATTTCAAGAAATGTTGGTTGTTTGCAATTTGTTTTAAAAATGTATATGAAGAAGATAAATGTTACAAAGGAAAAAAGCCAAAGGGTAACCATCCCTTGTGCATTTCCTATTTTAAAAATTATGTCACTTTGTTCTTGGTATTATTATTGCCTACAGTGTAGAAATTGCTAGGAAGAAAACCTGCAGTGTTTTGCAATTTCTTTTTAGCTTGTTTTCTCTTGCAAAGTTGCTTGCTATGAAATACCTCTAAACAAGACAAGACTATGAAAGAGCATATTTGGCCACCTTTTCGATCAGCCTGTTCCTATCATAGAACGGTTCCAATAACTTGCAAATTCCAAGAGATATAATTCCAGTTTCTGACCAGAACTAGAAGTGAAAACTAGATGGAAACAAGGAAATTGAACTCACAGCGCATTTATTTTGAAGTCAGTTCTCAAAGGATGAAATAATGTACTCCAGCAGATGCCTCAGATGAGCCGTCCCATGCAATGTTATTTGACAGCAAGTTTGCTTGTTTATTTTTTTTCCTGGGGAAATCAAAATATTCTGTCTCTTTGGAAAAAAATAAGAGGGACCAGGTGAATATAAGCAGTAAACTTTTAATTAAAAGAGGTTACACACTATTGCTTTTAAAAAACTTTCAGAGCTTCAAAACAAATCCTATATTCGTTATATGTATGATCTGTCAATGTTTTAACATAGTTAATGGTGGTATCTTAGGGAATATATACAGTTAATAGCTTATGAGGAAACTTTTCAAAATAACCGAATATTTCACTAAATCAAGCTTTTCCACAGTATTTATTCACAGATAAGAATACACCACTGTAATAAGAGAGTATCTTATATAATAGGATATGTATTATACACAAAATCTCAAGATGTCACTCTATAAAATTAATGAATACTGGAGTAATGCTTTTCATCTTCTACTTTTTACTCTTTTTTTAGAAACAAAAAGAAATTGAATATAAAAAAGCTTAGCTTCAAAACAATTAATTAATAGAACTTTGAATTTTATTTCCAGTATTGTAAAGCACTTTATTGTCTAGAGTAATGTTTAATTGGAGAAATGTTCTGTGGTGATCATTTTAAAGGGGGAAATCACTAGAGTATTGTGTTTTTAAATTAAATTACACTAGTATAACAATGTTAGCCCATACATATCCTACAGATGTAGCAATAGTCAGATGCAATATTAAGACAACAAAGCTCTGCTCAAGTCAATAACGCATCTTTATATGTCAGAATTGTCATGTTCTCATGCACTGAGGCAAACTTCATCCCTGTATATTTACCACAGCTATGATGAACTATAAAGTAAATATTGTATTGTTATAATGATGTTGTACCAAAAGCCTTTGCATATCAGTTGACAGTGGTAACAAACAAAATTAGTTATTTCAGAAGCACAAATTTCTCCTGTTACTGGATCTATAAATTATATATTGAAAGTAACCCTAAGGCTGCATAGTTAACTGTAATTAAGCCATTTTACACGGTCTCTCAGTTACATGACCAGTGCCACAGATCCACCCAGTCTAAGCAAGTGCCCGGTGCTGTGGTTCAGTTCTCACTGTCAAGTGGTCCCGACTGAAATCAGCCCTGCTGTGCAAACTGTGAGATCTGAGCCAGTCTGCCTACTCTCAGGAACCAAGGAATTTGTGTTTTATCAGCAGTGAACAGTATGAACTCAAACTGAGACCACTGGGAGCTAAAACTGCTACAGCTGTAGCCCTGAACACACACCAAAGTGGGGAGGTTGACTATCAGTCAATCACTTTCATGCTACAAAACCTGCAGCCTTTCTCAGCCCATCAGGCTACCCCGTATGGCAGCAGGCTGCACGCAGGTTAACTCCCCCTTCATAAGGGACTTTTCTCAAGGTTGCCCCTCAAGGCTGAGAGACCCCTTAACTGATATCTGATATCTATAATGGAGTAAGTGACAGTTTGCATTGGGCCTAAATGCAGATATATGCTACTGACATTTTTATACAGCCAGAGATAAACTTAACTAATAGAAGTGGAGGAAGTAGTAGTTTGACAGCTGTTCAAATCATTGTCTGTCATCATCTAGCTACTGCCTTAATTGTCATATTGTTGTTAAAACATTGTTTGAATAAAGGTCAATTTTTTCATAATCACCATTTGACTCTCATTCAGCTATTGATTAAATAACATCTGATCATAGTTTGGTCATTTGTAAGACCATTCTAGGAGACCCCACAACTATGACTTCTCTTAATAATTCAGCTGTGCTCACACAGAAGTTTATGCCCAGAATCCTTGCCACAAGGTGGAACAGGAGGGAGGATGGCCTGGGAAAAGCCAAGGGAATTGTAAAGGACAAGATTTTTGTCTTCATGACCCGTGTTGAATTTCTTAATTAAGTCAGCACATGATGTAGCTTATATGGATTAGAAAGAGAGACAGGAGAATGAACACTATTCTACTGCTTCTAGTGCTGTTCTTTGTGGCAATACCACTCTACAGTAGTATATAGTGGCACTATGCTACTGCCATCAATAAGCTGATGTACATGAAGTTATGTATTGTCAGTGCAACAAATATTTATCCTATGTATCCTATCCAACAAATATGCAAAAAATATTTATCCTAATACTGTTTGTCTCTTTTAATAAATGGCCCAGTGTTGATGGCTGAGGAAGGAAAAAGGAAAAAATTGTTATAGTCAATGACCTTTATTGGTAGAGGTAATAAAATTAGCTTTATTGCTAACTATAAATCCAGCACTTTAAAATGAAATGAACAAACGTTAGTTGCATTTGAAGGACTTGACTTTTTACAGCTATAAATACTTTGTGGTATCTTAAAACTCCAGGTTAGTAAGAAGTCTCACTAGAAACACTGTTAATACTGGATAATATAATTCCTGTACTATATGCTTCTGTCTGTAAATGATGAACATACAATTCAAATTAAAAAGTTGCTCAGCAATGACTAAATCCTCTGATTACCTGTTTAGAAGGTCCACATCTCCCTCTGTTGGGAGACAGCTCACTGCAACCACACAAGACACTATATCCCCATATGTAACTGTATTTCTTAAGCTTCAGGTGTCCGTATTTTCAGATACATTTGCAAAGCTAAACTCCTAAATTTTATTCCAGTTGAATAATCGAATCTTTTTGTGTATTCACTAGGAGACCAAAACTTTGTTGCCCTACATCCAAAACTTTTTGCCTGTAACCACCCTTCTCTCAAGTGAGTATATACATACACTACCCTTGGATGAAAATGCTGTCTGGCAGTCAGTCTATCTTTAGTGTTATATACTGAGTCATCCCTGTAGAGCTAGATCCCAGGTATCCCTCCTCCCATGCACTGAATACCAGATATTAAATAGAGCAGAGTGAGCCCTCAGCTGCTCTCCTCCTGCCTTGAGGCTACAAGAAACTCTATATCTTAATTCAGAAGAATGAGGAAGAGGATAGCAGGCATCATGTGCTGCTTTTCCTTTCCTTTCTTGTGCCTTTCTGTAGGGTGCAGACATAATCCTGAACTTAATCCTAACCACCACCCTATGGCCAGAGTGAGGGTCGCCAGCTGTATTAAGTCAAGACTGCAGGAACAAGGACTCAAATGAGTGTCATTTGATGCTACCCTGGAACACAATTACAGTTTCTTGGAGCTTAACTGAAATTACAAAGATGGAGAGGTGTCAAAGAGAGTAAACAGAATATGCTCAATCAGATTTAAAACTTTTTCCAGGCTGACCATTTTGTTGACAAGGTTAACTCCAACTGTCAAGTGACATTCTTGACTGACAGATGCAGAAAGAAGCTCACAGTCCTGAACTTAAATGTCATGGAAAAGTCCTCCAAAATTTGTGTCAAAGTTGACCAGGTAGTTTCAGCTGAAATTGTGAATATAACATAATTTTAATTTTTTAAAATTAATTCTGACATATTTTGTGATGTAGTATGTTTGACAAAACAGAATAAATGAAAACTGCAAAATATCTTTCAGTTTCTAATGGGTGAATGTTAGCAATGTTTTATGTGAAATACATCAGGATAACAAACCACGAAGAAAGGGCTAAATCAGGAGCTTTCACAAGGTAAATGCAACAACTGAACTAGGAGGAGAAATACAGGAAGTATTTTCAGGGTTGAATTTGTATCTCCAAATGAAACTATATTTTAATACACTATATGAATGAATCAGCATCATGCATATTAGGCCCTTGTGGATTTAGAGTTATCTCCCGTGGCTTTACCACAATGGACAAACTACTTACATATTATATAAGCTGGAGAGAATGTCTCTGCAGAATGGTTGTTTAGGTACATTGAGACAGAAAATTCAAGTTCATTTTTTTATGGATATTAAGTTTCTCATCTGTCAAAAGTTTTTCCACATCTTAAGCTATAGACTAATTTTCTTTCTCTAGTGAAATGAATATTTAAATAATCCATAGAACATGGCTCATTCAAACTTCACAGTTTTTTCTTTTTTTATGCAATGTTTTTGCAATTCTCTTTCTCCAGAAATCTTAGACTATACACATTTACACAGTAACAAACCTTTTTTATTTTTCCAGCTCCTTCTCATTTGTTTACACCCTCCAGTAAATATATTTTTCATATGAAAATTTTTGAGTTTAGTCTGCAATGAGAGATTTTAACCAGAGGAGTGCCTGACTTCATGGCTGTAGCACAACAACTTGGACAGAAACGAAAGCTATGCATTCCACCTCCGTAAAGATGCCTCAAAAGAGTTGATGCTAAAAGCATTTTGGCTTGAAATGCCCAAACTATGTGCATATGTGAATTCAATACACTTATATGCACATAGGTAATGTGTGACCATTTGAACTGTATTTTGAGGTCAAAATCTTATTCCTAATCTAATTTTCTATTAAACTAGCAATGGCCACATGATACTTCAGATTCTGAATGGTAACCCATACCTACACTCATGCCATTTTCTTCTGTGAAAAGGAAATCCAGTATCATCACTAGACAGTGGCATAAAAGAACAAACTCCCATAGAAGATAATGGCTCTGAATATCCTTTCTAGAGAAATTAATCTCTCCTTACTGAATCCATATGTACTCAAGGGAAAATCAATATTCAAAGGATGAAAATAAGATGTGTACACCCTTCTGTTTTAACTGCTTGAACTGCCACAATTGTACTCAAAATTCTACAAGGCCTATGAGTGGTATTTTTCTTCTTTGGGAAATCTGTGTGCAAATTACTAACAAACATAAATTACTCTCTAGCTGCTTCATAAAATAGTAACTGATTCTATGCTCTGAGAATTCAAATTAGCAGCTGGTGAATTCGGAGAGAAATCAAATACAGGTAGAGAGATTTTTCAAGTGCCTCAAAAAGGAGTGACATTGACAATCTTTTTTGTGTTACTATTCCTATCACCTGCAAGAACAATCTATTTTTATATATTACCTTATGAAAGTAAAAAGGTCATCGTCAGCAGAACCATTTGTCACATTAAGGCAAACCTAATTTGAATATCCAAATTCTGTACAATTTCAATGAGAATTGCTTATTTATACTGGGGAATATGATTCCTCAACTCCTGATGCTTGTTACGTTTTAACATTTTTCTTTGTGAAAATAACAAATAAATAGAACAAGAGAAGGTTAAACAAGGATGGAAGCTTGAGACTGAAGTTAAGAGTCTACTTTCACTGTTTTGCTTTTATATATAACCAATGTTAAGATAGATTTCTGTCTTATTTATGTAGTTTTCTCATGAAACTGTCCAGCTTTTTTTTTTTTTTTAACATAATGCTTCCTAAACCTGCTTTGAGAAACTAAAAAAAAAAAAAAAACAACCAAAAAAAAACCAACCAAACAAAAAAGAAACAAACACAAAATCTACAAACTAAACACAAATGCCACAGCAATAACAATAACAGAAAAAAAGGAAGGTTGAAGGTTGAATTCTCATAATCACTGAATTCTGAATTCTCCCAGTGATGTAATGCCAGAGGTATTCCCTCTGGCTAGCCCCTTCCCAGACTGCACTGAGTGGCCTCTCATGGGCCACAGGGGACCCAGGTGGAGGTAGAGCAGGGCTGCCCAGTGGCATGGCAGCAATGCTGCTCTCAACAGCACTAGCTGTGGTAAGCGCCGAGGATTGAGGTAGAAATTAGAGAGGAGCCTTCAGTATTGCTCCAAAGGAATTCAAGGCTGATGTAGGGTCAGGGACTGAAGACACAGAGCAGGGTTGTGCAAGGGTTTTTATCCAGGAGAGCTGTTAGGGGCAGGTACAAAACAACAACCAATAAGGCAGGGAGAGGGGAGGAGTACAAGGTGGAATTTACAAAGCAACCAACCAATAAAGGGCTACATGGCAGTGACACAAGTCACATGGGCTAATGGGATGTCGAGGAATACGGGATTTCCAAAGGGGAGGAATCATCAGGGATTAGCCTAAGGTAGGATTGGCAGGGAAGCTGCTGTAATAGGGGCTGGGTTACACAGACAGACAGGTAATGGGCTGGGACAAGGGCTGGGTTTAGGGATGATTGAGAACTGAAGGTGGGTGGAACGAAGAACATTCTATAAACTTGGGATGAACAAACTGAGCACAAAGGGGGGAAACTGGGACAGGGACAAACCATTATAAAGTTGAATCTTAAACTTACGAAACAAAAACACACCACATCATCTCTGGACTTTTTATGTAAGCCTTTTTTTTTGGTTGCACAGAAATTTTTGGAATTTTACAATTAAGTTGATTCTGTTTAGAATCATAAGTATGAGCATCGGGAAGATTTTTCTTCAATCTCCAAACCCCAATAAATCTTTTAATAACTATATTTTTGTGTTTTTTCAACAAAAGAGACCAATA
This sequence comes from Sitta carolinensis, assembly GCA_032173965.1. Taxonomy (NCBI): domain Eukaryota; kingdom Metazoa; phylum Chordata; class Aves; order Passeriformes; family Sittidae; genus Sitta; species Sitta carolinensis. The sequence goes on from CM063284.1 coordinate 76,261,103, forward strand.
AATATAAACCTCACATTTTTTGTGTTCGATAAATTTATTGAACTGTAAATAAGTAATAATAATAGTGAGGTATAGAGAAGTTCAGTCTGCTGGACGTATTTTTTCAAGTCATTGGAAAGAGTTTTCTGCAATAGATTCAAATTTTGCCTCTACTACCCTCTGGGGAGCAGGAAAATGAATCAAAAACTTTACTCCTCTTTGTAAAATGAGATGTGTAAATATTGCTTATGTTCATAACAAGATGAAGCCTTTCCTGAAACTCATTCTTCTCACTCATTTGGTTCTTCAAATTATATCACATGATTTTTTCTCTAAACAGCTTTTGGCTTTTATTTTAGCCATTTTTTTTACTTCTACTGAAAACTTTGTCAGAGGTGTTCACTTTCATACACTTCTGACTTTTCATATCTTGATCTTTGAGGAAAGTAAAGTTTCACTTTTACATTACCATGAACTTGAAGACATTTTAAAAAGTGAGTTTAGTACTTTTAATGATTAATATACTGGAAGTCAGAAAACATTAAAGAACCATAAAATAAAGAGAAGGTCGTTACTGTATTAAGTTCTGCTTTAAAGAGCTGGAAGTAAAAACTAGAAAGATATACCAAAGAAGTGAAGTGTTGTACACCTTTTACAGACACAAATTGAAGGCTGAGTTTGCAGACTAAAAACCAAATCCTGGCTCCTTAATCAATCCTCTAGTCCAGAAACAAGCACAGTGAAAAGCAGAAAAGCAGGATTCATGGACACTGAGACTTAAGAAATATCTACAATATTTTGATTATTTGTAAGAGACAATTTGTGATTACTAGAAACATGTTCTGCTGTGTTGTGTTTTGTAGTTCATCAACTGAATAGAGCAGTGTTATAAATGAGAGAAGCTGTAGGTATTACAGAGGTAATACCTTAAAAACCCACCATTTTAAAATTAGTTACCTGAGCTCGCTTCCAATCTGGTTTTTCATCTGACCTTAATAATAAATTCATATAATCTTTAAAGGCTCGCTTTTTGTGTAAACACAATACAAACAAAACCTTTTTTTTTCATTAAAAAATACATTTATTTTGAATGCAGAACATTTAATAAATAAAGATCCTTGTTTCCTTTTGTCACCTCCTAAATTTAGAGGAAATATTTTTGTGTGTTTGTATCAAAAGAGCTTTCACTGAAGCCAGTCAACAAGCAATTTTTATTCTTTTCTACCTTCATAGTTTGTAATAAAGGAAAACACATACAGGCATTTCTTAGGGAAAAAAAACAAACAAAAAACCCCAAAAAAACTGAGTGAAAAAACAGAAGTAAAATACCAGATAAGACATACCTGAAGAAGTTTAATCAAAAATTTGTCTGGAAGATAACTTTATTTACCAGTTTTTTATTTACCAAACTTCTTTCTTGGCATACATGACAAAAACATTTCTTATGTTGCATTAGATTTGTATAAGAGTTTTCATTTTAAATCAGAATTTAAATAAGCTTAAAATTATAGCCAACAAAACCTAGGTGAATGATGGCAATCTGCAAATTTTTAACATAGCAAAAAACTCTGTCTTAAATACTTTTCTTGCAAAGTTCACGAAAGTAAGTCTTAAGGTAATTTTATTAATAAATCAGGCCTGAAATATTACCTGTTCCATGTATTTCAGTCACTGCTTGCTAATAAACATCAATACGAATATTTTTATAAACAGACAGAATATTTTTATAAACTGTTTTTATAAACAGACAGAATATTTTTATAAACTGTTTTTATAAACAGAGGTTTTCTTGACCTCTTGTTAACTCAAGGTGCTGGCTTGCTAAAGAAAACACACATTTCAAGCATCTAAAGTCGTGTTTGTTCAGATTCTCTCTGAAAAGACCACTTTTCTGTCCAAAACGTGCAGAGGAGCCAGCAGTACCTCCTTGTGGGGAGCAGGTGGTGGAGCCTCTGTCCTGAGGACTTCCCAGCACAGCCAGGCAATACCCTGCCTATGGTGCTCACTGGCTTGGAGGACAGCTCCACTTTCTGCAGGCCACAGGAGCAGGCAACCTCCAGAGAGCTCTTCCAAACCAATCTTCTCCTCATGTCTACAACTCTAAATGTAGCAATTCCAGGGCTAGGAATTAATATATCTCACTGAAATTTTCTTAGTGGCTTATGTCTACCAGTCTTCATATAATAAACTCAATCAGAAGTCCACGGATTGTTCATTTAGGAACTTCAAAGGTGCTGTTTGTTCAGCTTTTTCTTCAGACATGAAAGAATACCTGTGCACTCACTTAAAAAATCCAAGAGGCAAACTTCTGGTAAGCCCATCAGTGCAATAGGTGTGGACTTGGAATTTAGGATGAAGATTGCTTGTGAACTGTAAATAGGAATAAAGACAATAAGTACTTTTTAAGTTTTAGAAAATCAATACTCTTTGGAAGAAAGCTGTCTCTTCAGCTTAATTCAAATACAGACACTGAAGAGGGAAGTCTTTATTAGGTTGCTACTTTTTTAGCATCCTACTGAAAATCAAATTGTCAAGCTAAAAATACATGTGCATCTTTTCAGAGCATATGGACAATATTTAGAGTAAGAGGTTTAAATAGATCTTATCTAGAAAACTTCCAAAGATACCTAAAACATTACAGCTACAAAGCTGTAGCCCTAGATGGGCACATATGTTCCCCACTGTCCTGATTCCAGACATTAGAATCTAGTCCAAAATGTACATTAATACTTTTTAATGAGTATCTGCTTTCCTGATTCATTAGAACAAAACAAGTTTACATCAGCTCCAGATCTTATTCGTTATAATTCCATGTAACATATTTTCTGAACTAAAAAAGGACTCTGGGAGGTGCCTTCTGCTATTGCTCCAAAGTAAATTGACTCTGAGAGACTTTAAATGTTGGCTAGTTATTTCAATCTGGAAATCAATCTTAGGTAATGAAGAAAAAACCCCCAAATAACTGTTTTCTCAGATCCGATCTATGAACTCTCCACCTGACACAGTTTGAGCTGTTGAAACAGGTTAGTTCCCTACCTGAGGTAGGTAGCTTCATGAAAGGGGAGACAATTACTTCACATGCAGAGTCCATAAACCTTCATTACTTTAGCTAAAATTTCTTATCTAACCAGAAACAGGTATAAACAAGTTAACTAATTGATATAAGCCTATCATTCATGTTCAGAAGTGAATTGTCCTTTATTCCTACAAGGACACAAAAATCTCTGCTTACATGCAGAGAAGTGCTGCATCATTATGTTCAGACTTTGGGCAGTAAAATAGGCTACTGTACAATGGATCAGAAAATCTTCAGGAAGATTAGAGCAAATGACATGAAGGTGCAGAAGTCATAAAGAAAATACATTAGTAGATCTAAGACCCTTGCAGAGACCTAAAATTTCATTGTGACAAGAAACTATTACTGTCTGTTTCATAAACGATATAAAAAATTAGAGAGACTAAACTGAATGGAAAACAAAGATGAAGCAATACCATAATAGAGGGTTGTTGTAGCCTACAGGATTGCAGTTTGAAATTGGGAAAGAAAATTCAGTGCAAGAGAATTTTACTGAATAAAATAAGAGAAAACTAAGAGAAAATTCTGGTCGTAATTCTTTAATAATTTAACCTGGATGTGTGTAGGAAGACCTCACTTTTATCATCACTTTTTGATGCCATCCATTTGGAATCCCTCCAGCTCTTTGATTTTGTTTGGCTATAGCCTGCTGTAACCAGTTAAGATCCAAACAAAAGCACTAGCCTGAGCTCATGGGAAAGCAAAAGTGATGCTTTTAACAACACATTAGTGGTAGTTTTCTATATTTCCAAGTGGGCTATACTGAAAATGTAATATATAATTCTATTTCTAGGAATAGGCAAAGGTTCCTATCTGCTGTTGTCCCTTTTGAAGATTCAGCTTTCAACACAAGTAACATCTCTAATGCACTTTGTTATCTTCCCTGACCTAAACCAAAACTTTGAAGATTAATACTAACTAAAAGCAGCTGAGAAGGTTTACCCCACAAAATTTGTCACAGGGTCAAGGAAAAAGAAAAGAGGAAGGTCAATGAAAAGGAAAGATTTCTTACAGTTTTCAAGTTCTAATGCTTAAATTACCATCTCTTCAAAAGGTTTAAAATTATCAGTTGTTTGCCATGATGTCAGGGCAAAGGATAAGTGGCAGATAACTCTGAAACCTAGGCCAGTATGTACATCAATACTGCAAAAGAGAAATTCCTATTAATAGAGACATAAGGTGAATCTCTTCCTGGAAAAAAAATTATCAGGAGTTGCTCCAAAGCTCTGAGATTACATTGTATTGGTCTCTGGCTGTGACATGGGAACACAATTCAAGAAAGCTAAGAAGTAAACATCTCTCAGTAAGATATATGAGGAATTTAATTTGAAATTTTGAAACACAAAGTCCAGGTTGTTAATCAAAATAGTATTCCACAGGAAGCTCCATACATGGTATGCATGAGGTTGAAGATCCAAAGACTGCTTTTTCCACTAGAGGTGTGTGGGTTGTCCACAGCACAACACAGAGTAGTCAGAGGTGGGAAGGTGGATATAGAAATGCATTGAAAAAATATATTGCAGTCTTAGACGTATAGCCATTTAACCATATTTCAAAGCACCTTTTCAGCATATATATGTATAAACTGTATTTTCACATAGCGGAACAAGGATTAATCTGTACTTATTAGTGGAACATAACTGTTAAGAGCAACTAAGATAAACATTTTGAGGCTATGAACAAATTATTTTTTTTTAATTATTATTTTTTTTGTCATTTAGTATTGTTTGGGCTTTTCCTGACTAAATGTGACCAGTTATTTCACTTTGGTAGTAATATTATAATATACATAATATTATATTAATTATAGTATTATGATATTATAATATTATATATTTTTCCTCTTCTTTCCCTCAAATTTTTATCCCTTAGACCCAAAGAGTAATCAAACTTCAGAAAAAAATACCCCAACTTTTGTAAAGTCATATGCCAACAGTGTATTTGGTATTGGAAAACACTTAAGATATATATATATTTTTTTAAGAAACATTAATTAATTAATTAACATTCATAAAGAAATATTTTTTACTCTGAAGCTCAAATTTAAATATTAAAAAAATTCTTTCACATATACACAGAGAAACATACACAGATACAGATGGTTCCCACTACTGTAAACTGCTGGAAAAGGATCACATGTTTGAAAACATACAGTTATTGAGTATGTTTGTCTTCTCATACAGCAAGGTCAGTAATATCAAAATCAATGTTGAGCTACTAATGACCATTATTACTTTAGCTCAGATATCCCTACACTTGACATTAACTAAATTCCTTCAGAGGGTTTACAAGTTTAATTACTTCAAGCTGCCAAATTATGGCTAACAAAACATAAATTTTAAACATATTTACTTGAATCTTTACTATTTCACAGCAAAATCCTCAAGCTTTATTAAAAAAAAAATATGTTTCTCAGACTTTATTTAATTAGAAAACTAATCAATCTGAGAAATGTATAATGTTACTTTTGTTAATAAATCAATCTTTTTCCAAGGTTATACGTAGTGTATATAATACAATGAAGTAATTTTATACTAAAATAAATTTTACTCTGCCAACAAGAACAAATTCTACCTGCAATTTGATACATGAATGAATATAGTATACTTGAAATCAAGATCAGACTTTGAATTAACCACATATATAGAGGCATAATATCTTGTTAAAAAGATGTTAATCAGTGGTCACTTAAAGGTCTCAAAACAAAACAAACTCATAGGTAAGGTTTTCAAACACAAACACCACCAAAAAAAATCAATAAGAACTGAGTAGCTAGCTTACCTCTGAGTCAGAAAGTCTGAGAACCTCACTCTAATTTCTAAAATGAGCAGAACTAAAAAAATAATAATAATAAAAAAAGTTTAAATGGACTCTGATGTTATAGTACCAGACACCTTTATTAACTTTTGCTTCAGATAAAATTTGTAATAAGAGTGCTCTTGTGAGTATTTGAAAATGTTAAATCTAAATCAGCTCTTTTAAATCTACATGTATCATCACTTCCCCATGTCCAATAAAGACCTCATAAGTTTTCCCACAAAAAGTATGGAAAGGACTGTTACTGAGTTTCTGACAAAAGCAAATGACTTTGCCTTTAGCTCAGCTGTTGTCACGGTGTCTCTATTAGCTGCGTGATTTCTTCAGGTGTAATCTATCTAGAAGCATTCAGATACATATATATGTTTATGAAGTCATTGACATTTATTTTAAGATCTATTCTATTTGCCCCCTTCATTTACAATTATAATTAATTCTTCCTTAACTGGCACCTAAACTTCATATCTTGAGTAATCTTCAAAGGCAAATGACCGCTCACTCAAGCTTTAGAAGTGAGTTTTCCTTCTCAGTTTCTCTGCTTTGATGAGATGATACTTTACAAAGATCTCAGCACAAAAACAGGGTTATCAAAAGCAATTATTAATACCTCTTCACCAAAAAAATCAAACCCCTGTATGTGTATTCTTATATGTATGTAGATTTTTATTTCTGTCTACAGTCATGAACACATTAAGGCAGATCTGAGGAGTCAAAAAAAGAAGAACAGTTTTTATTGCTTGAGATCACTGGCCTATTACCTAAAAAACATGTTTTGTTTGAAAAGTCCCATGAATAATCAAAGCCTTTTTTTTTTTTTTTTTTTTTGCATGGATTTTTTTTTTTTTTTTTTTTTTTTTTTTACATAATGTAACATTCTTGGGTGCAACCATTTGCCCAATCCTTGTCTTCACAATTTTTTCAAAACCTTAACAGCTTCACAGACTGATGTATTCAGTAAACACTAAATTATTTAGTACATAATACATGCCTAGTTAGTTGCTTTAAACTTGGTTATGTCTAGTCCTTTCACAGAGTTATAGCTAAATAGTTTGTGATCAGGTCAACATCACTACATCACTATCTTAATCCTACAAAGCTCACTTTAAGATAAAAACATATAAGACCTTGAAAAATGAATTGAAATCCATGCTTTCTCCCTTGTCCTAATGAAGTCAAATGCTTAGAAAGAGTATGGATAAGACAGTAAGCTCCTTCACATTTCCTTTTCTACAGCTTCTCTGAATTGCAGGACCTTTTCTGACCTATTTGATTCTGTTTATCCACATCACACAGTTGACATATTGATATGTTAACACCTGTCTTCAGGCTGTATTAACCGATCTTTAGATTTCAAAAGAGAATATACTCAGATATTTTCTATACTACCCTTTAAAGAGAATGTGTTCCTCTCAGCATTTTGGATGGGAGATTTTGTTAAATAAGTTTTGTAAATTATTTAACTTGCATCCCATATTCCACTGTGGCACATGAACTTACCATGGAACATGGATCTTGCAGCAGATTTAATCAGAGAGATGGTGTTTGAACAGACAGGATGCAGAAATCATAAACAATGAGAAGGAAACTGCTTCACATTTCTGAAGGTTAAAAGGCAAATTCAGATCTGGGTTACTACAGGTCTTGTTGCTGTATTAACTTTATTCCTTGATTTAAATAGGCACTTTCCATCCCTTGCTTATCATTTTTATTTAAGTAAATTTCATTTATTTTTTAGACACATTTATGCTTCATCCTGTGGTAACTGGAAATGTTAACAAATACACAGCTCTTTCAATCTTGATTTCAGTAGTTATCTTTTTTTGTGAATTAAGCCACAACTGTGCTCTGCAGTGCCAGAAAACCCAGGGATTCTCTGTTACTTAGCTGCAATTCATGCTTGAAATCCTGGGTTATCAGACATCATCTCCTCTCTGTCGATCAATGCCTTAGCAAGACTTTCTAAATCCTTGCTTTCCTCCTAGAATATTTTTCTGCTCTGCTCTCTGCCCTGTTCACCCACCTATTTTTGGCAGCACGAGCTGGTAGGACTCGGGTGTGGACTTGTGGGCAGTCTTCACAGGGACCACATGAGGTTTCAAGGGTACCCAGCTTTTGCCCCAACTTGCTACTTCTCAAAACAAGCAATTCTGACTGTGTTTGAAATCACATTGGATAAACCTCTTTAGATTATTTTTATTTTTATTTTTATATCTACACATAATCTGACAGCTAAAAAGACCCATTTGTAGGTATAATCCTAACAGAAACACCGTTTTATTATTCCGTTCAGCTACACTCAAGCATATAATAATTCCTCCTCCATAAAGTACCTGTACACGCTTTGGTTCTGTATTCACCCGTTACTAATAGCTGTACAATCTTATTTTGTTTATGGCAGAATATGGTCTTGTTTTTATGCTTCTATGTTATGCAAATAAATACATATAATCTCTCTACCTTGTAGACTGAATACAAATTATTTCTCTGTCCTTGAATTCAATAAATGTTTTAAAGAACTTTCATGAAGACATGTCACATAAATATTCATAGCAAAGAAAAAAACATTTAAAATCTAATATCTTAAGAATGCAGACATATGTCCTTTTTCTTAAAATATCTCCTGTTTCAAAGTTGCTTATTTTAAATGTCTGATGGAATAGACTATCTGAGCCTGGAAGTAATGAAGCTATTTCTTCCCCTATGTTTTATTTATAAACATATTTTCTTTTTTCTTGTTTACTTCTTTACAAGCTTCATTGTGTCTTCACTAAAAACACTCAAATGAATCAAGAGCACGAGAACATTTGCATTTTTAATTGCATATTTTCCTGCACAGTAATTCAGATAATAAAGCCTCCTCCTAGGAGAATCACTGCAACTGGACTAGCTGCTTAATTCTTAATGACCATTTTTAAATTAAGTATGCAGCATTCCAAAATGATAGCAGTCTTCAAACGACTTAAATTGATCTCTGCCTCATTCCAATAAAGGTGCTGGGAAGTTGAGACTAATGGTCATACCCTTTATTCTGCTTGTTCTTCAAGAGCCTACTGCAGCCTCAATGTTCCATCCCCCTTACCTTTCACCCCGGTGTTTATACTGATTTATACCTAAATCATTGCCACTGACAATTCATCCAGATAATTTCAATTTGCTTCTAATCAAATAACCATTAGTGTGAAGTGACATGCACTTTCCTGATGGATGCAGTGATTTAAACGTGGGAAGAAGGGAACAGGGAGAACATAAATACCCATAAGTACTTGCTCATGCAGCTTCAAGGTCACTTACAAAACCACAGATTCAGTGACTGGGTGACAGTAGCAAAGAGCAGAAACTTAGGGGAAAAAAAATACATATTTCAGGGTTTAGGGAGTACTGTGATTTTTCTGTAGCCCTGTCAGCAAGCAGGGAGGGCAGGTTGCCCTGTAGAAGGTAAGATAGGAGTAGAGCATCACAAGGCAGGCATGGGCAGCAGCCTCCCTGAAATGGAGCCAGGAAACCAAGTCAGTAAGTGAGGATCCAGACCAGGCCCAGTGATGCTAACCAGGATCAGCCAGGAGTCCACAAAACACCCATCAAGTCCATAGCCAGAAGAAAGGCCCAAGGTCAAACCAGAAAGCCAAGGGGTCAGGCTGGGATGAAGGTTGGGACAAGGGAGGAACGAGATGGGGTACAGATGGGGCATCACTGGGTCCACAGACCAGCTCAGATAGGGGTCAAGTACAGGACCCTCTGATCTTGGCCACTGCACCAAGCACATGTGGAGGGAGCTGCAGCTAGGGCTTCTTCTGGCTGCTCCTTCACAACAGGCCTTTCAGCGAGATGACCTCCCAAAAATCAGATAAACAGGGGAGAAGAGGACCATACTCTCAAGTAAACTTCAAGAATCACAGAACTGCATGAAGTATAAGATCATAGTGCAAGAATACTCATTTCCAGTTCTCTTTTCAGGTTATGTAGGCAGCAGGTACCTTAATTAAAAAATAGAACCAAAGAGACTTTTCTAAAAGTGGAGCTTTGCTGTAGCAAAATTGGCAAGTTTTGTGCACTGCACTCCATGTAAATACAAGGTGCAACAGATGAGTATCTGCATATTTACCTGTTTTAAATAAGGCAGTAGCATTTGTCTGATGCTGTAAAACTGTTAGTTTTAAATTTGTATAAAACAAAATAGTGAAAATACATCAATAAAAATTCCTCTCTGTATAAACTAATTTTGGTAACTGAGACTAGGCAGTTATTTATCATATTTCCAGAAGATTTAAACTCAATATTTAAAGAAATATCTGTATTTGAGGAAATAACAAAATTTGTATTGAATATATTTTTAAAATAAAAAAGTTAAACTTTTCAAACCAGACGCTTTAATAGGAGTGTTCTAAACAAAAGTACTGGAATAGCTAAAAGCAAGTTATTCACAAAGAATTCCGAATTTCAGTGGTTACCTTTTCCTCTATAAAAAGCAAGGCTTAGTTATAAATTTTGAAGGTGTGACCGTAATGGAGACTTTTGCCTACAGAGGAAATAGGTGTTTTTGTGGAAGAAAACACTTGAAGTTTTATCTCAAAATTCAACACAAAGAAACTGACAATACTACCTAGTTTTACCTGGAATGAAAGCCAAGTCAGAGATATGCTGAAGTATCATTTTGTAATTCTCCTGGGCAGTGAATTCTTCATCAAAATATAGAGACTAAAACTACATGATGTTTCTTGTCTAATTCCCTGACTGTTAATCTTTAAATGTGCAGATTAGTTGAATTTCGTCTTTCACTAGGTTTTAGGCAACAGCACAGTTTAGATTTATCAGTTTAGACCTATCAGCATATTGTGGGGGGAAAAAAGTCTTCATTGTGACACCTTTTATTCAGTAACTACATATTGAAGTAATTTTTTTCTTCTAAACTTGGTATCATAATACTTCTTTCATTTTTTTCCATGCATTATTGGGAAGAAAAAAATCTGTAGCAGAGAAAGAATGATAACAGTAACAACTCCTGACCTTGCACAAAGATTCATAAGAGGGATACATATGAAAATTTAAAGCTTCAACAGCATTATTTTTGGTGTAAACCATATGTGATTTTTGAAATTGTTTTATACAAATGAGGGGAAAATATTTCACAACTAGGAGTAGCAATATATTTAAAAAAATAAAAACAAAAATAACCCCAAAACTGTGCAGCATTTGCTGCTTTCCCATTGCAGCACACTGAAATTTTATTACTTTAGAAGAAAGTGGATTTTTCTTTTATAGCAAGATTCTATTATGTGTCTTAGAATTATGTTAATTTACATCACAACTTTTATTTTTTAATCTAGAATTCCTTCACTGAGAATTCAAACCATCTGAAAGTTCTTTATTTTCAGTCATATCTTAGTCTTGCTTTAGTAGCAGTGCTCAACCATTTGTGGCAGATATACTGCAGAGTTTTTATTAAGCCCATCTGTTCAAATCTCCCCCTTTATGAGAAGTCACTGTTTTAATAAAGTCATTGCTGGGATGAAGATAAACCAAAACTGAATGAAATCAAGGGGATATTTTTAAATACATACTACTGTTTTTTTCCTTATGATACTGTACTTTTCTGTAAACAATCATAAAGAATAATTATTTTAAACCCCAAACAAGCTATGTACAAATTACATATATGCTCTACTTGTCTTCAGCAACAGGATGCATAGAGAAGTATATTATAGGATTTGTTTGTCTTTTTGTTTTTTGGTAAACTTCTAACATATCTCATGTAGTCTTGGAAATAATAAAATTGCAAATACAGTTATCGAAATGAAGTAATATTACTGAACAAAGAATCACACATGCTCCACAAATACAGTTGGAAATTTCTGACCTAAAATTAGATAAATGAGAAAAAGTTCTCACTGTTACTGTTCATAGGAAGTGTTGTAGCTGTAAGACCAAACTTTGTTTTCTTATTCAGCACTTTCAAGTTAACAAGCAAAGAAAAATACAGTGGTTTCTACACAAGTAAGTTGCAACAAGGATTAGAAGGATTTTTATGATTCATGCTATGTACCTCATCTCTATTTTATTCACCAGCAATGACTCTATAATAATGTGCATACTTACTTTTATTAATATAGATAAAGTTCACAGTAGGATTAAATTATTCATTATAGTTCTAAATTTGTAGGGTCAGCTAAATTCTAGTAACCAAAAAAATCACAGAACACAAAACATGTAGTGAAAGGAGCATAAAGTGCAAATATCAAACACAGAAAGGTGTTGTCTCTGAAAATAAGCCTTCTGATTTGTTTTAGTATAATGGAGTCAGTTTTCATGAATTGTAAAATAAACAAGAATCATGTTTGCATTCCTTTGTAAAAGATATCACCTGATGGACTTCTCAAGTGATCAGTGGAGATGGAGAGGTGGTAACTTCTCTGTCCAATCTCTGATCACTGTCCAGAAACTTATATATACTAGGTCAACAACAAATGAGAGACTTAGTTTCTACTTCTCTCCCTGAACACCTGTTGTGTGTGTTGTTGTGTGTTTCTATCTGCGTCACAGTAACAGAAAGGTACTCAAAAAACCTAAAAGGATCAGCCCGTGAATATCAAGCAGCATAACGATAATTTTAGAAATGCAACATTGATTGCCAAACTCTATAAATTAACATAAAGAAAATTTGTCATAAAAATATCAAAACCCTGAATGCATAGTGCCCACTCTCTGAAAATTGAAAAATAGGCCTGAAAGTAAGAGAAAAGTAGTAGCTGAGAAACCTTCCACAGCCTTCATTTGTGCAACCTAGGGAATGAGTGAAGCAGTGCTCTTGAGAAAACATTAAAACCTCATGATAAGAAATTAGGAGGAGTCATTATCAATATTAAAATATTATCAATAAATACAGAGGTCATTGAAATACAGTCTTGTCGGCAACAGCAAAGGCACAAAAATATAATACATAAATTTGCACACTTAGTAAGTGGGTTTGGATATAAAATTTCCTTTTTAATTTATGTTTTTGACAGCATGTGATGTCACTTCTGGTGTGGTACTGCAGCAAATGCCACTGGTCAGTAGATCATGGTCTAACACAATGAAGTCAGTTTGTGAGATGACCAAAATTATCCAGCACATTGGAAGAAAAGTAATTTGTAATACCAGAAATATGACAAGATACTGGCTGGTATAAGCAGAATGTCTCTGCAGTCTTCTGTCCCTTTAACAAATATAGAATATCAATAAACGAGGGGATGAAGAGAAGCTGCTGTCAGAACCACCCAGGAAATGTGAGGTTTGTGAACACTGTCCCATAGCAGAACTCAAAGCAGCAAAGCTGCCCTAACAAAATGGAGGAATGTCCCAGGAACTGAAATGATCCTGGTTTCCCAGAGAGGAAACAATTATTTCCATGTCTGAGAGAAAAAATATATTCAAGAAATACCTTTGATGAAATCTAAAATGGTGGAAAACCAGAAAAGTGAATGAGCAGTGTAAGACATGCAAGAATAAATATATAAATGCTTCAAATTTTGGACCGCTGTGATGCCTGCTTTCGCCAAGGTGTCCCCTCATGTGCTTCAGGTTCCAGATCTGTTTTGCACTCTGGTCAAATAAACAGATGATTTTTTAATAAAAAGAGTATAAATAATAGCAATATTAGCATTTAGCATTATAGTCCTTGACAGCTGGAAAGAAAGACTGTGAAAATAAGAATTAGAATATTATCTACCCTTAGGAACAATTCCTCAGACTTATCACTTTATGAGATTTAAACCTGATCCCTTTCTAATACTGAAATTGTTGATTCAAACTTCAGAAGAAAAAACAGATTTTTCTCCCTAGCTAACCTTTCTTAAGCTGATGTTTACAGAAATGCTAGAGGCAAACATATTCTTGGTATTCTTAGGTTTTAAAGTGGGCTGAAGCTCCAAGCAAATGCTGCGTTATCCACTTTGTGCTTAGATTAGACCCCAGTCTGAAGTTTACTAACTGCATCGATAATTAAACATTAGCATTTTCATCACGTGCCATGAAATCACTTGATTTGCTATCTCTGCAGGTCTATCTGATAGTGAAACTAAACCCCTTTTAAGTGTTTGAGTGATCTCAGTGTGGATTAGTTAAACAGCAAGTTGATGCTGCAAAGGCATGCCCTGAGAGACAGGAGTAGCAGCAGTGAGTACATCACGAGGCAGAAGCACACTTACTGGGGCTGTGAAAGAGTCAAGGTCAGGACAAAAAGAGAGAAATCCATGCTATAAGAGATTAGTTCCCGGGGCTATTCCTTTCTTTGCAGATTGCAAAAATTCTTTATAGGTGTAGCTCTGGGATTTATATATAGAAGACTTTTCATTTTCTGTCTCTTTTTTTGCTTCTGCCAGAATCTTTGTGAGCTCCACACTCAAATGAAAAACTTTAGTAGTACAGAATGGATTAATACAGGATTACAAGAAGATTATATTTCTGTGTCCTCTCATCTCTTTTTCTTACAATGTATATCCCAATATTACATTGCACATATTTAAAATGACTCCTTTATGCAGAGCCTTATTTTAAAATAGCTGTCAAAAGAAAGTAATTTTTTAAAAGTAGCTGAGATTTGTGAAGAATTCTAAGAAGATTTACTTAGCCTATAAAGAATGTTAACAGGGTTATTCATTAAAACTCTAGAATAATTTAGGATTTAAACACATCCTTACATCATACACACTTTCTATTTGGCTTTTAGATCCAGTATTACCTGACATTATATTTCTTTCTTTTCCTTCTTCAAATACTTCATGCCCTCTGACATTTTTCTGTAAGAGAAATTCCAGCACAAAATATCACGGACTCTCTCTCTGTTCCTTTTATCCTAAGAACATTATTTCTCTCAGCTTTTCCAGTCACAAACATTTGATAATCTGAAAGGTCTGATTTTGCTCCTACTGATGTTCACTGAAAAGCTTCACATAACAGCCAAACAAGTTTTCCAGCTCTCTGGAAAGCCTTTAATCCAGAAAATTTTAAAAAGGAAAAACTCCTGTGTTCTTAAAACCCATAAAATAATAGTAGCTTTCTTAGAGTTAAGACTCACAACAATGTTACAAATGGTGAAATAATTCTGCCTCTTTTGTATGTTTTAATTCACTTAAGCCAAACAAACTGAATTCTGCATTTTAACATAGACATGCATTATGCCTGAAAACAGAAATGGCTGTTGTTACAGCCTGGTTAGATTAGTTTCCCTCCTTAAGTAACTAGGCTGAGACCCTTGTCCTCACTCCCCTGTGCTCTACTGCCAGCCTGAACACTGGTATCCAAAAGTTATTCTTTCTTCTTTTTATATATTTATCTTGCCTGATGAATTGCTAAATTTAAAAATCAAACATGCTGCTTTTCACTTGATCGTCCAGAGAGAGTTAAACCTAAGAACTCAAAAAGAGCGATAAACATCAAATGCTAACAGAAGATTTATTAGCATTAAATAATATTTTCCATTTCTCTAAGTACAAACAACAGAAATTTGGTAAACCCTCTTTCTCACTTCTGGGCAGAAGAGTTAATGTAGGTATTTTCTGTGGTAACATTATTGGTCATTTTTCGTGGAATCATAGAATCATAAAATGTTTTTTGTTGGATGGGGCCTTTAAGATCACCTATTTTGAGACCCTGTGACATGACAAGGGACACCTTCCACTAGACCGGGTTGCTTAGATCCCCATCTAACCTGGCCTTGAACATTTCCAGAGATGGGGTAACCTCTCTGGGCAGCCTGTTTCAGTGTCTCATCACCCTTAGAGTAAGGAATTTCTTCCTAATATCTAACCTAAACTTACTCTCTTTCAGTCTAAACCCATTCCCCTTTGTCCTGCCACCAAATGCTCTTGTAAAAAGTCTCTCTCCATCTTTCTTCTAGGCTCTCTTCAGTACTGGAAGGCCACAACTAGGTCACCCCAAAGCCTTCTCTTCTTTATAAAGGAAAGAATGAATAATCAGTCACAGAAATAAAGGTTTTATGGAAAGTTCCCGACATTCATTTTGATAATCCATACCATGAAAGAGATGTGCAAAATTGAAGGTCAGCAGTTAAAAAAATGGAGAGAAATGTTTTCATTCATGTAACTACTGCATACCATACATGTCTCTGCATCACACAAATATTAGGATAAAAACCGATTCTATTTGTGATGGAGAAATTCAGGTAAAACACCAAAAAATAAAGCCTTTGTTTTTTTAATCTGAAATCAGCTCTGGCAAAGTTCCTTCTGGCTCTTATCATTATTCTGTCAGTTTTTATTCAGACCTTCTCAAACCTGAGCCTATCAGTCAGGGATCCTGCCAAAGATGCTGAGTGAGAGGGGAGAAGTTCTCTTTTTACACAAACTGCTCCATGTCCAGAAATAGAGAAAAAAAATTCTTCAATGACTCCCTAACATTAGGTAGTAATCTTAGGGATTAAGAGAACTCCTTTCATGTGCTGTACATAATCTATGTTCCTCTTACTCCAGGTTGTTGCACCACTGAAGAGCAGGAGAAGAAGAACTGTGACTCATCCACCTAACCTTTACAGAGATAAAAATTAAACACAGAATAAATAAGCAAGACCATTTAGGCTGCACTCCATTTTTCTGAAATAAAATTTATTTTAAAAGCTTTTTACCAAGAATAATATGAAAACAGTATCTTAATAAATAAGCAGCATTAAACAGTCAATAAGTCAATTTATCAGGCTCTGTAAAAAGTCAAATATACCAATAATATATGCACCTAATGAAATGTGCAAGGTCAGCATAAGAGTGATATGAGTCCTATAGAAAGATTTTGAACCCTATCTGTTACATTTCACATTAACTCCTGGCACTCTGTATCCCATTAAGCATAAATATGATATACAAGAGCCCCAGGCACAATTCAAAATGTAAGACAGCCAGAAACACTGCATGCAGGTATCTCAATTAATTCACAGATCCCTCTTCTTTCCCAGCAGCAAGAAAGTTGCCTCTCTGTTGCTGTGTCCTTAGGTGGTTAAATGATTACTTATTTATATTCAGTGACCTAAATGATTCTTTAAAAATGTGTGTATCTGCTTCCCCTGGGATCTCAAATCTAGGCAGTTGACTGGAAGAGCATTGCAATTTTTCCTATTGGGATAACTCCTTCTATCAGCAGACTTAGGGTTTTTATATTTCTAAGTAGATAGAACCCATCTTTTAGAACTGGCATGAGTGTAAGCTTTTACTGACTTCCCTGTCACTTCTGTTTGCACAGAGATTAGACCTGTGCTTGCTTTATTTCAGGCTCTGCAAATTCAAGCAGAAGCAGATGCATTATTTCCCCTATCTAATCTTGGCTCACAATTTTCTCTTCACAAAACATTCTCTTGGGATGGAGAATGTTTGGCTCCAGAAGCTTGGGATACTTCATCTATCTAAATTTTTTTTTCAGTTAACGAAGAAAAGTATGTGGAATGAAAAATACTTATATACAATGAAGTTTTCTTGCAGAGCTCATTTTAGTGTGGATTATTTTAACTGGATAAACAGAAAAAGCCTCCTGGGAGGAAAGGGACTGTTGGGGTTTGAAGTTAAAATTTCCAATTCTTTCACCAAAACTGCTGAACAAATCTGACCTGAGGCTCAAACACGTAAGTAACATAAAAGTTTGGGGTTTAGCTGTAGCAGTTCTATTTATCCTGCAAACATCAGACCAGGAAATAGGTCAAATCATTTTAGTCTGCTCTCTTTCACCACTATTCCTCAGTTCTGAGGCAAGGGAGATTCCTCAAGGAATAAGAGCAATCCTATCTTTTACCTTTCAATCCATTATATCCAGACAGAGATTTAATAATGGATAGCAGTAACCAATCATTTTAATGATGGCAGCTGAGTCTGCTAGGAGCTGAACTAAAAGCAACAACTAATTTCAAAGGCACTGGATAGAGGAACTTAACACTTGCACTCAAAATTTTATCTCTTACAATAGATTAAAAAAAACCCCAAACCCGTAAAATAAATTAAAACCAAATAAGTGAAAATACACATTGCATTAATGATGACACCAGAAAGACTCTTATGTGAATCTTACTCAATTCACCCGAGTCCATTGCATGGTCCACACCTGGATATTTAAGCCAGGGAAATGGAAAGGTTTATTGCCTTTTACTAAAATCATAACCAGAGACTTCTAGACAGGTATTTCAGGCTTTTAAAACAAGAACAAAAAATAAGAAACAAACCAAAACAACCAAAAGCCCCTACCAAAAACTCAAACAATCGCAAAACCTCTCTGCCTCCACATAGTTGAGAGATTTTACTACATCAACTGCATTCTGCTTTAGGGAGCACTGGACTCAATAAACAAAGTATATAGCTTAATGTATTTATTTCCAGGGTAATGATCAGTCCCATTCTTTGTCCTCCATTTATTGTTATTGTATAGCATTAGAAATGTATGTGCTTGTGCAAGAACAAGATTGCAGTTCATCTAATATCCTTAAAATGTACTCCAGATAGTGCATTTTTCATTTAAAGTTATTTTAGGCATTTTTAATCTGAAAATGTGCTTTTTCATATCTTAGGGTCAGTCCATCATACATATACAATATTCTACTCCACATGTACTAAAAATAAATGGGACCACTAATAAACAAGAAACTGAGTAGTACTGGCCTAATTTGGACTTTATACAATCATATACACTGCTGAAATATTGGTTTTACTGAAAACAGAAAGACAACAGCCACTACATTCAATTAGGCCAGTAAAGTGTGAAAAAAAATAGTGCAATCTACCTAGATTCTTCTAGCATATATATGCTTTGGATTTTTTTCTGGTGCCTTCACACTCAATTTTCATTCCTTTTTTTCCATTTATGAGGGGTTTAAAGACAACACTGTAATTAAAGCCATATTTTAAAAACCTGATCGTGCTTAAGATTTGAAAATCTCTCTTTTTACCCCATAAGGATACTTTTACCTTCCATCTCACACAGAAACTTCCAGTTTCTTTATTTTGTAGTGTTTTCCTCTTCTAGGAGTAACTTCTTCACATTCTCATTCCCCCTTTACAATATATCCTCAAATTATACAGACACTGATCCTTTTCTTACTTTTTCTATGCTACAAAACATAACGTCACTGCAATTTCTGCGCGTGTATTCCTTGCCAAATAATTACCATTCCCAGAGGAATTTGTGAATCCCAACAGACAAAATTGAGTATTGCATAAACCATTATAAGAAAACAGATTTACCAAGACTAGTCTAAAATAGTCTTTATTTGTGCCCTACGTCAGCAGAATTGAAGCAGGAGTCCAAAAGAGTATGCAGAAAAAGGAAATAATTTCGTACCATACATTTAACCATTTCAAAGCAAGATAATTACGTTGTAGTTTCGCTAATGGATTTCAGTAAAATCTTTTCAAGCAATCTGCCCACAGTCAAGTATTTCCAAAAAGAAGACATAATCTTGCAGCTCAGCTGGTCTTACTTCTCTGTGGGAACCAGCTGCTTATCTGCTCAAGCAGCCATGATTGTGATACCTCCTTATTATCATAAATCATCTAATATAGGCTAGACCAGTGGTTTTGTTCAGTGATTGTTCAGGGAGTAGTCAGGTTGTCATGGAACTACTTTTTCTTAAAACTCACCACTGCTCTAGAGTTTGCCTTTGCCTGTTTAAACTATTTGACTGTAAATATGAGAGAGACTTTCAGGTTCACAGTTATGCACAAAAGAACAAGACACATTCTTTCAGCTGATGCTCTTAGCAGTTCAGAGAAATGTATAGAAAGACATGAATGGATTTATTTCCATGTTTTCACTCTCCTTAGAAGTTGAATCCTTCCAAGAGAAGTGTGGACTTCCAAAGGCTGCCAAGCAAACAATAGTTAGACATCCTTCTAAGCTTCAGTAACATATAACAACAGACTTGTACTATGTATTCTTGCTTGAGCAAGAGCTCCTCCTAGGCCGTCACAGTGTTCTATTTGCCTATGTTGCATAGCAGATTTTGGAAAACTGCACAGAATATCTGATGCATATACTTATTTAGGTACAGGTTCTCATCATAGCCATGCATAAGAAAATGAAAGATATTTCTAACTTATAGTTATGTTACTAGGCCCTATGGCAGTGGAACTATGCAGGTTCATGCTGGTAAGGAACTTGTGGTGCCAGTGAATGTTCCAGTGGCTTCTCTAGAACATTTTGCACTCTTCAGGTTGGTGCTATGTACATACTATTCTGCTGAAACCTCACATTCTCACTCAAACAAATTCCAATAATCCAAAAGAACAATTTTATTCTGTCTTCATGTCCATTGTGTTTGGCTGGGAATCAAAGTACAATTAGCTCTATTATTCATTCACAGTAGCAGTTATTAGATCTTTCACACTGCTGAAGTACTTAAAGAACAAGTTTAGGAAAGAAGAGTGATATAAAACATAATTCAATATGTATTTCTTGTGGAGATATTCCTAAAACACTCATGAGGATTTTGGATTTTTTTATTATATGTTCTACTCAACAGAAGAGTAAGCTAAAGCATGTATCCTAAAACTCACTTGCTGTTTCTCTTCTCTCATTCTGGTGATACAGATAACTGGGCAAGTGGAAAGGGCACAATTTCAGCAGACATATCTTTTTGTCTCTGTTTTTAGATACTGCTGTTTCACCCAGATAGTTTTATATGTACTGGAAGTTAGACCTAGCATCAAAAATCAAATGGATATATAAGTCCTAAGGATGAAAATTTTTATGCTTATTTTCCAGGACATTCATATTTTCTACTCTGGGTGAAAAAATAGCTGGAAGAAAAAATTCTTTTATTATTTAGGTTGATTCATTTTTCTATCCAATACAAATAGTGAAAGTATTTTGAAGGTAACTATTTTAAGGTTACAATAAGAAAGGACAATGAAAATTAACTTTCTGAAAACTTCTTTTCATTGCCATCTAGATGCAATAACACCTGTGAAAATTCAGTGTACTGGCTTATTAATGTAATATGTTGGTTTAAGAAAATACAAACCAACTATTTATTCAGACAAAATTACTTGCTATAAAGAACAAGATTAATCATATCAATAATCTTAGGGTGATATTTTAATATTTTTCGTCATTTAGTCTGTTACAACTCAGGACCCCATCTTGATACATTTCTTTATCCTGCAATGTACCTGTGTTTTAAAAATGGCTGGTAGGAGGGAAAGGGAAACTGGGAAAGCAGAGGCATAAGTGACCTCTGCACTGCAAACAAATTATGTGCCCTAAGGTGTGATTGTCCATAGCAGAAGTTCTTGCTTAGAGTGAATGGAAATAAAAAGAGAAAAATCTAGCAGTTTTTTCTCTGATACAAAACTATTGTGTAATATATAAAAAAAAAACCCCAAATCTCTGATGGTCTGAGCACATACTCACTGTTTCAATATTGTCAATGATGCAGTTTTGATTTGAACTGTAGAAAAGATCCAATCTCTCAATAGGATGCTGAGGCACAGTTCCTCATTTCACTAGAAACATCTCCTTTCATTTCTATCCACAATAAGCAGGACTACCTGCTGCAGATCATGACTTATTGTGAATAGAAAACAACTCATTTTGTAGTCCTCTGGTTTATTTATTGGTGTAAAAGAGTGAGAGAGCTATTTTTCTTCATGTGTGTTCCCTGACATTTTATGAAATATGTCCCATGACATCAAAAGTGATGAACTAAATGTTCCCTCATGTACAAGTGTTAAGACTCTTCTGGCATGCAAAGTGAACAGAGTGAAGAAGGAAAGAAAGTGAAGTCTTCTTTCTTTCATTTTTTTCATTTGTGTCTTTCTTTGCTAATTATAGGCATATTTCAGCTCAGAGAGATTTGAAGTTAAAATTAATTTATTGCCATCCTAAAGACAAAATTCTTATTCAAAGTACCATAGTTCTTGTCTAACATTCTTCTCAACTGTACCCAAATATTATCTGTGGAAATTCTGACTTCCAATCTCCGTTCTTTTTGTGCTGGTTATAGTGACATCAGAAAATCAAGGAAAGGATAGACAAGATGAAACCATATATAACCCTAAATTACAAAGTAACTCAACAGCAAAATTGCCAGAATCTTTAGAGCAACCTAGTCTACTAAAGCAAAAGAAAATTCCTGAAACTAGGCAGCCTTAGAAATGGGAGGTCTAAAATCACCTCCTCTGAATCTTATAAAAGATAGCAATTAATAGTTCCTTCAGGTCACATTACAGTATACATAAAAATAAACAGAAACAAACTGAACTTGTTTGATTCCTGCAAGTCATCTTTAAGGCAGCATAGCTATAATAGCAAAAGAATTTAAAATAGTATCCCAAATCTACATTTCTAAAAAGAATCACAAAATCTTGGGATAGGTAATGCTGGAAGGGACCACTGGAGGTCATCTAGTCTGACCTTCCTGCTCAAGGCATCTCCCTTGCAGCACACCATATCACCCCACTCAGGATCGCATCCAGACAGCTTTTTTCTCGTCTGGGAACCAGACTCTGCAACCTCTTGGGGCAACCTGTTCCATTGTTCTGTCACTCTCTCATCAAACAAGTTCTTCCTCAACTCAGATAGAATTCCCTGTTCATCAGCTTCTGCCTTTTGCCTCTCATCTCATTGCTCAGCAGCACTGAGAAGAGTCCAGTTCCTTCCTCTTGACACCTGACTTTCCAAAACTCACATGTATTGATAAAATGCCTTCTCGATCTTCTCCAGGCTAAACAGTCCTTTCCTCATAAGAGAGAAAATTATCTTTGTAGACCTCTGCTGGACTTGCTTTAGGAGCTACACGTCTCTCTCATACTGAGGAGCCCAGAACTGGACACAGCAGATATGGTCTCAACCAGGCTGACAAAAGTTGTGGGATCACCTCCCTCAATCTGCTGGGAATGCTTCTCCTAATGCACCCCAGGATACCCATTGACCTTCTTGGCTGCCAGGACACATTGCTTGCTCATGGACTTGTCCATGAGGGCTCCAAGGGCTCCCAGGAGTTCTGTACAGAGCTGCTTTCCAGCGGGTCAGCCACTAGCTTGTTAGGGTCCACAGGGTTATTCTTCCTGAGGGGCGGCACCCTGGGTTTGCCCTTCCTGAATTTCAGAAGGTTCTTCTCTGCCCATCTCTCCACCCTGTCAAGGTTGCTCTGAGGGGCTGCACAGCCCTCTGGGCTACTGGCCACTCCTCCCAGCTGTGTACCATCAGTGAACTTGCTGAGGAGGCCTCTGCCCCTTTATCCAAGTCATTGATGAAGAAATTAAACAATACTGGGCCCAGTACTGAACCCTGGGGGACACCACTAGTGACAGGTCTCCAACTAGACTCTGTGG
The DNA here is from genome assembly GCA_032173965.1 of Sitta carolinensis. Taxonomy (NCBI): domain Eukaryota; kingdom Metazoa; phylum Chordata; class Aves; order Passeriformes; family Sittidae; genus Sitta; species Sitta carolinensis. Next base: position 76,284,272 of record CM063284.1, read on the forward strand.
CACTGATCACAACTCCCTGAGGCGTGACCATTCTGAAAATTCTTAATCCACTTCACTGTCCACTTATCCAGCCCACACTTCCTGAGCTGGCATATAAGGATATTGTGAGAATGTTGGAAGCCTTACTAAAATTGAGGTAGACGAGATCCACTGCTCTCCCCTCAGCTATCCAACCAGTTGTCCTGTCATAGGAGGAAATAAGATCGGTTAAGCATGATTTCATTTTGGTGCATACATGTTGCCTGCTCCTGACAATCTTGTCTTCCATGCCCTTCAAGATGGTCTCCAGGATTAGCTGTTCCATCACTCTACAAGGGATTGAGGAGAGGCTGAAAGGCTGGTAGTTCCCCAAGTCCTCTTTCATGCCCTTTTTATACATTGGGGTGACATTTGCTTTCTTCTAGTCCTCAGGCACATCTTCTGATCACTGTGACTTTGCAATGGTGATTGAGAGTGACCTAGTAATGACATTCACACTTTAGGGTACATCCCTTTTCAACATGAGGAGCAAATCATAAAAACTGGTACAAACATACCTGACAGAATACTGTGAGAAAATATGAAATGTATTTATTGAATCAAGAGAGTAATAGAGAAGTGTAGCCTGAACTATGTCTCTCTCAATAAAAGCAGATCTTCAACACAACAGACCAACATGCAGTTTTCATCACTCTCAAGTAGCACAACCTTTTGGCAGTCCTGATTTTAGACAGACAGACTCCTACAACCATAAAAGAATAGAACTATGCTAAAATCACTTAATTCTAAGCAGGCCATTCTAAATATTATTAATTACAGATTACTTTATTTTACTGACTTTCAGACAAGAAAACCACTAGTCTATATCCCAGTTCAAAGCAGGAGACTGATTCATTTTAGAGAAATATAAAAATGTATTTTCAAAATTAAATTTCCATTTGTAATAAATATTTCTATGTATACATACAGAAATATAGACCCAAATACTTGTGTAAATATGGTTCTTTTCAAGTAGTTTGCTGAATTGCAGGGAACTCTGCAAAACACAATTAATGTTATTGTACATTCTGGTATAAATTCAAGTTAGTCTGAGCACAAGGCTGTACTCTGTGCTTAGGAATTTGAAGATGATGAAGTAACTCAGGTACCTCTTGGGCACATTATTATTCTGAAGCATAATTTATCTTCCACTCTATGGCACCCCACTTTTCCACAAATAATATCTTCTCCAAAGACTGTCCTAATGTTCAGTGCTCCATTTCCCCACATCCATGTGTCTAAAAGTCAACAAGATTTTTCTTTCTTATATTTGGGATATATTCCCGACAGATTGTATAAATTCAGGATGCACAGAAGAAAAATATACTCACTTTTGAAACACTTGCAGAATCTGTGTCTTTAATGTTGTGACAGGAGAAATCAAGACAGAGAGTGCAGACCAAAAATGTTCCAATTCAAAGGTTCTGCTGTTAGAGATAAGTGAGCCAGCAAAATCAAAACACAGGTGACCAAGTATATAAAGTAGAACTTGCTTTATTCATTTAGGAGACTTTCTATTTAAATCAGTGAACTATCATGAACTTTTGAATGAATAGCTTTTGGTTTGCTAAATTCAGTAACCGGTCTTTGTTACTTCAGTTATTTTGACCTGAAATGACATGAGAAAATATCTGATAATTTTTCATTGCAACTCAATGACTCCATATTAATGGATTTTTAATAGAGAAGGGAAAAGCAGAAGTTAATATTTCCATAAACATTAAGTGAAATAGCACCTACTAAGTTCTCATTAAAATATGAAATTAGATAACAGTTTAATTTTTTTAAACACCGGATTACTTATTAGGTTGAGTCAGGTGTCAGAATGTATTAAAAAAGACCCTTTAAAATAGAAAAAAACCCCTGAGTTATAACTTGCTCCTTAGAAAGTACAATGTACTTTATGCCTAATTTCATTGATTCCTTGGACATATCCTGTCCTTCCTTGTACAGTCAGTTCTTTTTTTTTTTATCATATAGTCTTCTCAAAGACACAGTAGCGTATCATTGCACAGTATGTTCAACTGCACACCTGTGCACAAGTGGATGTTTACAGACTAATTTGAATTGCATGCTACTTCAAAACACAAGATCAAGTCCTGTTTGAAGAATGAACCACAGTGCAAAACCTGGTACTTTGACCCCAGTAAGGGTCCTCCTCTGGCAGCAATTGCACAGGGCAACAGCGCTGATCAATCTCACTTGAATTTAAATCCAGAGGTCACAGTCATAGTCCTTGACATCTCCTAGGAGGCCATTCAGTGTAATGACTAAGTAAAAACTATGACAGTAAGTCTTAGAATGTAGAAGAAATTTGTTTGATCTCAACCTGTCCTCTTTTCTTCCAAATTAAATAGATAATAGTAACAAACCATTTTGACAGCACACTCTAAAGCATCCAACTTGCAGAACAGAACATCTGCAACGGAAACTACTATGTTTTAGTAGAATATATTCAGAAAACTCTTGTTTTCAGGGAAATAAGCTGAGAATCCACTTTGTACCAATATTTAAGATGCTATCTTAGGGTTTTTCAGTCAACAGCTTAAGGATGAAAGATATTGGCTAAAAGTAGACTCTCCATTCAAACAGTGGCAACTGAAGAGAATTGAGCATAATACTGATTTTTAAATCAGACTTTGTGGACCACTATGCTCAGCTGCTAACAAAAATGGAACGTGCATTATAATGCATGTATGCAAATATTCAGAGTATACATGGCTCTTCACGCTTATGGAAGACACCAGACATACTTAGTGTGAGCAGAAGCACTCTTAATCACTTATCTAAACCTTGAGACATAAACTAAATTTGCTACTTGGTAATTTACAGATTTAGCTTGGCTTCTTTGGCAAGCAAGCATGCAGAAATGGCTTATGTCAGTTCACAGAGAGGTCAGTAGTATTGATTTTGGCATATGTTGCAAAGCAGATTACACTAATATTTTATTGCCTATTATCCAGTAAAAAATTCTTGGAATAAAAACCAAGTGAACAGATTGCTTAGGAGGAGAATAATTACTTTTTTACATAGTTAACTTGTGCAATAATACTTTCAATACAATCCAGATCATGTTTACATAATAAACCATGATCAAATAAAATAGAGATAAATCTTCCGTCTACTTAGCAGTCTATATGTTTGGCTAGATGACAGAGATGGCAGGAGGATATAACTTTATTAGTACATTATATGTGGTCTGCACACTCAAAACCATTAATAGTTCAAAACATAATAAAGTTTTTTTGTTTTGATGGAATTTTTTGAGATACAAAATAGCTCATTTGAAATGACCCAGTATATTGGATACAAAAGGTAGCAATAAAAGCTATGCAAACCTACATGATTTATAAAAAAACTACTAAGGTGAAATTTATTTCTTTTATATTCGATTTAAAGTAAGTAAAACAAGCTGTTTAAGCTCATGAACTTACTAAATCAGATCATACAGATCCTTTGGAAATTTTCCTTTGATTTAGGAAATGTTCACAGTATGGATTAGTTTCACAATGTAGACAAATTAACTTCTGTCGCTCAGATAACAAGATTAAGACCAAATCTGTTTTTCTAGAAACAATATATTGATTTTAACTACTGAAGACCAATATAAAAAGCTTTCCACTGACTCACATCCTTCTAATAACAGAAGACTATGTGAAGACCATGTGAAACTGCAACCAGAAAACTCACTTGAAGCTGCAAATCTACCACAGTTAAAATTTCTAGATAAATGACAGGTAGCATTTAGTTCTCACAAAAATGCTAGTTGTGCAAAATAAGTAACACACTGCACAAAGCAAATTTTGATATTTTTAATTAAAAAAAAAAAAAAAAAGAGAAAATGAGAATTTCTCTTCTCAGAGATTTTCTTAGAGACAGTATTGATATGATTCTACACCACAAGTACTAGGAAGGTCAAGTACATATACTACAAGCAAGTTAATACGAAATGCATTGATTCAAATTAACAAGTAGGAGAACAAGGGCTGCTCTACTTTTCTTCACAGTAGAAAATCCTTTCTATATAGCCTCCTGTGAAAAGACAAAATGCAGAGACTGGGTATATTAGTTACACTTCATAAGGACAGATTTTCCACTGTACCTACTGACACAATGATAAAGCTACAGCTGTTACAACTTATTCAAAAATCAATTCCTTGTTACAGGCTTTTTACAGTTCTAGAAGCGTCTTGAAGAGATTTTCTATTCTCACTGCAGGTGCAAAAAGTACTGACAACTATTCATGTACTCTAGACATGATAACCAATAAATCACTTATTACAGTAACAATAATAACCTCTGCTGCACTGAGATATAATAGTAGTACTTACTAGTAAGATAGAGAAACCATAACAACTATTAATAGGAAAATATATTATAGTATTAATTTTAACAGATTTTCAAATCTTAACAAAATCAGCTCTCATTTTAAATCTGAGTGAGAGACTCAACAAAGGAACGTGGAAGGTGTTACTTATTAAAAAAACTGCTTTAAAAAAAAAAGAAAAAGCTTATTAAAAACATGTATAATATTTTGTGAAACCCTTAAGCTTGGTATATTTGTGACTTAAGAGAGAACTTCAGCAATGATAAGGTGATAAGAAAGACCTAACTGGTAAACCAGTGCTAAGTTAAAATCACAGAATTAGAAGTGGAAATTTAAAACCTGCGCCTTTTATTACTTTGCATATTTGCACAACTGTTTTTCTACTTCCTAGGAATTCCAATATTTAGACATATCTAAAAAATATGTGGTTGGGTACCCTCTTCTATTTTTTTCTTCCCCTCCCCTCCTTATTTTTAATAGAACAAAAAAATCACAGAACAATTTAGATTGGAAGGGACATTTAAAAGTCACCTTGTCCAACTCTCCTCCAGTAAACAGGGATATCTTCAATTTTATGAGGTTGCTCAGAGACCCATCCAACTAGAACTTGGATTCTTCCAGGGATGGAGCATATTTTGGCAACCTGTTCTTATGTTTCATAACCCTCATTGCAAAAAAATTCGCTCATATTTAATCAATTCAAGTACATCTACCCTTTTTCAGTTTAAAACCATTAACCCTTGTCCTGGGTGAGAAACACTGTGACAATGGTAATAAAAAAGACTGGCAGTAAATCAAATGTCATACAATTACAAATATGTTGACTTGAAGTGAATAGTGTAAGCTGCAGGAACTACTGCTTGAAAACCTCACAAAAGAGATCAATGGAGAACTAAAGTTGCAGCTGAAGCCTATGCTGCTTCTGAGGTGAAACTTTGGGAACGCACTGGAGGAGAGATGCCAAATACTGTGTGAATGCCAAATGAATTCAAAAGATACCATTGCTTTGTGGGGTTGCAGCTGGGGGCAGGGGAAGAATTTGGAAAACTGATAAAAATTTCAAAGCTGCACAGCAGAAGATAAATCCCTTGAAAAAGAATGTGGCAATTGAAAAAGAAACACTAAGGAAAAGGATAAATAGTAACTTCTGTTATTATGGGCATAACTCTGTAAGAAATTTCAGCCAGGAAATTAACTCTACCTCCAGTTGAAAATAATGATGGGGACAAAGGGAAACAATTCAAACAACTGTTGCCAACACATTGAGTTTGGCATTGTTAAACAATTTCTTTCAAAGATACGTGTGAAAGATGTGAAACCATTCATTAAAGTCATAATAGGAATGCAAAACAAGATCATTTGTAACTGGGATAGAACCAGATGAAAGAATTAACTGTTTAGGAAGAACTAAAATTAGAAGTGGTGGTAGAGTACTGTGTAATCACAAAAATGACTGATTATTAAATAGAGATAATATTCCCCATAAAACTGAAAAACACACACTTTTTTGGGGAAGGCTTCCCAGGTATATGCTAATATTTCTCTTGCATTAGGGCTGGAAAATGATAATTTTGTTTTATAAGTTTATATGAGATATCTAAAGTAGTGTTACTTTTATGATTCCTACTGATTTCCTAGCATTCCTCTTCTAAACTGCTTCAATTCACAATGGTAAATCTCAGGCATGCTTTGATATAAATAAGTAGTAAATTCCTAAGTCAATTCACCTGCGCTGCCCTGGTAAACCAAGATGCTGTGAAAAGAAACTCGCCTTTTGGTTGAGAGATCTCAAGGTAATTAATGTTGTTTCAAATTGACTTCAAAGAAAGATAAAAAACTTGAACATGATAAATAAAGTCAACAGAATAGAAAGATTTGAATGTGTAGGTAAAAGGGTTGAATTTAAATAGAAGTATAGTATCTGGAGTCTTCACAAAGGAAAGAGAAAATCAGAAGGCATACAGTCTGCTTGTAAGTAAACAGAACAGCGAGAATTTTAAAAGCGAAAATATCTATAAACATGACGCGGTTGACCGGAGCCCAGGCTAGCTCACGGCACACCAGAATCGCACCAGGTGTGGGGAACAGCTGAGGCGTGGGGTTTGTGCACTCAGCTGAACCTTAGGAGCAAAGGTTCCTAAGCAGAGATAGTGTCACCATATCCAGGGTTAGGGAGGGAGGGAGGGAGGAGAAGGAAAGAAGGAAGGAGAGGGAGGAAGGAAGAGGGGAGGGAGGGAGAGGAGAGGAGGAGGAGAGACCCCCGTAGGTCCTTACAAAACAGGGGCGGGTACAGCACGTTGTCCAACGAGGTTAAGTCGGGGTGGATTTGAAGGGCAGGGTCATGGGTCTCGGGACGAATCAGGGCAAGTGGGAGGAGGGAAAGGGTCACGGGATTGGTTCTAGGGAGGATTGACATAGAAGGAGCTGGAACAGAGGTGGAACGAGGGGTTGGGTAACTGGGATTGACAGGGAAGGGACTGGAGGGAAACAGGCGGAGGACCCAACTTCGGGAATAAATCAATGTGGGAATAAATCGATGTGGGAATACACATAGGGGCGCAGGCCCCGCCGGGCAGCAGGGCAGCCGCGCTGGCCAGCAGGGCACAGCCGCCCGCACACAGCACAGCACTCGCCTGCCGGGAGCTGGAGGGGATCGGGAGGCGGCGGCGCGGGGCGGCAGCGCTGCCCGCGCCCCTGCCCGCACGCTGCCCCCGGGGCACCGGGGCCGCGGGGCGTGGGCCCGGCGCGGCGCCAGAGCAAGAAACTACGATAAACATAAGTTGCAACATGAACATATGGACAAAGAATCAATGAGTTACACAAATCCGAGTCAGAAATAAAAATATCCATAAGTACATTTGAACTTCAGTTTTCTAAGGAATTTAAAACAACATAAAATTAGTTATCCAGAGGTAGGTTAATGGAAATGACTGCATTAGTTGTAGAAGCAAGCTTTCTTTTTTTAAAACTGAAGAGAATTAAAATCCATATACTGGAATAGTTATAGATTTCTGGTATCAAATATTCAATTAATCATTCATGTATAGGTTGTAACCTGGAACTAACAAATAGAAAGCCTACTACTCTTCTTACTGTCAAAAATATATAGGAGGGGCAAAAAAGGAAAGAAAAATGCCTCAACTACTACAGTCCTGCTTGTTTACTGTTCATAAACAACTCGGAAATTACAAGGAATAGAGGTAATTCTACATGGAGGGAAGTGAACTAAAATCAATTTTTTTTTTTCAAACATAAGACTGTGCTTTTGTTTTATCATTCTTCTCAGACAATTGAAATGCATTCATGCTAATTTACCTAAATTTAAGCAGAATCTCTGATAGGAATGCCTCATGGGAAATTATTTTTTTTAATTCAGAAAAGATCAGGTTTTATAGAACTGATTTACAGCAAGAAATTTTACATAAACAGAAAAATAGCAACAACAAAATCCTGCAAACCCACCAAAAACCCAACAACAGAAAAAAAGCCTTATAGTGAAAGGTAGGCTATCACACAAGAGATGCCAAAGATGTTCTTTAATAACAGACCTTGATACTGATCCCATTTATTTTTATTACTGGTGATGGTAATATGAGGAATTCTAGCAAGACAAATTCCAGAGGCCATTTCAGAGACAGTATTACTACTGAAGACTGCATTACTGTCCTTCAGGAGTAATTAGATTTCTCTGCAGATAAAACCAAACAAACATACAAACAAAAAAAAAATCCCAAAAATCCACACATAAAAGCCCCAAACTTCCAACAGAAAATTTCTTGCACTTGGAGTCTAAGAGGAATGCATGTCTTATGATGAGAAAGGTAGTATTGGTTGGTTTTACTATTGTAAGCGAACATTATGACTTGACTAAAAAAGACACAAATTAATTTCTAACATGCAAGAACTGAGAGGCATTCAGCAATGAGGAACTAGGTGTACTTATCTACAAAGCACTGAAAATGTCTGCTGGATAATCCTTTAAAGACATCTGAGAGATATTTAAAAATACAAGATTTATTTAAAGTAGTGAAGTGTTACTAGGCTTATTTGGATAAAAACATGATGTTAAAACAGTCTCATTTTTCGTGTTTAGGAGTACAAAAGCTGTAATGGCATTTAGTTACTGACCAGGATATGAAATCTATTTACATTACTGAGGAGTACCAAACTTTTTATCTTCAGTAAGAGCCAGCTTCCTGTGCTCACTATAGCTGTAATTATTCTATGGTTCAAAGAGTTGTACTGAGAATCTTCTTGGGTGATAATGTAAATACAATGGTTAGTGTGGTTAGATGAGGTATTAGTAGTTTTATAACTGTAGGAGGCTCAAAGTTCTTGAAAAACTCATAAACTCAGAGGTTAATAATTTTGAGATCAGAGTTAACAAGTTCATGAACACTAAAGAAAAATAAGAGGAGAATATGAGGCTAAATAAGTAATCGTCTGGCATGAAATTTTAAGAAAATGAATAATTGTTATATTTAAGATGGCAGTGAATTGATGTGCATTGTGGATTTTTATTTAGTAGGGTTTAAGCCTCTACGGTCACCAAGTAAAACTGATAAGTTTTTGACATGACAGACAAACATATAGAAAAGGAGAAACTGTGCAGATAGAAAAGTTGGGAAAGATTCCAAGCCCTTACCTCCCCTTTCAGATAACCAGCAGCATTGCAGTGGGAAGTGTACATGTATGTGATTGTTCAGTTCACTTGAGAGCTGGCACATCTGAATGGTTCCTACTGTAAGTGGAGGAATCTGTCTGCACACAGCGGCTGAGGTACACACCAAAAAAAAAATGTCTCCGCAGAAGACAAGGGAGAAATTTCAAATCCTATATCAATGCAATCATATCAGTCATTTGATACAAGGCAGAAAATCCATATTGAACTCAGGATAGATGACTGATTCTTTTCAAAAAGATTATTTGCAGTTAAAAAAGCAGAATGTCCTATTTACCAATACCTTCAGTATTTCTTCTCATGCATTTGCTTCTATAATTTATTTAAAATAAACTTATATAATACAATTCTTAACACTATCACAGAAAGAAAAAGAACATTCTGAATTCTTCACTTACTGTCATCACATCAATCAGAATGTGTTTCACATTAGCACAATACTGTCCATGCTATAATTTTAGGGTGACTTTTCATGTTTTTTCTAGAAACTCAGGTTCTGAAGCCATGAGACAATGATCATAAAATATAAGGGTTATGGATAAAACTCCCTTAACTTTTAATGGTGAACCTAAGATTCTACAAGTTATTACTTGTGCCAGTTGCTCACCTGATCTTGAACAATATAGGCATGCAAAATATAATGACTGGTCTATGTAACAAGATGAAAAAAAATAGCTAAATTAAAAATCCTATTCAGTTTATCCTTAATGAAGTTTTAAACTCACTCAACAGTTCAGGTTTAAAAAAAGAAAATTAAAAATTTTTGTACTAATCAGCTTAGAAATAACAGTGAAACACTGTCAACATTAATCCTGACTGTTTGACCACAGTCACAACTGAATGGCAAAGAAAGCAAAGGTGGTTATTTTGAAAAAGTGAAATACACCCCAAAATTTCTGAAATGCACAGACTACAGGACACATACAAATCATGTGTTCAAAACTGACATTTTTAGTCTCAAATGATAGAAACCTATAGGTTTCTCCATAGTTACATATGACCTATATGCTCATTAATGGCTGAATGCACACTGGACCTCAAATTTCACCAGCATTTTAGAAGGTATTTTTACACAGGATTCAGGAAAAAAATTCTTATGCAAGAGAATAACTCCTTTTCTCTTAGGCTTCAATTTTACACTTAGAAAAAGCAGAATGTTCAAAGTCTCAAAATAATTTTAATGGTGTAATTATTTTTAAATATTTGTTTTATGAAGACATCTTCTGCTGCTCTAAAGAACTATAGCAGTGAATTTCATAATGCCAGAGTGTTTTGTCAGTGAGTAGTCTAGATAGTTTTATACCTTCTCTGCACTTTTTACTCTAACTGTAAAAACAGCTATAAAACCCCCTGAACATCAAACGCCTCCCAGAATAAATATTGATACTGTTAACACAACTACAGAATACAAAGTAAGCTTAGGATAAGCTCCGAGGTATGTTTGTAGGAAAAAGGTTAATGCCTACTGGTATCATAGAATCACAAAATTTGCGAGGGTGGAAGTAAACCCTTGAGGTCACCTGGTGCAACCCCTTGTGTTCAAGGAAGGACACCTAGATCTGGATGACCAGGATTGTTCCAGGTGGATTTTCAATGCCTCCAGGGAGAGAGACCCCACTACGTCTCTGGATAACCTGTGCAGTGCACACTGACCATGAGTATAAAAGTGTTTCTTGATGCTCAGAGGAAACCCAGTGGTTCAGTTTGTGCCCACTTCCTCTGCTCCTGCCACTGGGCACCTCAGAAAAGAGCCCCACTCAGTCTTCTTTGTGCCCTCCCTTCAAGTATTTGTATGCATTAATAAGATCCCCATGAGCCTTCTCTTTTCCAGGCTGTACAATCCCACCTCTGAGTCTTTACTCATGGGAGAGGTGCTGCAGTTCTTTCATCATCTTTGCAGCCTTTTGTTGGACTTTCTCCAGAATGCCCATGCTCTTACTGTTCTGAAGAGCACAGAACTGGACACAGCCCTCCAGATATGGTCTTTTTAGGGCCGAATAGAAGGGAAGGATCTCCTCCCTCAGCCTGCTGACAATACTTTGTCTAATGCAGTGCAGGATATCATGGACCCTTTGTGGCAAGAGCATATTGCCAGCTCATGTTCAGCTTGGGTGATTACCAGGACCCCAGGTCTTCTCTCTGACAAAATGTTTCACTGATGGGTTGTCCCCAATATACACTGATGTGCATGGTTGTTCTTCTCCAGGTACAGGACCCGTTGAACTTCATATGGTTCCTTCCATCCCATTTCTCCTGTTTTTCCAGGTCTGCCTGGATGTGATCACAACATGCAGTCTGTGAGCCACTCCTCCCAGTTTTGTATCATCAACAAACTGGCTGAGGATACACTCTGCGCCATCATCCAGATCAGAAACAAAGGGGTTAAACAGGACTGGACATAGTTTCTGGGCTCCCTCTGGCCTGCCATTCCTAAAGATCCTGTATCCCTCCATTCAACACTCTAGTTGTGGGAATCATCCCACCACACCACCACGATCCCATCAAGATTGTTGTCTTGCTGCTGGTATTACCAGGATTCCTTCTGTGTGGATCACGTTTGTTACTGTCAGGCACTAAACATAGTCTACTGGATGAGCTGTTCACTTGAGGGAAAAAAAGAAAAGTCAGTTTAAAAAAAAAAATTTTTAAATAACCAAAAAACCCCCAGCATTACTGTGTGTCATGAGTGTTTCTTTCGGAGAGGAGAGCTATAAGTGGCATCCTAAAGCAAGGAAACTTGCACCTGAATGAAGAAAATCTGAGTGCATGAATTCTTCCTCCTCATTGCAGAGGCTTTGTACAGAAACACTGTCCATAAAACAGCCAGACTTTAGCAAATGGCTACCATGGAACTTCTAAATCATCATCTTCATTGTGGTATTAAGCTCTAAACCCATATGTGTGTCACAAACCCATAATTTCACTTTCCAGTAACTCAAAGCTCAATTCAGCCTCCTCTTCTTACACCTACTAATAGTTTATGATTTATGCTTTATAGAGTACCCCTCTACACCATAACCAAAGATGATAAAATTATTATAATGAACAATTGTGGATGCTTCTCTGTCTAGAAATATTTCTTTATGAACAGATTTTTATAACACCTCTCTTCCTTTTGCAATCATTTAGAAATCAGAGCTGGGTCAAAGTCTGAGTCTCATTTTTATTCTTTGAGAACTTTATAGAATATTAAATCTCTAATTCCCATTTGAGTCAAGGACTACAAAATGAAAGAAAGCTCAGAATGAGGCTGTAGTCTCTCACTTTCCCTTTCCCTTCCCTTCCCTTCCTTCCCATACAATTTTTTTATTAACAACTTAATTCAGACTATGAAAAAGAGAGAAAATACCGTGGTTAATGCTTGTAAGCAAAATGACTGAATTTTGTGTAAATCACAAGTGTATTACATCACTCTATACAAGGGGATGTGATGTCAATGAATATCGAGCTGACTTCTTGATATAAACTGATGGTGTGCAATTTGCTTTCATAGTTGCTATTAAAATAACAAAATTAGGTTTTACAAGGCACCCTTATTTGGAACCAGTAATGTCTGTGTTCCATCTTATCTATCCCAAAATATATTAAGGTCATTGAGACTGGAATCAGACTGCCAGCCTTTCTGGTTTTTTTTTTCCTTACCTGAATACAAGCACTAGTATTTTGGAGAAGTTTATTGAGAAGCCTTTTCTGGAGAAGTAACAGAGGGTAAAAAGAGAGTTGTACAACAATTATAGGGGAAACTACAGTTGCTACTCCCTGGATGGAATGTGGTCAACATGCTTGACCTCCCACACACAATACAATCTAAGCAGGACTAAACAGAGCATAGAATGGAGTGGAAACGCCATGTCCAGACTCTGTTGAAACCCTAGCAGAGAAGGGAAGTCAGTGGTACCTTTTAGCTGATAAGCTGCCCAGCAGCTGAAAACCAAGGGAGATAAAGGAAAATGTCCTGCTCCTGAATCAGCAACTGTGGTGAAATCATTCTCCTTGGAGTGATGCATGTCTCCATCCCAGGATTATCTCAGATACCATACTGAGAGACCCACCCCCAAGGTACAGACATCACTCACTAAGTAAGATGTATTACTAAAGTAACTCAAGCTTACCCTAAACACAAATAAAGAATATAAAAGTAAGTTAAGAATAGGCTGAACGCGTCTTCTTCCCCATGGGAACAAGTACTGTACTAAATGTTCTAAATTATTATCTTGTGGTAACTTTTTTAGGGTTTACGTCTTGTTATTACTCCACTTTGAATATGTTTTTGCAGTCAGATACTATCACCAGTTGTCATTGAACCTTAACCTGTAACAATTTTACTAATTAAGAGTGTTATTCTGTAAACTGTTAATGTGAGTCCTTAAAGACCGCTGGCAGTCTCTGGCAGTGGGCAGAGGTGTGCAGACTCAGGAGGGGGTCTCTCTGTTTGGAGTGTGATCCTGAATAAGTCAGTCGAGCTGGCCTTCAATCCAGTGAATTGCTCAGTGAAGGCTACCCATAACAGGACATTGACAGACTGGTAGGGCAGAAGGGTCTCAGATTTCCCAGTGCTCTGACAGACTAATCAAACATGAAGGGTTAAATTAAACCTCCCCTTTTCATATGATACTTTTGAAAAAAAACCCAAAACGATTGAAACCGAAAGTTAATGTTAGATTCCTACTCCTGAACTTCTGTAGAATTCGGACAATTTGCTTAGGTGCTTGTTGGTTTATTAGATACCTCTGAGTTTATGGGGATTCATGAATCCATTATTATTGGTTCTTTCAAGAACTGAGCGTCATTTTTCACACCTTTTGTCACAATAGCACAAAACCAAAAGAAACTATGCAATTCTGTGATTTAATTACTTACCAATATAATCTAAGGACTTTTACAACTGTTTTGTTTTTACTGATTCTGAATAACAAGGTTACAGTTAGGTATCAATTCCTGAGAACCCATGAAGTCATCTTTTATTTTTGTCATGGAATTACAAACTGTCGCACAAATTTTCTGCAACGCAATTATGTGTTTAATATCTTTCAGGATTTGATGCTTCTTTTTATTTTCTCCCCAAATAATTCTTTTTTATTTTCACCTGTTTTGTATTAGTGTTTTAAGAATCACACTTTTAATTTGCCATATAAGTAAATAGGAAAAAATGTTCTGAAATAAAGCTTGTATTGTAGCAATAAAAGAACAATATATGCCTTGCTACAGCTCACTGTTCATCTTTCTGGTAGTGGATAAAAAATTAACTTTGTGCTTGCTTGAATACAGCAGCAGTTAGGGCCATCTTTCATTAGGCAATAGCCCTGAATGCTGAAATCTATTCCCTTATGCTGGATTTCTCTACACATGCAAATAAAAATACTCTCCTCCACAAGGTCATATTCTCTATATAATTGCAGAGGCCAGCCTTTCATAGCATTATATAATAGGGAGGTGATCTCAAACATTATCATTTGATGGCTCAGTGCAGCACTTTCATAACATACACCTTAATGTAGCATGTAAAAGTAGACCATTACTGCATTCAGACATATCTCCAGATCAGTGATCAGGTAAAACCTTAAACAGAAAGAAAGGCTGCTCGAATAGCTACAACCTGCTTGTCTCTCTGCGAGAGCAAAAATATTACTGAGCCTTCAACATACAGCTTCTCAATTCTTTCCTTTCAGAGAATTGTCACCTAGAGAAAGCAAATGAATAAGCATTTTTCCAATACTCATTTTTACCCTGTCAGATATGACAGCAGGAAAATATTTTGAGGTGTTGAATTTTTGTTTATATGTTGGTTCATTTCTTTGGTTTAAATTAAAGTGCATGCATCTAAGCTGTTTACAAAGATTTGCGCATCCCCAGGTTTCCTTCACCTGATCAAATGGAAGTACGAATTATTATCAGCAAGTTGCTTTTAAATAACCTTTTTGAGATAGCATTTTTATTTTTATCAAAAGGCTTATGTATAAAGATACCTGTAAGATTAATTTTTTTGTTAGGACAGTGGTCTTGCATAATGTTGAGAATCAAATCTAGTCATTCTTTTTTCTCAGTTCACAAATCCAAGTGATGGAAAATAAAATCAAATGTATAAATGAAAGTAATAATGAGGAACAGAGCAATATATGAATAATTCACAGTCTAAATACTACGCAAAACAAAAGGGAAAGAAAGCTGGGAGGAGTGGCCAATACCACAAAGGGCTATGCAGCCTTTCAGGACCTCAACAGGTTGGAAAGATGGGCAGAGAAGAACCTTCTGAACTTCAACAAAAACAAGTGCAGGTTTCTGCTCCTGAGGAATATCAAACCCATTCACCAGGGCAAGCTGGAGTCTGGAAAGCAGCTCTGTGCAGGACTTGGGGCTCCTTGTGGACAACAAGCTATGAACCAACGGTGTGTCCTTGTGGCCAAGAAGGCCAATGGGATCCTGGATTGCATTAGGAATAATATTTCCAGCAGGTTGAAGGAGGTGATCCTGCCCTTTTAACGTGCCCTGGTGAGGCACATCTGGAGTGCTGTGTCCAGTTCTGGGCTCCTCAGTATGAGAGAGACATGGGGCTCCTGAAGTAAGTCTAGCAGAGGGCTACAAAAATGAGCCTGTTCAGTCTTGAGAAGTGATGACTGGGAGGAGGTCTTATCAGTGTAAATAAGTATCTGAAGGGAGGCTGTCAAGTAGATGAAGCCAGGCTCTTCTCAATGATGCTGAGCAATGGGAAGGAAACAGGAAGAAACAGGCACAGGAAATTCTACCTCTGAGGGAGAACTTCTTTACTGTGTCTAAGTTATGTGTGTACTTTCCTAGATATGATTTCCACAGCATGCAGTAACACAACTCTTTGAGTTATTTTAAATTCTGTGAAGGACTACTAGGCCTATCACAACTCTGTAAACTAAACTATATTCTAAACCTCTTTGGAATTATTTGCAATTATTCACTTGAGCCAGAGTATGCTACACTGAAAATTAGATGAAGATTGTATCGTTCATTTGAAAAGCATGAGAGGTTGCAACTCTTTAATATATTAGTAGGAAATTAAATACACAGAATGTGTAGCTGTAAGAACACTTACCAAACTGAAAGACAAAGAAGTGGAGAATTCTAAATTATTTATCTCCCTGATCTGAATGATCAATTGGAAGATCAAGGACATAATCTCTAAGAGCTATTGAAAGCATCTATAAAATAGCTAGATAACTAAATTAGTAAAATATTTTAACCATATCGTCAACTAGAAGTCACTAAATATATCTAATAGTAGTTTAATTACCTTCTGGAATAGTCAGAAGAATTCCAGGTTTTGAATAATGTTAATGGAGACACAGGAGATGGTTTTAGTGGTGGTGTAGTGTCAGTGCAAATCTGAGAGTTCAGAGTTGCTGGAGTTGCATCCCGGGATTGATCAATTTCTGATTATTTCAAAATATCCCCAAGTTACTATCTGAAAATGTATGAAGTGAAAGCTACTTGCTCAGAGAAGATTTTAGGCTTTTAGGTTTTACATTCTCTCTGAAGTAAGGCATCAACACACACACAGACAGAGAAACTAGGCAATCACCTCAGGGGTCTGAGGTCTAATCTTCCTTCCACAATTTTGTTCCTCCTTTCCTTTCCCCCTTTCTTCATTTGCAGGGAAGCTTAAAATGGGTATGGGATAGGGTACAAAACTCATCTCAAACCAAAAAAAATAATTTATTTTATAATTGTTGCAAAGTTATCTATAAACTTTGAAAAATTAATGGAAAGTATGTAAAGTTACAACGAGCATTAAATGCATTTAAATATACAAATATTTGAAAGTCAGGAAGAGTTGGCAGAGATGACTGCAAGATTGAAATGTTGTCTTAAGCATCTCCAGCTTCATAGCTAGAGAAAGTGCTTCTGGTATTAAGTACATTTAAAAAATTTATTTTATTCTGTTTCAATATTCTTTGTCTAATCAGGTTTTTAAACGTCATACATCACCCAGAAAATCACCCACTGAGACACTCCTGAAGGTGATGTGAGGAAAAAGTGTGAGTTAAAGTGAAAATCCCAAGAGAAAATTGCATTGAATATTCTAGAACCATATGTTACTTGAAATATATTTATTTTTTTTTTTATTATACAGAATTAATAATCAGAAATATTTCCTAGCTCTGTTTCAGGGCAAAGTACTAGCAAAGTAAAACCAGAAAATATCTAAGACATTATGAAAGAGACACATTACCTTCAATCAAGTAACAAATGCTAAATACTAGGATTTATCGAACAAACATATTCAGGTAGAAAACCAAAGGGACAAAAGACAAAATTTATATCATGGCAGATTGCTACAGCAGATATTTTCAGATTTCAAGTGCAGCTACACAGATATAGATACCTATACAGATCTGGGCTGAGATTCCCAAATCAGTTCTTGATAACTGCCTAAAAGTAGACATTATGTATCAGTCCAGGAAATCACGCTACCACAAGAATTTACATCATTGAAGGTTTTAAAGATGTGGTCCCTGTCTGAAACTCCTGTGTAGAAGACATTGTTATCAACTGTATTATATTAAATCAATGACTAAACATATAATTGCACTATGAACAAGACCTATGCAACCCCAAAAACCCCATACATAAGCTCTGGTTTTGAGACATTAATTATATCGTCAAATATTCTAGGTGAAAAAATGGCAGATTCCAGCATTTTATAAAGAAGCTAATTCTTTCCTTTGACTAAGCATGTTTTAACCATTTAGATCACAAATAGCAACATTTCTAGACTAGGTTTAAGGGAAAAGAAAAAGAAAAATACTTGAATTACTTGTCTTTTTAAAAGTGTATTTCCATCAGTCATTGGAGCTTTCAATGCATGTCAGCCTGTAAACAATGCAGCAGTAATACAGTACATGAAGCAACAATAAATTATACTGAATACTGGTATATATAATATATATAATACATCCTTGAGACCTTTTCACCCAACTTTTTCTCAGCCAAACATGTCCAGTCATGATTACATTAAACAATTCCTAACTTGTTTGGTAATTTTAGCTATACAGTTGTTAAAAGCTCAGTATCACAGATTTAATTTCAATATCTTTAAGAGATTATCAGGAGCTGCAATAACTGGTACATTCGGAATCATGTTCCTCTGAATGCAAAGTATATTGCTAAAACTATATAGAGTTTTTATGGGTAAATCTATTTCCTACCAACTGCTTTTTCCCTCAAGTTTAGGATAAGAGCCCTCAGTAGTCTAGGAGTAACTAACATTTCTTCCCTTCAGCAATTTCAACATTAGGCAAAAATTATTTCATAGTCGGAAATGAGACCAGATATTTGGTAGAATTTCTCTAAGACCATAACGAATATAAAATTACATAAATATATATCAGGTAGTTAACAGTTGTCATGTTTTATATGTACATCAGCTAAGGTCAGATCATCATTCTAATTTCACTGAACTGAGTATTCACTCTAGTCAACATTGTCACCCTCTTATTCATTTCTGTATTGTACAGCAGAACACAGATTAATTCCAATGCTAATGTAAATTCAAGCTGGTGGAGTTTACATAGTCCAGTGAACTGGGAAAATACTACCTCTGATTAGTATAGCAATGCAGCTCCATGGGCATGGCATCAGTCCTGGGCTCGTTATACCTTGCACTCCTGGTTAATCAACTAAGGCCCAGCATAATGCAGCTGGGAATTTCAAATTACAGTTCCCACATAGTGTTCATACAGTTCATACACATAGTTCCCACCAAGTGTTCAGAGTTTCGGTCCATTGCAGGGTATGATACAGTGAAGATGTGCTCCACTATAGAAATAAAAACCTACAGTGGTACAAGATGCAAGAAACAGCTGTTCTAAAAAAGATATATTTAGGGTATAAACAGTATAGGAAGAATACCTTTCACAACCCCATTAAAAACTCATGTGAAAGAAAAGTAGTTCTTTATTAAAATCTGTATAATCATAAATAATTTCCTTAAAAACCAAATGAAAAATACTATGATATTTTCTAATCCCTTAACTTAAAAACATTGGGACTGTGGAAGAAAATATATATAAACCAAATAATTATTTTCAGAAGATAAAGGGTTTTAATGATTTGGTCTTTATTCAACTTTTAGAAACAACTACTTTATTTTTATTGATATAACTCGACTAAGAGATTTCAAACAAAAATAACCTTTTTAAATTCTAATTTTTCAGCTTGCTCCCTTTAATTAAACTGCACATTCTAGAAGAAAATATAGCTACTTTCTGAATATTAATTATAATTCCCTTGAAGTCTCTTAGGTCATTAAAATATGATTAGCTAAAGGCTTTTCCTAGGTGGAATGAATAATAAACTTCAAATATACAGATCCATTTCAAGTCTACAATGATTATCTTGTTGGGATTCAGTTAATGAGAAAAATCCATCTCTGTTGGTTCAGCGACGTGGATGAATATTTCAATTCCCAAAGATGCACAGCATGACAAACATAAACCACAACACCTGGAGTATCAAGTTAGCCACCTCACACTGAAGGGTCTGCAAACTACTAAGAATGGCACAAGTATTCCTGCTGAGTGTATTATCTAAAATCTCCTCTTCCTTAATTATTTTTTATCAGATTACTTTAAATCAGCCCTGTGCTGAGGCTTATTAAAAAATGAATCCTGTTTCCACGACAATAAATTTGTTTTACCAACTTGCAATAAATGGATACATGAAAACATCAGCAAATTTTAATTTTTTTAATTTCATCTTAGATGTAAGCAGGAATAAGATAAATCTGTCCAGGAACTGTGATATGCAACATTTCATCACTTCTTTAGTATTTCCAAATGCTCCTTCTGGGGGTTAACCATAGTTCCAATTAGAAAGAGATGCCACAATCATCATTATCAATCTGTATAAGGTTTTAAAGGACATATTTGCATAGCTGTATTCAATTAGCACCATCAGGAAATGGGGCAATGTTATATTACCCGCTGCCTAGGGAAACCTTCCATCCAAGAATGATGAAACTATCTCACCTTCATGAAAATTCAGCCACAGCAATACCTTCAACAACTTGGCTTAGGTGGTGACCCCCGGCAAAGTCTAGAGCAAGGAGGATTTGCCCTCAGGGATACAGCATCCAATTAAGGTAAGCTTGTACAAACCAGAGGTAGGCAGGGCTGTGAGACCTGCTGGAATGCATCCCCTAGTGTTGAGAGTCGGCTGATGTCACTGTGAGGCCACTCAGATGTGTTGTAAATGTCATGACAGCTGAGGGGGTAGCCAGGGACGGGGAGAAAGCAAATGTCACAGCCATCAGCAGGATGGTCGGGAAAAAAAAAATATCCAGGGAATCACTGGCCAGTAGGCCTCACCTCCATCCCTGTACAGGTAGTGGAGCAGGCAGCACATCTGGAAATGGAATAGCTTTCAGTACTAAGTACAGGAAAGAGGATTTACAAAGGGAAAATCATGCTTAACCATCTGATAACCTTCTTTGACAATAGAACTGGACCAGTGGAATAGAGGAGAGCAGTGGATATCATTTATGCTGATTTTAGCAAAACTTTCAGTAAAATCTCCCATAGAATCCTCACAGACAAACTAATTAAATATGTACCAGACAAATGGACAGCAAGGAGGGAGGACTGACAGCTCTCTAAATTTCTGGAGTCAAAAGATTTTGTCTAATGGCATATGGTTCATTTGGAATACAGTTACTAGTGGTGTCACTAGGCATTGATATGGCATCTACTACTGTTTAACCTCTTCATAATGACCTGGATGATTGGCCAGAAGGCACCCTCAACAAGTTTGACAATGATAAAAAAACTGTGTGGGTGTGCTGCCCCTCAGAGGAACCTTGACAGGTTGGAGAAATGGGCTGACGGGAACCTCACACAGTTCAACAAAGATGTGCAAAATCCTGGTGTCAGAATAGCCAGCACCTGGGACAAAAAACTCCACAAAATACTACAGGCTGGGGCTGTCTGGTTGGAAAAGAAGTTTGTAGAAAGGGATCTGGGCACCGAGCAGAGGATGATCTGGTGATATACCTTTACAACGAAGACTGGCAACAGCATCCATCCTTTGCTGCATTAGTGGGAGTATCATCAGCAGGCTGAGGGAGATGAACCCTTCCCTCTGCTCAACCCTTGGGACACACATCTTAAGGCCTGTGTTAAGCTCTGGGCATCTCTGTACAAAAGGGTCGTAGTACACTTACTGGTGTAAGTGCAGCAAATGGCCAACCCAGATGATGAGAAAACTCCTGTTTTTTTCATGTGGGGGAAGATTGAGAGAGCTGGGACTCTTCAGCTTGAAGAAACAAAGTATCAAGGGAATTTGATCAATGTGTACAGGTATCTGATGAAAGGAATAAAGATGGCAGAGTCAGCCTCTTCTCAGTGATGCCTAGGAGAACACCAGTGTGCAGTCAATATTATTTAAATTCCAAATCCTAAAGCCACAGCACTCTACCAGCTACTATGAAAAAGAAAATTAACTCTGTCCCAGCTGAAAACAGTTCAGTGAACAAGCAGCAATGGGTACAAAAATAAATACATGAAATTCCACTTAACTGTCAGGAAAAAAAAAAAAATCATCTAACCCTTATTTTTTAGACTCTGAAGTGCTTAAACATAAGAAGGAAATATGCAGGGTTTTTTTCCTCCTAAGGTAGGCAAAACCTAACAAGAAACAGTCTCAAGTAACTGCAGCAACTAGGTGACCTCTAGATGTTCCTTCCAATTTCAATGACTGCTTGATGGAATTAATCTAATCACTTCATAAACAGAGAGACAACTTTCTCACTGCAAAACTGTCAGATGATTAATTGTTCTTCCACCCTTACAAAGAAAAAGTGGCATGCCTCTGATACAATATTTAGATTATTAAATAAATAAGGTATTATACAATGACTACATAATTTGAGTATCTAGTTTAAAGTAATTCTGTCATGACCCTCATTGCAGAAAACTTCTAGATAATAATTCAGATAAACTTTACAAAACCCAATATTTTTCATGGTTGCAGATAACAGATATAAAGTATATAAAACAGATATTAGTAAAGTAAATAGTGATTAATCTTTCATTTCTGCCATATTTATTTTGAATAGCTACAGAGGTAGGTAAAGATCAGACCTAGCTGCTAATCATTATACTACTTTAGGCTGAATCCCTCCATTGAGCATGTGCACACACACCACAGGCACACACACAGAGCAATGTTATTTAAGTTCCAGGTAATTATAGCCTGAAACAATCTGAGAAACAGCAACTACATACAAGTAATTAAATCTTCAAGAGAGTACCATTACAAGTGCAGGTGGTTAGTGCAGGTACTCTGGGCTGCAGAAAGTAGAAAGAAAAGAGTTAGATAAACAGACAGGCAGATACAAACATAAAACACAGACATATGTATAAAAGAAATATATATATTGTCTATCTCTTCAGACTGAAATGTGAAGAATGAGAATCCATCTATAAAGAAAATAACTCTTAGAACTACTAGTTACAATTCATGAAAGTCAGCTTTTTACTTCCTTTTTGTACTTTCTTATACCTTTAATCATTCTATTAACAGCAAAGAGCTGTATATAATTGAGTCTACTCTTATAATTTACTTGTTTGAATGCTAAAAAGAAGGGCTAATAAGTGACTGCAATAGTAAAAAAAAATAAAGTTGTAATGTCATTATTATGCATAGAAGGGCTGATAGTTGTTTCGAGGCTTTTTTAAAATTTTAATACTAAATGGGGAAGCTAGAAGAAAACCATATTAAAATATAAATATATATATTTGGTCAGAATCGTATAAGAAACATAAAGAAACATAATTGCACAGTGATACATCATGACACATATCGGAAAATATAGCAACAAAATACTATAGAATACTGAAAAATTGTACTTTTGCAAAACTGTAAGTGAAAGACTTGCTTTTCTTCATCGTAAACAATAATTATGGGCCAGACTCTGACACTGTTTTCTCTATTACTGGTTATGCTAAGTGACATTTTATTTTAAAAGCTGCCTCATTGAAATAAGCAGCTTCTTTATATTAAAAAGGTCTTACCAAACCGAGAATGTCAATTACTAGTCAAGAATACTTTGATCCTTTTCTAAAGATACTCAATGTCCTGTTTTTATCTTACTATGAAAATATCTACTCAAAAACCTATGACCCCTTAACATTATGGCACACCACTCTGGAGCTTGCACAACACATAAAATAGGCCACAGTACTTTTTATTGATAAAATGTGATAGTTTCAAGATCTGCTCCTGTACTAGATTAATCTTTTTCAGTAGATGTCCTAGAAATACGAAGCAAAAGAATGGAGAAATATGTTTACAATTCAGTCTGACATCATAGCAAGAGAAAACCAATTAACAAGTGGATTTTGGTAGCTGAGCTCTGCAGGGTTTGTGTGCATGTTGCCCAGTGTCATTCAAGCCCTGGTTAATGTAAAAAGGAGTCATCTGTACTGGCTTCTCTTTCTGGAAAGGACAGTAATTTGACTTGTCTTCAGTTGTACAATAAAAATTGATCAAACTTCTATGGAAGTTTTTATAGAATCAGAGCAAATGGCAGATTCCTTGCTTTAAATAATGAATTTTCTGGTCTAAAATCCTGACACAGGACATCATGTGTTAAATCAAGGTATGGCAGGATACAGAATTGGTAGGAGGTAACCATGTGCTTAGCAAAGCTGATGTACCTGCCACCGATTTCTCTGTGGGTCAGGATTTCATTCTTAGACAGGGAAAAGTAGGATGGAATGGCATAGTAATTTACACAGACAGTGCAAGAGGAGTGGTAAATGAAGAAGTATGAAAAGAGTACTCAGGATTAACAAAGACATCTAAATTACAAGCAGTGGTGGCTAACTGGAACAAATGTGAAAAGAAAGGCAGCTAATGCTTATGATTTTAGACATGTAATTAAAGGCCTATTTTCAAATGGTTAAGAAAGCAGGAGGAAGCAAATATAGATCAATTATGAGTGTTGAAGCATAACACTGATAATTGAACCTCAGTTTCTTTAGTCTAAATGCTGTTGTTCAGTTTAAACAATTTAAGAATGAGAAAAATGTCCTGGTTTAAGGTAAATTTGGGAAGAAACCTCCGAATGGGTCCTTCCAAAAAACAAATCCAAACAGCCCCTCCCCCAACTGGTTCAGGAAAAATTTTTCCTTAGAGGAAAGTGGAAAAAATGTGTTTATTTAACGGGCAAAGCATAACAAATGAATACCAAAGAACAAAAGCTCCCGCCACTCCACAGAGATGCCCAATCCAGCCAGGCTGTGCCATGGGTGCAGCTCGGCTCCCTCAGTCCATGCCAGTCCCTGGCACTGGGAAATGCCGGGCACAGGACTGGCCTGGGGGGACACAGGGGTGAGCTCTGGGTGCTCTGCTGGGGATCAGTCCAGAGCAGGTTCGAACAGTTCCAAGGAAAAAGGAAAAAAAAACCTCACAGTTGGAGAACTTCTGTGCTTCAGCTAGCCACAAACTAACAAAGAGCAAAGGAGGCTCTCTCCCACCATCCGCACTGCAGACCACACTCACCGTGTGTCCCAGAAAGCTGAAAACTCTGATCTTGATGTTTTGAAAACAACCACCTCAGACATTCCACCGCTTCTCCTGCACTCTCAGATCCAGTTTTAAAGGTGCAGAACTTATTTTTGATTTAAACAGACGAATGGGGATACAATTCAACATCAACCTAGGACAGTGTTGAAGCATAATACTGATAATTGAACCTCAGTTTCTTTAGTCTAAATGCTGTTATTCCGTTTAAACAATTTAAGAATGAGAAAAATGTTATCTTCATCTTACGGACAATTTCATAAAATGGATTTCTTTAAAACAATGCCTCTAACAGTAAACTGTAACAGTGTCCATGGGAACTACAGCTGGACAACAGTAAGTCCATGAAAAATGTATATATGTGTGTGCAAACTTGTGTGTTTATCAAACATGTACATACCTCATGTATTATTTACATAGCCTATTGTTTAAGCACCCACAAAATATACATTTGAAGTAGATATAAATAAAACCTTCTAGAAACGTGCCAAAAGAAGCACAAGGCTGTTGAACACTATGATGTTTAACAAGGAAGGGTTCTTGCAATAAAAATAAGAGTCAGGTAATGAGTCATCTGATCTCAAATGACAATTAGTGATATCTATGCAAAGAAAAACACATTGGAGTGATAATATTGGTAACACCCACCCCCTCCCACAAAACCCCAAAATACTAACAACAGTGCCAATAGATTTATGATAGAGCTAGGAAGTCAGAAATATTATTATTTTTTACTTATTACCAAAAAAGTAACAAACTGAAAAGGATGAGATATATACTAGAAACTGGTAATGACAGTGTTGTTCAAAGCAGACAAACATAAAATATGACTGCCAATGCATCTGCAAGTGTAGAGTATGACTTCCTGAGAGACTGCTAAAATGCCTTCCTTAAATAATCTTTACAAGTCTGCAAAGTGTGTTCTCCTCAGTTTATAGTCTTTGCTGCATTCTAGCTTCGTTACTGCTTCCTATATATGTTTCTACCTACTTCAACCTTGCTTCTCATGAAAAGGGATGTAAAACAATTATATGATTTTTTCTAACAGCTAATCGAAACAGAAAGGCAATTTTTTCAGCCTGCTCACATGGCAACAAATCCAACTACCCATGAGCTGGTTGGAAGCCAATGATACCAGACCAGGATTTTCACACAGCTGGCCATTTAGAAGATAGTAGCATCAAATCTTTAAAAGCAAGGAGTCAGTTAGACTCTGCCTCCCTCAGCCTTATTACCTGGGCTGAAAGGAAATTGGGGAGCTGGAAGTCCTTGCAGTTTGGATACCTAACTGAAAGGAAGGTAAAGAGACAGGGGTTGCTTCCCAAATTCCCCAAACTAGGTAATAGCCAATTGCAAAATTCTTTGTCCATTGAATGAAATAAACATGCCAGCAAGCATTAAATTGCTTAACAGATTAAACTCATCAGCAAATCTGATTAGTCTGCCATTGCTTGTACACAACACACAGTCTGATAGGAACAAGAATTTTGCCTGCTTCAGGGAGCAGCTGTACGTCTTCCTTGTTTACTACTCTACTGCAGCATGCCAGATTAATCCAAACTTCCCTTTCTGTATCTCTAATTTTGCAAGAAAACTCTTGGGTAGACAGGTATTTATGTGCCTGGTTTGCAGACTCCTGTAACACACATATAAGCCCTTCTGCTGACAGCAGTATCAGCAAGATTTATGTAGGTAGCTACCATACAGATTTAGGAGTCTGCCTGCACGCATTGCACAGTATAATCAATGCCAGGCATATATTTAGACAGCATATTGGCCATACAGATAAGTGGGGAAAAGTATATTATTTCAGAAAGTTTGATCCTGAATGTCAATATTTAAAGCAGCAATACCATAGAATTATAATGCAGCTACATAATTTTCATTACTATTAAAAATACATATTATATTATTATTATTATTATTACTATTATTATTATTCATACAACCTATTAATTTTGCATGATCCTTGAATGATATTGCAGAAGGACAAAGTCCTTTCCTGAAATATTTTAAAATCCAAATAAGGCAAAGATGGGTAAGAATATGCGTAGAACAGGGAAAAAATAAAAGAGAAAAAAAAAGAAAGAAAAAGAAAAAAAGAGAGTGATTTAGAAAAGAAGATTAATACAAACTGTGAATATTTTAGGGGCCAAAACCTGTTAATATATTTCACTGCACTTCTGGTAAGACATGAGATACAGCACAGGAGGAGAAAATCATGATTGTAACTAAGCAGAAAGCAGTGGATTGGTGACCAAAAAAAAAGACTCTTAGAAAAGTGTTTCAGAAGGGAGTTGCAAAAATACCAAAAGATATACTCTGAAGACACAAATCGATCAGAACAACCAAAAATCAGTACTGCTTGTAAGTTTATACAAAAAAATTAAAAGCAATTAAGGTATTGAGAGTTTCCATTGTCTCTTCATCTGCTACAAGAACCTGTAGAAAGAAGGCTGATTTTTTCCCCATAGATATTATCCTAAATTTACCATTCCGAAAAGGAGGAAAATACACCATGTATATCGTGTGGTATTTCAGAGACACTTCCTTAATTGAGAAAACATCTTCTCAGACAGTTCTGGTGCCACATACACTTCTTTTTGCTGACTTCATTTTCACTGAAAATATAATTCTCTGCTTCCCCAGGCACCTGAATTGAGCCAGATGTTTGGGAAAAGATACAGGACTCAAAGGAACTTTACATGGACTGTTCGGAACTTTTCTTGTGTCAAGTCTGGGAAGTAAAAATGAGAGCAGCCATCCAGTACAATCACATAGAGGAGATATTTTGAGCAAGAATATTTGTTGTGCTACCTTCATTCTTCAGAATAATATCGAAGACAATACATTTACTTCTCTAGCCTGCTGTAATGGGGCAAGTTACTCAAAAATCATATATCACAAAAGGATAAAGGATGTCAGGATTTGAGTGACCATTTCTTGTAGAGAGCAAAGGCTTTAGAAATCTCTTGATTTTTGGCTAATATAAATTTTTGCATTTCTGTCTGGTTTACAGTGGCACACCATTAAAACATAACTACCAAGTTTGTCCCCAGTGATAATGTGTCTCAGTAGAGAAGACATTGGAATAGTCCTGGAGGTGCAGAGATGACACATGCACGTAAGTTCAGGCTTGCTGCAATGAATCACATTTCTACATTAGTGCACAAATGTGCCCTTAGGACAGACTCATAAAGAGGGGACCTAGCTGAATGACTTTCAGGTTAGCACCAGTAGTTTCTGCAAGTTACCAGTCAATGTAAGGACAAACATTTTACATACAGGTGTGGAATGAAATTTAAATGAAATACACACTCCCATGTCCAAAGTAGCTATTCCCAAGCAAAACTGGAGCTAAATACTTTGATACATGTTCTTTTCAAAGTAAAAGAAGATTTCACTTACCACACATAAAGAATGTGGAAAACAGTTTTACAATAACCACCCAAAAAGTCTTCCTGTCATTCATTTTTGTGGGTTTTATTAAAGCAACTTCCATTGCATATGTCGTAGTTTGGAAAAAATGAGTTTTTCTGAACTTCAGTGGTCAAACCAATGAGTGCTCAGGTTTAAAGACTGGCACCTGGTGTGGCCACTGAGGACAAGGATCCGCCTCTGAGAACACAAGGGTTAAAAGCAAAAGGCTCCCCAGAAAACTCTCTCTTGGTTCCGGTCCCTGAGAACGGAAAGAACTCCCCTGCCCAGCGGCTGGCTGGGCGGGGGAGGGGAAGCCATGCGACCTAAGTGAAGTAGGCTTAGAACCTCGGGCTGTCCTAGGGTGATGTTTGTATCCCCATTTATGTGTGTTCTGCTATGTTAGATGTTATGTTTGTGCCTGTGAGACGGGCTCTGAAGGACAAATGTTTTGTTTTAGTTCTGTTATCAGCCTGCTTCCCCCCCCCACGACTGGCGGGACACAGAGACGGGGCAGTACATAGTGTGGCTGTTGTTTTTTGCTGCTCTCTTTTCTCCTTGACTCTAGCTCTGGCTGCTGCTTTTGCTCCTACTCCTGCTTCGCTTCGCTCTTGCTTTGTTTTTTTTTCCTTTTTTTTTTCTTTTTTCTTGTAACTACTGAGACCTGCTCCGGACTGGGACCTGAGAACACCTTGTGACCGGCAACAGCCATCCCCAGCGCCGGAGGGAGTGACAACAGAGCGACCACCCCCAAGAGAGACTCGCTGCATTTGTCATCTCTTTTTCAGAGCTGTAAAAAAGTGTTGTCATCTAGTATTGTTCATTTTGTGTACTGGGGGGGGGGAGGCTGTGCCTGTTAAATAAACAGGTTCTTTCCACTTCTCTCCGAGGAAACATTCCCGAACCGGCTAGAAGGAAAGACCGTGTAGGTTTGATCTCCGGAGGGAGCTTCCTTTGGAAGTTTTCTCCCAGATTTGCCCTAAATTAGGACAAAATTTGGCGCCCAACGTGGGGCTCGAGAGAGAGTGGAAAAACCCTGTTTTGAGTATATTTTGGTTGTTACTACTTGGTAGTGGTATAAAGCATTTAATAGTCATGTACTTTCAATTTATAATGTCTCTTAGGGTGAAGGCTTGCCTGTATTTCTAGTCCCTAAGGTTTTTTGAGATCATAATACTTCTATGGTCCCTAGGTTTATTTGCTTATCCTCAAATAGTTCTACTATTGTCCCTAATACGTAGTTTTTACAGTAGAGGGGCAGTGACCAGAATAGCCATACTGCTGGGCTTGGTGGTGGTGATTTGTAAGAAGTTTATAAATCTGCTGGGGGCTGTTCCAGGTATGGATGGTTCATGGCTATGGTTATTTACCCAGATTGTTATGGGAGGAGTAGGGGATGAGGCTTTTCAGTCTTTACTTTCCTTCTTCTCCTCTGAATTTGTCACATCACTGTTTGAGAATATTCAGTTTCCCCTGAATGTTAAAGAGACTATCTTTCTGGTCTTTAATCTAGTAAGCTTCCATTATACAGTCCGCAGCTTCTCTAGAATGAGGGCTGAGATTTCTAGACGGGCTGATGAGACCCCTGACCCAGGAGTAGACCCAGGTGTAGAAAATCCTGAGTGGTGTGGGAAATGGGAGGATATAGGCCAAATCCTGAAGGAATTCTCTGACCCTATAGCCTGGGACTTTCCCCATGAACAAATTCAGAACCCAACTGAGGTAGGGAAATACCTGAAAGAGAAGTACCATAATGATCCTAAGGAGAAAAAGATCATTGCAGTGAGCTGGGCCCTGGCATATGCTTATCGCACACTACTAGATACTGTAGGACAGCAGACAGAGGAAGGGGGGCAGGGAGATACATCAACAGTTATCCCGGTCACTCAGGCTACAGCAAACACCCTGGGCTCAAAGCCAGCAGCCAAACCAGATAGTGAGCCTAAGACAGCAACTACAACAGATAATAAGCCTCAACCAATAGCTGTTGCTACTAGCACTCGAAGTGGGAAGTGCACAGACAAGACCGATCGACCAGTGGATGATGATGATGATGATACAGGAGAAGGACCCTCAAC
Organism: Sitta carolinensis; assembly: GCA_032173965.1. Lineage (NCBI taxonomy): Eukaryota > Metazoa > Chordata > Aves > Passeriformes > Sittidae > Sitta > Sitta carolinensis. The sequence goes on from CM063284.1 coordinate 76,314,345, forward strand.
ACCTCCTGACATAAAATCAGGAGTCAAAACAACAGGTACCAGATCAGAAGCCAATATTGAGTCCTTTTCCCTGAAAGACCTTCGTGGCCTACGGAAGGACTACACTCGACGACCTGATGAATCTATAATTAGTTGGTTAGTCCGTCTTTGGGATGCTGCAGGTAAGGCTACAATTCTGGATGGCACTGAAGCGAGGCATTTGGGATCCCTGTCACATGATCCTGTCATCGACCAAGGAATGATGAGAAGGGTTAACCCTCACAGCCTCTGGGCACGGGTCTTGGAAAGTGTAGCACAAAGATACCTCTGTGCAGACGATCTTTATATACAGCAAACACAGTAGAAAACCATAGAACAAAGGATACAACGCCTGAGAAAAATGGCAGTGGCAGAGATTATCTTCTCAGATGACATAACAACTAAGAATCCAGACATGGTACCATACACGTCTGTGATGTGGCGAAAACTAGTACGACTTGGGCCACAAGAATATGCCTCTGCTTTAGCCATAATGAAGAGGGATGACAGGAATAAGACTGTGCTGGATATGGCAAAGAAGCTCCGAGCTTACACAGATGCTGTGCATGGCCCAACACATGCCAGAATTGCAGCGGTGGAAACACGTCTGCAAAAATTAGAGGACAAGATAGAAGAAAATCATAAGAAGCTCAGAGAAGAGATTAAAGAAGACCTTCTCCAAATCTCAGCAGTACAGATCAGAGGCTCTGGTACCCAACACAGACGTTCCCCATATGGAGAGAGAAAATACACCCCACGAGCTGAGCTGTAGTTCTTCCTGCGTGATTGTGGAGAAAACATGAGGAGATAGGATAGAAAACCAACTGCTGCTCTGGCCCAACGGGTGCGTGAATTGAAAGAAGACAAGGATCAGAGAGGAAGTTCCACCAAAAGGAAAGCAGCTCCAGTTGCCCGTAGCCAAACTGCCAAGTATGATGATAATGATGACATGTCCGATCCCCTTGAAGGAACCTCCAAAACATATACCCAAGGAAAGAAGGATAACCAGGCTTAGAGGGGCCCTGCCTCTAGCCAGGTAGAGGCTAGGGAAAACCGTGTTTTCTGGACCGTGTGGATTCGTTGGCCTGGCACATCGGAACCACGAGAGTATACAACTTTAGTTGACACTGGTGCGCAGTGCACATTAATCCCATCAAGACATGTGAGGACAGAATCTGTTTCTATTGCTGGTGTGACAGGGGGATCACAGGATTTCACTTTGGTGGAAGCTGATGTGAGCCTGACTGGAAATGAGTGGAAGAAACACCCTATTGTGACTGGCCCAGAGGCCCCATGTATTTTGGGCATAGATTATCTTCGAAGTGGGTATTTCAAAGACCCAAAAGGACTCAGGTGGGCATTTGGGATAACGGCTGTAGTGACAGAGAGCATCCAGCAACTGAACACTTTACCTGGACTGTCCGAAAATCCATCTACAGTAGGACTTCTGAAGAGAGAAGAGCAACAAGTACCAATTGCTACTTCCATAGTGCATCGTCGACAGTACAGAACAACTCGAGATGCTGTGATTCCCATCCATAAGATGATCCGAGAGCTGGAGAGCCAAAGGGTGGTCAGCAAAACCCACTCACCCTTCAACAGCCCCATCTAGCCTGTGCGCAAATCTGAAAGAGAATGGAGATTGACAGTGGACTACCGTACATTAAATGAAATGACTCCACCGCTGAGTGCTGCTGTGCCAGACATATTAGAGCTCCAGTACGAGCTGGAGTCCAAGGCAGCGAAGTAGTATGCCACTATTGACATTGCAAATGCATTTTTCTCCATTCCTCTGGCAGCAGAATGCAGGCCTCAGTTTGCTTTCACGTGGAGGGGAGTGCAGTATACTTGGAATCGACTGCCCCAGGGGTAGAAGCACAGTCCCACCATCTGCCATGGACTAATCCAGACTGCACTAGAAAAGGGTGAGGCTCCAGAACATCTACAGTATATTGATGACATCATTGTGTGGGGGAACACGACAGTAGAAGTGTTTGAGAAAGGAGAGAAAATTATCCAAATCCTCCTGAAAGCTGGTTTCGCCATCAAAAAGAATAAAGTCAAGGGACCAGCTCGTGAGATTCAGTTCCTAAGAGTAAAGTGGCAAGATAGACGGCGTCAGATTCCTACGGATGTCATCAATAAGATTACAGCTATGTCTCCACCAACCAATAAGAAGGAGACACAAGCTTTCCTAGGCACCATAGATTTTTGGAGAATGCACATTCCTGAGTACAGTCAAATCGTAAGCCCTCTTTACCTAGTCACCCGCAAGAAGAACGATTTCCACTGAGGCCCTGAACAGCAACAAGCTTTTGCCCAGATTAAGCAAGAGATCGCTCATACGGTAGCCCTTGGCCCAGTCAGGACAGGACCAGAGGTAAAGAATGTGCTCTACTCTACAGCCGAGAGCCATGGTCTGTCCTAGAGCCTTTGGCAAAAGGTGCCTGAGGAGACTCAGGGTCGACCATTGGGATTTTGGAGTCGAGGCTACAGGAGGTCTGAATCCAACTACACTCCAACAGAAAAAGAAATCTTAGCTACTTACGAAGGAGTCCAAGCTGCCTCAGAAGTGATTAGTACAGAAGTGCAACTCCTTCTGGCACCCCGACTACCGGTACTGGGGTAGATGTTCAAAGACAAGGTTCCTTCTACCCACCATGCCACCAGTGCTACATGGAGCAAGTGGATTGCTCTTCTCACACAGCGCGCCCGTATAGGTAAACTAAATCGCCCTGAGATTCTGGAGGCAATTACAAATTGGCCCGAAGGTGAGAATTTTGATGTCAGAGATAAAGAAGAAGAGCCAGTGACACGGGCTCAAGAAGCTCCTCCATATAACCAACTGCCCCCAGAGGAAACACGCTATGCTCTTTTCACTGACGGTTCGTGTCGTATTGTAGGGATGAACCAGAAATGGAAAGCACTGTCTGGAGCCCCACACGACAGGTCGCAGAGGCCATTGAAGGAGAAAGTAGATCAAGCCAACTTACAGAGCTCAAAACCGTTCAACTGGCCCTGGACATTGCTGAAAGAGAGAAGTGGCCAAAGCTCTACCTCTACACTGATTCATAGATGGTAACCAATGCTCTGTGGAAATGGCTAGAGAGGTGAAAAAAGGCTCACTGGCAACGTAGAGGAAAACCAATTTGGGCTGCTGAAGAGTGGAAAGACATCGCTACCAGAGTAGGGAGGCTACCTATGAAGGTCCGCCATGTAGATGCCCATGTCCCCAAAAGTAGAGCTAATGAGGAGCACCAAAACAACAATCAGGTAGATCAGGCTGCAAAGATAGGGGTGTCCAAGATAGATCTAGACTGAGAACACAAAGGAGAGTTGTTCCTAGCTCGATGGGCCCATGATGCCTCAGGCCATCAGGGTAGAGATGCCACCTATAAGTGGGCTCGAGACCGAGAGGTAGATTTAACCATAGATAGCATTTCTCAGGTTATCCACGACTGTGAGACATGTGCTGCCATCAAACAGGCCAAAAGGGTGAAGCCCCTCTGGTATGGGGGGCGATAGTCCAAATACAAGTATAGAGAGGCCTGACAGGTTGACTACATCACACTGCCCCAAACACGTCAAGGCAAGCGCTACGTGCTCACAATGGTAGAAGCCACCACAGGATGGTTAGAGACCTACCCTACGTCTCATGCCACTGCCCGGAACACCATCCTGGGCCTTAAAAAACAGGTCCTTTAGAGGCATGGTACCCCTGAGAGAATTGAGTCAGACAATGAAACTCATTTTAAGAACAGTCTTATCAACACTGGGCTAGGGAACATGGCATCGAGTGGGTGTATCATATTCCCTACCATGCACCAGCTACAGGTAAAGTAGAAAGGTACAACGGATTACTAAAAACCCAGCTGAAAGCCTTGGGTGGGGGATCTTTCAAAAATTGAGAACAGCATCTAGCAAAGGCCACTTAGTTAGTTAACACTCGGGGTTCCACCAACCGAACAGGTCCTGCCCAGTCTGAGTCCTTGAATACAGCAGACGGAGATAAAGTCCCAGTAGTACATGTCAGAAGTTTGTTAAGGAAGACGGTGTGAATCAAGTCTGCCTCGAGTACAAACAAACCCATCCGCGGGGTTGTCTTTGCTCAGGGACCAGGTTGCACCTGGTGGGTAATGCAAAGAGATGGATCAACACGATGTGTACCTCAGGGAGATCTGATCGTGGAGTGAAGATGATCAATATTTGTTGGAAAATGTGTAAGTGTCGAAAGTCTAGGCAAGTGAAAAAATGGAGAAGGAAACATGTAAGTGTCGAAGGTCTGAGCAAGTGACAGATGGAAGTTTTAAAATGTATGATGTGTGGTAGTATAATATGGGGATAAAGGGTGGAATGTCCTAGGGTGATGTTTGTATCCCCATTTATGTGTGTTCTGCTATGTTAGATGTTATGTTCTGTGCCTGTGAGACGGGCTCTGAAAGACAAATGTTTTGTTTTAGTTCTGTTATCAGCCTGCTTCCCCCCCACGACTGGCGGGACACAGAGACGGGACAGTACATAGTGTGGCTGTTGTTTTTTGCTGCTCTCTTTTCTCCTTGACTCTAGCTCTGGCTGCTGCTTTTACTCCTACTCCTGCTTCGCTTCGCTCTTGCTTTGTTTTTTTTTCCTTTTTTTTTTCTTTTTTCTTGTAACTACTGAGACCTGCTCCGGACTGGAACCTGAGAACACCTTGTGACCGGCAACAGCCATCCCCAGCGCCGGAGGGAGTGACAACAGAGCGACCACCCCCAAGAGAGACTCGCTGCATTTGTCATCTCTTTTTCAGAGCTATAAAAAAGTGTTGTCATCTAGTATTGTTCATTTTGTGTACTGGGGGGGGGGAGGCTGTGCCTGTTAAATAAACAAGTTCTTTCCACTTCTCTCCGAGGAATCATTCCCGAACCGGCTAGAAGGAAAGACCGTGTAGGTTTGATCTCCGGAGGGAGCTTCCTTTGGAAGTTTTCTCCCAGATTTGCCCTAAATTAGGACACGGGCACAGAAAAGGAGAAGAAAAATCCTACAGGATGGAAAGGTAGAGAAAGTACAAAAACGTTGAGAGGCATCAGACAGCCTTCTTTTCCCTTCCCCCCCCCCCGCCCCCGCAGAGAGAGACTGAGAAACCGTGTCTGTAATCTCCGTCACCTTGAAATTTGATATCAACAACTAAACAGCACAGCTGAAAGAGTATGGGAAGAGTAACGCGAGAAGAGTGCCCAACAACAAAGATACCGTGAAAATTCTAGAGAAACAAAGCCCAAGATTTTAACCTTTTTTGTAGATGATAGAAACTTTATAAATACTAATCCTCCTGAATTTGAAGAAGAAAGATAGAAAAAACTAAGCAAAGATGATGAAAGTTTGTGTAAGTAAAAAATTATCAGAGAACGCTGAAAAGAATCCTAGGTAGGAAGAGATGATAGAGTAGCCTTTAGCTAGACTCTTTTGTATAGCCATAGACAGACTCATTTTTTCCTGTAACATAGAAACTGTATCTGGGGAGAGGCATTGGCTTAGAGCCAAGAGTAGACAGTAGTGTGAACAGAGATGAGAAGAAGAACTCTATTCTCAAGGCCCCTCGGCCCCAGGAGGTAATATTGAAGAGAACTAGTGTCCCAAAATTAAGAAACTGTCATTTCTTAGAACTAACCAAAACATCTTTAAAAAGAAAAACCCTAGAAACAACTCTAGTCCATGCACAGTAGTGAGAACACTAGACATAGAAGAAGAGGCCACAATATAGTGCAAAAAAGACTCCTATCTCTCCTCAACGAACTGAATACTGATTATCAGAAAAGTAGTAATAGACTGAAGATTAATTATCTAAAAGGAGATGGAGATTTTTCAGAAAAAGATGATGGAGAATTTTCAGTTTGTTTTGTTAAGTTGAAAACTAGTGAAGGGGGAAGAAGAGTGTTTTTTTAAAGTTTCCATGTTCTTCTGTATGTGTCTTCTTTACCTATTATAAGTAATAAAGTTTTTTTTCTTTTGCTTTCTAAATTAAACACTATTTTACTCTGTTTTTAGTCACATCTCACAACAGATACCAGAGACAGTATATCGTTATAGAAGCACTGACCTTGTACCAACATCAAACCTTTAACAGCATAGCAGAAATATACATTGCATTATAGAAATATCACAGTGGTTTAAGGTTTTCTAAAATTTTTTTAAGATGAGATGCAGCATGATTTCAAATCTTCTCTAGAACTCAGCACATTTTTAAACCTCACTGAAGCATGTGCTTGCTTCCATTTTCTGCTGTCCCTCACTTTTGTTTATGTTGTTTCACCCTGCCCCCCCATGTGTTTTCATTTGAAGGCTAAATGTTATGTCTTGTACCAGATGCCATCAGTTGGATAACGAAGAGCTTAATTTATACAAATGCAGGGGGATTTGTAGATCCAGCTAACTTACTGACTAACCCTGTGATTGATAAGCCCTTCTGAAGAGTGAACAGCTAAGGACAAGCCCACTGCACTGTGAAGCACATTCAGTTGAGGAATCATCCAGCTGGAGTCATATTCTCCTATAAAGAGAAAGTTCTCCAAGTATATCAGTCTTGTCTCAGACACCTCAATTTTCTAAGCCTGACATTTGCTACATATTGTCAGGAAGGGTCCGTTCCCAAAGTGGTGCTTTCATGGGCACAGGGGGTTCAGAAGACTGGAAAAGTGCAGAATGTTATGGGCCTCATGTGCTGAAATACCATTCTGAATCCCACTCTGGACACTAGTTATAAGGGGAAAAGAGAAAGGCTGTTAAAAGAATCCATCTAACACACTAATCAAAAAAGTAAAAAAGCAATATATGTGTGCTTTTTTCCAGTACATGCCAAAAGTACTTGATGAAAAGTTGATTTCTCTTCTGTCAGAATGGAAGATGTATAGTTGTTGGTTTAAGGAATTAGAAACAGATTCTCCTTTCAAAAGGTGGACTATATTTTCAACAGAGATAATAAATATTTTTGCTAGTAATGGACATTGATTTTTCCTGGTTTCCCAAAATATATGATTCCCCAAATTTGAATCTCAAGCAAATATGTTTACGTAGCCTCTTCAGTGTTCAATATTTACAAAGGCTTATACATACTACTATGCAGCAAACTAAAGACTTCTAAACCTTTGCATTTAAAACATTCTGCTTGCCACTGAGTTTGCATAGAGTCCACATGTGGTGTTTAAACACCAGAAACCAGTGATTTCTATGTGGATTTTTCCGATTATGGACCCGTCCTCATCCCTACTAGAGAGAGAAACTGTCATACTAGGCCTTCTGAAACATAACTGCCATTTCACCAGACTGAACATGAAGAGGCTGATAAATCTGGTCATGGAACAACTGCACGTGCATTTAATTGCCCTGTAGAATACTACAGAATAAGAGTAAGTCATTAGCTTAGTCATCAGCTTCACTGGCTTTTGAGGAAGTGGCTAATATACCCAATATATTCTAAGATACGCATATTATATCTTGACATGCAGCAAAAAGATTGTGTGCAGTTTTTTGTGGGTTTTTGTTTCTTATTTTAAAGGTGAAAATAATTAAATAATTAATATATAAAGAATCTATTTCCAACTAAACAAGATGAAAATTACTGAAAAAGCAGCTGGATTCCTCTTACCTAGGACCCAAAAATCATAGTTCATTTGTTCCTCCCTGAATATATATTTATTAGTGCCGTGTGTAGGTGGAATATAATGCCAAGAATTCTATAGTTGCAGAGAAGATACAATAAATTCTAAAAAGTGCATATACTTCCAGGATATTTTTAGCATGTTACATACTCTTAACTTCACAGAAGAAATTTTATGCAAGAACTCTGAGTTGATAAAATAAAAAACTAGTAGGTTATTGGCCTGTAGTAGAATATTACTTAAGATCTCCAGAAAACAGTTTAGACATCCCATTAATTCACTTAGTTACATTAAAAGGTATAAAAATGTTTTTGTAAGGAAGGTGTGATTTTTTTTTTTAAATAAATACTTTGTAATTTTAAACATTTAAAAATGGCAGATATGCATAAGACAGGGAGAAATTTGATTAGCATGTAATGGACAACCCTCACATTCCAGAATAATCTAGACATGTAAAACAATGTTCTATCCTATTAACAACAGGAATTATAGCTACTAACACTAACAAGAACTTTGAGATTTATCCTGACTGACCTTCCACAAAGAATCTAATCCTAAAATTTCCGCATTTACTGTCTAGTGTCTACAACTTCCCCAGGACCATTCAAAACCAGTGAAGATTTTTTTTATATGCCTCTGTGTTTTCTTTTTGTTCAGATAATACAACTCACTCATAATACAGATATAGGTGATATAAATTCAAGGCTCCAAATTTAGCCTTTCAGTTATATAACCTTCACAGCATTCATTTGGAGGACTAAAACAATAAAACAATCTTTACCATTGTAAGTAGTGATGCATTACCAGCAAGTCGATAATCTATAGCAGTCATTAGCATATGAATCTATTAGTTATAAAATTTATTTCAAAGTATGTAAAACATATGAGCAAGTCATACTGTATACATCCCTGGTGGATCCTCACCTGGAATGCATTTTCCACAATAGTTAACTGTGCTGCCTGCTATAAAATATGTGTGCCTTGCTGATCTTGATAGATGTATTGTAAACCTCCTAGCCATACAGAGAAAAAGCTATTTCTTACATCCAACGACACCCTGTGACTCTTTCAGGCTTTCTACAATAGGATTTTAGCATATTTACCCATGTCCTGCCAAACTCTACAAAGCCCTGAGCTGTCAGCAGCTGCTGGACCACATTCCTGCTGTCCCTGGCCCCTGAACCTCCATCTGGTTCATATAGCAGAGCTATAGTGGGCACCTGGAGCTCATGTGTGTGTTCCTTCAAGCAGCCCCTACAGAAATTCAACATGTCTTTAATGGGAAATACTTTCCTTTTACCGAAATACTTAAATCATCAACTTAAAATTAACTAATATAAAATAAAGCAATCATTTTTCTATGAAATCTACATAAAATAAAACATATAAATGTGCATAAAGGATACAAGCAAAGGAATGGAAGATGAACTATACCTAAAAAATCTACACCTGAGTTACCTCAAAAACACCTTCCTGTTCCTCAGGCTACCTTGCTGTCTTCCCTGTTTCTCCTCCTTTCTTCTGAAGACATGGTAAAATGTTTCAAGCTTTGTATCAGCTACTGTCAGAAAGTTCAGCTACAGAAAAAATAACATCTCCTGGAGCACCACCATTAGAGGACACCTCCAGTAATACTGGTATCATTCAAAAAAAACTGCCTCATGGTGAAGAATGAATGGTTAGTTCTTGCCGCAAATATTCTCTTCAAGATTATTTTCCTTTGAGACAGTCCTTGCAGGCTTTGTCTTTCATTTGCAATTCTTTTTCAGCCTCATGCTTGTTCAAGGAGAGTTCAGTCAATCCTTTTGTTAAACAAAGGCTGTTTCCTACCTTAGGAAATAGTATTTGTTGAGGACTGAAGTACAAGGAAATTTCACTATGCCTTCCCTCAGCTTCAAGAAACATGAAGCAGAGTATTCTAAGGAGTGAAGAGACCTATTTTTGACAATTAGGCAAGGAAAAGGAATCTAATTTTGCTCTAATGAGCAAAATTGATTAAAAAAAGCATGAGTGATTTGCATGTCCTGTAATATTTGAGAGGCATATTGTTTAGGAGGGTACAAAAGTTCTGAGTTTACACTAATATGCAATTCTAATATACAGGAATATCTAGAATAATTGTAATAGCAATCCTTGTTAATAATTTGCAGTGTTGCAATAGAAAGGCTAAAAACAAAGGAAGATGTTAGAAGAAAAAATTCTGACTTTAACATTAAGAATTGCTTATCAAGTAAGAGCTATAGTGCTAAGCCATATGGTGCTGTTTTTTAGTCTTGTGACTGGAAGAGAGCTGACTACAGTGTTTTAGGGGATACCAAACAGCATCCAGGTCTACTGTTAATCATTCTATGGCACCCACAATAGGTTGAGGGTGGGCAAGAGTCTGGGAGGGAACACTGCTGGGACGAGTGACTGACTGAACACAGAGACCTGCATCACACCATGTATCATCATGTATTACTATGACACAGTCCTTATGGTCTTAACTTGGCTAGCTCTGACCGTAGGAGTGGGCCTGGTGAGATGAAAGGAAAGAGGCTCAGCCTTGCTCTGGGACCCAGACCCAGTGGTTTATTGCTGGTCCAGGGAGGAAGAGAGAGACCCCACCTCGTGAGTGTGGGAGTTTTAAACATCAAGATAACAGAGGGGCATGGGGTAAAGGGAATACAGCAAATGGGAGACATTCAGGGAAGGGGTCAGTTTGGGAAGGTTACATTACCAGGTTAGGAGAAGGGGGTACATAGGATATACCATGTGAGTATAATAAAAATAATTATTATTCACCAGTGTGCATCTATAACAAACTAACTATCTTGTGCACTACAGCAATCATGCTCAACAATAACTGTGAGGCAGTTATTCCAAAGGAGCCTCTGCTCAGAGCGTAGCTGGGCATCCTTGTGCTGGTGATAAGGGATTACACTAGCATCACTTGAGTTTGATTTGGGATTTTCTTACACTTTTTTTTTTCTCCACACCCTCTCTCCCTTCTTCACTTATTAAACTGTAGTAACTCACAAGGTTTTCTTGATGATCTTCAAATTCTCTCCCTTACATTGCAGTGGGGTGGCTGGCAGGTGCTTAGTTGCTGGCTGAGGTCTAACCACCACACCAGCAAAGCTCTGAAGTTGACTAGAATGGCTGGCACAGTGTACAAAATGAAGCACATCTAGCAAGAGAAAAGATAGAATGCAGAGGTAGAGAGAGCAGGAGGGTGGGGGAGAAGTTGTGTGAAGCATGTCTAAAGGGATGAGAAGCAGAGCAATGGGTAGTGCAGAACAGCAAGAACAGGGGCTGGCAGCAGTAGGCACAACAAAATCAGAACCAGGTGAGATCAATACACCAACTCCGCTTAAATGCAGCCTTACCCCCATCAAGGCTTCAAAAACCTTGAACAGTGAGTGCCAATTATTACAAGAGAGAAAAAGCAGCAAGCTGACCTAGCAGTTGCTTCCTCTGAAGAAAATCAAGTAAAATATTATTGGTCTAGTTTTATATTTAGGATTAAATACTGTGTTTACTTACAATTTCTGAGCTTTTTTATATCCATTTAATAAAAATATGCTTGTTAGAAATTTGATTTACATTTCATATCTGCTTGATATACTTCACTGCATAAAATATTTTTCATTGCAACTTGAATCCTATATTGATCTTTGTATCAAAAAATATACAGGATAAAAACACCTAAATGAAATAATTCTGTGCAGTTCTTTAAAGATGAAGAGAAGATAATACAGTGATAAAAATTCAATTTTTTTTCTTTTTGTGGCTGATCTCCAACCTCTTCCATTTTAGTATAACATGAAAGTGACCTTTATAGAAAAGTTACCTTTCTAGTCACATCTTCACCCTTCCTTGTCAATATGCCAAGTTGCAAGAGCAAATCAACTTAATGCATTTCACATTATGACTTAAGTAGGTTGGTTTTTTACAACAATGGTATGTGCATACAAAGAAACTGTGTTTTCTTATACAATGATAAAATTAAGAAAACTCTCAGTACAGTAAAAGAATCATTGCCATTCTTAGCTTAAAGAAACACAATAAAGGAGTAAAAATTGGAAAAACTTATGAAAAAAAAAATCAGAAATTTTTCTCCTAGGGTTACTGCAAAACACCTAGACTCTAAAGGTTTGGTATGGGAATATTTAAATATTATTAAATGTGTCTATGTGGATGACTATAGGTCATGAAATGACTGTCACACCAATAAAGGCAGAAAAGTATTAAATTCTGATCCAAACATGAATGGCACCTTAATATAAAAAAAGACCAAAATACCAGGGTTTTTTTTACCAGAATGAACAGACATCATCCAGAATTAAACAGCATCCTTTGGAAGTAACAAGTATATTTTTTTAACCAAGCTCCTCAAAAGGAGAAAACTCTGTGTATGTTATTTGACCACAAAGTCATTCACCTCAAGATTAGTTTAGAATTTAGGTAAAAAATGTGGCAAAATTAACAGAAAGCCATGCCTATGTATTTGCTGTAACAATTCCCAATGTCCAAGGGAATTGCTCACTTTGTTTATTTCAGTCCTGGAAACTGGGACGCAGTTATGTAAAAAGAAAAAAAAAAAATCTTTGGTTCTATCTAGCAGAGCTCTTCTAGAAGGCCTGCCTGCTACACCTGCCAAGACCATATGACTGCTAGAGGAAAAATCCTATTTAGAATGCTGAGTGTAATTCTGCCACACATGTTAGTCTTTTCCGAATTTATATTGACATAAATGAATTAAAGAAACTTGGCTTGATTAAGCATACCAAAGGCTAAGATGGAATGGAAGCATTCCCTGAAAATAAATCAGGATGCAAATACTGAGGAGAAAGAGATAATTCAGCTAAACAAAGAGGCTGGCAGAAAAACAAGGTCTGAATAAATCAAGCTGGTGACTAGAAGAAAGCTCTCAACCATTTACGGTATGAGAGTCTGAAACAGCTTCTCAAGAGGCACAGTGGAACACAGGCCAAGCAATGCTGACAAGCCTGGTCATTTATTGAATTACATACAAGTACATGAATCCTATGAAATGTGTATCTGTACTTCATAGGACAGGTCCATCTTGCTCCCTGCTCAAACAGGTTGGATTAAATCTTTGAGAGTGTCCAGGTTTTCTCTTGTCTGATGTACTGATTTTGGCTGAGATAGAGGTAATTTTCTTGATAGCACCTGCCATGGTGCTACTCTTTGGACTTGTTTTGATAACACAGGGATGTTTAAGCTATTGCTTAGCAGTACTTACACAGTGCCAAGGTCTTTTCTGCTTCATATGTTCTGCCAGTGAGCACACTGGAGTGACAAGAAATCAGGAGAGAACACAGTCAGGACAGCTGACTCCAAGTGACCAAAGGGGGAGGCTCCCTACACATTGCATCATACTCAGTACATAAAGCTGGGGAAAGAAGAACGGTGGGATGTTTGGAGTAATGGCAGTCATCTTTTCAAGTCAGTCATACATGATGGAACAACACTGCTTGCCTGGAGGTGGCCAAACACCTGCCTGCTGTTAGGAAGTAGTGGATGAATTCCTTATTTTCCTCTGCTTGCAAGCACTTTTTTTTTTTTTTTTTTTTTTTTTTTTTTTTTTTTTTTTTTTTTTTCTCTATTTAAAGATGCTTATCAACCCACTTTACCCCTCCAATTCGTTCCCCCATCCTAGAGTCAGAGAAAAAAGTGGCTATGTAGTGCTTAGTTGCTTGCAGGAGTTAACTCAGAACCTCTGCTCAGTGGCTGAGTTTTGTTCTATATTCCCAAGTACTGTACAGTAGGGCTGGCTTGGAAGGACAGGATACATAACCAAAGATGAAATGCAACAAATAAATAGCTAAGCATGCCTTCCACAAACCAATGAGCAGTGCTTTAGCCTCCACTACCATTATAAAAATATTTTTGAGATTTAATATTACAACAACTTCTTACTGGCCTGCCATTGCACAGCTTCACATTCCACTCAATAAAAACTCCTATAATTACTGTATAGAATGATACCCAGACTACTTTCACCATCAAGGAAACTACTGGAAACCATAGGGAATCCAGCAACAGACCCGTATTTTTTAAGAGAGACTTGCAAAGAGACCCAACATGTTTAATAAATAGCAGCACCCACAATCTCCCTATGTAGGAATCTTGGCTGGAAAAAAGCCAAAAAAAAGGCCAAAGTGTCCTTCCTTGTTGCAGCTATTTTAGTTGTGTGGACATACTGTTTGTCATTATTTACAGAATAAAGGCCATACCCCAGTGCCTCATGCAAAACCCATGTGGGCATTCTCCTTCCAGCCTGCAGCTCTTGCTCTAGCTGGCCTATCATATGCAGGCTACTTAATAAGATGGAACTGGTTTTAGCTCACAATACCAAAAAGAAAAGGGGTACATAATTTTTATTGATATTACAAACCTTGTACAGAAAGCAATAGCCTAAACTACCTATTTGCAGTGTTTTAGTCTGTACTACTTCCAAGAACAACTTGAAAAATGGTTCTGTTTATTTTATCTTATCACATTATACTGGTATTACTTTTTGCTCATAACCATTCAGACATGTTTGGCATTTAACATATGCTATTTTGAAAAAGATTCTAATCTGTTAAATAAGTTTTAGGCTTATCTGAAAAGGCATTTTTCTTGCATACTGCTATCTGGAGATAGTGTGATGGAAGATTAAAAAAAAAAGTCAGTATCTCTCCCTTCCCTACAAGGAACTCCCCCTCTACTAATCTTGGTTGCTACAAGCAAGGATGTCAGAGACCTGGCATACAGGTTTTTAGACCAAATTTACAATTTTCTTTAAGTGCTTTAAGATAATTATATTTAAAATTTATATGAGAATACTGACATATGAGCAACTGAACTGTAAATTATAGTTCCAACAAGTATTTTTAGAAGAGGGAAACTTCCTTTGAAGGGGAAAGGAAAAAAGAAGTTAAAGAAAAAGCCTGAGGATATTGTGACCATCTTCAGCAGCAGGCAGCCCCAGTACTTTTAGCAATTAAGCTTGTCAGAATTTCGTCTCACAAACTCCTGCTGGTCTAGCAACAGCAAGTGCCAGCAGGCAGCTGTGTTCCCAGAGACTGCGAACATAAACCCAGCAGAAGACAACTTGGTAGTTCTTTGTGGAAGATGAAGAAAGTCAGACAGATGAACTCCCTAATAAACTTCTGTGAATTAAGAGCTGCAGGGAGTTTAAGCTTTTATGCTTTTATTTGCATAATGACCAGCATCAGTTCTCATGTCACAAAAGAAAATGGACTTTCCTGCCTGAGGCCACCACACTGCATCAATCACTCCATCACTTAAGCAGCACAGCCTGATAAAATCATCATGCCTTTATAAAATAAATGCCTTGTAATGAGTATGGGAGAATTCAGCATTAATGGCAGGGGGACTCACTATAGGTTACCCTGAGATTTGCTAAGGTGTGAATCAAACTGTTGTCTTTAGTAATTAGATATTAAAACATTAAAAGTATA
Organism: Sitta carolinensis; assembly: GCA_032173965.1. Classification (NCBI taxonomy): domain Eukaryota; kingdom Metazoa; phylum Chordata; class Aves; order Passeriformes; family Sittidae; genus Sitta; species Sitta carolinensis. The sequence goes on from CM063284.1 coordinate 76,329,472, forward strand.
TCTGAGCTCTGTTTATTCAGCAACTTATTTAACTCTCCCAAAGCACAATCAGCTTAAGACAAACATCTCCAACTAAACTAAGAACATGACCTCAGAAATGGTCGTGGCCAGCATATTGCAATCATAGAATGGTTTGGGCTAGAAGGCACCCTAAAGACCATCTCGTTCCAACTCCTGCTATGGCCAGGTACTACTGTAGATCAGGTTGCTCAGGGTCCTATCCAACCTAGTCTTGAACTCTTCCATGGATGACGTGTCCACAACTTCCCTGAGCAACCTGTTCCAGTGCCCCACCACCCTCACTGCAAAGACTTTTTCCCTGATATTAACCTAGTCTCAGTTTAAAGCCATTCCATCTTGTACTATCACCACATTTCCTTATAAAAAAGTCCATCTTCAGCTTTCTTGTAGGCCTTTTTAGGTACTGGAAAGTTGCTGTAAGGTTTCCTCAGACCCTTCTCTTCTCCAGGCTGAGGAACCCCAGCTCTCTCAGCCTGTCTTCATAGAAGAGGTGCTTCAGCCCTCTGATCATATTAATGACCCTTCTCTGTACTAAATCAGTTTCAAAATCTTCCTGTGTTGGGGGCTCCAAACATGGCCACAATACTCCAGGTGGTATCTCACTAGAGCAGAGAAGAGGAACTGAATCATCTAATTTGGTCATTGTCATGGTTTCAATTTGAAAACAAGAATCAGAATGAAACCTTCAGAACATTCCTCCTCCCTCACCATACCATCTTTTCTCCCAAACAACAATGTAAAGAAAATAACACTCAGAAATCTCAGTCAGTTTTCCATCTCTAAAACATCTTTAAAGAGTTTTTTTAAAGAGTGTTTCTTCAGTTAACTTAGGGAGGGAGGCACCTCTCATTCACTATGGAAAATTCCCCCACAAGGAAACAGTTCTCTCGTGGTTCCAATCTTCATGAGCAGCAGCCACCCGGAAGGTCTGCATTCATGAAACTCCTTCCACATTCACAGTTGTGCCTCTGGGCCACATCGAGGTATGGGGTCTTATTTTAAAGATAAACTGTTCAAAGCAAAGGTTCTCTTTATCTATCTTTGGGACCACCTTCATCTCAGGGAACAGATATTCATTTTTCTTTCTGTGGCAAAGAGTCTTTATCACTTCATCTCTCTGTTCAACTTCTCAAGGAATCAACAGTCCTTTCAACATTTCATTCCTTTACTTAGGCCTACAATTAGAACTTTCTACTTTCCCCATACTTCTCTATGGTTTAAAGGAAATATCTTAATTATTATAGCTAACCACCGTACAAGATTGATTCACACCGTACAAGACTCTTTTCAGCCTGAAAGCAGCTTCCCATGCTCTTTCCATCTGGATCATTACTCCTTCTTGACTGACTTTGATACATCATGTGGTCTTTATACATTTGCACTCAAATCTTCTCTCATTAGAAAGAGGATGGAGAGTTTTCCAGGTCCCATCTGTGCCCTGATGCACTGAAAGAGGTAACAAAGGCAGTGTCCTGGCCCAGGCATTCACCTGAGGGATTGTGGCCGTGCTGGAGCTGTGCCAGGATCCTGGCCAGGCTGCAGCAGTCCATGGTGTCACATTACAAAGCCGTGCTGGAGGGGGACAGATCTCAGTGTGCCTGTGCCCAAAGGCAGCTGCTCACGGGTCTTTTGCAGCTGGTGGGGGAAGTTGGACAGATCCCCAGATCCCTTTTCCACTCCTCGATCTTATCAGGGTGTCCCAGCCCGCAGCATCCCTTCTCTCTCTCTCTGCCCAGGGCTACAGCAGCGGCAGAGCCCAGCCCGGGCCAGCAGCACAGCAGAACTCTGTGCCAGCAGATGTTCCCAAAAGCAGCTGAGCCCCACCTGGCTCACGTGGCCTTCCCCTCTCCCCCGACTCGGCCCAAGGCTGAGGAGGGAAGGTGTTCTCTCTCCAACAGCCGGAACAAAAAAAACCAAAACTTCCCTGGCTCCATTTCCTTTGAAATGTAATAACCAAAAACTACACACTTTCTCATTGGTCCAATAAAATGCCAATCTCAAAACCAACCAGCCTACTTCTGTGGGCTGGTCAAACTAACAAAGTCATGTGTTTTCTTTGCTTCTCAGGATAAGATGTTCCTTTTGGCCTGGAAAGTATTTACATTAATATTTAACAAAAAACTGCCAGTACTCATACTCTGAATTTTTTAAGTTTGGGGTTGTTTTGTTGGATTTTTTGTTTGTGGTTGCTTTTTCTTCTTTTTAAATTTGAATTGTTATTTTTTGTGTTCACCAAGAAGACAGAACACACCTAAGTAATTCAGTTCTGCATGTACAAGCACTAAGATACAGCCTAATTATTCTTACTTCTTATTCCTAATTCAAAATTCAGTGCTTTATTTGGTGCAATGGATGAAGCGAGTTCTGTGCATGGACCTCAGCTGATGCAAAATGACCCTTCTCACATTCTTTTGTTTGCAAAATTAAGCCTTCAGGGTCCTGATATACTTCATTCCTATTCTTTAGATATACTGAAATTTCTTTGCTGATTTTTACTATGCAATCAGACATATATCATGGAAAATTCACTGCTTCGGTATAGTCCGTTCTCAACAGAGCTCTACAATCAAGTTTAATACATAACTCAGTTTACCATTTTTCATGTCAATGCCGCTAACATTCATTACTTCATGATTAAAGGGGAGGAGAGGGGAGGGGAGGGGAGGGGAGGGGAGAAAAAATCTATCCACTACTGAAAGCATTACATATTCTGAAAAAGTGTCCCTTTCGGGGATAGGAGTTTCCCCTTGGTATTTCACCTTCAGTGGGTGATGAAGCTGCCAACCAGACCTTAGGACTTGCCACAGAGCTTTCAGGTCCATTCTGAGAGGTAGAGAAAAGGGGATAAAAACAAGACTGATGCCCTACTAGGTCCAGTGTCACAGGATAAAACTGCCACAAAATTTTCAGAGTTTCACAAAAGATAACAGAATGCCTGGATTCTGATCTGAATCTAAAGTGCATCACAACTATGAACTGTGGATGATAGATAAGAGGTAAACTCAGACAGCTTTGCACTTATCTTCATTTTTCCCCCAAAAGGGTTCATGTTACTACAGTTTGAAAATGCAGGCAGTCACCAAACTAAAGTCACAAATTCTTCTTGTTGAGGCAAGAGTCATAACACATAAGCTTTTCTTGTTCCAGGTGTCTGATGGAAGACAGGAAAAAAAGCCTGAGGTTTTCTTTATGCTCTGTGTATACTGGTACCAGAGAAGATTATCCCCTTCCCCCCTCCATTCCTCTGGCTACTTTCATTCTTTTTTCTGTAATTACAATTTGACAGATAGAATTAAAGAGATGCAGTATAGTGCATTCTCAAAACAAGCATCATGGATGCATCTCTCATAACCACCATTCTTCTTCATGTTACATTATCCTGCATAAATGTATAAGTTTAATCTATTTCAGTTTAAGTAGTATGACTTTCAACAAACTACTTGGCTGTGTGACTGATTTTTTTTTTCTCCCAGAGGGGTGGAGGATGCATTACTTTCTTTTCTTTTAAATCTTTTCTTTTAAATCAAGTGATATGGCTCTGATAGTCTTTGGGGGGTGGCGGTGTTAAACACTCCTTCTACCATTGAGAACAACTGTTCCTAAGCTTCTTATTTGGCATCAAGATGTCACAGAAAATTTCACTTTATTTCTCATGAATCGTATCAGCGAAAGCCAGAAAATAGCTATCTTAAATATCCTTGAGGCAGAGGGGATGAACAGGCCTTGAGAACATGGAGTGTACTACAGATGTGTAGGAGCATAAACATGACAGGTAACAATGAAACACTGCAATCCAAGGGGTCCTTCAGACAGCAGTGAGAGTGCAAAGGCAGTGGCCAAACAAAACAACTCACTTACCTGTATTAAGACTAGGTGCTCCTTTAAGGGTAGGAAAAGAGCTCGCAGTCCCTTCAAGATGGAGGGCTTGCAGCCAAGTCTGCTCACTGTTCAATCAGCAAACACAAATCAGAAATTCTGTACTATCAGAATAGCCAAGTATTTACAATGTACAAGTCTTGGCAAAACACCCTGGGCTCAAGCTGAAAGAAAATGAATGCTCGGTCTTCTGGAAACTGCAGTTAATTAACCGGAGAACCATTCCACCTTGCTTGCACTATTCATGGCACTTACACAGAAGATCAGTCTATTGAAACTAAATCTCATCTAAAGTGGATTTAAGCTTCTAAAGGATTTTTCTTCATGTTCAAGCATAAGTCCTATGCCTTTCCTTTGATTTCACCATGGATTTCGTCTGATGCCACAAAATTAGGTTTGGAGGCACATCTCTCCAGAAGTCAGCAGTGAAGAACATTATTTTCTGTTTATAAGGCAGAAGTAATTTCCTAAATGAGGGGGAAGCTGAGAGTGGGGAGGGGGGGAGCTACTTAAAGGGAGCCTGAAAATCAAATGGAGAGTAAATGTATTCATTCTTGAGAAAAAAATAACTATCATTGAAATTCATGCTTAACTGCAGTTTCTAACTATCAGAAAGGATAATAATATATACTGTAGAAACACTATGATCAGAGTTTTCAGGTACAACAGATATGCCCACTAGGAAGTATCCATCAAAGAAGCTTTAATGATCTAAATGTCACTGTAGAGCAAAGAAACCCCAGGAATGTTCCTTTATTATGCCTGGAACAGTAACACTTGAGCCCGCAATATTTAGAAAATAATATAAAGAAAGAGAAAGCAGCCATGCTCTGTAACAAAATCAAGTATTATTTACTCAACAGGATCCTTTGCTGGTTTCAGGTGGGAATTTGGGGGGTTTTGCCTATTTTTTTTTTATTGTAAAGAACATGTACTTGTTGCTGCCAAAAAATAAATGTGTTGAATGTTTTTCATCTTTAAAAGAAACTCTAAGTGATGCACGTCACCATGCACTAACAATGAATAGGTCATGTAAAATGATTTTACCTCATTTTAGCCCCTATCACCTATTAACAGTAATGGAGATATCAAGTGAATTATTTAACACTGGATTCTTTTGGAAGTAGAAATATGCACAACATAACAAATTTGGGTATAATCACTAATATGAACTATTTCTTTTATATTGTTGACATCAACCAGATCATTACCTCATTGTCCCCTATGTGATGTCTAGGTCTTGCCAAATGAGGAGCTGGAAGGGACAAATGAGTCCTTCCTAACTCATGTGCTTAAAAATTCAATTTACTTCATACACTTTAGAAGTAGGCATCAGTATGGGCAAAACATTAAATGTCTCTTCATTTTGTAAAATACTATAATTTACAGACATTTAGATATAATACATGCATATCTAGATTTTTCCCCTGTACTGTTCTGCAATAATTTGCTTAAGCTGGAGGAAACTGTGAATAATATTCCAAAGCTAACCATCACAAGTACAATAAAGAAACTTGTCGTAGTTTGGAAAAAATGAGTTTTTTTGAACTTCAGTGGTCAAACCAATGAGTGCTCAGGTTTAAAGACTGGCACCTGGTGTGGCCACTGAGGACAAGGATCCGCCTCTGAGAACACAAGGGGTTAAAAGCAGAGGGCTCCCCGGAAAGCTCTCTCTTGGTTCCAGTCCCTGAGGACGGAGGGATCTCCCATGCCAGCGGCTGGCTGGGCGGGGGAGGGGAAGCCATGCGGCCTGGATGAGGTAGGCCTGGAACCTTGGGCAGAGAGGGGGAGAGGAAAAATCCTGCAGGATGGAAGGGTGGAGAGAGTACAAGAACCTTGAGAGGCATCAGACAGCCTTCTTTCCCTATCCCCCCCCCCCCCTCCCCTCAGAGAGGGAGAGAGACTGAGAAACCGTGTCCGTGATCTCCGTCACCTTGAAATTTGATATCAACAACTAGACAGCACGGCCGAAGGAGTATGGGGGGGTGGCGCGAGAAGAGTGCCCAGCAGCAAAGATACTGTGAGAGTTCTGGAGAAACAAAGCCCAAGATTTTAACCCTTTTCGTAAATGATGGAAACTTTATAAATGCTAATCCTTCTGAATTTGAAGAAGAAAGATAGAAAGAACTAAGCAAAGATGATGAAAGTTTGTGCAAGTAGAAGATTGTCAGAGAATGCTGAAAAGAATCCTAGGTGGGAGGAGATGATGGAGTGGCTTTGGCTGGACTCTTTTGTATAGCCATGGACGAACTCATTTCTTTTCTGTAACATAGAAGCTGTATCTGGGGAGAGGCATTGGCTTGGAGCCAAGAGTGGACAGTAGTGTGAACAGAGATGAGAGGAAGAGCTCTGTTCTCAAGGCCCCTCGGCCCCAGGGGGTAATATTGGGGGGGACTGGTGTCCCAAAATTTGAGAAGCTGTTGTTTCTTGGAACTAACCAAAGCATCTTTAAAAAGAAAAACCCTAGAAACAGCTCTGGTCCATGCACAGTGGTGAGTGGTGCAAGAAGGACTCCTATCTCTCCTCAACGAACTGAGTACTGATTATCGGAAGGGTGGTAATAGACTAAAGATTAATTATCTAAAAGGTGGTAACGTGATGGGGAATTTTCAGTTTGTTTTGTTGGGTTGAGAACTGGGGGGGGGGAGGGGAGGAAGAGTGTTTTTTAAAGTTTCCATGTTCTTCTGTATGTGTCTTCTTTACCTATTATAAGTAATAAAGTTCTTTTTTTTCTTTTGCTTTCTAAATTAAAAACTGTTTTGCTCTGGTTTTGGTCACATCTCACAACAGATACCAGGGACAGTATATCGTCATAGGGGCACTGGCCTTGTGCCAATGTCAAACCTTTGACAAAACTAAAAACAGTTAAGTGGGAACCGTTATGTTATAATCCATTAAAGAATTTCCTCTTTTTCCTAAATTAACATGAAGTAGGGGCAAAAAAACCTGAATTCTCTTAAATTTTCTATTAAATTAATAAAATTTGCTTTATTTAAATATTTGTTAATTTAGTAGAAAAACAAATATTTATACAAACCCGCTATATGAAAATAACTGTTTTACATTTGAAATACAGGCTTTGAGCAAGTATTCTGTGCAGCTATTCAGAGAGAGTCTTGTGATTGACAAAATTCAAAGATAAAAACAATGCTATTAAGGCTATTTTAAATATTTTATTTTTCCTGGTCTAGAATAGTTTTAATCAAAATTCAAAAAAGAGAAAATCATTATTTTAAAGGAATTTATTGGTAATTTGTCTAGGTGATTACAATTCTGTTATCTTGCAAAGCAACTTACAATCAAGAGCCTAAGTTCAGAAAGCATTCATATGATAGAGGTAGTAAAGACATTAAGAGGATCATTTCTTGTGTTTACTAGGTTTAAATTTTCACACATCATTTAAACCACGGTAGTACTGTGAAAAATGAAATACCTTCATATGATTTTATCTTATGCCCAAATGCTAGATTATGTTAGTAAGTTCCTTTGTCATCTGTAATCCACATTGAAATTTATCAACAGACAACTAAAACTGTATTAATATCAAAGATGAACATAGATTAAGATTTCTAATGCTCTGCAAGTTATTGTGTTCCTCAGGATACTGAGACAGTTTATATGAGAAATTCTACATAAGTCATGAATGCCACGGCCTAAGACTGGACACCAGCCATAAGAAAGTGGCTTGAATTTCACATATTAAATATGAATATAGTACATGTTGTCTTTTTAATTCTTTCTTATTTCATTCTAAGACAATTCCCCATTTTAGGCGTTTTTCTTCCAATAAAAGGGGTGAAAATACTAATTATAAGCTCATAATCACATAAAAATGACATGAACTTCCATACATTTTTTCTCAATAGTTGAAAAAAAGCCACACACCAAGGAATTGCATCAATTTAACTCTTAAATCAGTATAAGTGAATTATATTGATTTAGCTTAATTCTCTAATGAGCTAAATTAATGCACTCTATTTCAGAATAACCAGAGTTGTACCTATTCAACAAAATCAATTTAAAAGGAAATTTAGTAAAATTCAATTCAGTTTGTTTATGTGTGTAGAAAAAGTCTATGGGGAGGCATATGTTGGATAGCCTTAGGAAATGGCATCACATACTTTCTTTCCAACATGGAATGCAGCACCCATTCCAGAAGTTCAAAAGTTCAAATAGGACATTCTACCGGTAAGTAATAATAATTAATTCATTTCTTACCATAATATCACAACTCATAAAATGTACGTGTGTGAGGAGATATCTTTTGGCATATGAAAAATAAGAATCTTATGGTTTTGACCATGCTATATAGATTGTCAGTATCAGTAAGGTCTGAATATAAAGTATGAAAATAATGCATGAAAGCATGAAAATATATATAGGAAAAATTTAGTGGAATCTGTAGAATCATAGAATTATACATGATGAGTTTGGAAGGGACTCACAAGAACGACTGAGTCCAACTCCAAAAGCACCAGAAACTACAGAAATCAGGTTTGGGATTTTTTTTTTTTTCCCGTTTTAATCTTACTGCTGGCAAGATTAAATACTAGTTTTGTTATAACTCATTCTAGCAAAAGTTAAAACATGAATACAGTACTGGTCAAGAAATTAATTCATCCCTTGCATCTGAATTACTGCTTGACAGTGCTTTAAGGTTCCTTTACAGTTTTTCCACTGTTTCCCTTGGAACTCTTGCAGGGTAAGGTGCATTACTTTGAAAAAATGGCAGCAGGATTCATGCTAATTTGGCTAAAGAGGAAATTCAGATGTATTTCTATTATTTTAATGACGCAATGTGACAGGATTTAATTTTTTCCAACAATTATGAAAAGAAATTACAAATGTATACAACACTGATCTGTCCTCTTCAGGAAAACCCAAATGTTTTCCCAACCACACAGTAAAGTTTCACTTATTTTGTTATTTCCCAGATCAGCTAAAAATAAAAATAAAATAAAATAAAATAAAATAAAATAAAATAAAATAAAATAAAATAAAATAAAATAAAATAAAATAAAAAAATGTGCCAATTTCAATGTGATTCTATTTTAAATGCCCAAGATATTCTTTCATTCACCTTTTTTTTTTTTTTTTTTCACTTTGACCACTGAAAGAACTGTCCAGTTTCCATCTGTAGAACTGGAGAAACACATTTGAGTAAGCAATTATTAACGTAAGAATTTTCCATCCTTCAAAACACACCTTAGAAGTTCGTTAAGAAGAAGGACCTGGTGTTTTGTGGTTTTCCTAATTGTTTTTCTGTCATTTTCTAGGAAACATACTCACTCAATCACTTTCATCTATTAAAGGAAACACCAGGAGATTCTGTCTTTCCAGAAAAGCTTTATACAGAATTTATGTTCAGATCTTCAGTGTTTAAATACAGATTAAATTTATTGGCTTACTACATTGATAGAGAAAATAGAATTTGAACACATTGAAGAAAATGCACATGCTTTCAGAACCACTTGGATTATTTCAAAAGAAGAGGTTATTCATCTACAGCATTCCAGCTTAATGCTGTGTTTCATGTATGTATGCAAACTCTTGACTTTTGAGTTACAATGTATTTTTGCAGTTTCAAATTCTTTCAAAACTTTATTGAAGTCTAGGAATGTGCATGCAGCTGCACATTTCCAGCATCTTCTAAGAGTTCTGACTGTGTGATTCATACAGAAGATACACATTTTAAGAGAAGTGAAGAGATGTTATTTAAGAGCCCTAAAAATTTATTAATATTTTCAGGGATGCTTGGCAAGCTTTAAAGTAAAATCTGGCTATAAAAACAATTTAAGAAACCTACATGAAAAAATATGCTTATCACGCTGCTCACCAGTAAGTCATTAAATTCAGTGATACTATTTAAATTCTAAATTTTAAAAGCCTCCAATTCCCATATTCACGTCTGACCCTGTGGTTCCCGACTTTCTCCCAAGAGAAAGGACAACGTTTTTTTGTCATAGAAAACTGTCAGTGCATGACAGATCATATGCCACAAATAGTAGTGAGACTTCTTTGAAATTACTGTCTGCTGAATACTTAAATATGCTTAAGCATATGCAGACAATTGTGTTAAGCATATTAAGCTTAAATAAAGCTTCCAAAAATACAGGAGTTATTTTGACACTTCTGTGATTAACAGTTTTAAACAGAAAGAAATAAGACTCAGATGTTCTCCACACCTTTTCGCATAACAGAGAAGGTATTCATTAATACAAACGATTTATAAAATTCTCTCTCTACATCATTGTTTTTGTTTTATGACAGGTTTGGATGATTTACCCTGTTTTTTGGGGGAAGGGATGTGATGGTTTTATTGAAATCAGTGTTCTTCTGTCAGCAGTGTATTTGCGTTCCTTTATTACTGCATGCAGAAAAAAAGACTCTTATAATTCTGCTTCTAGTAAATAGAGCATAGATCATAACAAATACAAAATGGGTTGTACATGACTTGATGTCCCATCCTCCAAACTTACTTGTGAGATTAAAACAATATTTTTGAATATATTGCAGATAAGCCATACAGTAATATGTTCGTTCACGAAGGCATGGGAAGCTCTTGTGCTAAATTAAGGCAAAACATTTCCCAATGATAAATTAGAAAGTTTTATTTATGTCAGCAATGATTTAAACCTTAAATATTAATGTAGTCTGGCCCACGTAGAATTCTTAACGTAGAATGGCCCACAGTGGCAACGATTTAAACTTTCCTGAGAAGAGCAATTCCAACTTTTCTGACTTTTAACTTTTCTGAACAGCACATGACAACAATTTCTGAACAGCCCATAGTAGCAGTGATTTATACTTTTAAACTTATGCCAGGATGAACAACGCACCACTGAAGCAATATAGACTTCTAAGGAGAGGAAGAGAAAAAGAAAGATAAGAAAATAGATAGAGGAAAAGATTGGGATCATTAGGCAGGGTTCCAGAGACATGTCCGGTCCATTTCCTTTGGATGGTGGGTGAACACCCAGCCCCTCTAAACTTGTGTTATTTATAGGCTAGCCCCTAGCCCTTGCACATGCACAATTTGTTATTTTTGAACTTTTCAGAAGTGGATTGGGGTAATCTGTTGTTTTCAATCCCTCTCCCTCTGTCAGAGTCACAAGTGCAATGCTGTCTCAAACTTGGGTTAAAACCAGGATAAGGAAGCTGGTCCCAGAAAATGCTATCCTGCCTCTGCAAGACCCTCTTTTCTAACTGTGCCTTATCTCGTTAACATGGTAACACTCCTTTTCTTTTCTGCTAAGTGTTTGAAATATTTACTCTTTCAAGTTTTTAGTCTCTCAAGCAAAGACTCCCAAATTGTTTGCAGGGGGAGAAATCTCCAAAGTACTTCAGAGCATAATTCCCTGAAGTGTCGCTACCACATTTCATGTAATTTACCTATCTCCGTTTTAAAACCATTTCTAGCTATCAGTAACTGACAAAACCCCCCAATTGCTAGTAGCAAGTTGGCTGGATAAACCAACTCTAACACTCTTTTATCCAAATTGAGAATTATCTGATTTATTTGGCATTGTTATTGAAACTTTCACAGGAAAAGCCATGACAATGCACTGTTGTCGTGAGTTTTCATTACAGCAGTGCATGCTGTATCTGGGATCAAGGAAAAAAGGACATTTTGAGTTATAACAAAAGGGAGACCAGAAATAGGGATTGTCACCTCACAAACAGGAACACAGGAAAAGCAAAGCAGTTTAACACTTTCTTCACCTCTGTCATCAATACTAATGATGGGCTATCAATACCCTCTGCAAAAACAACAACAAAACAAATCTCCACATCCAATCCAAAAACATAACCAAATTTAAAAATCTATTAAAATGCAAGGGTATTATCTAATTTACCCACTCTTGAGTTTTTGCAATATATTTTCTGTACTGAATTTAGTGAATGGAAGGCAATAAAACGCAGCATGGATATTTTCTTGTAATGGTTTCTGTCACTTAAGTGATGCTCAGCATGATTTGTTTAAAAGTTTATGACAAGACTATCCTTTCCTCTTCCCACTGGATTTGGTTTGTTTTGGGTTGTTGGGTTTGTTTTTTTGTTTAGTTAGGTTTTGTTGTTGCTGTAGTTAAAGTTGTTTATCTTTGTTTGCTTTGATTGCTTCTACTTTGTTTTTTTTTTGGTTTTTTATGTTTCTGAAAAGGACATTTCTTCTTAAAAATTGATCATGCTTTGCAAGTGCATTGTATATAAAGTGTTTTGTCCAGCTCCAGCAGTGTGGAGAGCATTGCAGAGGATGACAGCATGTTTCAGATCACTCTGACTCCTTGAGATAAAGCGTAAATCTAGAAATTGTATGAGTTCCCACTTTGGATATCACAATCCAGAAATGTCCACAGAAACTTGGCAACCATTAATGTAAGGTGGTAATTATTCCCACAGCTATTTGACATCTCGCATAAATGCACGGCTTTTTACGTGCAAGCATTTTTTTGTCATTACACTGATTTTATCACTACCTGAAAAAATGTTACTTTCTTTTTTATGTTTTCTCCATTCATCAAGTAACATAGGATACAACTTAAGGCACAGATGGATAATATAAGAAAATATTTATCATAAAATAGCAAACACTATTTTCCATTTAGAATTTGCTCTATTTAGTTTGAAAATAGATGCAAGATATCAGCTTAGGGGTTTGTAAAGAGTCTTTATGAAATTATTTGCTTTCCAGTCTACAAGAAATTTGCAGCTGAAGGATACTGTGATGGTAGGATTCTGACTAAAAGTGTTACACAGTATTATACTGTGGCAATGCTTCCTTTATAACATCCCCAATTCTTGCTGAATGCAAGACACTGCACAGGGATCTGGACAGGCTGGATAGATAGACCAAGACCAGTGGTATGAGGTTCAACAAAAATGCCAAGTGCAAGTGTAGCCTGTACTTTGGCTACAACAACACCATGCAATACTACAGATGGGGGCAGAGCGGCTAGAAAGTAGCCCAGTGGAAAAGGACCTGGAGATGCTGGTCAAGAGCCGGCTGAACATGAGCCAGCCATTGCGTGCCCAAGGGGCCAAGATGGCCAATGGCATCCTGGCCTGTAGGAAACCAAGAAGTTTTCAGAAGAGGGGGAAATGTAGGAAAACAAGAAGTTAAATTCCCTTTTGAATCTTAGAAGAGTAAGAGAATATACTGAATCAGAGTGAGATAGAAATAAATCTTTATGCTTTCTAAGTGTCTTTGATGAAAAGCAGCATGTAAGCTGCCTGAGTAGCTGTAGAAGGCCAGAAATCCAGATAAAGTTTAGTATTTCATAGACATAATAAAAACACAGTACAATATTGTTTTACATTTTTGAGTAGAGTAGTCTACAAAAACAGATAGTAGCAAGGCCAAAAAATAAGTAAAAATATTCAGATATTACCAAAGTCAAAATCAGAGTAAGTTCTGCACGTACATAAGAAAAAAAAAACTTAAGTAAAATCACGTTGAAGTGTGTAATGTTTTTCAGTAATTTTAACTGGTGTAGAGAATTTGACTTAGGTTTATATTTTTAGCTAATTGGACAATTTAGAGTTAAAACCTGGCCTTAGAGGCCAGCAGAAGAGAGACAGCATTCCTTATCTGTCTAATTGCTATGCTCTGTTTCACTTTGCCTGCAAAAAACTACGGAAGAAGAAAGAAGAAAAGAAGAAAGAAGAAAGGAAGAAACGAAAAAAGAAGAAAGATGGTCACACAGTTCCAGCCAGCCATTAGACCCCTGCCAGCCGCTCAGATGTCCAGGTCCAAAGCCACAAAGAGAATCTCTGAGGCTCTGGATAACTCCCGTAGTTCTCTGGAATCTCACCCTGAACTTATTCCTGCTGGCTGCCTGAGGTTCGTGGTATCGAGAAGCCCCAGAGGCCCCAGCGTCTCTCTAGGGCCTCACACAGAGAGAACCCTTCAGCTAAATGAACTGTGCCTTCAGAGCATGTTTTATTAGATTGATGTTTTTTTAATAAATAACTTTTAATTCTGTAACAGGACTTCAGTAGCCTGGCTCCCCCCGCAACACTTTAACACTGGCCTGTAGCAGCAATAGTGTGTCCAGCAGCACCAGGGCAGTCATTTTCCTGCTGTACCAGGCACTCATGAAGCCACACCTCAAATCCTGTGTTCACTTCTGGGTCCCCCAATTTAAGATGCACTTGGGAGCAGAAAGAGCACATATGACAAAAGGATGCTTTTTGGGGTCTGTAATAGATGACACCCGTAGGCAAATTTGGCAATGTGAAGGGCTTTTGGGAGGTGTTGTTCAGGTATTGGGGGTCTTTTTGAGGGATGTTTTTACTGGGGGGTTTTATGCCAACTGCATCATCTCACAGCTTCACATTAAAAAGAAAATCCAAAAATACTATATTAAAGAAGAAAACTTTGTAACACCACAAATAATAATAATAATAATAATAATAATAATAATAATAATAATAATAATATAATAATAATAATAATAAATAATAATAATAATAATAATAAATCTGGTTTATAAAGTATTTCAACTCTAACTATCTGCCTTAGGTTAAAAAATCAAGAAGTATCAAAACCAAAAAGTTATTACAAAGGAGTCTTGGAGTATGACAGAGGATACTTTTTTCAAAATGTCTGCTGGCAAAAATGAACAAAGTCATGATGAAAAGAATAACTAAAGGGCTGAAGAACATGGTTTATAGTCTTTCAGGAGCTCAATTTATTTAATATGTCAGAATGACTAAAAAGATAATTGGTTTACAAGTGGGGAAAGCCTCCAAGGGAGCAGAAGTTTGATTGCATAGAGTTGGTACAAAAGAGTTTATTAAGATCCAACAGCTGAAAAGTGAAACTAAACAAGCTCATCTATTCAACAATGCAAAGCAGATATTCTTTATATTTAGGAGCATCAGGGATACTTGAACTAATGATTTTTCTAGTACAGAGAATCAGCAGATATTTTTTAGTAACACTAAGATTTCTGAGGCTTCTGTCTAACAAATCCACAAATGCAAAAAAAGCAGACCAAGCTAAATGTACATCTGTCACTATGATCTACAGCTCTACTGTTTTCTGGTTTGGTACTTCACAGTAATGACATCTGAAGAACCATCTCACTGAACATTTGGAAGTAGCATAGCTGTTATGTATGATAATGCAAAAGGTTAATGATAAGTTACATAGTGCTATATAAAAAAACACAGCTAAGGCAGTACTGCCCTCCTTCTCCCACCGTTTAGGGATGCACCTTCTTAGTTCCCTCCCACTGATGGGAATTTCCTTTGGACCGTGAGCACACATAAGCAATGCTCTTACTCCTTGGACAGTGGCCTTTAACAGTGCCAGGGGAAAGATGATGCTCCCATTTCTTTGTCTCGCAGAGGATAAAATAGGATTCAGACTTTTAAATAGAAGTACTCATTTGTACTGGGTTTACCAGTAACAAGGTACCAACAGCAGCACTGGAAGATCTGCAGGGACTGTCTGTCTGTGGGATGCCCAGGCACAGCCAGTCCTAGCAGCTCCAGTGTCCCCAGTACAAGGCATGGTTATTCCCCCCAGCCACGGCAGATGCCCGACCCCAGACAGGAATTATGGCTAGAAAGAGCTAAAGCAATATGTAGCAATGAATATAAAATTCAGGATACATCCTACTGGTATGCTATGCAGTATGAAAAAGCAAGATACCTGAAGTTATTCCCAAATTAAGAATACTTCACCATTCCTTGCTGGATTGCCTTCAGTTAGAAATGCTGCCCATTAAAAGGGTTGTAAGGACCAGGTAGAAGAGGAAGCCTGACCTGCAAAGTCTTGGCCATCCTCTTTCAGTAGCTTTCTGCAGTGACCCTACATGAGGCATATGTTTTCAGACTAAAGGAAGGGACAATTTTGACATATATCATCATGTTCTTGTTCTGTGCAGCTAATAGCTCTTATTGTACATCAAACCTAGACAGACATGGGATGTACATAACAGCGAAAACCCATAAAGTTTTTGTGACCTCAAGGGAACAAGTGTGCTGCTGTCCTTATAAGATTTGACTGGCATGGTCTGAAACATGCTTAGATATTGTAATGAAAGTTTGATTTTCCCATAGAATTACTAAAAAGGAATTGTAAAAGAGAATCTAGAGAAGCAAAGCATTACAATACGTTGTTATGTATCAGTGGGGTGAAATGAAAGCAATCAATGTGTTTGGAAGCTCGTTGTATACCAGCAATATCAACATAATGTTAGCAAATTGCCTTCACAGAATGTTAAAGTGAAAGGGAGAATTTGAGCTGCAGGGAAAAGTACTCTGTCTAAAGGTAAGAAGAGCCATTTCCAATACAGGTAGACACACCTCAGCACCAAGTGGTCCACTAAAAGAGCTCCCTGACTCCAGCACAGACTCCACAGATGATGGCTGATAAAAACACGGCTTTTAATCACAGACATTCTGTGGGCATATTTAAAAGTAGAAAAATACAAGCTCTGGATGGGATTCAAGAGAAAGTCAACTGCACAGGTGAAAATTAACATCCACATATAAATAATCTTCCTTCATAAGGTCTTCCACAACTTGCTAGGCTATTTAAATGAAAACAGTGGACTAAATTAAAACATTCTCATTCTTGTACTTTTCAAGTAACATCCCATATAATCAGAAGAATAGCCTGTGAAAGGACTTATCATCTATTACTTGAAATGCCTGTATTAGGAAATAGAAATTCAATCCCTTTATAACTAACTTTTCATCTGGGTCAGGGAATTTCGGCAGCTTGGTTTTCCTTCTCCCCTGTACATGCCATAGTGTTTCTTCACAGCAACATTTTATAGAGAAATATAGTAGTTATATACACTCTTCTTCAGATAACCTGATTCAAGCACAATAACATGTCTGTTACTAATTTTTGCAATGGCTGTATTTAGTCCCTGCAGTTGGAGGAGGCAGTGAGATTAATATTGATTTCATACTTCTTACACAGGTTGTTTCAGGAAAACATCACAAGCATGCAAATTAATTTTGTATTTTTAAGCTTTTTTTTTTTTTTTAATTCAAGTCCTACTGACATTGCTGGGAACTGGGACTTCACTGGGAGAATTAACCTGCAAAGGAAGGAAAAACACGTACTGAAAAATGTTGTAACTGTGCAACTATACAAGAGAGGTCTGCAGAAAGACAGAAGTTGATATTGGGGGAAAACAGATGAAAGGATAACATATTGGACCTAAATATTACATGCTTTTTAAGAAAAAATAAAACCTGGAAATCGCAACAATTAAATAATCAACAAGGAGCAAAGCCCTTGAAGTGAAATATTCTTTCACAAATCATGACAATTCCCTTTCACTAAGTTGATTTACAGCACAAAACTAACAAAGAACCATAATAATCTGGAAGGCAAACCAGTCACTCAATTTAAAAAAAAAGCCACAGGTTTATTAGAAAAACAAAAGACAGTCCTTTAAATAGCTACAAGAAGATTTTTGCTATTCAGAAAATGAAGATCAGAATGAAAATGAAAAAAAAATCCTGAAACTTTAGGAATTTTTTTAAAAAAGACAATTTATGGACTTAGTAGAAGTTTTTTCCTCCTTCAGCTTATACCAGGAAGATTACTTTTAAAGTAATAAATAAACCAACACTTAGGTGTGCTTTGGAGACCATTTAAGTCAGTAACTGAGATGAAAGTTCACATACATTAAATAATTAAATATTACAAAAGTAAATTCCACCCTAAATATATTTGCTATATGAATTTCTACCTTTAGTAATTTTGCAAAGATATCTCACACTTGATATGTCATTAAAAAACAGGAGTATAATAACAGATCTTAACTTTTCTATGGAAAATATTTAAGCACCTGATTCATCACTGAAGAAAAAGAAAGAATCTCATACAAGTTTACTGAAAAGATTTTAAGAATTTCCTGATGATGAAGGCTGTGTGTGTGTTTCTGCATGTATATGTGTGTGTAATAAATTTAAGTTAGTGACTTTTCACAACACTAAAATTTTTGAGTGCAACTTCAGGGTGTGTCCAAAGTGTTCTTCTACAAAAACATTTTTTTAATATCTAATATTATCTGCTGCAATTACTGTTTGAGTACTTGACAGGCACAAAAATCTTCAGCTATATGGAGAATAATAACATCTAGTTCTAATAATTCTTCATGGATTTCAAACAATTGGATTGTCTTCCTTCCCTTTAAAGAAGAATGCTAAAGAACAGGGAACGATTATTTATGCTCCTGAAAGAGATATTCTGTTTACAAGTACACAGAAAATAGCTCTCCTTTTTTCCTGTTCTCTACTAAATATCAATTCCATATAAAATATAATGCATGTGAGTTAGCTCACTCTTTGCTTCTGTCCAAATGAAGCAGCTTCCAGCCACTCTGTTATGTGAAAAGGGGATATTTACTCAAACCCTTATTGTTTGATTTGTCTGTCAGAGCCCCAGGAAGGCTGAGACCCTTCTGCCCGACCAATCTGTCAGCATCCTCTTACAGGTAGCCTTCACTGAGCAGTTCACTGGATTGAAGGGCTGGCTTGATCACGCTCTAAACAGAGAGATCCCCCTACTGAGTCTGCACAACTCTACCCACTGCAAGAGACTGCCAGTGGCCTTGAAGGACTCACATTAACTCAATAAAATTGTGATGGATTAAGGTTAAAGGATTGCTGTGATCATGTCTGACTTCAAAAATATGTTCAAAGCAATATAAGTCAAAGCTTATGCAGACAAGCTCTAATCTGCCCAAGATCTGGTGTGAGATCATAATTCAGCACTCACAGAGTAGGGTTCTTACCCAATAGGCCTCTCTAAACGGGAGAAGACAGGTTTAGCCTGTCAACAAATACCAGAGTTACAATGGAGCCTTCTCCAACTCTTCTCCATTCCTAATTCACTTTTAAACTCTTTATTTGTTTTTAGGAGGAGCTTGAGTTACTTTAGTCATGCATCATAGTGCAGGGTAATTGTACCTTGAGGATGAGTATCTCAATGTCGTGGTTTCAATTTGAAACTGGGCAGAAACACCAAATTGTGTTCTGGTTTCGGTTTGCCAATTTGAATTTCCCAATCAAGAGCAAAGTAGGCTTAAGCTTAAACATAATAAGAGTTTATTAACTAACACTAAAAGGGAAAAAAAAAAATAATCAGAATGGAACCTTCAAAACATTCCTCCTCCCTCACCATACCTTCTTTTCTTCCAAACAACAATGTAAAGAAAATAACACTCAGAAATCTCAGTCAGTTTTCCATCTCTAAAACGTCTTTAAGGAGTTTTTTTAAAAAGTGTTTCTTCAGTTAACTTAGGGAGGGAGGCACCTCTCATTCACTATGGAAAATTCCCCCACAAGGAAACAGTTCTCTCGTGGTTCCGATCTTCATGAGCAGCAGCCACCTGAAGAAAGATCTGGATTCATGAAACTCCTCCCATGTTCACAGTTGTGCCTCTGGGCCACATTGAGGTATGAGGTCTTATTTTAAAGATAAACTGTTCAAAGCAAAGGTTCTCTTTATCTATCTTTGGGACCACCTTCATCTCAGGGAACAGATATTCACTTCTTCTTTCTGGGGCAAAGAGTCTTTATCACTTCATCTCTCTGTTCAACTTCTCAGGGAATCAACAGTCCTTTCAACATTTCATTCCTTTGCTCAGGTCTAAAATTTGAACTCTTTTATCTCCCCCATACTTCTCTATAGTTTAAAGGAAATATCTCAATATATTATAGCCAATCACCATAGCTTACAAGAGCTAGGAAAGCAGCTTCCCACACCTTCTATCTGGATCATTACTCCTTCTTGACTGACTTTGATACATCATGTGGTCTTTATACATTTGCACTCAAATCTTCTCTCATTAGAAAGAGGATGGGGGTTTTTCCAGGTCCCATCTGTGCCCTGATGCACTGAAAGAGGTAACAAAGGCAGTGTCCTGGCCCAGGCATTCACCTGAGGGATTGGGCTGTGATGGAGCTGTGCCAGGATCCTGGCCAGGCTGCAGCAGTCCATGGTGTCACATTACAAAGCCGTGCTGAAGGGGGCAGATCTCAGTGTGCCTGTGCCCAAAGGCAGCTGCTCACGGGTCTTTTGCAGCTGGTGGGGAAGTTGGACAGATCCCCAGATCCCTTTTCCACCCCTCGGTCTTATCAGGGTGTCCCGCCCGCAGCATCCCTTCTCTCTCTCTCTGCCCAGGGCTACAGCAGCGGCAGAGCCCAGCCCGGGCCAGCAGCACAGCAGAACTCTGTGCCAGCAGATGTTCCCAAAAGCAGCTGAGCCCCTCCTGGCCCGTGTGCCCTTCCCCCCCTCCCCCTACTTGGCCCAAGGCTGAGGAGGGAAGGTGTTCTCTCTCCAACAGCCGAAATGAAAAGGAAGTTTCCCGGGTGTCCTTTCAAATGTAATAAGAATTAGAAAATGCAATACGTCCCCATTGGTCCAATAAACTGCCAATTTCAAAACTGGTTAGCTCGCTTCTGCGGGCTGGTCAAACTAACATACTCTGTATAGTACCTGGGATAACCTTGTAATGGGGCCATGCATCAATCACTCCAAGGAGAGTGAGTGCACCACGGCTGCTGATTCAGCAGCAGGACATTTGTTTTTATTTCCCTTGGTTGTCAGCTGCTCTGCAACACATCAAGTACAAAGTACTACTGAGTTCCCTCTTCTGCAAGGGTTTTGACAGAGGCCGTCTTTGGTGACTCCACTCCGCTCCACTCTCCATCTAGTCTCCCTTAGTATTATTTGTGGAAGGCTGGATATGTTGACTGTGTTCCATCCAGGGAGTAGCAATCATATTTTCCCATGTAACTTCCATAGCTTTATCTTATTTTTATGCTCAGTCATCTTCCCACACCCTCCAAGAAGAAATCTACGTATAGAGGATAGTTCCATTGCTAGACTGAGCCACCAGCAGGGTACCACTAAGGACTGATTCATACAGCATCTCTATAGCTCTACTATGGTGTTCCAGCAGGTTTTACACACCCCAAACTCTCTGTGGCTTATGTGGGATCTAGAAGAGATTGATACACTGTACTCCTAACTATTCATAATTTTACTCTCTCTCAGAAATAATTGTTTATAAAGAAAGGCAGAAATTTGGGGTTTTATCTGTCCAAAAAAAGACCATCTTGGATTTTTGCCTGTTGGAATTTTATATGCTAATCTTAAAAAGTGCACTAATAGTAAAAGTGTGAGATTGAATAATTCCTTTGTTGCTATTACTCATTTCATACATCATTAAATAGTGACATATATTCCCAAAAGCCAAATTGTATTGCATTTGAAATAAGAACTGTTATTTTAGCAGAAATAAGCCTAATTTTTTACAAAGGATGGAATTATGAGAACAAAATTTCCATTACAGATTCATAATAAAGTGTCAAAAAGGGCTACCTTGCCCCCAAAAAAACCCCAAAATGACAAACAGTAAAAGGGTTTTCTTTTGTTTACAGCCTCAGAAACATAATTGTTTCAAGTGCAACATTACAGAGTTAAGGCATTATTATAAATGTACAGGTAAACCTCCATTTTCTATTACTGCTACTATTTCTAAATTAAATTAATTAAAAAAAAACTCCAAAAAACCCCAAAAACTAATGAACCAAACTAAATCAAACATTTTGTGGAAGAAGACTTTGGCACAGTATGAACTTATATTTCCCTTGGGTTCCCAACAACAAAAATACAATATTTTTCTGTGTGGTTTCAAGGATGAGCCCTGTTCAGCCCTAGGGTAACCTCTGCTTTACACTGAAGGAGAAAAAGATTTATCCCATTTCTTCTCCATCATGCTCTCCACTAGCAAAGGCAGAGAGAGTTGATTATCCCTCAGTATCATTTTCCTCTTTGAAATTGAAAAAGAAGAACACAATAAAAAGGAGACAACTGTGATATATTAATCAAAGGAAGGTGGAAAACTGGTATTTAGGGAGAAGAAAACAACTATGAACAAAACCAACAGAGCCATAACAAGTTAGACATAAAAAAAAAAAAAAAAGAAAAGCAAAAACCAATTGAAAAATCAACTGACAGATATAATATAAGCATACATTTATATGGTAGACTTTCAAGACTCACTGTCTGACAATACATCTGTACTCATGGCGAGAATATATTTTCTTCCCTGAGTCAGTATAGTCCAGATTGACAGAGTTAAGTAACATGAGAAAGAAATAGCTGCAGAAAAAGTGGCATCCTTACACTTGGGAATGCACCAAGTGTACTCTAGGAAGCATATCTAAATGCATAAAAACAATAGAAGACAAACCCACCTGAACATCAATTAGTATATCCCTTTATCTCACTCCCTCAGAAATTACTTTTTATTTTATTTGGTGAAATGTATCCACTTATTCATGCTTTATTTGGAATAAATATTTTTTAAAAAAAAAAACACTCATGTAAAGCCAAAAAATCAATTTTCCAAAATTCAAGAGTATGTAGTCTTTTCTATGAAATTCAAATACTTCTGTTTGAAAATGACAGCATGGCACTCCATGAAAGTTCCCGTTTGTATGTTCTGTGTTATATGGTCTTTACAGCTACTTTCAGGTATCCTGATGCTTAAAAAGTGGAGATACATGGTCCAGGATTTGTACAAGTATTCTTAGAAAATGCCTAGTCAGACATGATGGACCAGGAAGCTGTTTTCTTCCTGTATAGAAGAGTTTTATGCTGGATATAAAATGATATCTGATATCTCTTCATTAAAACAGTGCTCATAGATTAATGGAAAATAGCCAAAAACAAAACAAAAGAAAAAACAAATGAAAAAGCCCCCAAAACAAACACACCCCCACCCCCACCCCAAAAACAATAACCGCAAAGTTCCACAACAAGAACAAGTAGCTCAGATTTTCTCTTGCTAATATTAATGGCCACTATGAACTCCAGCTGGAACAGTATTGTGTTCATTAGTAAGTTGAAACAATCTTCAAAACATGAACTTTATAAATGACCTTTTTATCCAGACTGGTAATTTAAAGTTGATAAGCATATCTAGGGTTTCTGAAGAACTATACCATCAGATATGTGAAGCCTTCCCACCTTACCAACCATTCTCTCTCTACTGCTTAAAAAAAACCCCAAAAATATTTTTCCTGGCCTTATATCTGCAGATTATAAGTTTTTTCCTGCATGACAGCATTACAGGAACCTATTTATCTACGCACCCCAGGGAAAACAAGCTTGCCACAAATGGTGGTTTAAAGGATTACATAACAGTACTTGCTATAGGCTGTTTAATAGCCTTAAAACCCACTATGAAGCCTTTTGAATTTCACAGAGTGCCGTTATTTAAAGAGAGAGAATTTTACCCCTTTGGAAACCACTGCATTATTTAGCAACATAAAACACAACTTTTGAAAGCACTCAGTATCTTTGTTTAGTATCTCCAAGACCTGGTGACTTGTGGAATTAATGGTGAAAAATTGTGGGAGAAGGGAAGGGGAAGGAAAGGAAGGGAAGGGGCGGGAAGGGGTGGGAAGGGCGGGAAGGGGTGGGAAGGGCAGGAAGGGAAGGGGGGGAAGGGGCGGGAAGGGGCGGGAAGGGCCGGGAAGGGGCGGGAAGGGGCGGGAAGGGAAGGGGCGGGAAGGGAAGGGAAGGGAAGGGAAGGGGCGGGAAGGGAAGGGAAGGGGCGGGAAGGGAAGGGAAGGGAAGGGAAGGGAAGGGAAGGGAAGGGAAGGGAAGGGAAGGGAAGGGAAGGGACTGATTTTGCCTTTTTAAGCTTAAATTAATTGCATGTAAAAATGTACCTGAGATTCATGCAGAGAAATCTCATCAAGAAATTTCTGAAAAAAGTATCAATTAGGTCTTTGTGGGTTTTATAAAAAATATCTGCTGTAATATTTGTCTACAAGGTCCTGAAAATGAACAAGTTAGTATCACTATATATTTTACAACAATTTCTTTTTGATCCTTTCTTTACACAATGTTACCAAGGCATCAGAAGTAAGTTCAAGTATAAATACTGTTTTCTATTTAAGCAAAGAAAATCATCTGTATTCATATCTGAAACCTTTAATGCCAGAGACTAACCCTAAAGAACTTCAGGTTCTTATTTCAATATCCCAAAATATGGGTCCTTTTAGAAGTCAAATGTGTGAACACCCTTCCCTCTCTATAACTTTGTTACCTTTTGCTGTTGTCAATCACTTCTACACAAAATGTGTTCTTGAACGCAGTAATGATGAGACTGAAAACAGGAACATTCTTACTGTCTTGAAACACATTCAGACAGTAACATTGTGGGATAGGAATGTTACAGACTGCAGATTACATAGACAAATTTCAAGGTTCAGATGAAAAAAAAAGGTTCATGAGATAAACTAAAGGATTCATATGTAAAAAAAATCCATAAAAAGTTACAGGATGTGAAGAACAACGAAAGAAATACAACCTACGTGCATTTGAAGAATATAGTTTACTAGGTTTACTTACCATATGGCTATGAAACCCAACTTTTCACCTCTTTCTAAAAGAGCTTTTGCTTGCAATACTTTGTTCATTTAATAAACATGGCATGATGATATACATTATAATGTATGCAATGTATACGTAAGATATGTGTAAAGTGCTGCATAACATTTAAATCATTACACTATGAATTTTGCAGACTATGGTAAGATTTACAAATAGTGATTGACAAGTATTTTTCATTTTTCCAGGAAACATCTTCTTTTCCTCTACTTTATACACTTTTTCTCTTTTTCACTCATCTCAGTCTGAGGATGTCAAGTTCTCTGGTAAACTGAGATAAGCAGCAAGACCCATTGCTTCTTTTTTCTTAAACCGAGAAAACAGATGAATATACCCTTTTTTTCCAGCCTTTTAAAATTTTTTTGTCCTAAGAGAAGAATGTGACATTTCGTTGATTAGTGACTCCAAAGAAGTTAACTGTATATCATTCTCAGACATTATAAATTCAGAGTACACTGCCTTGCACCATGTTTTTCTTAAAAGCAATTTTAGTTAGACAAAAATTATTTTTTATAAATCACTCCATTTAACTTGAAGTTGCTGTAAGTTTTGGTTACTGTAAAAATCCTTAAGCAAACTACATTTACAAAAGTATACCCTTAAGTTCAGTTCTTATCCTGAACATGATAGGGGGTTGGTAGAAAATTTCAAATCTGCTTTAGACTTTATTAGCATTGCCTTTTAATGACAAGTTGATCCCTAAAGTAGCTGATCATTTGATTGTTATATTATGAGAAAGTTTTCCATTTTTAAGTATCTTACAAGTAACCCATGGATTTAATTCTTATAATTAAATCTTCTAGCTGAACATTATTGCTACTTGAGATGAAGGCTTGTCTGTCCAAATGTAAGGAGGTTTGGGAATGTGAGCCTCTGCCTAGAGCCATCCACCTACATGTCATGGTCAAGCTCCTGTTCCTAGCAAAGAAGCCTGACAGCAGTCTTTCTGCTTTCCAACATACCATTTTCAAACTAGATCATGAGTCATATGCAGCTTTCTGAGAGTTTTTAATGTCTGTATTGTCAACTGAAATGTTACCTGTATTGCATTAAACATCATTTTGCAAGGAAGCTATAGGCAGGACAGTTAACTTCTCCTTCAGATTTTTCTTATAATGATAAGCAGTTAGAATTAAAAGCTGTTGCCTTTGTCAGTGTACAAATGGACATTTCCACCATTTTGCCAGATTTTAGTTTCAATGGTATCTTCTCATAGAGTAATAACTAGCAACTCCTATCTGGTATTCCTTTCAAGGTAGAAAAGCTCATTTTTGCTTTATTATCAGGAGGCCTTTCAAGCAACTTCTACTAATGTAATTTTTCTATTACACATGTATTATTTCTTCTTTCGTTTCTGCTCATGTTTCATCTTACAGAAAACTCCCAACCCTGAAAAAAGTAATGGCCCTTATAGGCTCAGGTTAAACTGGAATTTTTCTATTGGGTTTAATATCTATTCTATTCTAAGTGAAAAAAAAATTGTACAATTACTGACTACATTAATCATTATGAGAAGATAGCCCTTATATATAATCATTCTCATTAGGGATATAGTTGTTAAGACTTGGCGTTGTTCTTTTCAGTTGATTTGTGCAATTTCATTAACTATATTTCTGCTGATCACATAAAACTGAGGGAGAGGCTCATACATTAGAAGATTGTGCTGCCATCCTGAAGGGCGTGGTAAGGCTGGAGAAATGCGCTGACAGGAAGCACATGAAATTCAACAATGGGGAGTGTATACCTGGGAAGGAACTAACCCATGCCCCAGTATATGCTAAGAGATATCCAGCTAGAAAGCAGCTTGGCAGAAAAGTCCTGGTGGACATGCAAGTTGAGTGCAAGTCAGTGATTATGCTCTTGTGGCAAAGGCGGCTGATGGTGTCATCAGCTGCACAAATAGAAGTGTTGCCAGAAGACTGAGGGATGGGATAATTCCCACTCAGCACAGGTGGGGCAGTGTCCAGTTCTGGACTCATCACCAGAGGGACATGGACACACTGATGCAGCAAAGAGCTAGGAAGGCGATGGTCTGAAACATTTCCCAAATGAGGAGGCTGGAGAAGGGAGGTCTCTGTTTCTCTGTACTTAAATACCTGAAGGGACGGCAAAAATGGGACAGAATCAGACTATTTTCAGTGGTGTCCAGTAAAAGGATCTGAGACAGTGGTAATAAACTGAAACACAGGGGTTCCTTATGAACATCAGGAGACACCTTGTTATTGTATGGATGAGTGAACACTGGCACAGTTTTCCCAGGCAGTTTGTGGAGTCTCCATCCTTGAAGAGTAACTGGACTGTTAGTCAAAAGATATCTGGCCATGATCCTGGATATCCAGATATATGTAACCCTGTTTGAGCAGGAAGGGATTGGACCAAACAACCTCTAGAGCTCCCTTCCAAACACAACTATTTTACAATTTCATTGGGAGATAGGAGATCAGTGAATTCTTCTGTCTAGATTTTCAGAGCAAACATACTACTCCTAAAGGCTTTAGGGTTATAGGTGATTTTTAATTGCCAATGACTAGAAACTATCAGCTTATTAAAAAGTCTCACAGTCAATAAATTAGTATATCAGTATTATCATATTTAATTTTATTCTGAATACCTATCAGCTTTCACTAAATATTACCCTGAATTTTCTGAACTATTATAAATGAAAAAATATAAATAGTAACAATATCACTCATTAGGCTTTCCATTGAGCAAAATAATAGATTCTGATGTGGATGTCTACTTGGGATTCTTTCACAAAAAGGTGAACAGTTAACTTTATTTGGTCATATGTACGACTAGATTATAAATTAGGTAAGCAAGAACATACCCACTACAGACTTTGATTTTAGTCTTAAACCCCCCTTATTTTTACCTATTAACAACTTTACTATATTTGACCCTAGGCACGGTGGATTTCAGTTATTTGTATGAACTAACAGCTATTTTGTCCTTTAGCTTAGCCCACAGCCTGTCTTCAAAAAACAGGAGATGTGCAGATTGCCGCAGCACTGTCCTTTCTAAAGCAAGACATTTTCTCACGTTTGACTCAGCTTCACAGGAACAAATCCCAGAGCACAACAGCACAAAGCAGCAGAACTTTGCTCTCCTGGGCAGAGACATACATTGGTCTGGGGACAGCAACACACAGGCCTTGCTATGGGAACACTTATACTCAGGTTAGGCTAACTGGAACACTCTGATTCTAGTACTAATTAGCTCAGATGAGCCTTCAATGAACTATTCCCTTTGTAGATGCTTACACCATCAATGCCTTCCAAGCTCTTTTTATATTTCCTCTCTGGGTCTAATGGGTATTGGATGGCCGATGGTCACAAAACTAATTCTTACTGCTGAAAATGAAACATTACAGAACATAAAAGTGTGAATGGAATTGCATGAGGGAATAGAGTTTGAATGGAAAAAATAATGACAAAAATATTAGCTGTTCACCTCTGGCTACCAAGAAGGACAGAGGAAGCAGAAAATTCACTTCAAAGAATGAAGGGGCAAGGAAATACCTGCTCAGAGCATTCAGAAAGATTACATAGGTAGTAAAGAAAAAATTGCTTTCTGTCCTAAGATATGGCAAGAATATTCTAAGGAAGCTACAAGAAAATGTCTGTTACCTATATAGTCTTTTAGGGTGGAAACCCTCTTGCTGTTCTTTGAGCCATATCAGACAATTTGAAGTACAAACCCACAGCACTGAAGTTATTAATTCAGTTTTGTATCAGAGATTTCTTCTTCCCTTAAAAAAACCCCAAAAACTCATGTCTTCATGAGAGATATTATGGACACTGCTTTTCTTTCAGAGGCCTCGTATTTTGCTCTATAGTTTTGCTCTCCATTTATCACATCAACTGGAGAGAGATAGGACTCCTGGCATTTACCTAGAGAATATTGTGTCATATTGTATTGGGGTGGCCCTGACTAGAGGCCAGGTACCCTCCAAAGCTGCTCTATTACTCCCCTTCTCAGCTGAGCAGGGAATCAAAAATATAAGAAAAAGCTCATGGGTCAAGATAGACAGGGAGAGATCACTCAAAAACTACTGTGACTGTCAAAACAGACTTGAGGAAATTTAACTTATCACCAATCAAATCAGAGTAGAAAAATGAGGAATAAACACATGTCTTAAAAGCACCTTCTGCCCACTGCTCCATCCTTTCTTGGGCTTAACTTCACTCTGGAATTCTCTCTCCTCCCTCTGTAATGGTTGTCAGGGAATGGGGGCTGCAGTCAGTTCAACATACATTGTCTCATCCTGTCCTTATTTCTCAGAAAACCTCTGCACACTCTTCTGCTCCACCTTGGGCTGTCTCCTATGGAAACTTCGCATGAACTTCTGGAATGTGTGTGTTTCCTTTGGGCTGTAGTTCCTCACAAAGTGCTCCAGCCTGTCCTTTCCACTGGGTGCAGTCTTTCAGGAATAGGCTGTTCCAGAGTAGGATACTCTCTCCACAGAGCCTCAGGTCCTGCCAGAAGCCTGCTCCAGTGTGGGATCTGGCGGGCCCGCCGCGGCGCTGCCGTGGAGGGAGGCCCCTGGGATGGGGAAGCGGGCCTCCTGAAGAGATAAGGAGCATTGCACAACAACAAATTCCAGACCCCCTAGATAAGGAGAACACTTTCTGGTTACGGAGACCCACAATTCTTTGAGGGATTTTTATGTAGATCTGTTGGAACCCCTTGGTTTGTAACCCCCCACACCCACCTATGTACCCTTATAAAAACCTCTGTACTTTTCCCCAGACTTTGGGGATTTCTCGTCCCTGGCTCCCCTTCGCTGGGTGCTTTGCAATAAAGTTACCCCCTGCGGAATGGCCACACGAGTCCCTCATCTCTCTCTCCCCGTGCCGGCTGTGAAGGGGTTGCCTTGCAGGATCACTGAGCTGAACTCACTGAGCTGAACTCACTGAGCTGAACTCACTGAGCTGAATTCACTGTAGCCCGCCGTGGCTACTACCCTGCTAAGGCACCCCTAGGCTAGCCGAGGGAAAGCCGCTGGCTCCCTGGAAGGGATTCTCCGAGGAGAGTACCTCTCTGGGGTAGACCCGGCTATCCTGGCCTGATGCCTCTCAGGCCCTTCACCGGCAGAGCCGACATTACTCCAGCATGAGCTTCCTGTGGGATCACAGCCGACCCTGGGCATACCAACCTCCAGTGTGCGGACCGCCATGGGCTGCAGGTTGATCTCTGCTGAACCATGGACCTCCATGAGTTGCAGGGGGACAGTTTTCCTCCCCATGAACTGCAGGGGCATCTCTGCTTTAGCACTTGGAGCACCCCCTCCTTCTTCACTGACCTTGGTGCCTGCAGAGCTGTTCCTCTCACTTCTCTCCCAGTTGCTAATGTGCAGTATAGTTTTTCTCCCCTTAAAACTTTATCCCAGAGGCATTACCACAGTCTCTGGTGGGCTTGGCTTTGGCCAAGCTCCAGTCTTGGAGCTGCCTGGCATGGGTTTTGTGGGACGTAAGAGAAGTTTCCAGCAGCTTCTCACAGAATCCACACCTGTAGTCCCCACCAATACCAAAACCTGCCTACAAAATCCAATACACAGACCCATATGGCAGTCAGCTGCAAGCACAATCTCCTCTCATTGCCTAATCTCCATGCAGGTCAGAACCTGTACAGAGTGTCGACTCAGCAAGAAATGTATTCAGTCATATGGGCTTGGACTCTTCAGCCAGGAGTCTCAGATGTTCTAAGGAACAAACATCTCTACAAAATCTCACTCAACATAAAAGCTGTTGTTGTGGAAAAAAAATCTTGCTTGTGCTGGCCAAGTGGTAGTAGTTTCCATAAGATAAATCTGTTGCTGTCTGACACCAAATATTTTCTTGGTAGCTTGTGTTTACCTTTACCTTATCTGATTAATTTATTGTTATAAAAGCAGGTAATTCTCCACCTTTCCTTTCAAGCTCTAGAATGATGCTTTGATTTCTGTTCACATCTTGCTTGTAGATACCTTGTCAAAATAAAAAAGAAAATTCAGTCCTGTCATATTCAATTTTCAGTACTATTTGTTTTCTGATTGCTTACTCATCTACCATGTACTGTCCTTAATGACTTTGGCATTAATTTTACTATGGCAGGATTCTTTATTCTAATAGAATAAGGTTTGTGACCTCTTTCCTCAACATACTATGGAGTGAGATGCTGTAATGATATAATACACTTCGATGTGAGTGGTAGAAATTTAAGGAAACAACCATGAAAATATTAATCTAAAACTCAGATCCAGGCTTAGATCACTTCTGTTTTAATTACTACTTCAAGATAGTTATTTTATCTTTCAGAACATTCTCTACCCCTTATTAGAACACTAATTCAGAAGAAAAAAAACAGTAAATAACAAAACAGTGGTTATATTGAAGACATGAACACGTGCTTTAAAATCAGTTTCACACATCTCATTTGCCTGGAATGACATCACTTTTGATGAGTGCATATAGTCAAGGGTGAGTCAGTTTGAGCTTAATTATGAACATTACAGTGGCTAATAGAGAAATGAGACTAATTCTGACAGATTTTACTTCCACAGCACTCAGATGCAGAAACAGATTGATATTTGATGAACATAGCTAGATTAGTTAGGAGTAAGAACATAACCTGAACATGAGAAAAGTACTGCCACGGTTTCACACTGCAATACTGAGTCTTTGAAAAGATCATGCAGTTATTCTGAGCCTACTGAAAGGTGAAGCTACATGTTGTCACTGATTAATGGGATTACCATACTGAACAAGCATGTATTAGTGTTCTAATTTAATGGAAATGTGGAAAGAATAAAAGTCTTAGCACATTACCCTGTTTTATAGATTGTGATCTGTTTCCTGAATATTATTAGTTTGGCACAACACAGAATCTGATCTCAATAGACCTTGATTACATTATTGGAGGCTTTTACCTCTATTAGTAATGGCAATAGAAACTCCTCAGGGGAAGTTCTGCATTACTGAGGTTAATGGAAATTTTGTCACTGAATTCAACTGGACCAGGATTGCAGTGCCAGATTTAAAGTAAAAAATAAGAGGTCTTGCTCCAATCAATATTGTTACAATGGATATCCTTGTTATGTATTTGGTATGAAAGCACCGATGAAACCATTCTTCAAATTGTCAAGGACAGTTAAAACTTTTACTCAAAAATATTTTATATATTCAGGGATTTTTATTTTTTTTTTTCAGGAAGGTATGCAAATGAGTCAGAAAAGACAAGCATGTTGAGCAGTCTGTTTTACTGCAGAATTCCAATTAGTTTTTAAGGAAAGAACTCCATGAACAGAAACAGTCTGTACTTCCTTTTTAATCAATGGTCAGGCATTGTTTAGCTCCTACACAAATAAATGCAAAAAGAAATGCAGTGAATGTGGCAGAGAACCTGACTTGTTTTTAACTCGTCCATAAAGTAGGACTGGATTATTGTGAAGAAATTCCAGAGTACAAAAACAAATTTAGAAATTTCAGATTTGGAAATACTGCCTGATGGTTCCCAAAGGGCAAGACAGTTTCTTCCACCTGACCGCAATTCATCTGGCTATGGGATTTGTAGGGGTTAAGCATTTTAAATCTGCAAATATATCTCCAATTTGTCCTTCTGCTGATTACTTCTCTAAGGGAAAAAAATGTGATCATTGCTGGAGTAAGCATTAAAGCCAATGTTAATAGTATAATGTCAGTATGTTCAGGATTCAGAGGCGGTTACTGATTTGAGTGTTATCACCAAGTGAGCAATTCTATTAACCTTCACACACAGATTTCTGCATAAAGTAATGCCAACACAGTAGAGGGTACAATAAGAGAAGTTAAATTTGAAGAACACTGTTCTAGGCATAGTCAGAAAAAATTCTCAGGCTTAAAATATGTCAGCAAGAAAGGTGTACTTCAGCATTACAGGTACTTTGTTCTTCTTTCTTGTGTTTGTGGATTTTACTTCAGTGTCCAGCCCGCTTTCCCAAACAGTTATTAAAAGGGAAGGTCTCTACATAACTAGAGATTTAAGCATATAGAGAAATATGAATGTTTTGTTTGTTTTGTTTTTTTTTCTGCAAAGATTTGTTTAACAATGTGTTCAGTTTTATCAGTAGTGAACAAATCTCACGCCTAAATCTTTCTAATACTCCAGTCTCACACTCAAGTCTGAAGGAAAGTGAGTGACAAGAGCCCAATAGTTAATCTGCAAACCTTTATCCAAAATAAACTCCTGTCCACTTTGAAGTAAGTAGTGTTCAAATTGCAGGATGCTTTCCACACTTAAGCAAATTAAAAACCTAAATGTGCTGTAGAGAGGATGAGAAAGTGGAAATCCTTTACTAATTACTGAGTGAAAAATCCAACATTTTATACTGTGCTGTCATGTTAATCCCGGTGAGAAAGACATATGTATATTGCAAATTGCAACTTCAGTCTAACATATATTTATATAGACAGATTTTTCTTTATTTTCATGCTGTAGTACTGTTGTGAGCAAATGCCACTCTGCTGCTCATTCGCTCCCCCCAGGCTGGATGAGGAAGAAAATGGGAAGGATAACAGTGAGAAACTTGTAAATTGAGATTAAAACTATTTTATAGCAAAAGCTGCAGAGAGAAGCAAACAACATAAGGAATTAATCCACTAATTCCTGTTGGTTGGCAGGTGTTTGGTCATGTCCATGAAAACAGGGCTCCATCACAAATAATGTTTATTTGGGAAGACACATGCTGACACACTCTTTGTTCAGTTGAGGTCAGTCCTGTTTGTGTCCTTTCACAGCTTCTTCCCCTACTTGGTGTTGGGGCACCTCGAGAAACAGAAAAGGCCTTGACAACATTTAAACACTTTTCATAGTACTTGCATTCCTATGTCAACAATACTGTTTTAGTCACAAATCCAAAACTTGGCATAATTGCAGCTGCTATGAAGTAAATTAACTCTATTCCAGGCAAGTCTAGTGCAAACCCCGGGGCTGTTACAGGGAATTTTAAAATTTCCACCAAACTGCTCCAGAGTAGTTAAAAAGACACTCAGTATTGACAGAGGAAATGTAAAAGGTTACAAGATAGATCCTGGAAGTTTAATTGGTTAGTAATTCAATTTGCTTTCGCTGTAGCCATTAGCAACCAGGACACTTCAGGGCACTGTCAGTCTATCCTGCTCCTACTGCTGTGGAATCGCCTCTGGACTGCTCAGAGATGGAGGAGAGCAACAGCAAACCAGCTCAGTCCTTTAGTCTAACTATCTACAAAGTCACACTGCTGGCTCCCTGACTGCATGAAACAATTTGGTCCTTAATTTTCTGCTGACCATAATAATGTAATTACGAGAGGACAGCAAATAGTTTGTTTTTCAGAACTGTAGGAAGAACAGATTCTGTTAATAGTCCCCTTCTCAGTGGCTGCAAATTCTGTCTGCAGATGAGGAAGGAAACATGGAAAAGGACTGATTTTGCTATTGTACTGCCTGGCAACTTTCAGCTCATTCTTTTTATGTTTTTGTCCCTCAAAACAAAAGAATTAAAGAAACCTGGCTACACACTGTAGTCCACACTTAGGGAAAGAAAAACACACTTAGAGGATTATTTCACTTAGAGGAACATAGTTATTTCTTATATTTGATGCAAAGCCGTTGGGAGGCAGCAATTTGTTTACAAGGTGAAATTCATATAATGTATATTCTGATCAGCAGTAGTAACGAGTTCTTTGTAGAATGAACTAATCTGTGATCTAAGAAATAAAAATGCAGCATGAAGGACAGCAGGGACTTTGAAAGACAGGCACAAAGATCCAGGGCTGCAAACAATCCTCCAATGACAAACTACCAGTGACTAAAGGCATGAGTCTTTGAGAGATGGAGTTTGTTTGGGGTGTAAAAATGGAACAAAGTGATAACCAAGGAAGGAAAACAGCATTCATTCATTCATTCATTCATTCATTCATTCATTCATTCATTCATTCATTCATTCATTCATTCACTCATTCATTTCATTCATTCACTCATTCATTCTAACATGAGAATTTAATCAGCTCAACTAAAAGGGAGGTCTTGTTACCTGACCCAAGATTTAAACCACTGTGAGCCAAGATTTAAACCACTGGAGATTAGTGCAGTGCCAGTGGACCTCCCCCTTGCACGCCCAGGCTGCACAGACACTGATGGCTGGGCAGGGACTGTGGCTCCTTCACACTGAGCTATGCTGCCTATGTCCATACCACAGCCTCTCCTTAGCAGCAAAAGCAAAGACAGCCATTAGTGAAAAGCATAGGACTGAGTGGAATTCTCTATCTTCCAATGGGTTGAACATCGCATTTTGACCTAGTGTGGGTCCGAGATGCAAGGAAGTGGCAATGCTTTTTTTCTTGTATTTCACAAGAACACAGGTGACCCTAAAGGTCTCTTTCTCTTGTACTCATTATCTAACAATCCCTCTAAAAAAGATGTTTTGGGGAACAGCACTTCTCTCTCCAAGCCATTGAGCCAAATTTCAACATCCAGATAAATAGTTTCACATGTACTTGTTAAGATTTCAAAATACAAATAATACTATGCAAAGATCTATTTTTGGCTTAATTTGACACAAGAGGTAGTCTGGTACTAAACAGATATCACTTCATCCCGTGATACTTAGCACCAGGTCATTATTAAGGGCAGGGAGAAAAGTGGATTGCTTCAACCCTACAACCTATGACAAAAACTACTAAATAAACAAACAGAAGAAAAAATAGAAATGCCACCAATCAAAACTCATATGCATTCACATTAAGTTCTGTAAGTTTATTTCAGCTGTGTATTTGCACAACACCTGGCAGCTCTCATGCTGCTACACCAGTGTGGTGAACAACAGGAGTGTGTAGGGAAAAAAACAGAAATAGTTTATTATCTTGAATTGTTGTGCAAACCCATAAATCTCTTGATAGCTGACTTCCTGGATTTTCCACACTCCTTCACAACTATTTTTGCTCCTCCTTCCACATGTATTTGAATGGTCAATGCTTTCAATCAGAGCTTTGACCGAGCACACAGGACAGAAGTACATCTCTCAAGCTCACATCCCAGGAGTGTCAATATTTTTGTCTTGACAGCTACATTCAAAATGCCTCTCAATTTTTACTTATATATGCCAATTAAAATATTATGTCTCTTTAGAAACTAGACAGTAGTTTTGTAGTGGTGGGTAACAGATTTCATACTTTTCAGTATTATGTAATTTTCCAGTTGATTTTTTTTTTTTTTGTATGAGACAACAGTTTTAATAAAGTTGCTTTCATGAAGAGCACCTGAAGTTTTTAAATAGACTTGACAACCAAATTTAAATAAAACACATAAAAGACAACTACAGTTATTAAATATTAAATGTTATTTCATGAGGAAATATAAGAGAGAGTGGAATGAAAATACTAAACTAACGGGTCTGACTCCTGCAGACTTTACATTTATGAAAAAATTCCAGTACTTTAATACAGTAATGTGAGATATTCATAGAAACATCCTCAGTGCATGCTTCAAGCACTGCTATAGCACTTTAATTGACAGACAAAACATGCAGAAGCCCATAAATGTGGGGGTTTTCTGCTTTTATGCACTTATTCCCATGCTTGCGACGTGAGTTCAAAAGATAACTAGCAATTTAAATTAGGGAAATAAATAACAAAATCTCTGAAAGTGTAGGAAAGTCACAGGCTTTTTGATGGAATTTCCTCCAACTTTTACTTCATTCCTTCTTTTTCTTGCTTTAATATCATCAGTCTCATCTACATCTATTCTAAAGCATCTCTTCACCTAGGCATAACTTAAAAGGATAAGTTAGTAAAACAAATTTAAAAACCAGCAAAATGGCTAAAGAATTCATTAGATTTACTATATCGCTAGTGTGTGTTTTGTCTGTTCTAATCTTTATTATTTTTGCTGATTTATTGTGTAGTACAAATATGCAATCTTTGGTACCACAATAAATTGTAACATTGTAACAAGTTGTGTAGCCATGATATCCCTTATAACTTACTCCAAATCTTATTCTATTCCAATCTACAAAAAGAAAAATTGAGCTAAAAATAAGACTAAAAGGTCTGCCTTTTTAACTGTCCAGAATGCTACAACTGAAATATCTGTTAATGTATTTGAACACAATTGTACTCTGCAATTTGTAGATCCTATTATAGTTGGAGTTGTTTAAAAGTACCTAATTGACATTCAGAATTTGGGGGTTTGGGGTTCATGGGTTTCAAGGTGCCAGGGTTTTTGTCACAGAAATCACTGTGTCCCTGCCATGCTTTGCAAATTTTTACCACTCTGTTCTTGAAGTCACACAACAGTAACACGAATCAAGTGAATTAGCACAGCTACATTCCTCCTGCAAATAACTATTATGAGAAAGGATTGCCTCTTGCTGCTTTGTTTTCTTACTTCAAAGTCACTGCCTGTGGTTATTTTAGTTGCTGTAAGAGCAGAGAGACACAATTCCGTAGAGAAAAGTCATAGAAAAAGCAGTTTAGATGACAAGTGTCCAATTCCAAATTTGGGGTTGAAGACTCCCTTATCTAAATATAAGTAAATAAACAAACCTGTACAGTTGGGACTCTAGTTCTTTTGATGATAAGTTTCTGCTCTTGTTTATTTGAGAAGCTATTTCCAGAATTTCATTCTAGGTGGTCGAGTTACTGTCACAGTTATTTTCTATACCAAATATAAAAGTTGATAATTCCTCTATAAATAAATATTCATCATCAGGAATAATAGGTGTGAACTACAGCCCTGAAGTGGACAATGACATGATTACTTAGCACAGTACCACTGACTAGTAAATTTCAAAGCCAAGAGAATTTGCTTGCAAGCATTTAACATGGTCTGATTTGGGGTAGTGCCATATGAATGCATCTCTATTCTAAGAGATGGAATGATACTACATTTCTAAGTGTTGGGGTTTGGGTTCACTTGTAGAATTTTTTTCTTTTTTTTTTTTTTTTTTCCTCTTTCCCATAAGTTGCCAGGTAACTAATGTCTGAGTACTTAAGAGGAGTTAATAAAGACAAAAGAAGTGGCTGAGGTGGGGGGAGGGGGTCTTTTTCGGGGGTGTCCCGGAAATCCGGTAGGGGAGCGTGGGTCTGCCTCGCCGGGAGCCATGCCACGGCAAAATCCTGCTCTCTCTGCCCTTCGCTGTTTTTCTTCGCTCCTGCTCCGAGTGTTTCTCCAGCACCCCGGAACTCTGCACCCGCTGCCCTGCCGGGACTCGTGCTGCAGCTCCAGCCACCGCTCCTGCTCCGAGTGTTCTCCACGCCTCAGCCCGCACCCCCTGCCTGCCGGGACTCGTGCTGCAGCTCCAGCCACCTCCGGGGAGCTCCTGATCCATCTCCAGCACCCCAGGACTCTGCACCACAGCTGCCTGTGTCGGGAACTGCACCAACGGGGAAAGGGTGCCAGCAGCAGAGAAAACTGGGACTGTTTCCCTGGTTCTGTTTGTTGTTCATCTCATAGTTATTGTTGTTCTATTTTACCTTGCTAAACACAAGTAAAGAACTGTTATCCATATCCTCACATCTTTGTCTGAGAGCCCCCTTCGATACCTGTCTTCCAAACTAAGACACTAAGATAATAAACTCCTTGGTGAAAAGAATTGTCTCAGCTATTGTGCATGTCTGCAGAGGAGTTGAATCTCCAAGTATTTTTTTGTTTGAGTTTTTGGGTAAGCATTGCAAGAATAACTATATAATGTTTTAAGAATAATTATGTAATGCTTTTGAATTTTCCTGTAAAATTCTCATTTATGTAAAATACAAACCTCATATTGTAAATTGTCACAGTAGTGTTTTCAATACTTTAAGTTAGTGTTGAATAGCAATGGCTAATAAGAATACTTTAACCAACACCAAAAATTTGAACTGCAGGCTTAAAAAAATTAATTAAAATAATGTGGGTATACAGCTCAGTGATCACATAATATGGATATCTCACCAGTGATCTGATGGTTCCAACTCCACATATTTTAAATATTAATTCAGAATAACCTCATGGGTTTTCGGAAATAACTCATTATTAGCTTTAAGCAGAACATCAAGTTTAAAAGCAAAGTGTAACGCTTGCACCTGTACATGTCAGAATCTCAAGTAGAAGTTGATGTTCAACTTTATCAATTACTACATATAGAATTTTGGGGATCTTTATTTGAAAGGTGTTAAGAAAACTCTGGACTAGTTTCAGAAGCAAGATGGAAGAATTATGTATTATTTAAAACAGCTAATCTTTGGTAAGAAAAAAAAAAAAATCTATTCACTTTAGTAAAGATGTTTCCCCAGCCCAAATTTACACAAGATTACTTCAGTAGAGGACCAAATAATTGAACAGATGAAGACATAATGAGACACAGCAATAGACAGTTGGAGAGTTGCTATTACAAAAAAGTTCACAAATTTCACATAGAATCACACAGAATGACTAGGTTGGAAGAGACCTCTTAAGACCATCGAGTCCAACCCATGCCCTAACATCTCAACTAGACCATGGCACTGAATGCCACATCCAGTCTTTCCTTGAACACTTACAGGGTTGGTTACTCCATCACCTCCCCAGACAGACAATTCTAGTACTTTATCAATCCTCCCATAAAAACCTTTTTGTAACATCCAGCCTGTATTTCCCTTGGCACAGTTTAAGACTGTGTCCTCTTGTTCTGTCAGTTGCTGCCTGGTGACAGAGACCAACCCCCACCTGACTACAGCCACCCTTCAGGAAGTTGTAGAGAGTGATAAGGTCACCCCTGAGTCTCCTTTTCTCCAGGCTAAACACCCCCAGCTCCCTCAGTCCTTCCTCACAGGG
This sequence comes from Sitta carolinensis, assembly GCA_032173965.1. Taxonomy (NCBI): domain Eukaryota; kingdom Metazoa; phylum Chordata; class Aves; order Passeriformes; family Sittidae; genus Sitta; species Sitta carolinensis. The sequence goes on from CM063284.1 coordinate 76,368,601, forward strand.
CTTGTGTTCCCAGCCCTTCCCCAGCCTCATTGCCCTCCTCTGGACACACTCAAGCGTCTCCACATCCTTCCCAAACTGAGGGGCCCAGAATAGGACACAGCACTCGAGGTGTGCCCTCACCAGTGCTGAGCACAGGGACAGAATGACCTCCCTGCTCCTGCAGCCACACCATTCCTGATCCAGGCCAGGATGCCCTTGGCCTTCTTGGCCACCAGGCCACACTGCTGGCTCATGTTCAGCCGGCTGTCGACCAGCACCCCCAGGGCCCTTCCTGCCTGGACACTGTCCAGCCACACCAACCCCGGTCTATAACGTTGCAGGGGGGTATTGTGGCCAAAATGCAGGACCCAGCACTTGGACTTATTAAACCTCATCCTATGGGACTCTGCCCATCCATCCAACCATTCCAAGTCTCTCTACAGAGCCCTCCTACCTTCCAACAGATCGACACACACTCCCAGCTTAGTGTCATCTGCAAATTTACTAATGACAATACCCTTGTCCATGTCATCAAAAATACTGTCATCCATGTCATCTTTTTGTCTTTACAGGTTACAATAAATCCTTGGAGCTATTTACCTGGAGTTTTGTGGATTCTCTGGTACTACAAGACCAAGACAGAAAATGATTCAGAAACACAGACCCTACCTTCATGTGGCCACAAACTATATCTAATTCAGAGGCTCCCCTATGCTCTACCATTCTGTAGACTATTCAGTCTCTTTTTCTACAAAATTTAAGAACTAAATCGTTTCAACTAGACAAGCACTCTTTTGAGGATATGTTTATTTATGAGTTTCCTAATGCTTTTTGTCTGCAATAAATGGCACAGGATCATACTATTCCTAAACATGTTTAGGTGTTTGCTGAATCTTTTGTGTATTTTCTCTTAAAATGCAGTGCTACCCTCTGAAGTTGCAAACTGGCTGGGTAATATTCACATTAAACCTTAGACTTGCTTCATCAGAAGTGCAATTGAAACATGGAATCTAATACTGTTCAGAATCTGCACAAGAAAGAAGTGAGGGTTTATTTTTCTCTTTAAGAGGAAGATTCAAATATGGTGGTAAAGACATTGGTATTTAAAATGCTTTTAGAGATATAACGATCTGGAAGAAACTTGTTCCCTTCCTCCTTTTTTTTTTTTTTTTTTTTTTTTTTCTCCTAAAAAAAAAAGCAGCAGCGAATTCTAAGCAGTTAATTTAGTACTTTCTTATCCAAATCCTTCAAGCCACTCAAAATGACAATAAAACCAAAGATTAAAATTTCTGAAATTAGCTCATTTATAAAAGGTCTAAATTGTACATAAAATTTAAAATGTCAGGCTTATGACTTTTTTTAACTAAATTTGGAGGTTTACAGAGAAGTTCAATAACTTAAAGTGATTGAGAGAAAACCAGATCCAATTTCACATTTCTGATTATTTTTGTCTATGTTTTAGAAATCTGAATCTCTTTAGAAACAATCACAACATACTCTTTTCAGTTGGACAGCTGAAAATAAATGCATTTTAAAGGAATTACAGGTGTTAAAAGGTTAGAATATGCCAGAAAATGTTGGATAACTCTAAAAACTTGTGTAACATGAATCATGGCTGAATGTAATGTCCTTTCAGACTAACTACAGACACCTTGTGTAATGTAGTACTAGTATATTCTGGGTAAATATATTTTAAGACGAGAAGAAGAGAAGAGAAGAGAAGAGAAGAGAGAGAAGAGAAGAGAAGAGAAGAGAAGAGAAGAGAAGAGAAGAGAAGAGAAGAGAAGAGAAGAGAAGAGAAGAGAAGAGAAGAGAAGAGAAGAGAAGAGAAGAGAAGAGAGGAGAGAAGAGAGAGAGAAGAGAAGAGAAGAGAAGAGAAGAGAAGAGAAGAGAAGAGAAGAGAAGAGAAGAGAAGAGAAGAGAAGAAGAGAGAAGAGAAGAGAAGAGAAGAGAAGAGAAGAGAAGAGAAGAGAAGAGAAGAGAAGAGAAATGCTGGTATATCTCAAAAGGGACATGGAAATAATTCTGAAAGGAATTATTGAAAGGGAAAAAGAAAAAAAATTAAAATATTGCTTATATACCCCTTCAAATGCTGATCGAGTGATCTGGATATCAACTGAAATAACTCTAAAAAAAAAGACCTAGTAGTCCTAAGTTTAAGCTTTGTCCCAAGCCTTGTTATCCGTTTGTAAGAGCTGCAAACAATCAGTTTTCCCTGTTTCAACGTGGAGTGCCAAAAACTAATCCTAATAAAGAAATTCTCATAAATCCACAGCTTACTCTGGTGTTTCATCTTCCAGAAACATGAGGAGCTGTAAGTGGCATCTGTAACCATCTAATATCTAATTAAACAGAAAAGCCTGTTAGAACTTATGTGAGATGCTAATTTACTAGCAAATTAATAGAAGCAGCTTTAGAGAACTGTGGCCAGATATATCACTGATTTGACTAAAAATATACACCAAGTGCCTTTTTCACTGGAATTAAAGACACACATTGTAGTAAAAAAATTTAAAATTAAAAGAATGAGGTTATGGTGGAGAGTAGTTTTTACCTACTTGAAAACAGTAGCTAAAGAGAAAAACATAATAATAAAAAAATACAGCACATTTCTCTCCTCAACTTTTTAGATTATAATTTGTTCTTTGAATATTTTTACAATAAATCAATATGAAATTTCTGCAAACATCTTGGCCATGAAAATGCTCAACAGCAGAAACTTTTCAATAAGCTAGATGTCTTCATTGAAAAAAAACACTGAGAAATAATAAAGTCAACCCAGTTCTTATTATAACACTAGCTCATATATATATATATATATATATATATATATATATAGCCATATAATATATATAGCTATTTAATATAGCTACTATATAAAACCTAAAATTCTGATTTTATTCAGCATAGGAATGTACAAACTCTAAATAGTAGAGATAAAATTTAAATGTCAGTTGATATCCTCTAATATAAAGTCCTGTGAGATGTAAAGTGTTAATGTCAGTATTTCTATTTATTTTGCATCCTTTGGGAAATTTTAAGAGAAGTGATAGTATTGTGATGAAATTTCCATTGCAACAGGGAATTTATAGCTGCTAGGCAGTAGGACCATATGAACAAACTCAGTAAGAGTAATGAATGGTAAAACTGTCAAAAGTTTCTGAAAAAAGGTAATTGTGTGATATTCAGATTTATTAGTGCACTGGCAATTACTGTCATAAGTATTTACAAACAATTGTAGCTAAAGAAAATCATCACAGTCCCTGAATCAATGTTTTATATTCACTGCAAAAGTCTGCATAATGAGCCCTAAATATCACTGGCAATTTGACTGTGTTTTAACCCTACTGATTAAAGCATTTAGAGCCAAATTTTGCTGGCTCACCAGCAAAAATGCAAAACTGTTTGCTGATGCATCCCCTAAGCCCAAAGGGAACGCTGGTAGCACTTTAGGCATAGTGCTTCAACCCCTATCCATGCACGTGATAAGGAACTCCTTGCATCAGAGATTATGATTATTTATCCACAATAAGAACTGAATCTACAACACTTAGACGTTCCATATAGAGACCCCAGATCCAGAGTACTTGTTTTAAACAGCACTTGAAGTAATACAGTTCTGTAGATAATGCAGGAACATAAATGATCAAAATACATATATGAGACATATTGTCCTCTAGGAAGTATGGGGGTTTTTTTTGCATCTGTGCCATAGAAAGATCTTTCTTTTCTATGGAATTGTTGCCTTTTTCCCGACTTGGAAATGAAACTTGAGATAATTTTAATAAGGAGGTAATATAAAAATGGATTTTTATCTGAAGACCTTCAGGGGCAGTTATGGAAAGATGTCCACAAAAGCCCACCCCCACCTCAGGGATGAGTACATTTTTATAGGTTTTAGGAAATTAACATAATTGATAAAAAGCACCAATTAGGAGGACATGTGGTGATGCAATTCTTCCTCAGGTCAAGCCCCTTCTCTGGATGCCCCTTCAGCAATAGCTGTACTTTGTCCGTGAAATGTATCTCAAAGAGGTGTTCTCAACCTTGGTTCCTAGGAAGAGCCAAGACAGGATAAGGGGTCTGCACTCCCTAGGACTTGGAGCTCTGGAATTTGCTATGGTTTTTTTCCTAGGGAAAGGCCATGGAAAATTACTGGGAAAAGTAGCTACTAATACAATAGGCTGCACAGCTATAAATATATGTGCAAAGAATACAGAGATCACATAACAGAAAAAAAGGCAAAACCCAAGAAGGCTTCAGCATGACTTGAGGCCATGAAGTCAATTAAAGTCTTGGAGCACCTTTCATACAGGGAGAGGCTGAGAGATGTGTGACTGCTTAGCATCTGAAAGAGAAGGTTCAAAGAGGACATCTGTGTATTTATACATTCCAGAATGGAGAGAGAAATGGAAATTATTTGTCTCATTGGTACCCAGTGAAAGGACAAGATGTGACACAAACTGAAATAACAGAGAAATGCATCTAAAACAAACAAACAAACAAACAAAAAATAAAAAGAAACACCTTTTGTCATGATGATGATCAAATATTGGAACAGGTTGCCCAGAGAATTTGTGGAATGAACATCCTCAGAGGTATTAAAAACCTGACTAGACAAAGTTCTGAACAACTGACTCTAGCTGTCCCTGCCTTGGAGTAGGGGAAAGAATTAGATAAGGTGTCCTCCAGAGACCCCTGCATACCTCAGCTGTTTTGTGACTTTGCAAAATGTGTCTGAAGGTGCATCCAGAGGAGCAACTCATAAATTAAAAACAAACTAGAAAAAATTAGTTGTAGAAGGCTGGTATACTTTTCTGTATTTTTCTGTCAAAAATATGTTCAGTACATTCAAACATATGCTTTATAAATATTTCATAATACAAAAATGTATTACTATGTTCATTGTCACATTCATGTTGGGAGAAAGAGCTGGCTGGTTATATTCACATTTTTATGTACCTTCTTAAATTGTAGAACAACCAATATCTGTGTAAGAGTGCAGAAATACTGCACAGCAATGAAGAAAACAATATTTGTTTTCTTTTGATAATCCAGAAAGGTATTTGAAAAGGTCTAGCCAGTTCAGTGGGAAAAGTGAGGCACAATGAAATTACATTTCTACTTTTGTTTGTACATGGAAAAAGTAAAAATGTCACTTTGGCTAAGTTAAAAATGATTTCGCGTATTGTAAAAATGTTATCACACCAGAAGAATAAAAAAAAGGTCAAGTTCATGGCTGGATGCTTCACTGCATCTGTTTCCACATGGACTTGCCATTTTATTGAAAATATCAAGCACATAGATCAAAGTTCCACAGAAGTGAATTACTAGACCTGATAAGAAAAAAAAATCTTAAAAAGTTTGAAGGTTGTTTCAGCACAGGTTAATTGTTTCATTACCCATGGAAAAGGGCAACAACATCCCAAGAATTTTCCCCTCAAAAAGCATTATTGTGAGCACTAAACAAAAAGGTGACTCAAAAGCCACACAGGAATATAGAGAAATACTCAGAAAAATAATAAAAAAAAAAAAAAAGAGAGCATTGTCAAATAGAACTGTTGTTTATAAATATCAACCCTTTGGCTTGGGATGTTTAATTAGTGTATTCAGCTCTCATTAGATTTTGCTTCTTTGGCTTTTTTTCCAGGCAATATGGCCTGAAGTCAGTGTAAATTAAGTACACTGAGTGCCCCATGAGATTGGGCTCATAATTATTTCTCACCTTAACATCATCTTGTTCAGCTCAAAATGACTAAAACATGGGAAAGAGAAGAACATGTTTTAAACAGTCCCATTTGAATGCACTGAAAGTTTTTTATGGGCATGCCTAAAGTGTCAGGCACCTGGCTCACAAGTTGTCAATAACATGTGCCCACTATGCGTTGTATCAGAAGTTCAATTTGAGATAAGGTGGAAAAAAGAAAATGTAGTTTACCAAGGGCTTTTGTGTTTACCAAGAGTCAAACTAAGCAAATATTTAACAATTAGGGAATTTAAGGAAAATAAGAGTCGTGTTTTACCTGCTTTTTTGTTTTGTATTTTGGGGGGGAGTATTTTTATCATTATAGTATTAGTACTAGTATTAATTTTGGTATTGATATGTTTGAGCATTAGTATGTATTAATATTGGTATTTATTACCATTAGTATTAACTGCAGCAAGTTATCATACAGCACAGAATTAAGTAAAATCTAAATGCATATGAGGAAAGTTTAAATTATACATTTCTACTTCTTAGATCACTAGATCTTGTAAGATGTGCTTTGTGCATGCCTTACCCTTTTGGTACACAAATATTGTTGCAGTATTTCTTATAGTTTTAGTTGAGCACGTTCTGCTAAAGACAGTACAAATGCAAACACATTTTATATTCCTTTTTTCCTTCAAAAACTGTATAAGTCTAATACAAAATGCTTGGTATACTATCAATATTGAACATGAAAGGAGAACATTAACTTGTGTGTTGTAAAATGGAACACAATAAACTTTGGGTTTGCTCCATGAAAAGTGCCTTAAAAGACTATTCCACTCCAAATTATTGTAAATGGGAATGACTAGGATTTGTCTCATGGGAATAAAAAGGCCAAAACAGCAAAAGTTGCTTATGCCCACTTAAACAAGATGCATGAACACCAACAGGGTATAAGGGTGAACTTTAATTGATCTCTTAACTTGTCTCTAAACAAATATATCTACATCAGATATTGTGCTTGGAAAAGGAGATGCTGACATTGATTATCTGCAAGAACATCCTAGTCAGATTGCTACCAATCATATGCTGCTGTCTGTTGCTGTTTTTCAAGATAGCACGGATAGCCACGCTACATCACACGTGCACAGGCTGTACTTGAGGTCCACAAAACAGCATCTAAAGTCTAGCAGTAAGTTCTTCTCACCCCAAGTGTTTTTTCCTAGTTAATGGAGAACACCACGATTTGCTAAATCTTACCTTGAATAACTAAAAGTGTCCCAAATATAACTATTTTACAGGATGAGAATAGAGGGGGTTTTATACCTGGGTTCCTCATAATGGGGACAAAACCATGGAAAAAAACAAAGTTCTTTCTCCAAGAACAGAATATAATTTAAGTTTCAGAAAACTTGTCAAGAGAATTTCAGATGCATCTCATGCCTGTATCAGTCACAGACGCATGGGCCTTGATGACAGAAGTTTGCATTACTTAAATATTTAAGGTAGGATAAGAAGGACCTAATGGTGAGAGATTAAGATCCACTAAATTCATCAGGAATTTAAGACAGAACAGCTTACAGGATCAACTCACCACACTTCACAAGAATTGCAAGTGTCAATGCCAATGATATTGGCCACCTTTACATCCTCTCCAGTTGAGAAAGGTCACCACAGGGGAAGGATGCTCTAATGCACAAGTTTAGGTGATTAATGGGCACTTATTATTTCTGGCCCATAAGGCTTCAGCAGCAGAGTACAAAGACTTAATGGTCACACAGTTTTGCTAAAGTTGCTGAGCTGGAATGCTGCCAGACTGCAGAGCTGCTGATAAACAATTAACAGAACCTTTATTTAATGAGCACTACAAAATTAGAAAGGGAAAAAAAAAAAGCCAAATGCACATCCTCACAGAACAAAGCTATAAGCAATCTTAGGCCATGCAATTGAAAAGCTCTGTTGACGTATTAGCAAAACCAAGGTCAGAGCACTAACTAGTTTCTCCTGTGAATGCATGTGAGTGAATCACGTACACACATAATTAAAAGAACAATGCTGCATACCAAAAATGAGGGAAGTGCTTCCCTGAGACTCTCTTAAATTAGTGAGATTTAAAAAACCAGTTGATCGCATATTGAAACCAGTTTGAAAATAGAAATAATGGCTTTTATTTATATATATTATATATTATATAATATTATATATATAAAATATATATATATATTTATATAATATAAAAATTATATTACTTATGTAATTCCTTCTGTATACCAGACTGCAGAAAATGTAGCTGTTTTTTATTGCAGAAAACATAACTAGGTGAGGAGTGGAGAAGAGAAATTCTTCACCATTATTTCTTTTCCTAAAGAAACAATGAACAAAATCTTTAAAATCTTGCCTATCATTTAAGCTAGAAACTTGACCAGCATATTTTCTGAGGAAACCCCTAATAGTCACCCCAAAGTAATAGAAAACCCTTAATAAAGCACACAGTTTATCCCAGATTAACCAGTTTCTGTCAAAATGCATGACATATTTCTTATATTACAGAGACTAGTATATGTACAGAAAATTACTTAGATTTCATTTTAATCTCTGTCAACATTAATCACTAATGTCTGGATAAATCAATAATGGATTGTTATTAGCATCAAAATTTCTCAGGTTTTAAGATGCAAAGTTTTGCTACAAAGACTTTCTTTTGGATAGAAATAAAACCACGGCCATATTAAAAAAAAGCAATGTGAATGAATAGATCAAGACTCTCTAAATTATTTTAACACAAATATTTTCCAGAGTCTTTCTTGTACTGACAGCACTGAGAATTTAACCTTTACTTCAAAATATCACTCCAGAATAAATGCTCTAACATTTTTATACATACAAAAAAAATTAACACAAGTTTTTTTTTTTTTAATTCAACTGTAAAAAAATCAGACGGGTGTATATTTGCATGATATATAACCCAAAATTGAGACCACCAACAATACATATCAATCAGAAGAAAATTAGGAATTTTCTTGTTTCACGTATAAAATTCTAAGCTCATTTTTGAATTCCGATTTTTCTGTGAGCTGCATCCTATGCAGAGTTAATAATGAACCTTAGGATTGACTTCTCAACACATTCTTCCCTATGGAAAGATATAACATAAATACATATTATATGACTAACAGGAAAAAAAAAAAAAAAACAAACAACAAAGAAAACACAACCCAAACAAATAAAATCAGGACAAATTAAAGAAGTTTAGTGGACTCATTTGCACTGCTTTGGAGGAATAGTTCCTGGTCCAGGCTGGAGGCCAAACCTATCCATTCGCATCAGCAGCTGGGCAGGAGAAAAGGCAGAGCTGAATTTAATGTGGTTATCATGACATGCAGACAGGAGCATGATCCATGTGGATGTATATGGGAACTCAGGACATCCCTCTGACTGTCATGGAAAATTTATAAGTCACAAGAATTTAAGTAGAATTATAGTTAATTTATCACGAGGTGAAAATGTAGAATTCTGGGGTTTTAGAATGGAGTTTAAGGGACAAAGATGGAGGAATCAGGGCATGTCCCTGCCCTTCTTCATCTTTTGTCCTCCATCTTCTGCTGTGATGGTGGCACTTTTTAATTGGTTTAGAGTAGAGGTACACTATTCAACATAGTTGATAGGTATTGGAGAGTTATTATAAATAAAGCATACATAGTTTTTAGTATAAAAAGATAACACTGCCCAAAGGGTGGTCAGTTTGCCTGATCCTGACCCTCAAGAAAGACCTCAGCAGGCCAGAGCATGAATGTACAAGATAATAAAAAATAACCTTGAAAACGAGAACAGAGAGATCTCGGACTGTTCTTCTGACGCTGAGCTGGGAAAAAACAGAAACTTTAACAATCTTGGGTCATCACAGCAAAACAAGGGCCTGACAGATGTACAACCTGCACTGCAGAACTTGGCAACCTGGGCCTGGTCCAGCACAGCCACCTACATGGTAGCACTACTTGTACATCATATGAGAAAGACAGGATTGTGTAAGACCATACAAGCACTGGGCCTTTTACGGCTTGCTGTAAAGAGAGATGGGATTTCTGAGTCAGACTCAGCTCAGGTCAGGTCCTCAACACATTTAACTAAAAAAATACTTTTAAAAATTAAAAAATAGCAATCTATAAGCTACAATATGTTTATTCATCTCTGAATTTTAAAAATATATCTTCAGTGATAATAAGAAGTTTTCTGTATTTGTAGACAAACAGCACTCCATAAATATTTGGTTTTACTTGTTTAGCATATGCATCCCTAGTTCATGTAGAAGTCTGGTAATAACTAGACAATTTTACAGTCAAAAATGTTTAGAGAAACAGTTATTTACCCATTAAAATGCAAGTAGATAAATGCCTTTATACTTCATTCTTCCAACATGTGAATACATATACATTCATCCTTCCAACATGTGAATAAAAAAAATAATATTGGTTAATTCCAGGGTTAACTGGAGAATCAGATCATATTTAATGACAATAAAAATATTTTTTATTACCATTTCTCCATCACAAATTAACAGTAAGACATTCCCAGCCTCTCACAATAGGAGAATGATTCAATAAGAGACTGCCAGTTTCAGTATTTCATAAATAAGATAAATTAAGATAGCTTTTGCTGCATGGCATCCAAAGTGGAAATCTGGTGTCCCTTTATAGTGAAGGATGCCAGATCCTCAGCAGGACTCCCAAGCCAGAAAACTGCCTCCTTCATTACAAGGAGTTGTGCTGCCTCCTTTAGGCTCCTAGGTAGTTGAAAGGAGGTACTTGAAAGTACCTTGAAAGAATTTATCTGAGAAGTCAGATATCTTGAAACTACCAAATCTACCAAAGTTCAAACTGTCCCAGATAAACTAAAAGATGTCCATTCCTAAGCATCATTCAGCCATCTCCTAGTTTTGAATTCAAACAGAAAACTTCCCTTCAAGTGTTTTGAAAAAAATGGTTTGTTATGAAGCAATATAGACTATTTCACTAGAGTTTATAGAAGGTATTGCCTACTCAGTAACCAATTAGTTGGATTGGTGCAAAAGAGAATGACATTTCTTTGATGAAACAAAGACTCAGCCTGCAAAGCATGTCAGCCCTATGCTTCCTAGTGTGATAGATATTAATGTATTTGAAGATAATATATGATACTACAACTACTATGTTCTTTGATACACATCACAAGAGACTACTGTGCAATAGGCTTAGTTTCTTAAATCATTAATTTAATTTCAGTCTAAATGAAACAATATTTAACTTGAGAGAAAACTTTGGAAGATTTTCTTCTCCTGTTGTTTTTTCCCGATTTTTTAATTTAGTGAAACAAAGTTAATTTACAACATCCAAAGTCTTTAACATTAGAGACACAGAAAGGAGAATTACCTGCATTTTTAAATAGGAATGCTTTTTAATTTGGTAATAGCATCAAATAATATCTTATATTTGCAGAAGCAAGGGATAAAGTTCTGACTTGTTCTTTTAAAGAAATTTGCAATTTAATGAGCTCCATTACAAGAAAGAAATAGCAATGCAGCATTAAATATCTACTGATAGTTATATTCTTGTTAATCTCTTGCCTTAAATAAAATCTCTGTTTTCCAAGATACTACTACTTTACTGCAAATACAAAATATATGCAATAAATGGTCTAGTTTATAGCACTGAATTACAGGATCCTAAGTTTTCTGATGAGCCAAAAATAATACAAAGTTGTTCTTTTTCACAATATTATAATCCAGTTTAAGCAATAATTCAAATCAAACAAAGCCCACTAATTTTCTAGGATTAATAGCTTTCAGTGACATGAATAGTTATTTTCTAGTTGCATAACAGACACAATTAAAATAATACTGTCTGAAATAATATTACATTGAGTTAATTTCTTCCTATCTTAGTTAAAAATGGACTATCTTTTCTACTTCTTCTGTCTACAACTGAAAGAGAAAAACAGAGGAATGAAATGCTGAAGCTCAAAGTGCTCAAGAAAACAAAGATTTTTAACAAATGTTTTTCGATTCACGTTGCCCATAATTTTTTATTTTATGGAAATTTACATGTTTAGACAGAAGAATACCCAGTATATTCCCATATCACTTTGCTTTTACCCTCTTAACAGGCTTTAGTTTCAAGTTTGAGCTACAATTTATACAAATGAACCAAAACATGATTTGGAATTAATCATTTTTCCTAGAAAAGTAACTTCCGTCCTTCATTATGATAGTAAATATATTTAATATTTTTAATATTTTAGGTTCTTAAAAGGCAAATAGCAGTTCTGTGAAGAAAATAAAAGCACCTATATTTCTGCATAAGAGTAAAATCATCACGTAGTATATGCCATTTTCCCCACAGTGAACATGCTGCTGTGCTGGATATGATCACAGAAGCAGCAAAGATGGAGTGGCCGCCACAGAATCTTTAGTTTTCCCTTCCACTCCCAGTGCAGACTTGCTTTACAGAATTCACTGCTAGTAGAAAGAAAAGACCAATCAATGGTCTTTTCAGTCATTGAAATGATTTCAGTCATTCCCACACTTGAGAAAACTCGCATGTCTTCCACTTGTAATTTAAACTCCATTGTCATGCAAGTTGTCAACTGCACTGTCATTATAAAATGATTTATTAGTAACTATGGGATACAGGACTTGATGCACAGTAAAGAAGTCTATCTTGGAGAACTGTATCTGTCATAAGAGTCCAGTCATTACCACAAACTTTCAAGAAAAATTTACCAACTCTTGTAATATATGAAAGACACCAGAATAAATGTAGCTAGTGGATCTATTTGTACTCAAAATTCCTGCAGAATTTTTGGATACTGATTTTTTTTTTGCTTCTTACAGAAAAGCATTTTGAGAGTTTAAAATGTTTGATCAATCTGAGGAAATACATATTAATATTTATCAAAAGCTGAAAACAAGGAAATAACAGCCAAAGTTTCTGGAGTACTACTTTACTCAGTGGTCTCACTGTGCAGTGAATCACTGAAAATTAAACCATTGCAATGTAGTTTATCAGATGATCAAAGGCAAATTTGCATTGAAAGAAAAAATTTCAAAACATAGCACTACACAAAACAATATTGGTTTTTTGCAGCTTCTGAGGTGGCACTTAAGCAACCATCAGACACAATGCAACATTTAGAGGTTTCCAAATGTGTCTGGATGTGATAAAACTTTGCAATCAGTTTACAAGGTAGGCCTCAAAAGGTTTAGTACATATTTAAATAAAAAAAGCTGCACAGCTTAATAATATTGATCAAACAAGAAAGGAAAGCTATCATTGCTTTGGACATTATTTCCACTAAATCTAAGTATATATGACGAAGATCGATTTGTCATGCCTACCTAGATTTAGTAGAAACAATTGTCACAAAATTTCAAAAAAGTCTTAATAGTATTGAAGAGCAGCATTAATTGGAAACATATTATCCCCTCATTTTTCAGTTCTCCAGTGTGTAGTCATTAGCAGCAGACTTTCACATTCTTAATCTTTTAGTTCCTCAATTAGTCATTGAAATTTCCTGCCCAATTTCCTTCCCATGCTGGCTCTTCCTATTTATTAAACTAATTTTCTTTCCTGATATATATGCTGTGAAATAAATACTCCTACAGCATTTGCCTCCAAAAGAACTGAGGAAAATTTTCAGTATGGACTGCATAACAGATGGCATGCATAAGTTTCTAAAAATAAACAATATATGAAATTCTTGTAGCTAGAAAAAACTTCAAACATGAAAATCTCATTTTCCAAAAATCATTTGGTTCTTTTTAGCTGGTGTTTATTTGCTTGTGTGTAGGGTATTTTTTATGATACAGGAATATATGAAATAATTCATACCGCAGAAAATCATAGTACTTCCACAACATATGAAGAAAAATTTTTAAAATTGCACTTTGAAAAGTGTGGTTTAGGTATTGCATTTAATATTCTAAATGGAACCTTCTCTTAATGTTTTTAAAGTCACTAAGATAGTTTTCAAAAATAGGAAAAAAAATTATAAAGATTCTATACAGAAAAAGTTATGTAAAAATTTTGTTTTGTATTTCAGCAAAGTTTTCTGTACTGTCTCTCACAGTGTCCTTCTGGACAAAATATTACAATAAATGGGATTACATCAGGTTATGCCACTAGTGGGGTTCCACAGGGCTCCATTTCAGGGCCAGGTCTCTTCAATGTCTTAATCTGCAGTAGTCACAGCACCAGCCTGGAAAGGTTCAAGGAGCATTTGGAAAGCATTGTCAGGCACATGGTATGATCTTTGGGGTTCTCCTGTGCAGGGCCAGGAGATGGACTCTGACCTCTGTGGATTTCTTTCAACTCAGAATATTCCATGATTCTATGATTATGAGTTACATATGGACTCTGTAACAAAAGGCCCATTGATGAATTATTTTGAGTCAAATTCAAAGCTTGTTGCTCTGTTGAGAAATGTTGAGAAAGTTTGTTTCCCTTTTCAATTGTTCTAATGTGGGTTTGCTTGTGGACCTTGTGGACTCACTCACAACAAGCTTCCATTTCATCTACACCATATTTTTTGAATAAAAGATCAACAAAACAACTAAACAGATTTTTAGCTCCTCAGCATTCTGAACAACCGTGTCTAATTTTTCACCCTTTTTTTATATTAAAGTATAATAAGATAATATTTGTAGTGATAAACTATCCTGGCATAGTACTGCTTTTGTGATTATAAAAAACTTCAGCATTTTATCACTAATAACAGTGATTTATTGTTTCCCATATTCTGTGGGTGAAACAATTCATGTAACAACCCTAATGTCAGTGCCCATCGTTTTAATTTAATCAGCTGTAAAAATGTGTAGAAAAAAATAAATTATGTTGTCTTGCAGGTTATAAGATTATGTATGTCCAACGGTCCATGAAAAATTCTAAGCAATGTATTTGGTTCTTACTTTTCATTAACCATATACCACACTTATATTGTTAAATATTAATCCAGGAGACCAAAGCTCTATTTGCTTTACTCTGCAAGAACCTAGTTATAGCTACATAAAACTTAAACAGCTATAGTTAATGCAAATACAACTTGAATATTAAATGTTTTCCTATTCCTTATTCTGAAAAGAGCTTGTAGTCCTGAATTTCATCAGGATTGTTAACTTGCTAGTTGAGATAGCATGTTGCTTTGCTCTTCTTTCATCCTAATTTTCCCAGCATTCCAAGAACAATGAGAGAAGGATGAGAATGACAAAATGTCTAAATACTTATAAACCTGTATACCAATGAACATCTTACATGTCAAATCTATTCATATTAACAACCTTTTTGTCTTAGGACAGCTGGCCATCCACCTCACAGTAGTCACTAAGGAGTATTTACTAAATCAGGATCCTTGCTAATACTATAGCTTATGGCTACAAGAAAAAGAATAAAAAAAATGCCAGAACATTTTTACTAGAGAAATGAAGATTAGGTCAGCTCTATAAAGTATTAGCAAAATGATGTAAAAATTAATATTACTTTTAAATGGTAGATATTCAGAGCCAGACAAGTCATATTCTAACAGCGTCATTCATTTAAGAGAGACCTTTAATTTTCCTCTCTTCTCTTTTTTGGGGTAGTATCTATACTTTCATTCCAAGTTTTGCTTTGCTCACCTATTCATCACATTTTACAGATTTTTTCACTTTGTCAGTATTTCCTGACAAGTCTTCCACCAGTTTTTCTAACTTACACATTTGATCTGCTCATTCAAAACCCCTTCTCCTCCCATATTAAGGACAACAGTGTTAACTGTTTCCATTACAGAGGCAACCACAGCACTAACATTATGATGTTATAACAGTGCAATAAGGTAAGAGAGGGACAGATTTTGTTAAGCACAAATTTGGATATCAGATGTATGTGCAAAGCAAGACAAGTTAAGATGAGCTATTGTTGAAATACCTAAGTTGGTCTTCCTTCCTCCATATGAACACCTACTTTTTATAAATCTAACTTAAAATACTTAGCTGCTATTTCCTTTACTTTGAAGGAAAAATCCAGTGTGTACCAAGGGCTTGCTATCAGTTCAAATATTTGGTAGATGAGGATACAAAGGCCAAATCTATTTCCAGGTCATCCAAATATAATGAGTGGAGACTTTTATCTGTAGAAATGACAATGTATGTTGAAAACCATTCCTGCACTGCCAGGCTATTTAAACAATTCTGGATTAAAGTTTGTTGCATCATGTACTCACAGTACTGCATCTGCTTAAACTAAACAGTTGACCAGAATGTAGAAAAATACTCCTCAATCAAATGTGGTATCCAGTTTATTCCCATTGCTTTACTTTCACAAAGACTTTATCCACACCGTAATATAAAAAATTTTCTCTAATGGATGTATTTTATAAACATGCATACAATCAGCTATACACTTCAAAGCTGCTTGGTAACCTTGTTCAAATGAGCTGTGAACAACAGAAATATCCCCAACAGAAGATTATGAAGTTATTTCAAGTGTATCACAGGAAAAAGTTTGCATTCATGTTCATTCACTTTCATGTTCGGGGGACTTAGGTGTCATGATTATTTTGAATTAATTAAAGCGGAGAAAAATATGGTCTAAAACTATGCAAAAATTCTTATTCAATAGACTGAAAAGGCTTCTTCATGGTATCTCATAATTTCCCTGTATGGTGTAAATATTTTAAGCTATCAAAAAACTACCCACAGCAAGAGCAGTAGAGTTTGGACTTTTATTTAAAGGAAACTTCTTGATGCTCTGTGATGAATTTATTTGTTGACTCAATAATGAGGGAGGTCTGATAATTTTTTTTTTTCTATCATACTCAAAAATTGTAAATTATTTCCTTGGATTTACACCAAATGGAACAGCAAGAACTGAGACATTATATACAGTATCCTTCTGCTAATAGACAAACACAAATGATTTTTTTAAAATCCAGTGTCATATCTATGAGTACATCTCCTATAAGTTTGTGAATGTCATTAAATCTTTTTATGTTAGATAAATAGCAGTCATATTATGCTCTGACTACTCAGTGTAAGAGTAGAAACCAAAATCCAGTTATATACTGATTAAATGAATCTAACAAAGTTTAAAAATCATTTGATATTTATTATGAATTCATATTTAACTTTATGAAGCCCAGGCTAAAAGGAAAAAAAATAGTGCGTTCCTGAAAATGAGATTAATATTTCAGGTTAACTGATGGTCAGAGAGACTATATTAACACCTTCCATGATACAGACTACTGTGATAGGAACTTGTGGCTCTTCATCAAAGAGAACACTTTCACCTGTTTGGCTTTAGCAGCCACTTCAACATTTCTTATCATACCCATAAATGTGAAGTGAATTGTTTATCTCTACAAGTTAATTGTCTTTGCACAAAATTTAATTCTGAACTGTGCATATCAAGAAAAAGATGGTTTGTATCTCTGAAGTCATGAAAAAGAAAAAAAAAAAAAAAAAAGACAAACCTTTGGATCTTCTTGCATTTACTACTTTACTTAATAAAATTTTTGGGTCCTGCAGGTTTTCTCAATTGCACCAATTATCCAAGAAATGAACACTGCTTCTTCAAGTAAGGTGTTAAGCTGTCCAGACCATGTAATAGTGGCTGAGGCACTTCAATTTTTCTGGTAAGATACTTGACAAATAAAATCACTATGTTTATTCTTTACTATAATTTTGAAACAAGTTATTTGGTATATACATTTTCAAAGCAATGCAGTTCCACAAGGAGATATGGAATAATTGCCTAGATTTTCACATATTGCTGTAACTCTTTATTGCATCTTCCTTCCTTGAGTTACAATTTTTTTTTTTTTTTAATAATCACTCTACACGGTATTTGAAAGCAAATTTGTACCATTCAACATGTCAAACAAACAAGCACTATAAACATTGTAGTTTGCCATGCTGCCCTAATCTCTTTTAGTCACAGGCATCAATTATATTAATACCCTTCTATAATAATCTGTCTGGATCTATTTAAACACCATCAGTAATAAATGACATTTCTTCATTTTCAATTTTTACTAAGCAGGTCTTCTTCACAGCCTCTAAGTATCATAGAAAAAGATGGGTTATTTCCTTCACCCCAGAGACTACATCCTCCTTTTCAATCTCCAGCTCTACTGAGCTCCAGATGGCATTTGCAAGACACGGATAGGTTTCTGTCCCATAGGTACAACTGAAAAGTACACTTTGTCATAGGCTCAGGATTCCTGGGACAGATCCCTTAACTTTTTTCTAAAACACGACTGGCTTTCAAGGTATCGAGGAACTTTCCAAAGTGTCAAGGGAAACCACTTAACCCTCAAAATAATAGAATAACTACTGCTCCCCTGTAGTAAATATAACAGCAAGGCAAATGATACATAGTTTTGTAATGATTTTTAATGTCTAGCTAGAGCCCTTTGAAAATTTCACATACACAGACAAAACTTTATATAAACATATACACCCATCCTTGGCTACTGTTTGTGAATCCCTTGAAGATATGCTGTGAAATACAGGATGAAAACCACTCATGTAAACTTAAAAGTAGTTGGATGGGGCTTGTTGTGAATAGTGTCCACTGTGTCTGGGATTCTGCTCCTGTATTTGGAATTTATATTTTGCAGGTTTTGAGAATACAGGAGGAAACGATACACCTTGGATTTCCTTAATACCCCTGTGTTTGCTAAGCGGCTTAATAAGCATATGCTGGGTATAGTTACATTCCCATCAGGAAATGTAAAATACTATTCAAAACAGTGAAATTACCATAATTGAAAGAACACAGATGCTCTTTAATAATGTAGTAGATTGCACCCTCAATGGAAATGCTCATTAATTCTATTTTAAGACAGTGTGATTCACCTGTATGTCAGACAATTATCATTGAAAGCTAGGTTAGCAGAAAGGTTACATATTTAGATTCGATGACTCCATCACAGAGCATGCAACATTTTCCATTTGACAGCAATATGTCTACTCATTTACTCTCCCATCACATGCAATTTATAAGCTGGGGGTAAAAAAAGACAGAAACATTTCACCAAAAAAAAAAAAAAAAGAAAAAAAAATGCAGAAAAACTTCTTAAGTTAGATTAACTTTAGAAACTTATAATAACTAATACAGAATCATCTGCAATCTGAAGGAGAAGGTTATGATCCCCACAAAGAAATTTTTAATATCCAAAACTGAGTTACATCAGTAGCTATAAGTAAGCATTGCTAAATTGCTGCAAACTTCAGGTAAAAAAAGAGTAGTGTGGAGTGAGAAACATACAAGGATAGAACTGCAATGAAGATTTTCACCAAGGTCATCCATTCTATTTTGTATAGATTTATTATATTTATCTTCAGTATTCAAGATTCTTTAACAGAACCTAATGCAACATGGTGTAAGTCCCTGTTTCAACATTGTTTAAACAACTACTAAATTTCTGCCAAAGGCATCATTTGACTTGTGTTCCTTTTACCTTATATACAATTGCCATATCCATACCTAAAAGTAGTTCAGGTAACAAGCCTTAGTTGCTGGCTTACAGAATTTTGTGAAAACTCCACAAGCAAACTTCTGAAGTCATTGGAAGGGGCAGTTCAAAATCATTCATTTCTCACTGACATGACCAAGCATTTTTTGAATACTAAATAATTTCTTCTAACTTTATTTTGCTTTTCTATAACTTCTACTTCCTGAAAGGAATATCTTAAGCCTACTTACAATATGCAGATATGTGCAAAACACTTAATAAGCAGTAATTGATCAACACACACACATGCTATTTGTTGTAATCTATTAAAGCAAGTTAACCGCAAACACAGAAGAAATAGAATTTTTCTAAGTTTGTTTTGGCAATTTTTTTATAATTTTAAAATATATTTTTAAAGGTCTTTTCTGTGCATGTAGATATACAGAACCCCGGACTTAAATATGTTCACAACTTACTTTGTGTCTCTAGTTAACATATGCTTTGACAAAATTCCAAAGATGAATGGGATATCTCCACACAGCAAGGAGAGTAAGACTGCTTCTTCTGCTATTTCAACATTTTAGATGTATGTAATACTCTACTTATCAAACCTTGCCTTAAACACTCCTAGAGAAGAGGCTCAGGCTGTCTCAAAACAGCCTCCCACATTCTCACATTTATAAAGACATGTAGTGACAAGATCAAGGGGAATGGCTTAAACTGAAAGACAGATTTAGATTAAACATTAGGAAGAAATTCTTTATTTTAAGGGTGGTTAGGCATTGATATAGATTGCCCAGAGCAGTTGTGGATGCCCCTTCCCTAGAAGTGATCAAGGGCAAGTTGGATAGGACCTGGTCCAGTGGAAGATGCCCCAGTCCATGGTAGAGGCTTTGGATTAAGTGATATTTAAGGTCCCTTCCAATCCAAACTATTCTATGATTCCCATATGTCAGTTCAACAAAGACAGATTTATATGAATTTATGCTTTTCTCTCCTAGACTACTGTTCCTTGCTGGTGTCCAAATGAAAGAATACCTCTTGAAGGTCAGACATTCAATGCACCCCACAGATTACCTTCCCAGCATCTTAATGAATCCAGGATAATCCAGAGATTATTCAAGAAATAAAAACCTGTTTCATTGAGCTGTCAATATTCCTTATCTTCCCCTTTAAATTATATTGACCTTTGTCAACCTAAGAAACAAACCAAGCACACAGAGAATGGAGTAAAAATATGCTTTCTGCATAGCTCAGTCTAATACACACCTGGGGATCCAACCATGAAAAGCTTTGCTATAGAAACTCAATGATGTGTTACAGTTGGTTTATGACAGTAAGTGCTTCCTTTAATTTTTTTTCCATTAAAGAGTATTTTTATTCAGGTGTTTCATTGCATCACAAAGTTAATGCTATACTTAAAAGGCGTAAGTTATCCAGATTTAATAAATGTGAGGAGACAAAATACACAGCACAGTTCCACCACATTACCCTTTCAGATAAAATTAAAAGTAAAATTCAAGATGAAGTTTGACATATTCAGAAGCTGTAACTTTATTGATTTCATGAATTACTGGAACTAGGACTTCAGAGAGTTGTTGGTAAGGGATTTAAGTTATTTTATTTTAATCTTTGCAGTAGTACATTAAAACAAAAAGAAGAATAAAATATAAATAAATACCTTCTCTTTACATGAAAAAAAACCAAACAAGCAAGAAAGTGGAATGGACTTTTTTCTGCTTTCATGATCACATTCAAGACATTTTTAAGAACTTATAATGACTAAATATATCTGTGTCATTTCTACATTTCAAAATTCCACAGAAACAAAATGAAGAGAAAAAATAGGAAATAAAAGGAAAAAATATTTCTCTAGCAAAATAAAGATATTTGTTAATAGTACTGAAGAAAGGAGCTGCAAGAAAATGCAAAAAGAAATCAGTGAAAAACAACTCAGATTCAAACCCCAAAACACAACCACCAAAACCTGAAAGCAATAATATCAAAGAACAAAATCTTAAACAAAATCCCAAGATTATTCCAGTGGCTTCTATAGACGTACATAATGTCCATGTTAAAGTTGGAGAAACAATAATTTTGTGCATGAAAAGATAGTATTCATCCAAAGTACATCAAAAACACTTCAAAAGTATAGGACATTATCATTAATTTCAACTGAATGAAAGTTTAAATAAAAAACCAAATTCTGAAAATATTGTGTCATTCTCATTTGCACTGTGGAAATACAGAATAGAATGACGTGCATGATGACTGTCTTTTTGATGCCTCCTAACTTATTAGGTATGTTATAAAAATGGCATTCAAAAGACTGACTGACCAAACCATTCTAGTATTCAGAAAAAAGAAATAGCTGTTCTCAATTTCTTTCAGTGACCATGCATAGTCTAAACACATTTTGCTAAAGGAAAAAGGAACTAGAGAATATTTTATTACTCTAGAGGAAGGAAGTTATTTCTAGAGCTGCTCAAATATAGTGGAAAATTAGCAACCAGTGTGTAGGCCATTTTTAAGTATACAGCTTTTTACAACACCATATCTAAAATAAAAAAGGGTCCAAAAGCCCAATAAACCCAAATCACAGGAAACCCTCCTCTGAAATAAAGAAACCTACGTTCTTGTAGCTTTTATTGCACTTAGCTTTTCAAGAGAAAAACCCAAAAAATATTCAGAATCTTGGTAAATCTTTATAAGTTGAAATCTCTTTCACTCCAGAAAAAACATATTCAGAATCCATATGTAGATATGATAGCCAGTGATCATTCTCTTTTTGCAGCAGCATAAAGAAAGAGTATTTGGGGGAAACAACAAAAACAGCAACAAAACAACAACAGCAGAAGAATACCCCCAACTCACAAACCAACTTTGTTTTTAAATCCCCCTTCCCATCATCTAGATGGGTAAATGGCGAGGGTCAACGCCAGATTAGCTCTTTAGTACTACTTTGGCATATGAGAACTACAAAGAATCAGACCACTTTAATAAAAATCTAATGCTTTTTTCTGAACACAATACTATTGATGACTGCAAAACAATAAATTAAATGCCCCCAAATAAGCTTTTAACTGAAAAATAGCTACTGATCAAAAAGATTATAATCTTAGATTAAAAACAAACAAACAAAAAATGTTTGAACTTTTTTCCTAAATGAAATACAAATCACATCTGGTAGTCTTCTGTCTAATTTCTATACAGTCATTAGTTCTAGAAAATTAACAGAAATAGAAACAATTCTTTTAGCCCCAATTCTGCTTTAGTAAAGCAGATATAAAATGTATCAGTGGATATTAGGAAGAAGCTGAAATATCTTTTGTTCTGATTATTACATGCATTTGGGCATATTGGATTAATTTTAAATTTCCTGGTTTGTTAAAAATGCTATCACTCTGTTAGTGTAGCTAATTTGAAAAGCAGCCACAAATGTGAAGGCCCAGGTAAGTTCTCAAAAATAAAATCCCAAAACTCCAATAAGTTGGTCTTTCAGAAAAAACAGCTCTCCTTATGAAGAAAAATTTTACAATATCATGACTTTGTATACTCATTAAAATAACATTTCTTTGTTTTTCGACAATTTTTTTCTGTACAAGAAACAACAGAAGATTCAGCAGAGATAAAGCCACAGGCTTAATATCTCACAGAGATATTAAACTGTGTCATAATTAAAATTTCTTAATAATGTTGGTAACTTGAAATATGATAATGCTAGCTACAAGTTTTTCTTTATAAAGAATAATTTTCCAGCAGAATTCTGCAATATCCAACAGAACTTCATCCCTGCAGAATACTTGTCTCTCCTGGTCAAATTTTACTTTGTTGTTCACTCAATGTATATTGACACTAAAGGTCTATTTAAAAAAAAAAAAATAAATAAAAAAAAAAATCAAAGACTTAGTTAATTGCATGCATCTGTGTATTTTTTAACATTAAATTTCCATTAAGACTATTAATAACAGCTCAATTGTCTACTGTTCCTGAAAGTTAGTTTCAGGCTGTTTGTTTCAAGAGGAAGGTTAACAACTCTTATCTCCTCATCTATGGAATAACTAAACATCAAAGTGGTTGGGCAATCAGGCTCTTGACATCAAGCAGAAAGCTTACATACTTATGAAACACAAGATTTGCTAAAATTAATAGTGAAACTAAATAAATGGATTGTGCAAGAACTCTATGCCAATAGATTTCTAGCACCCCAGGGTATACACCAAAATATAGTGTAGCCCTCTCAGGTACACAGTAGCTAACAGAATAAATGCATGTAAAATGAGATTACTCATTTAACAATTCTCTACTGTGTGCTCATTTTTCACATAGCAATTATCAGCAAATATAAAAAAGAGAATTACAGAAAAGTGAGTTTAAATTGCACTGCATAGAAAAAAAAGTCAATTTACTGCTATAAACAGATCCTAGATCTCTAAATATATTAGCTTCTTCTGTTATATAGAGGAAAAATACCACAAATATTAATTCTCCTCTCCCCCATGTATGGCAGAGAAGACAAAAATGTCCTGTGGAAACACTCTCAGTAAATAAATGTCCTCTTCAATTTTGAAATGACTGTCAAAAAAGATGGACTAAAATGTGAATTATAACAAGGTGATGACAAATACAAATAGAAATAGCAAGGCATTATATGTGCTCTATTGTGTGAATTAGATGATTTGACAGTATTGAGAACCAAAAGAAGTACAACTTTGCATATGTACCAATGTGAAAACTCTATACAGTGTTTTTTCAGGCTATCTTCAAAAAAAAACTTCAAACTATCAAAGACATTTCACTATTGTTAATTTAAAAATTCAGTTATGCTGCTATGTGTTAATAAACCACCATTACTTGACTAAAAAAACAGTAGTTCCTTAACATCTTCTAAAATATACAGCAAAAGGACATAGGAGTCATCCTAATACAATAACAATTCCAAATTATGCTCAGTGTGTCCTTCTGTGAATTCTTTTAGAGGAATCATGGAAGAGACATGCAAAGAAAGCTGCTGGAAAAGAAATACACTTGTGAAAGAAAGGCTAGAAAGCCTACAATGAATAAAATGTCTAAATATGCCTCTACTTTAAGGCAGATGCTTAGACCAGGTTTTTCAGAATTTCCTCCAAAATCAAGATAGGCACAGGCTATATGGGTATATGAGTTTTACTTAGTAAACAGATAAAAATATGTTGTTAAAAGTCTAAGGCCTACTAGTAATATATACTATGAAGTGTGCAAAATCTTTACAAACTGTTAGTGTACATGGTTAGTCTTTAAAGATTGATTCTCAAGTTATAAAAATGATTATTAGTCGGTCCACTGATTCTGGTTTTTTCAAAGACTTTCTATCTTTCTCTATAATGATCAGCTTCAAAGAAGAATTAGGTCAGGATCAAATGTGGTGCCAGTATGTGCTGTTGTGGTAGAAGATAGATACAGATCACCTTTCAGTATAACATATATTTTTTAAAAACAATTTTAGAAGATCCCTAAATCCTACAGCCAGATTCTTAGGATTGATTTTCATCTTCCTGCAATCTATTGGAAGGACAACACAGCTAGAGCCAAGAAGTTGAGTTACTGGGGAGGTGTCAGGAATAATTTTGACACTGCCGGAGTTTTCTCACTAGCTCTCCCAGCACCACACCAAGAATGGCCTCTCCCTGACCAGGACCAGTCTGGGTAGCAGTAGTGCAGGGCTGCACTCTACACCACTCACATGTGCCAATGCATCAAGGATCAGGGTAAAAAACAGGGAGGGGTCTCTCATGTGGTTCCCAAAGAGGTTTATTCCACGAGAGGTTCAGGAATGAGAGAACCAAGAACAGGACTGTACACAAACTTTTAAACAGGGGAGGTACAAGGGGAAGGTACAATTCTTCAACCAATAGGGTAAGAGGAGGGGAGGAGTAAAAGGCGAGGTTTCACTTCACATTAACCAATGAGGGACTATATGAGAGGAGAACAGGTCACAGGGCCAATGGGACATCAAGGATTGAGGGATTTCCAAAAGGGAGGTACAAGCAGGGGGTTGGCACAAGGGGGATTGACAGAGAACTTGCTGGAACAAGGGGCAAGTACCAGGGTGGATTGACAACAGGGGTAGGAGGGACAAAGAACATTCTACAAGGGTAGGAGGGTAAAATCTTGGACTAAACCATTAACATGGAGGTTTTTTGTGTGCACTGCTAAATGAAAAGGGGTTCTGTTCAACTCTACAAATCTGTTTTCAACTCTCAGTCTGGGAAAAAAAAGAAAGCTGAAGATTTGGATCTCTGAAGAGATACCTTTCAAAGTAATTCCTGAACTTAAATGAGAGAAAGTGAATAATTGCACATAATATTTAGAGTTGTGGTATACATTTTTTAAAGTTCAATAGATATAATAAATAGCTTGCAAACAACCTATATGAAATGAGCGCAGTTTTTATAATAGATGTGTTTTTCAATCAGAGACTTTTGAATCAGGTGCCTAAGAACCTACTTCTTCAAACAGATGCTATTTTTCTAATACTCAAGCTAAAAATCAATCGATGACTATAAGACCTGACCTAGATAAATCATTCTTTTCTTCTCCCTGAAGACATTGTACAACATGCAGTATTGTGGCAACTGAGAAATTTAATAGTATGGTAAACACCACTAAAATCTTTCTATGCCTTCAGAGAAAGCAGTAAACATCAGCTTAAAAGGCCCTGATGGTGAGCTGTTAGGAACACCTAAATATTTTTTACTAATAACACCGATCTTTTAAAGAATTGCTAGAATGACAGTGATGAAACTCTCAATGAACCTGGCCAGAATTCCTTGCACAATATTAGTGGCAAACTATTCCAAAAGAATAGAGAGAATAAAAAATAGGCAAAAGAGGTAAAATAAATTGATGAATGAGAAAAAAGTAACACTGCTGCTTTTACATCAGTTGTTTTGGAAGCTACAGACCTGGAACTTTGGTAAACTGGGCATTACTAATGGCTCATTGTCACAGTGCTACAATGAATAGAAGCTGAAACTTCTTTTAACCCTCAAGGAATTTGTTCATTGGAATAAATAAATTACTTATATTTTACTGGTTTTTTACAGGTCACCCTTAAAAAAGAGTTAAATAAATCACTACACAATTAATCTTTTCAATACAATAAAATGTTTAAATTGAAGTGTTCAAGCAGCAAAACCTAAGGAAAAACATAACACAGGGAATTAGGAAACAAACAACTACAAGGGGGGACATGATGTGCAACTATTTTTGCATCAGGCATAGGGTGCTGGTTTGCACAGCTCCCTATGCAGTTGCTGAACCCAGTGCTGATGTGAAAGTGGACAGTGAGAGACTCATTAATCACACTTCGATTTTTAATGATTTTATCAGAGCTACATCAGATCTAAATTGAGAAGGAACTTGTAAGATCATCTGAGCTCTGTTACACACACGAGACCTGGAATCTAATCCAGTTATATTTTGTTTGAACTGTAGTGATCATCATTTAGCACACTAAGTGAAACAGACTTCCATGAAATAGTCAGTAAACTACAAAGCAATCATTCACAATTCAAAAGAGCAAAAATGATAGGCATCCTAAATCAAAAAGTATTACATAAACATCTGAAAAATGTTACACAGAAGTTTCTATGTGCTAAAAATACTGAGAGGACTTTTTAAAACAGAGAGAAATTTTATTTTGTGTAGGAACATGTGTGGTTTTACCACTTTATTATATAATTACTAATCTATGTTTTATAGAAAATAATCAGCAGAAATTAATAAAAATAATTACATACACACTAAATATTTAATAGATGTTAACTCCTTCAACCATCATTTGAATGGATAAACTTTAAAGCTATTAAAGCCATAGAGAGGGGTACCAGTGGTGGTCATCATGAAGTTGCTATTGCTGATTGCAGCTCAGAGGAATCTGGTATTGTCCTGATGGGTAACAGGAGGCAGATACACCTTGTGAGGAAGATGGTCTTGAGACTGTTATTCCTCTGTCACACCAAGTTGAGAAAGGAGTTTCCATTTTACACATCCATGCGGAAGCCCATTGTAAGGACCTGAACAATCACAGTTATCATGTGGAATAGCCAGAATAAAGAAAGAATTCCCTTCTGTAAGACATACTGACTACTAAACAGCCTCCATGAAGAAGACTCAGATAACCTGAGGGTTAATATCATAATGCTGTATCACCTCAGACACTGTGCCTCAGTGTCAGCAGGCAGCATTCAAGACTTACTTCAGTGATACAAAGGTAGTAGGCAACAAACAGCTCATGTGTGAACAAGTAGGGCTAAGCCTTCACTGAAGATCTTGCCAGATTAACCAGTCTCACTGCCCAGCAGAGGCACGGCACAGATGCTTTCTGCTCACAATGACCACTCTTCCTTCCCATCCCTATTAAATCTGCAGTTTGACTGTAAAATTATCTTAGAGTAAATAAAACCATTCTTCATCACTTACTGGTTAAAATGTATGCCTGCTTCTTCAACACATACATCTCTAATTGAAGAGATGGGTCCTACTACATTGTCTATGTCCTGTACCTGTAAATCAACAAGTATAATAACTCCATCAGTCCTTAGAGATAAAAATGGGAGTGTAGCTTTGGCTAACCCTTTGCACTTAAATCCAAAAAACAATCCTGACATAAAGTTAGCAACATTTGAATACCTCTATTAAAACTTATCAAAATACTTACAAGAAATTAATAATCCTGTAAAAGAAGAAGAAAAACATTCAGATATCTGTTTTGGAAGATGCAGACCTGAGGATATATAAAATATAATATCAAAAGAAAATATCACATTACTCCTCAAAAGTGATGTCATTTACATTTTAAATTTGAACACTATCTTAGAAATGCTTACAGAAGTACTGAATGTAAAGATACCCATTATGATATGATATCCCTTATCCATTAAGACAGAGACCCCATTAATTTTGCTTCTCCCACCATCAACCCTTTATCTAAAAACTACAAAAAATCTCTCATATAAGCAAGAATAATTATGTGCCAGAATGTGTATTGAGTCTGAGTGGCCAGGTTTTGGCAGCAGGGCAGCATCAGGGGTGGTTTCTCTGAGAAGCTGCCAGAAGCTTCCTACATTTCTGACATAGACAATTCCAGCCAGCTCCAGGATGAACCTGCTGCTGGCCAAGACCATGCCCATCAGTGATGGTGGTATCAAGCCTGGAATAAAGTACTTCAGAAAGTGAGAAAAAACCTGCACAACAGCATTTGCAGCTGGAGAGGGGGAACTGCAACCCTGTGGGAAACTAACACTAGAGCAGGCTTCTGGAAAGACTTGTGGACCTGAGGGTAGAGGAGTCAATGATGGAGCAGGTTTTCTCCTAGGACTTGTGACCCTGTGGGAGACTCATACTGGAGTAGATGAGGATTGTGAGGAGGAAACGCAGCTGGTTACAACCCCCATTTCCCTTCCACCTGCACCACCATCTAGCAAGGACATAGAGAAAATCTGGAGTAAACTTAAGCTTGTGAAGAAGGTAGGGAGGGTAGGGGAAACATGTTCTAAGATTTGCATTTATTTATCATTATCCTACTATAATTTGCTTTGAGATAAATTAAATTAATTTGTCTGAGTCAAGTCTGTTTTACCCATGGTGGTGTTAAGATCTCTCCCTGTCTTTATCTCAGTCCACAAGATTTTCATCATATCTTTTCCTTCTGTCAAGTAAGAAAGGGAGAGATAGATCAGCTTGTTGGACATCTGACTCCAGCCAAGGTCAACCCACCAGAGAGTGAAACCTAAGTTCTATTTTTAATTACAGGCTAATGTGACTGGAACAAATCCTTCATATAAATCCTAAATTTGCATTTGCAAAATAAATGCTTGATATGCATAAGAACTCAAGCAATATCTGCTACAGGCTAGTACCACACCAATTCCCAAAGCTCAGCAACTGAGAAAAAGGGATATTCAGCTTAACAAGTCACCTTAACCAGGCATCAAGCACACATTCCACTTCAAAGGATGACAGCATCAAGAACTAAACTAAAATGAAAGCACAATCACCCATGCGTATCCATTCACACATGCAATACTTTCCCCCAGACTAAGCAGAAGCAGCAGTTCCCACCCCTGACTAGCAGAGCAAATAACAAAACACCTTAATGCTCAGTAGACCTGACTGGTACCTGAAATGTCAACACAAAAGTTTATTGGAAGAACAAATCTAAGAAAGCAATAAAAATGCTCCAGGACCCCACCACAATATTAACACAGAAATAGGCTACTTTATTACAACCAAACATGCAAAATTAAGTCAAACCATATGCCGAGTGATCTATCTCAAAATAGTTGAGGACATAAACAGGCAGAAAATACTGGATAAATAACTTGCTCCTCTCTTAGCTTAAATAAAAGCTGTTAAAGCTTGATACTACATTATAGCCTTAATTGTGCCTAGACTCAAAAACTAAACAGGAGAGACAAGTGATAGTCCAGTTTCGACTCTTTGGGGAAATTGGATAGTCTTGTAGCATTTTCATCTTTAGTATTTTTCAATCAATCAGGCTAGACACAAGAAATTTCACTTCCCAAGAAATTTTGTTGTTTCACTTTGGATCTTATAATGAACCATAAAAGCAGATGTCATATGAAATTTACCAAAATTCTAAGTTTCAGAAACAGTGTTTTATATGAATGTCTATTCCTGCTAATTAAATACTTTTCTTTGATTTATTCCACCGTATTTAAACCAAGTAGCAATAATTATTAAAATAAATGCCTGCAAAAACAATTTCACACTGTAACATTAAAATGCCTGTAATATTTAACTTCTTTTTTTTTTTTTATTTCTGACTTCTCAATTCTGTTCTCTGTTGCACAAAAAACATCAACAAACTGACCAACCAACCAACCAACCAACCATCCAACCAAACAAAAATTTACAAGTCAAACCAACCAAACAAAAATAGCCCTCACCAAAAGCCCAACAGATTTTAATACTTTTTTAATCTGCATAGTGCCAGATAACTTACAAATCTTACTAATGACAAATCAAGAAAGGGAAGTGTATTAAAATTTTTTATTAAAAGAAGCTCTTGAATTTAGACATTCAGGGGAAATATTATTGCTAAGTTACAACTCAAAATTTGACATTGATATTATTAATGAAAATAATATAAAATTCTTGTCTGAACGTAATGTTTTTATAGGTACACACAAGTTTGAATTTGGCTTTAATTAAATAATTTGTGGTATTTTTTTATCATAGCCTTTACATTAGAGAGCACAACACATCAGTTAGAATAGCAATCACTACTTCTTCCACACTCTCATCCTAATGACTATGAAAAACACTCACAAAATTCAGGATTTCACTTTACCTTATATATTTTTTAATAATTTTTGATTAGCTGAAATACTTACTGAACTCTTGACAATAAAATACAGAAGCACTAATGACGGCGAAAGCAAAAAATTATGTTTAGACCCTACCAGCATAACTTTCTAAACAAAACAATATGTTTGAAGTAATAATTTTATATAAATAAATTTAAAAAAAAATATTATATTGGTCTGAATTACCAGTGCTTCATAATTAATTTCTAAACCATTTTGTAATTTAAAAGAGCTTCTTGTTTTAAAATTAAAAATGCTGTCATGTCTTAGACTGTATGTTAATTAGCAACCATATTTTTTCTTCTCAAATATAGCAACAACTGCATTTTTGAATGAACAGAGGAAAAGAAGGATTTGGATTAAATAAATTAGCAAAAACTTCTCTCCCTAGTAAATCCATACTTCCCTGACTGTTTCTTTATTTGGTTCTAGTTCTATTTGGGCTGTATGTCCTACCTCCTTCTATATGCTGAATTTCAAAACTTTGCAAGCAAGGTTTATTTTATTCACTGTTCATCAGAGTTCTTACTCAGATTTTTTTCAATCTTATTGTGTTTAAGAAAGATTATGAAGAAAGACTTCAAAATACATAAAATGGAAAATGCAGACCTCAGAACATTCTTTTTTTCCAAGGGAAGCCCGAGTTGAAATACATTACCATATTTATTAGGCAATTTGAAACAGGTAATAACAATGTATTTTCTGCACTATATTTAGATTACCAGATCTGTTAAAAGATGCAAAATGCAGCCATATAATTACATAGGCTTTTCTGCATGTGCTTTTTGAAGGAGAAGCTTGCAGGGGAAAAAAAAAAAATTTGGTTACCTTAGGGTGTCTAATAATTCACAGAAGTTTATCATAAACAATTTTCAGAAGCAAACAATTTTGAAAGGTTTATTCTCAGAGACCACTTCAAATCCTATTTAGAAAATTAACTGTACATTTCAAATCAGAGTTCAATACTCAAGGTACTCTGAATAGCCAATGAGTTATATATGTTTAGTTTGGTTTAAAATCACTCAAATTAGTCTGAATGCCAGAAATCAAAAGCCACATTAGGAAAAGTTTTGTAATTGCTTCAGTCTTGCTTCAAATCTCTGTATATTTTTAGGAGCCCCAATGTGCTGTGGCTGCCAGTTCTATTGTCAGACTAAGCACTACAAGAAGAGTTGTTCTGTTTACTGTGAATGTGACTCTTAACAGTTTAAAATGGTAGCCAAGTTCTTGTATCAGCAGAGTTGGCATAATAACTCCTTTCTACTCTTCCCATGTAACCCATATAGAAACTCAATAAACCTCTTGGTCATATCCTGTCTGAGACATAATTTTCAAGACTGACGAGTCCTGAAAAGAGTTGCCTAGTCTAGTCTAGCCTACTAATTTCTGAGGCGTAGACTGTTACCATATCTTTGATTACCACTGTTGTAGTTCCCTGAATTTTCTCACTTTGTGTCATTCTTTTCTCTCAAACTAAAGGAAAACTGTACAATGTCTACATCCTCCAGAAGAGCATGCAGTTTTAAAATGGCTTGATGATTTTCTTTGCTCTGACCTCTATCACCTTCCTAATAAACCATAACAAGTGTTTTGTGGCTGCCAGTGGTGAGGAAGTTTACATTTTTTGAGACTCTCTCCTTTGTAACTGAAATCTGCCATCTGGCTACAGTAACTGCAAACCTATTTTAAATAGCAGTTTAAGGTTTGGCCACTCTTTGCCATCAGCAACACTAAATTTATCTGCACTGAATTCCATGTTATTAGCTGGTCATCAAATCTTTTAAGACTTTGTACAATTTATCACAGTTGGTCCTCGTCACACAACCGAGATTTCATTTTAGACAAATTCACAAAAGTCTTCTGCCGCTCACAAGTTTCAGTGTACTTCACATAACCTATGGGATGTGGTGGTGTTCACACAGTCCTTCAGCATCAAAAAACAGGTATCCAGTGTCATGTAGTTTAGAAAGCTTATATATATTTGCTTATAAAAAATCTTCATGGGATAAGGAGAGTGGAGAGAGTATTTAAATGCTTTGATCTATTTGCATTCAGGAACAACCTCCAGAACTCAAGAAATAACATAATTTTCAGTCCCCCGCATGGTGTATAAATTGGATCAGATTATTATCTAGCCATACTGTTATTTGTAACAGATTTTATTTTCACATATGTAATATATTCTGTAGTTGCTGGTAATAAATTGCACATTAGGTCACTAGCGACATGACGAGTCATTGTATTTGTACTTGGGATTGTCATGGAATATTATATTGGAATAGCTGTTCACTGTTGTAGGGATTTTTTGCCTATCTTATTTTCATGCAGTTTCCCTTTTTGAAACTGAACAGAGATGCAGTGATTTCTGATTGAATCTGCAGGGACACTGAATATAAGTTCTTCATGCTTTTTATTGTGGAGAGGCCATATAACTGAAAATTTCAGACATTTTATATCTTTCTTTAAGGATAGAGAATGTCTGTGATTTCAGCACCAACAGATACCTCTACACTGAACAATGGTTTCTTTTCAGCGTGGCTGACTTTACAGTGTTCATAAATTTATTTATAAGCTAGTTAGTCTTCAAAATCAAAAGCCCTAGCTCTTAAATTAAATTAAGTACATCTCAATTGTATAGGGCTTCTATAGAATAGAGGAATTTCCAGCCTCTGAAGAATGTGAATTCCTGCTTACATCCCTTCAATACCAGGCACAAAAAAATGTGCCTTCCTAAAGATTTCCAAAACAACAGTGAGTATAGTACTTTAGAGAATGAAATTACAGGTATCCTGGTCTTCAAGTGCCTTCCTTAAAAGGTCTTGCCTTTATTTTATATATATATATATATTATATATATATATATATATATATATATATATATATATATATTTGTATTGTAATTATATATAAAAGGTTATGCTTCTACGATAAAATGAGCTGTCGAATGAATTGTAGACAAGGGGGAAATCTGTGGATGGCAACTATTTTGATAGTAACGAGGCTTTCACATTTAAGGTCTAGATGGTTGAACTGTTAGACAGACAAATAAAAAGTGAATTATTAGAATTAGAGGATCGTGCCTGATGGTTTGTGCACCAACTGGAAGTTTGTAACAAGTGAAATTCCACTTTGTACTGTACTGGGGTGTTCACTGAATCCAAAGCATTTGACCAAATATAAGCATAATTCATTGCAACTGGTCAAGTCTGGGAAACCTGCTCTCTTAATGGATGCCCAAAAGGAGAAAAGAGAATACAAAATGAAGAAACTTGCTTGGAAATTTAAGTAAGTGTTGTTATACCTGCTCTTCTTAGTTGTTTTTCTCTTTCCCTTTAATTGAATTGTGTTTACTCTTCTGTGATTGTCATTTTCGCCCATGATGCTACCCATTACTTCCTGCTTTTCATTTGAGTCTGTCCTGACTCTAATGCTTTCTAGGAAAAACAAAAAGGTATAATTTGAATCCTTCTTTAAAATTTAAATAAAATTTCAATAAAGTAGTTAGAAAAAGAATTCTCTAGCAAAATGGTCAATATATGACATCCTGTACTAATATCCTGCAGTTCAATCACTTAGGAAAAAAACTACTTTGTTTTTTATTGTTGGAATGCTTTGATTGCCATTTTTATGGCAAGATTGTGTACAAATTTATTGATCATTTAATTATCTTTTTTGTTGATAAATGGTTATATTGATAAAACTTAAATTGTGACAATCTTCTACTATAGAAAGACTCAATTATCTCAGTAGCACTGGACTGAATGAGAGGAAGTTCTTTCTGTACAAGAATAAAACTAGTTTTAAAATTTGCTGATTTGAAAATACATGTTCTTACTTCAGTAAATTTCTTCTAGCTACAGTCACATTTTAAAATGCAAAGACACATTATGAAAAAGAGATATTCTTAGATTTTCAAGGATTTTAAAACACAATAGAATGCTTTACTGAAAACTTCGATTTTCTGGGTATTTTTCCATGGCATCTTCTGAAAATCCCTCTTGAGTTTTACCCACTGTTTTAGTGACCAAGCACATGGCTGTACTTGTCAGTTTGGTGCTGTCCATTCGACAGGTTATCTGTCTTCTTTTCTGATAAAAATATTTGTAACAAAGCACCTCCAAGGCTTTCACCAAAATCTATCTGGTTAGTAAAAACTCCAAGACTAGGAAAGCAGACCTTTAGGAATTATTTTACATACTGTAGCATTCGTTTACTGAACCTCCCCCACCTTCCCAGCTGTTAAGTACATGTTTCCCAGTTTGTTATATTACTAATAAATCATGTTCAGTTTTAGCTGCTCCAAAGTAGGTAGTAATATGTAACTACTATAAAAGGTCCCTCTGTAATTTCAAGCTGTGGTAAAGTACTCAATTCAGCAACACTTGCACTTTCACAATAAACCTGTACAGTACAGCAGAGATTATTTATCGTATCTTGTGTTACACAAGAGAAGTATTTTCAAAAGTATTAGAAACACAACTTGTTATGCTTCTATGTTTTAGATTATCAAGGTGACATATTATTTTGAAAAACGTTATAGAAAATGTAAAAGATTAAAAGACAAAATTAAAATAATTCTACTGATGGACTCTAGCTATGGCAGCATTACAGAATAAAGTGCCACTAGTCACAAGAAACCCGCTCTCTCTCATTGAAATTCAGCGTCACCACAGAGAAGTAAAATCAAGCACTTCTTCTATTACATGTTCAAATCACATACTCTCCAGTGTGAATAGGTTGACTATCACCAGCAGCTCTCTCACCAGTGTATCTTGAGTCTCCTGGGCTTACCTTATAAAATATGGATTTGTCAACAGCCAGCTGCAAACAGTTTTGGTGAAGCCATTCCCAGAAGCATTCTTAGTGCAGATAGCCTAAATACCCATCAAACCTCCTAGCATGAATTTTCCTTCAGCTACAGCATCCCTGGGAGGCTGAGCAACTGGAGTAAACAGATCACAACTGGAAGCAAATTGCAGACTCTTGGGAATCACCCTTCCCGCACCTCTAAGTTTTTGGAAGGTCCACCTCTTACCTTACAGCCACTTTTTGGGTTTGAGTCAGATTTTCATGTGACATTTTCTGTAAAAATGGACAGAGTTTCTAGAACTGTGGACACACTCAATTTTTAAAATTTTTGTTTGTTTGCTTATTTTGTTTTATTATTTATAAAACAGTCCAAAACACATATGCTGTTAGCATCAGAGAGTGATTACCTACTGTGTAGGAATACAACTAAGTAATCAAACAAATAATTATATAGGCCTTGCAAAGTTTCTTAAAAATAAATTATGCAGAAGTTTTGATGATGTATCTTAATCACATCTATTTCATTGTGAACAATTATACAATATTATGATGTAAAAACCAGACTCTATATAAGGAATTTCTATTGCTGACGGCAGCATGAGAACTTTTTAAGGCCTTGCTGGGAGTATTGCATTTATTTTTAAATAAATTTTTTTTAAAGCAATTATAGCAGACTGTTATATCCTCAGACTTGCCTACCCAGGTTGGGGAGTTTTTTCCACATTCCCCTAGATTCCCTGAACTTATTTTTTCAGTGTTATCCTTATAAATAAAAAAGTCAGCAAAATAAAAGTTGTTGTTACAAAAGAGCATGCTAAACAGTTTTTTTCTTTGCACTGTTTTAGATTAAAAATCTAATTCAAACTTCAGCTGGAAGTTCTTTGTTCTGCTCAGTAATCACCATTCTCAGCTTAAATATAAAACATTATATTTTTTTAAATTCTGTAGACCTTTACTTAATATCAGTGGAAAAAATTGCACAAAGTTTTCATGAATAAATGCAATTTCATACTTTGAATGCATCTAGGCTTAGTTGATCAAATAGCACAGAAAATACAATATGCCAACTCTGTATTTAACAAGCTGAACTAATATCTTTTTAGTTGTGTATAATGCCATTACCCATTACTGGAATAAAGGTGAAATCTAATATATATCTAGATTAGTGATGAAACTTCTGAAACAACCTTGATTAAAAACTTGCAGTGTTTGTATTTTTCTGCAATGTCTTTTATCTCCCAAAATAATTTTCTTCAAGACATTATGGAACTCTAGATTAATCTTGCTGGCTTTATTCTTCATTTATTAAGGTAGCACTCAACAGCTCAATTTGTATGACTGCGTTCATATCTCTGCATCTAAGTAAGGATTTCTAACTCATTATATGGTTTTGCAGATTGTTACCAAGTCAGAGAGTGATTTAGCTTTATGGAAATGATTACCACTTATCTTCAAAACAACTCCATGTCCACCTCTCTATTTTAAAGATAAGGAAGGAAGAAATAAGAAATTACAGAGGTTTTCTCCACATCCCACAGAAAACTATGTCAGAGCACATAACACATTCAGTTCTCTTGCATTCTAACCTTACAACCAGGCTTCCTGTCACTGCTGCAGATAAAACTGTAAGACTTTGAGAAGAAAAGTTTTTTTAAGGTCTGGAATATAGCCCTGCACAAATAACAGTTAGAAACAAATTCTCATATACAAAATAAGCAAAGCTGAAGGGAGAACAGAGTGAGAAAGGAAAAAAAAGACAAGCCTAAGAATTTAATTTAGAAAGGAACACTTTCAGAAACAAATATTCAGTCTGTAAAATCAAGCCAAACAAGACTGAAAAACATTAGCTTAATCAAACCCTTTTCCACAAATAAAATTCAAACCAAAACAAACTGCTTTATCCTCAGAAAACACATAAGGCAGATGATCCTCAGGATGGAGCATCTCTTATAAAGCACATGGAGAAATTCCTGCTAACTCCCACCTTCTTACAGACAATGCTTCTGTTAAGCCTTGATGTACAGATGAAACTTGAAGCTTTGCTGTCCCCACGGTCAGATGCAGAAGGAAAACACACTGGTGCACTTAGGAAACATTCCATGTCCTGCCCTGAATTTAGGCTGGAATCTTAGGTAAGATCAGGCCTACAATCTTCAGCTTCTCTTCGAGTGATGCTGAGTTTTTGCTATGCTTCTCCTAAGGACAATTCTGGATATTATGTTTCCCCCAAACAAATATTAAGAACAGAATATTTTTAGATGAGGAAGTAAAAATAAGTATATAGAGCAAATATGATGATATACATTCATGCCTGTACCAATAACACGTATTAAACCTTACAGGCTGGTAACACTGTTTTTTATAACACACTATTAAGATTAATGAGATTTAATAACACAAAATATTTGAAACCAACAAAACACCATTATTAAAATCATGATATATTTCTGAACTCTTTTCCTAGCTGCCTTTATTTCATCTTATTAGTGAAAAACATGTAGGTCCCAGCTGTGTTTGTATTTTCAAGGTTTAAAAATAAATTTTTAAAAATCAAGGGTTTTTTCAGCCCACTGCTTAATCCCCAGCACTGCTGAATATGAACAAATAAATAAATGAGGTAAGAGATACTCAATCACTATTTGAACACACTGACTATGCAAAACTGAGATGACAAGTATCAACTTTTTTCTATTAGGTTAAAACTTAAAATCTGAGAGGACCCTTATTTCATTAAGGATTAAATTGTACTGAGTGTACACACAAAGGTATCAGCAATGAAGTGAAAGAGGTTCTAAATGCATTTTTTCCAGGATACATCACTGACAATAACAAGCATAACTCTGATGACAATTACATATGTTATCCTAACAGGATAAATGCTAATGGCTAACTAATGACCAAATAGCATAAAATGCAGTTTATTACAGTTATTAAGTATATAATTAAAAAAAATCAAATGTACATGATCAACATGACCCTCAGATTAAGAGAATAAAATAATTCACTGCGAATGTTCAAGAGGCTTCAAATTCTAATTGAAATTTTGTGATTTTTTTTTTATGTTTACTTATTTTCCCCCAAGGGCTCTGAAATAAAACTGAATAGTTATAATTAAATTGAACCCTGTTTCATATAATTTCTCTTCAATGTACCATACAGAAATATAGTAAATTTCTAGCATCTAGTATGCCACAACATAACTTTAAAAGAAAAACAGATTTAGGGGTGGGTGAAGACATAAAGTCAATTTCATGGTATAATTGAACTCAAAAAGGATGATGTTATGCAAAGTATTTTGATGGTAATCACCTGTAAGTCTGAATATTACAAAACACGTCTTGCAGGAATAATAAATACAGGAATACTGTATACAGACAAAAGTATGACAGAAAAAAAGTAGCCATAAGTGTAAAGTCTATGTTTATCAGGAAGGATACGCAAGTGCTGCTAAGGAAGAGGATCCCAAAGTGTGAATTCTAGTTAGTCTTGAGACACTTCTGATGAAGAAAACAGAATAGTGTTCTGTAACATTGCATTGGAAAAACAGGATTGAAATACTCTTATTGAACCAAGAGAAAATCCAGATTTATTTAATCTAGAAGAAGAGAAGAACTTGATCCTGATGAACTTAAACCAAGAGAAATTCCTAGCAGAAATGGCTATCATTCACTTTGCCAGATCAACATGACAGCTTTTTTGCTATTAAAAAGGGTTCCTTTCTAAGCAGGAAGAGCTATTGCCTAATCCCAGGAAACATCAACATCCTGGAACTTGGATGATGATCACTGAAGTTCTAGTGAAGTATTTTGCTGGTGTCATAAATGAATGGGCTTAAAAAGATATTTATCTGTTATGGACTTAGACATTGATGTCAGTGTTTAAGAAACTGAAAATCAAATCATTTCCATGTTTCAAAATACCTACTAGACTGATTTTCAACAGCAATACCTGTTGCCAGTGCACAGTTCCCATTCATTATCAATCATTACCAATATGTATTCAAGCAACTATTCATTCCAAATGGATTTTAAATCCAGAAAATATATAATGCTCCTTTATGGACTCTGATGTGAAGAGTATGATTTCAATGATATCCTCATCTATTGGTGTCAGGACATTTGTCCATGTGTCATTTATTGGAGCCTGCAATAGCTGATTTGTGCTGTTCAATAGGTAGATTTGGATGATGGATAATGTGGCCCATACACCAATTCTAAAGAGTGGCTCTTCAGTTGAAAAATAAGGGGATACTTCATGCACTGCTGCAGTAACAGACAACAGTAGCACTAACTGTCATGAGTGTTTGAAATTGCACTGTCTGGAGGAAAGCTGAGATACATGCTTCTGTCTAGCCTGAGTTTCTGAATACTACCACCATATGATTGCCAAGCCTTCACAATACAGACACTTTGGGCTACACATTTTAACTGTGCTCCCTTGCTGTCCCTGAAAATAAGCCTTCTGATTTGTTTTAGTATAATGGAGTCAGTTCTCATGAATTGTAAGATAAACAAGAATCATGTTTGCATTCCTTTGTAAAAGATATCACCTGATGGACTTCTCAAATGAACAGTGAAGATGGAGAGGTGGTAACTTCTCTGTCCAATCTCTGATCACTGGCCAGAAACTTATATATACAAGGTCAACAATAAACGAGAGACTTCCTTTCTCCTTCTCTGCCTGAACACCTGTTGTGTGTGTTGTTGTGTGTTTCTATCTGCGTCACAGTAACACTCCCTGTCCAAGTATGGCTGAATAGAAGATGAGCCTGTTACTGGAGGAGATTCCATGAAAGGACATACTTTCTATACACTGTTAAGGTCTTTTCTTCCAGTGTAGATTTATGTATGGATTCACATCTCTAGGAGCAAACATCGAACTAGATAACATCTACATAACACAACACCAGATTTGAAGATTAACTTGCTGCACCAACAGGTGATGAGAATACATGCTCTCATGTCAACAAGAAACAGAAGGGTATTTTGTCAGCATATGGTGGTTATTATATAGGGAGGAGGTGAGTTGGATCAAAATCCTTGCTGCTGTAGGCTTCAATAGTACTTTTAGGAGTTCTATTTGCTGACCATGCTAGAAGACAGAGAACAGAGCATTCCTGTGGGTTTTTTTTTTTTTTTTTTTTCATGCAATTAACTGTTTGGAGAAAAAAAACCCAAAGAGTCATCCTTTACCAGTCAGTTACCAAGATATGTATCTGACTGCTATGAATAAGAACCTTTACCAGTGTATCAATTTATTCAGGCATTTTTTACATCATGTAGCAAATACAAAAAAATTAAAAAAAAAAAAAAGTTATGTATATAACCTGCTATCAGGTTATATACAGTGTCCCTGGTGGCCAGCCAATCCCACAAAATCAGGAAAAGGTGGTCTCCACCTCTTATCAGAATGGGCAAATGCCATGCTTACCAAATTGCTATCTGCAGGCTGACTGTCTTTTCCTTGGTATCGCAAAGATTCTTTTATTCACCTGAATCCTTGAGCTGCTGTCACCATCTCAACAATTTCGTTTCTGTCTGTGTTCTCCCTTTATTGTCATACATGGCTTTTTTAGCTCATGTTCTTTTCCATTCTTTAGCAACACACTTCATAACAAAATTGAATCAAGATCACAGCACTCTGTTGTGCCAGATGAGGTCTGAAGTGACAGGCTGAAGGTTACAGCTTGCTATCACTGCAACTATGAATGTCATTGAACACCTGCTCATTAAATACATTCAGTGCCATGAATTCAGTGCCAAAGGCCAGAAACAAGAATGGATAATGATCCTGGTCTATTGTGAATCTAAGCCATGTAGAGTACAAAGAGCTGATAAAGACCTGGAAAAGAGCTTCAGATTGAGAAATGGGAATCAGCCTTCTTTTCTTGAACAAGAGGATTATTGCCACCAAGTCAGTTTGCTGCAACTGAATTTTTCAGAACATGTGGTTCAGGTTGCTAGAATCTGAGTGTTCCTTAATAACAGAAAGTAAGTAATGTAAGACTTAAAACACTGCTATGTACTGCTCTTTGAGAAAAAACCCATGCCCACATATCTTATAGCTGAAATCCTAACTGATCAGTGAACTACAGAACTCCAGATCTAATTGTAGAGGAAGAAAAACTCTTAAGAAAATAGTGATATTCTATTAAAAAATCAATAAAATTAATAATAATATAGTTTAAACTACTCACATTTCCCAGAAACTGCCTCTTTTTAATGTTATAGACACTCTTCTGCTCTCCAGCCAGGCCCTAAGGCTGATGTCTTCAGTCTGAACTGTTGGAGGTGAGGGGAAAGGTAAAGCAAAAACACAGTATTTCCTTCATCCTTTCCTGGGAGATTAAGTTT
Organism: Sitta carolinensis; assembly: GCA_032173965.1. Classification (NCBI taxonomy): domain Eukaryota; kingdom Metazoa; phylum Chordata; class Aves; order Passeriformes; family Sittidae; genus Sitta; species Sitta carolinensis. Next base: position 76,410,267 of record CM063284.1, read on the forward strand.
TGTTTTTCATATTGATGGTTTCCTCCTCCTCACTCTGGATCGATTTGGAATAATTTTATGTATTTCCTGACATATTTTTCCCCTTTTCTTCATTGTTGGCAAGTTCATGTTGCACTGAAATTTTGCAGTTCCTCCCTTTTGTCTTCTCTACCCTCACAGCAATTGGAACTGGGGGAAGCTTCTTCATGTGTAGAGAGAAAGTATTTGGTGTGGGAACCAGGACATCCTTCTGACTGTCCTGGGAAGATTTATAAGTCACAAGAAATTAGAGAGAATGATAATTAGTATGTCACAGGGTGAAAAAGTAGAATTTGTGGATTTTAGAATGTGAGATCAGGGGACAAAGATGGAGGAAATGGGGTGTGTCCCTGAGCTTCTTCTTCGTTCTCTTGTTCTCCATCTTCTGTGGTGGTGTGGCACATTTTGGTTGGTCTAGAACAAAAGTACACTGTACAATATAGTGAATAGATATTGGAGAATTGTTATAAATAAAGCATATGTATTTTTCAATATAAAAGATAGTGCCCTCCCAAGGGCGGGAGGAGAGAACACCACAACCTGGCTTGAGGAGAGAGCACAGTGAGGAGTTCAGAACAGCCCGGCCTGCAGAGAAGCTGTGGCAGGCCAGGGAACGAATATGAGATAAGCAAAGAATAAACAAATTCCTGAACACAAGAAAACAGACGACTCAACTTCTTCTTCAGATGCAGGGCTGGGGGAAAACAGAAAGCCTTCACAGAGACAGAGACAAGTTAAGTTAGGTGGAAGCCAAGCTCACAGAGCTCTCAGAAACCCCAGGAAGGTTCAGATGAGAAAAACAAAACAGCAAGAAAGAAAACATATATTTTTATATTTAAAAAAACCTAACACTTGGAAAACTGATTTTCTGGTCTCACCCAGTATGAATTTTGTTGCATTCTCAGTGAGTTGGAGTGGGTAGCCTGTGTGTGAACTCAAAAAAGTGTGGTGCCCTTATGTGATGAGCTGTTTCTGGAAGCCGCTCTTAACAGGAAGCTGTTTGAGAAAGATAGTTTAGCCCAATACAAAGGAAACAATCTAATGTAGTGACTCAATTCAAAGATATCTGTTCTACAAAATGACCAGAAAGGCAGAATCTGCCCAAACTGTGAGGATACATGAAACTGACAAGAAAAAAATTATTATAGCAATAATTGCTATAAGTCTCCAGGCTCAATAAGGAAACTGGTCAGAGATTTGGAACTGACTTATGAAGATAGAAGTTAAAACATTTATCATAGCAAATTTAATTTAGTTTGACAGTCAGAAGAAAATATGAAATGTGAAATGTTAAGAGATAGAACATAATATACTGTCTTCACTTTTCAGGAGAATATGCCCAGGAATTCAGTCTTTCTTGGGTTAATGATGGGGCACACAGGTACATTTTTCTATAATACATCAAAATTCATGAATCTTTGCATTTAGCAATAATTGCAGCTCTAGTTTTATGAAATGCTGGCCAAAGCATATGTATTGTCTTCAGGTCTTTCAAATGAGAAACTGGCTTAGAGGATAAGATGAATTCTTCACATGTAACAAAGATTCCATTGTAAGATGCTGCATTTCATCAAAATCAGGAAAAAATACATAAATATTTAAATTTATTAAATTTATAAAACATGCTTTACTGAATGAAAGGTCTACTTTGATTCATGACATGATTACTAAAGCAAATTTATTTGTGAATTAAAAGCCTGTAAGTACTTAAGTACTGTACTGGCTAAAATTTCTTTCAAAAGCTTGGTTAAAGATCCATTTATACTGAAAGAAAAGAAAAAAAAAAAAAAAAAAAAAAAAAAAAAGACCCAGCCACATAAAAACTGAACTTTGAGAGAATTTGGAGAAAGTGATATATATGATATAATATGATAATTTAAAAGGTAATCTAGAACCAAGGCAAAACACAAAACCAGGACAATAATAAAGGAGCATGAGGCTGTAAGAAAATAAATAGGAGAGGGAAAAAGCAATCACTGGGAAAATTAATGAACAATAAGAATAAAAGGTGTGCTCTCATCTATTTATAAAAAAATCGCTGGGGAAACATAAAAGGAAATACAGGGAAGTGGGGACTGAATCAGATGGAATGGATTGTGACTTGGCCCAGACTCTTTACTCATTTACATGATGCCATGGGCAATGGGGTACTGTAAGAAGGTTACCCAGGGGTGCATCGTGTGTCTGGTTCTACCTCTCTGTTGGTTCAAGACATTTATGGTCTGGTCCCTGTCCTGAGTATGGGATTGGACACCTCCCCCCAGGTAACCCTATGTATTATTAGGTTAGCCACACCCCTGGGTCTTTTGCAAGGAAGCTCTCAGCCCACACAGTCCCTGGAGGCAGCTCCCAGGCCTTGTGGCCTTAGATGTTGCCTTCTGATCATGTGGCTTCTCTGATGCATTAAAATCTACCTTTGCCTACTACACTGGACCCATCCTGTCTTTTAGCCATGTTCTCCCCCTGCCAAACAAGATGAGAGGAGGCCCCTCCCCTCTTACACAGGCATAAATGAGATGCAGTAGGTGTAGGCTTTGTAACCATCTTTTTTTACTGGAAAACTAAAATTCTAAGGTGTTAGAAAACAGATTCCAATAAATTATTGTAACATTGGAAAAATAAGAAAGGACAGAAAGGTGAGAGTGGGGCAAATACTGAAATTCATCTGAAAGAATAATGCAAGAGCTGGTTCTGCAGTGGATAGAAAGAAAAATATTAAAGTGTGATATATAATCAATGAGAGAATTCTGGGAATTATACATCATTTTACACTTATGCAGAATATATAAATTTTGAGAACATAGCTGTGACATCACCATAAGTAGTAGAGACTTAGACTGAACTATTAATGACTTTAGGACAAAGGGAATATATGTGAATAAATTTGGCTACAAGTCTATTAGTTCCCCTGTCAGGAGACCACACCTGGATTATTGTGTTCAGTTTTGGTACCTAACATGCAAAAGAGATGTGGAGGTCTGGAGAGGGTCCAGAGAAGGACAAATAGAGATGATCAAAGGTCTGGGAAGCATGCCATATGAGGAAAAGCTGTGAGAACCTGATTTGTACAACCTGGAAAAAAGAAGGCTTGGGAGAGCCTTCGTTGCTGTGTTCCAGTATTTAAAGAGTGTCTACAGAAGAGATGGAGACTCCCTTTTGACAAAGAGTCACAGGTACAAGTTACTCCTGAGGTGAATCTTATTAGGGAAAAAAGGAAAATTTTTCACAATGAGACAATGATCCATTGGTACAATCTTCCCAGGGAAGTGGTGGATTCCCCAATGCAGAACATTTCCATGATTCAGCTGGACAGGGTGCTAGGTCATCTTGTCTGGATCATGCTTTTGCCAAGAAAGGTCTACAACACAATCTCTGAAGTCCCCTTCCAGCCTGGTATTCTGTGATTCTAAGATAATGAAGTCCTATACACACTAAAACAAATAAAAATAAAATATACTTATCTTTCTTTGCAGGATAATTCATTACACTGGACAATAACGTACACCAGTTAACATTTTTAAAATGCCAAGCACATCTGTTTAATTGCATTACTACCTTTACAGAAAGGAATATATAATTTTCGACCTTCTGAATGGTCATATTAACAGTTCAGACAAATTGACATATATCAAGTAACCCAGAACATTTGTTGTAAAGTTCAAAATACTTTGAATCAATTTGTGCAAGATTAGATAAGAACATGCAAAGGGCAGAAGGAAGATGCAGAACTACATATTCTGCTAAATGTTGATTACCACAAATATAGAAGTTTCAATCTGAATTTTAGATCACAAAAAAGGATTTATCTGTCCTGTCAAAAATTTACATGCAAGCATAAACCCAAATACAAACTGAAACCAAAACTGTTATAAAGGGCTCTCTCATTACTCTGTGTGATCTGTTAAAATAATCCAAACACTTCGCATTAGCTAATGCTAAAAGTGGACTGGTAGGTGTTTTAAGGATTGCCTTTTGAAAAATAAACTATTAACAACAGTGTGCATTCTTAATTTGTCTTTGTCCATGAAACTATACGTATATACGCCTTGAAACTGCAATAAATATTATGTATTTTTTAGTGGGTTTATCTACCAAAGCATATTAACCAAATTGATGAAGCCAGGTTTCAAAATAGACCCTGTGGTGTAAAATTGTTCATTTCGTTTGTGTTTCCATTTCTGAAGATTTTATTTTCACACCAACACATTTATCCTCAACAGCATGTTAGAAGTAGAAAAAAGTGACTTTGCACCTGCAACTGCTTATAATGCCCATGAATTCAGTAAAAACCAGAATGACTCTCTGCTTCCTGGAACTGCCATTTCACTCTATTCTGTTTAAAATATGTCTTAGTTTGGAAGACAGGTATCTGCTAGGGAAAAGCAGGAGCCTTTCTTGGAATGGAGAATGCAATCCTTCTGTCTCCAAATTGTTATGATTCTGAAATTAAGGGGCTCTCAGGCAAAGATACGGGGATAGGAATAACAGTTCTTCGCCTGTGTTTAACAAGGCTAACAGAACAATAATAACAAAACCAGGGAAACAGTCACAGTTTTCTCTGCTGCTGGCACCCCTCCCCTTCGGTGCAGTTACCGTCACAGGCGTCGGAGGGAGAAGGAGTTCCGGGATGCTGGAGATGGATCAGAAGCTGAGGCCGTGGCTGGAGCTGCAGAAATCGTCCCCGTAGGGGGGCAGGGGGGTGTGCGCTGTAGGACACTGCGTGGAGAAACCCAGAGCAAGCTGAAGAAACAGCGCGGGGCAGCGGGGCAGCGGCTCCCAGCAGGGCAGGGAGAAGCGAGGTTCCGAATTCCTGGGGTAACAGAGACAGGGGTTGGTCACCCCGAGCTGGGCTCCAGTGGTGCCGGTGAAAAATCTCCCACAGTCAAAACTGACAGAGCTGGCTGTTCCCTCCGTGAGCCAAACTGCCCCAGAGAGAAGTGTACTCCGGGTTCCACCCTCTCCCCCAAATTCCGCCACTTCTTTTGTCTTTCTTAACTACCCAAAAGTACCCAGTTCCCTACCAACTTATGGGGAAAAATTCTGTAAGAAAGAAACCCAACACCCAACAAACGTAATACATTATTTAAAGATCTGGAAAAGTGTTTGAAACAAATGTTTTATGCTCACTTTTCTTAAAGAAAGTAATGGCAATCCCAATCTGGCTAGCCCAAACAATAATAATTATAATAATTATTATATATTATATTATATATTATAATAATATTATTATATAATAAGTATCTATTATTATGGTAAGTAATAGCATCTTAATTTAATTTTTTAGAAATACCTTTTGCACTGGAAAATTTCTATGCTTGCATTATATTTAAGAACACTTAAGGAAGAGTTCAGATTTAGATTTTGCATACTAGGTAAACAAGTTATACAGTATTTCAAGTAACTTTTTCTCCCCTCCTGCCTTCTCCTTGATTCCATCTACAGGATAAAAACTGCTTAGAGAATGAGCAGGTCTTCAATTTTACTTTGTATTTACATCATTCAATATGCACAACCAGATCTTACTGCTTTCCATACTAATGTAGGACCAAAAAGAGAATGAATAATTTCTTCTTGGTCCTTTCTATATTACTGCTTGTTCTATCTAGAATACTAGAATAAAGTAGAATACTGTTTATTCTACTGCTTTTTCTATCTAGACAATAATTTAAGGACTTTAATATTCACAATGCAGCCATTAAGGAAGAAAGTATTATTGTTCACAGTTCACAGATGGCTTCTTGTTGTACTTAGTTGAAAATACTTTATCTAAATGCCATAAAGATTGAATTCCAAATTCAAGAAGTATAATTTTTTTTAGAATTATTGGTCATTCATAGGTCTCATTCTCAATGGAGGCTGTCACTACTCCATACTTATGCTCATTAATCCCATGTGAAGAAAGGTTTTCAATGAAGGAAGAGTCTGCTTAAATGATGCAGGGTTGAGTACAAGACAAGATAAGCAAATATTATGTCCCTATATCAAATCTGGATTTAAGCAATTTCTTTTAACATTCAGTGGAATTAGAGAATAATTTAAATTGGAAGGGACCACTGGAAGTTATATAAATTCCTGGCTTGGTTGTCCATGGCCTTGCTCAGTCAGCTCCATCTCCATGGACAGACAGTCCACTTTTTCCTAACAACCCATTTGATATGTTTGATTACCTGGAATTCTTCACAGGAAGAATTCTCTCTATATATCTAATAGGAATTTCCCTTGCTGCACCTCTGTTTCTGACTCTTCTCTTACCCTGCACTTCCAAGAAGTGCACTCCAGACTGAGGTAGAACTCTTCTAGAAAAATGTATATGATCCTCTGATGAACAGCAAAGAAGGGGATGACAATTCAGATAAGAAGCTCTGAAGCTTTTTTGCAGAAATGAAGAGATAACTTCTTTGTGACTGTAGTGTGAATTCTAGTATTGCCTGACTCATGATAAATTACAGGCAAGAGATTTAGATTTTCTGAGATAGCAAAGTCACAGTTCAGCTGATTACATATCAAAAGACTACAAAAGACAAATTTACAGTAACTAGATTAAATTTACCCTTCCAATTTCTGAGACCTGGTAAACTAGAAGAACACGAGACTAGGAGCCAGAATCCCAAGATGAATGTGTCAGTAATCTAGACAGAATAGAGAATAAAAAGAGTTGTCACTCTCTTAATTGCGTATTTATGACATGAAGGTGAAGAGGCTTTAGTTATTATTATATTAGACAATTTTAAACTAAATTATAGATATGATAACTATATTTACAGTAACACAATATCTAGAAAATTACAAAACAATATAAATAGTCGTCCTTTAGGGGTCAATAGACATGAAGTACAGTATTATTTCAAAATTCAAAATGCTGGCAGAAATAACCTGAGAGTTGCCATATGGCAACTTAATCTTCATAATGAAAAGCTTCAATTTAAACAATTTGCTGTACAATAGAAGACAATTCCAGCAGGAAAATAATTTTTAGATGATTTTTATGTCAAATGATACGGAATGGGACATTTAAAATTTTATCATTAAAATTTATGCGAAATAAAAATTTTTGTGTAAGTACTATTCCCCAAAAAAGGAAATGCCCTTTCATTTAAAAAATAAAACAAAATAAAGGCAGCACAGCTTTTACAGCAAGCATGCTTCTGGGAAAAAAATGTGGAAAATGAATGCTGATTTATAAAGTGAACTATCATATGACACTATTAATACAAAAGCTAACAACACCTATTCATATTGAACTGGGTGAAACAAAATCTTGGAAGATGTAATCTCTGTGAAATTACTTTGACCTCCAATGCTTTTAGCTAATCTACATGGACAGATTAATTTTAGAAACATGTACTTAGTAATGGAAGAGCATAAAATCTAACTTCATGACTGCAATTCTAATCTTGAGTAACTAACTGCACATTTGTGGTTGGTTGACCTTAGCTGGAGGCCAGGTGCCAACCAGGCTGAATCACCTCCCCTTCCTAGCTGGACAGGGGAGAGAAAATAAAATGAAAAAGTCTCCTAGTTTCCAATAAGGCAGTTTACCAATGCCCAAACAAAGAAAATCCCAAAGATTTTGTTTTCCAATTCCCATCAGCAAGCAATGTCCAGCCACTTCCTTGGAAGCAGGGCTCCAGCACATATAGTGTTTGCTCTGGAAGGCAGACATTGTAAATAACAAATGCCCTCTTTTCCTTAGCTTTTTATATCTGAGTTGATATATGGTATGGAATATCCATTTCATTAATTCGGGTCGTCTGACCTGGTTCTGCCCCCTGCCAGGATCTAGCTCAGCTCCAGCCTACTAATGGAGGGGTATTGCTGAGAGACAGCACTTTTGCTGTGCCAGAGCTGCTCAGCAGCACCCAAAACTCCGGAGTGTTATCAACACCTTTCCAGCCACCAATGCAGAGCACAGCTCTGGGAGGGCTGCTGTGGTGAAAATTATCTCAGTCAAATCCAATGCAATTTTCTTAGCTAAGTGACAAAAAGATACTCTCTTACTTTACCTGTAAATGTTTACAAGTGCAAACAGAAGGATTCTAAAAATGGAAGTTTCTTACAATATGAATGTGGCTATTTGGAAAAACTACAAAAGAGCTCAGAAGTGAGGATTTTTCCCTGGATTACATGTAATTTCTTGGTTTCAGGATCTCAGAGTCCAGGTAGGAGCTCTTAAATGTTCTGGATCTCACACAGTATGAAGAGTTATTTTGGGCTGTATGTTTATCCAAATTCTTAACACACAATCACATTTTTGGGTTTTGCTTAAATTAGAAGAAATACTATGTCCATTTAATAACAGAAAGTTCTGTGTAAACAGAGTCATTACATTTGCTGAAGTGTTCCTTCTGGTAGAATCAGTTAGCTATCTAATACACTGCACCAGCAATATTTCTACTGGAAGTATTATTTTCATATGAAAAAATAACACTACTGATATCAGATACAGAAACCTCTTTAAAAAAAGGAGAAGAAATGTTTCCAGAACAACATAATTGCAAATGCTTCTGTAGATGAGATGGAACCATTTTATTAAATGACATTGGTGCAACTTTTAAACATTCCAATCAAAAATATTTCTAAGATTATTCCAGTATTTAACTGCTGGGGTATTATAAACACTATATTTCTCAAAATTTTTAACCTAATCTGTCTCACAAGGGTTCTGATTGTAACTCAAGCAACTGCAGCACATGCAAAACTTGAAAGGGCAAGCATAGTTTTCAAGAAATTTGGAGTAGGTAATAATTTTGAATTTTCTATATAGTGTTTATTAATGATGACATCAACTTAGCATGTCAAAGACCTTTGTAGAATTATATTATTTTACATAGTATCTAATAGACTACTCAATAAATATTAATCACATGCTACAATTCCTATGCCAAATGAAACCATAAATATTGTTTCAGCTAAGCAGTAAAGCAGAGTCAATGATATTAGTCATTGATTTATTTCATTGCATCTCATGTTCAATCTGTTGTCCATATTACCACAACCTTTTAAAAACTAATTTTTTTTTTCATTATTAATACTATTTACTGCAATTTCAGCATCATAAATTTAGTTTGGTCTCCAAATTCCATTAACATAATTTTTATTCTTTCTACTGAATCACCTTAAAATTGAATTAAGTATTTTATAGTCCCAAACTGAACAGATCTCCCCTTATTTTTTTGGGGAAAAGTGGCTGTGGGAAATATTTCCTGTTTCTACTATTTATTTTAATGAACATAACAAACTTTTTAAATTGAAACAAAAAATATTTGCAATTCCTTTATAGAATAATTCTGGCAGAAACTGAATTAATAATTTATTTCAATTATAAATCTATATAGCTTTTAATAAATATAATAATTTAAATATCTATAACTTCTTATATTTTAACTGTAATTTTGCACAATTTAGGTTATTCAAGAGATTGGATATTAAAAACAAGGAAGTAAAGTATTAAGCTATTGTATTTACTTCCCTGGTCATAGTAGTTCTCCATATACATCTCTAACCTAAATACTTTTATTTTCTTGATATCTTTACTTTGTATGATTAGGGTTTATACAAAAGAATTTTTTCCATCTTCATAAAGTCTTCTGTAATCATACAGTTATGTGAGACTTCTTTTATTCCTGCAAAGGTGTAAAAATAATTTTCCAGGTTTTATCAAATTGTTTTGTCATTAAAATCAATGGTGTCAATTGTCAACAGCAATTGAAATATAGCTTAACAGAAAGCAGTCTTTTTTTTTTCCTTTTTTTTTTCTTCTTAAATGTCACCAGTTTGATTCCACTTTTACCAATCAGGCCACCGTATCTTACTAACTCCCTTACAACTTTTAGATGTCACTCTGCTCTTTTGTTTCCCTTCCAACATCTGTACACGCCACACTGGAGAATTATATTAATTTGCCTGATCTTTTCCAATATTTCATGTAAAGCTTCAAGGCAACAACTTAAGAAGGAAAAACCTAAGGAGTTTTTATTTGTTTCTTATGAAGAGACTCAGAGTATCCTACACATCACTCTGAAACCCCCTCTGTTGATGCATCAGAAAGCCAAGTCCTGCCTAGGGCTGGTTCTGTGATCCCAGCAGTACAACATGTAGGCTATACTCCCTTGAATTATAAGTTGCATGAATGATTTTATGTTGGTAACTGAACTCTGATAAGATCTTTTTTCCTGAAGCTGAATCTCCTTACACTGCTGCATTATATAAGCTAAGCGCAGAGCTTCTTGAGCCTGAAGAATTCCAGTCTTCAACAAAATTAAGGTATTTTGGATTTACTAGTAACTTTCTTAGTCCTATTAAGACTACCCAACCACTAAGGAAGGCTCATCTCCTTGTCTGGATGATAAAGGAATCATTTTGAATCAGCTCATACATTTCCTCAGCTTGAAATATAAGGAGCCATATATCATCAGGCACAAAATATCAGGCAACAACAAGGGCAGGCTGCTTCTGGGAGGGTCAAGGAGTTAAGCATGGCAAGACAGGCAGAGACAGTTGTCACACTGACAATTTATGATCTTTCAGCTAATGAAAAACAAAGGCCTGAAGCAACTATCTCAATTTATTTGCTTTCAAATTGCACTTCGGTGTAATTTTGGGTTTTAAAATATAATAAGGAAGGGAGGGAGAATTCTAGTTCACAGAAGAATGGAGTGATTAAAAATGTAAACCACAAGACCTTCATGCAGTAGGTTTAGGACTTTCCCTTCAACAAAACCAATACACTTTTGCTTTATGGCGTAACCCATCATGTTCTTTTTAGAAGAAATTTATACAAAATACTTTAGAGATTCATGTGCTGAATAAAGCCACTGTTTTGTCTTATATTCAAAGATAAAAAGCATAGTGGAAGCTATGTGTTGTTCACATAGAAATGAACAGTACAGGTATTATTTATGTGGACTGATTCTTCTAGCACAATATGTACTTGTATATATCCTCTTTTCTTTACTTGCATATCAATTGTACTTCTACTGTTTTCAAAACATTTATATTCCATCTCAGACAATCTGTCTTTGCATTTTTGTTTTGTTTAGATTTTATTACGTTGCCCTATTTCAATTTGTCTAGAGACAAATTTTATTTGTTTTGTCTGACACAAGTCAGAAAAAACCCTTTCAACAGACTCTCCCTGCCCCTGCATTTAGTCTAGAGTGGGGCTGGATGACTGTGTGAACTAGAATTTTAGATCCAAGCATTTATTACAATTGTCTGCTCTTCCCTAGACATTTGCATATATGCATTGACACCATGGCAAAAGAAAACACACTGAATCAATCTACCAAATCCATTCATTGCATAGTCCTTGTGCATGCACTATGTACTTCCAAGCTCCTAGCAGAAAATTTCATTAGAAGGGAAGGAAATTGTTAGTCAAATACATTCTAACTTTCTCTGGCATGTCCATGCCAGTCCAACAATTCACATGCTACTCTTTTCCTCTGGTGAAACAGTTTTTCTCTCTGACATTCTACTCCCTTACCCTTCACCAGTGATTTAATGATGGAGGTGTTCTCATAGTCTGACACACTACTGGTATGATATGTCACAGTCTGGTGTGTTAACTAAACATGCATTTTTAATCTCATTCTGCTGATATAAGTCAGAACATGGGGCAACAAGATCACATACATATATGCATATATATATATATATATACACACACACTTTTGTTCCATGAACCTCTTAAGAGTTCACATCACAAAAATGCTTCTTGCTTCACACCAAGATACTCTAGCGCCTTCTTGTATTACTACTTCCTCGTGTTCTATGTAAATGTTTTACAAGACTAAGCATTCATTCTTGCAGAGGACACTGAGGGGAGACCTCATTGCTGTCACAGCTTTCTTACGTGGGGAAGCAGAAGGACAAGTGCTGTTGTCTCTGATGACCTGTGATAGGAATGACATGAAGGTGTCAGGGAAGGCCTAGGTGGAATACTAGGAAAAAGTTCTTCAATCAAAAAGTGATCAAGCACATGAATCAGGCTCCCCAGGGAAGTATTCACAGCACCAAACCTGAAAGAGTTGAAGTGTTTGGACAGTGCTCTCAGGAACATGGTGTGATTCTTGGGGAGATGCAGGGTCATGAGTTGGACACAATGATCCTTGTGGATCCTTCCAAATCAGGATATGACTTGATGAATCTTACTCTCTTCATAACATAATCATATTGATGACCTAGATCTATGATGGGTACAGAAGAACCCAGATGTTTTCCTCCTTAATAAACACCTCAGGGTCCCAGTCTGCAGTCAATGCTATTGTTATTCCTTTCTAAATGCTGTAATGCTCACTGTTATGCCACTTCTACTGTTATAAACATTCAGGCTCCTTAGTTCTTCCTAGCTGATACTATTATCTCCCTGCTTCCTTAAAACTTCTTACCTTTGTAAGAAGGTAAGATACACACAGGTATCTTTAGCCCACTTCTACTTTTCCTTCTGTGATGATATTAAACAGAAAATACATTTCCCGAGGAGTAAGCCTAAAAAACCCACATTTAATAAGACCTTTCTCCACTATTTTCCATTTAGGTGCAGACTCTTGTTATCTCATATAGCCAGTTCTTCAAACTGGGACTCACACAGTAATTAATTCCTCACTTTAATCCGGTAAATTTCATTTGACACTATACCAAATGTTTTATAAATTATGGGACTGCATCTGTTTAATGGCGCTTGGTCAAAACCAGAAGAAAGAGTAGAAGAAGGGAATCTGTCATGATGTCTCTGGTATTTTCAATTTGTACATTTCCTTCTGTAACAACGCCGTGTTACTGTATCCCAGATCCAGGTCCCCCGTGGTGGCTGCGTGGGGAAGGCAGCTCTGTGGTTATTTTCCACAAGGATACCTTCCTTGGCAGAGGCCACGTGGCCCACCACAAGAGGCAAGTCCGGGGTCCGGGTGGCGGCGATAGACCCTGGAAACTGTAGCACCGGCTGGAGCAGGGAGATCCCTGCAAGGCTAGCAGAGAAGCTAGACGATCGGTGGAGAAAGAAACCGATTCTGCTGTGGTTCAGTGAAAGGTTTTATTGGCTCCGTGCAGGAGCCTCCGAACATGGCAACCAGCACGAGCAGAATCCCGACCATGCGGCACCCGCTGGTTTACCCGGGAGGAGGGGGCAAACCCAGAGCGACCCCGGGCAATCCCAGAGGGCGGGGGGAGTGACCGGGGACAGAAGGACATGGGCAGGGGTCCAGTCCCCTTTGGGGAGGGGGGGCTGTTTCTGTTTGCCCAGTCACTCGGCAGCCCTCTCCTGGGGTGACAGGGACACTCCTTATATTAAAATCCAGACCCTCAGGATTGGCAGGGGTGGCTCTGGTGGTCGGGGGGAGGAGTGAGAGGAGATTGCTCAACCACACGATGCAACACCTTCCAAATCCTTTAAGATTTGAGGTTGAATTTACATGCTTCAGCCAATCCAGTAACATCCTAACAGTGCAGAATTGTGGTATAAAATCCATAATGCTTACTTACTTACATACTTCAGTATGACTGCATCCTGTGTCTTACACTAAACACAAGATTAAGAAACACCTTAAAGCATTAATCCCCCTTTCTAATGGAAAAAGAAATAAATGTTTTCCATTTCAGTTGATCCAAGCTTTTAAAATATCCTCTGTATGGGTTTGGTTATCTCCTTTGATGCTTTGTCCCTTTTAGTATCTTCTTAGTATTGTGTAATTGACCAAAGGAAGCATAAAAGTGAGTCACTTTGCTGACTAAAAAAATTTCTGCAGGTAACGCAGTTCAATTTCTTTCCATGTTATCATTATTGTCAGTATTAATCTATGCCAGCAAAATGCATAAGATTAATTTTCTTATTTTCACTTCAGGAGGCAGTGAAGAGATTGAATATTCAGAATTTAACCTTTTATGTAATGCATTTCAGCTTAATGCATCAACAAACAGAACTGATATTGATGTATTTAATCATTGCCAGTGCTATTTTTACCTAGTTTTCATGTATTAACTTGTTGAAAAAACTTGTTGATTCTTACAGTTAGAGTTCACTCTTTCCTTCAAGAGCAGTTCTACAGTCACAAAAAAAATAAAACACAAGAAAAATGGTGAAGTTGTATGTGGGTAAGTTTTAGCTGTAGGTAAACTGAAAACTCCAAGTAGAAAGAATGCTAATCCCCATAAACTGTTCATTTTACTTAGTGGAAGTTTAAATATACATAGCATGCCCAAAATACTTCCATCAGTTTTCTCTGGGAAAAAATCCACGTCACATGCACCTTCACATTAGTCCTGAAACAGAACATAAGGAAGATAAATTGACAAATTGATTTTTGGCATCTATCTACTCTCCTTTGCAATCTGGACAGAGTAAGGGTGTAGGTTAGCTTTCAGTCTGCTATCCCTGATGCTCAGTACAAACTAAAAAATTTTCTGAATTTAATTTTATAGATGTCACAATGAAAATAATTTTATAGACATAACAATGAACAGACACTTAAAGTTACAGAAATTTCTCTCTTTTTTTCCCCCTCCAGATTAAGTTACTATAACTGTATCTTTAAATCTGCATATTTTTCACTTATTCTGCGTCTCGTCCCACAGGGCATACACATAGATGAGCAATAAAATCTATAAATAACAGTCTTGAATACTGCTGTTGACGAAAGTTCAACTCAATTCCTTTAGCTATATTTCTGCACTAGACACAAACCATCCTCATAACACATTAAGTTCAATACATATGTAATTTCTCAGAAAATCGTTTTTCTTCCTTTTATTCCACTCTTTTCACTTGCTCTTGGATGTTGCCAACATGAATGGCTTTAGATTTTGAAATAATTTTATTCTATATTTGCTCCTTTACAGAACTATGATGTTACTTTTCAGTCTCTTCATTTTTTTAATTCTTTCTGTGAGTGTTTATGACAGCTTACACCAGGTTCAAAAATCATTATTTGAACAAATGTGTTCAGTAAAGCTACTGCCAGTGCTCACATTTGCAGAAGACTGTTGATATGGCTAATTATAACAATCTAGAGTCTTTCTTTTAGCAAACCTTTGCCCAAGGTCTCTTTGCTAAAATTAAATACTCATTTAATAATAATACTTATTCTTTAGAAGATTTAGATTAGGCCAAGTGATATTTTATGACTCTTCTATAAAATATAGACTACATTCTTCTCTCTTCCTGAGATTTGTTTTTAGAAAACATTTCCGAAAACACTTCCAGACATTTTTACAAGATTTTCTCATTTTAAACCCATGGTGGCAGCTGATGATCTCATTCCCAATTCTTTTTCAAATATCTGGTCTTAATACCATTGTGGATTATAAGCCTTCTTGGATATTGAAGTCCCCAGCCCAGTATTAAAAAGAAGAATCTTTTGCATTTCACTTTTCTTTTTTTTCTGTTTCCTAAATAATACTCCCAGTAGGTTATAGAATTTTTAAAAACCCAAAATCGCTGTATGGTTCATTATATTAAAATCTTCAATAAATAAACTACATACTCAAAATGTTGCATGTGTTTTAATGCTAAAAATGCTGACATATTAATTAGAATTTAAATGTCAGCAAGCAGGACTCCACATGGGAGGGAGGATGGGGTAGAAGCCATGGGTGATCCCAGCTCACCAGGCAGGACATAATAGCACAGCACCTGAAAGCTGTGGGCAGAGCTGCACTGCCTGTCTCAGACAAATGGAAATTCTCACCTGGGTTCAGAGCCCACCCAGTGAATCTAGTCAGGAGATGGGGCCAGAAACATGACTGGAACCATGACTGGAAATTATTCATCCAGAGGCAGAACTTGAGAAAGCACACCTCCAGCATGGTTCTGACAAGGAGGGGGCACATGGCCTGCCCTGAAATGCAGTCATGGACTCATATACAGAATCCAAGGGGCACTACTCAGGACAGTTAATATATCACCATGCACTCTGGGTCCTGACGCTTAAAAAAGAGACTTTATCAAGTTTCTGTATCTATTTTGGTATTGTGACCTAAATGTTCTATCATTTCAGGTTCAGTTAAGATTTGCATTAATGAAAAGCTTAAACATAATAAAACTTGGATGTCAGAACCAGATTTTGAAAATATAAATGCAAAAGGAAATAAAATACAGATATGCAAGTACAAAGATTTCTCTTGATCTCATTCACCAGTTTTCTGAAATGGAAGTTTTCATGTAGAGTTCTAAAACATTCTCTGCTATTGAAGTTCTTAGCCAACAAATAGAATACGATACAAATTTATGCCATTATCAAGATGAGCATTTGTAATGCCATTTCAATTGTCTTTACAACTGGAATATTTTTTTTTCTCAAGAAATCTGTTTCATCTCATGATTATAGTTTGTCTTTCAGTTAACTTCTTTAAACTCATCTGAGAATTATCAAAAATTTTATTCAAGTTACACAACAACCAATCTGACTGCTTTTTTGTGTTATTAGCTTTTCATTTATTTAAATATGTTCAGCTTATAAGTTTTGTATCACTTGGATTTTGC
The DNA here is from genome assembly GCA_032173965.1 of Sitta carolinensis. NCBI lineage: Eukaryota > Metazoa > Chordata > Aves > Passeriformes > Sittidae > Sitta > Sitta carolinensis. The sequence goes on from CM063284.1 coordinate 76,426,762, forward strand.
ATGCAGTCTTGAAAGCCATTATAAGAGTTTTGTATATGGTTTTTCTTTTTGTTTTGTTGTTTTGTTTTTAGACCCCTCCCACTCTCTCCACCCCTCTTTTCCCTAGAAAAACCACATGCATACTTTTGTATAAAGGAAATAATCTGACATGGTTTTAAAACTTAACTTGTTTAAAATATCTACAAGTGGTATTTATTTAATTGATGTGAATGATGTCTTATTTTTAGAACTTCTCATTTATTTATTTTCCTGATATTTATCTGAATAAAAATTTTACAATGGAAACTGTGTAGAAATTATTTTGATTAAAAGCTCTTCAGATTACTGTAGATATCAGGAGGCAAGGATCAGAGGATCAAGTAGCTGTGTATCTTTGTCTTGACACAGCTTCCAAGACAGGCTGTGTCATCATTTCTAGATATGTGTAGGAGTGAGGCATCTGGATAGCACTTTTTTTCTAAATACATAGTTTAATATTAAGCATGCATACCTACTTGCCTAAAAGAAGACCAACTTCTCTAGGACTATGAGTTAGTTACCTCACTCAGCTGCACAATTCTGTGCAAACACTGGGGAAAACAGACTTCTATACTCAAGTACATGAAGGTACAGTTCATGTGGGAGGGAAATTTTTAAGTATACTACCTTAAGAATGTATTTAAGAAAGAAAGGGGGAATAAGAGCATACATCTAGCATACTCACACCATTACCAGATTCTGTGATCAGCTAGAAGTCTTTCTCTTGCTATCTTACACCTGTTCTAAACCTTGAAGAGTATTGGTCCAATAAAATCTTGACTCATTAATTTAAAAGAATAAGTTTCTTTTCTTTCTTTTTTTAAATGTCACAAATATAAAGTCTTCTCTGATATCATTGAAGAAATTCCATATAGTATCTCTATCAAAACAGAAACAAAGGGACAATGACAATAAATTAAAAGTGTATTATTTAGTCATTAATGATGTACCACTGTATGATTCAATTGCATCCCATCCTGAAACAATTATTTCTGATATTAACATTCATAAAATAGTCCCATAACTTTTGCTTTCCATGGATCTATGTTATCTTCCTAGGAAACTGACATTCATTTCATGAAAAGAGTTTGTAAAATTATACATTCCTCTATAACTGTTACAAGAACAAGCTTGGTAAAAGTAATGAAAAAATTCATTTTATGCTACGCCTAATAACATGCACTCTCAATTCTTCACCTGCACATTAACTTTGCAACATAAATACACAGCTAACAGAAATAAACATTTTAAACTCTAAATCAGATCAATGAGACAGGAATCTGTGATTTAAGCCCAACTGAATCTTAAAATTCTGCTAGGGAAATTGTAGGAAAGTGCAAAGCCTGAAAAGAGTTTAGAAATTATACAATTCTCTCAAAGGGAATATTTAAAATATATATCTCCTTCGTAGTCTTTTCTCAGGAATGATATAGCAGGGAGAGACTATGAGCCGGGGGAACAAGATTTTGGCACCCAAATGCCTTCATTAGTCACAAATGTGCTCCTCGTTTAGGACTGCTTGCCACTAAGGGGATCATCATGAACACACGACAACACTTTCATTTCTTTATCACCTCATGACCAAGCATACAGACAGTCTAGCAGATGGATGTGTACAAAACCAGACCAAAATCTCAGCACCAACATCAAGGTGAAGTATTTCATGTGGAGTCTGTATCCAGCGACATCAAATGCAGGCTTGTGATAAACTACAGCCTCAACATTCTCAGGATTATTATAGACTAAAATTAGTTTAATTTCTTACAATTCTAAAATTCATAATTGTATATATAATATACATAATATATGTAATATATATATTATATATATGTATATATATATAAAATATAATTCATGGCGTGAATAGTTTCTAAAACATTCTTGGATGAATTATGCTAAACGTATAATTTTGAACTCATAAAAATGAGAGGGGAAATAACCTCATGACAGAAATAACTACATGAATTTTACTTCCATAAGCCGATGACATTACTGACATGAACAGCAGTGATGTAGCCTATCTTATAAGTAACCATTGAAAATATATATGCATATTTCATTTTGGCTTTTTGAAGTTATCACTGAGATCAGTAGAGCCATAGTGTGATTATATGACCAAAAAGGAAACCCCAAGTGCACCTGACTCAAAATGCCAAGTCCTATAATTCTGTTCAGAGCCAATCCTTATACTTGGAACAAATGCAGTCTTTAGTGTCTTTCCAGTATTCATGCATTATGGCATTAGCTCCATAAACCAGCAGTACAAGGTTGCTGAGGATTTTCGCTTTAAACAATTTTTGTACAAAATCAAAAAGGAAGCATTTTGAGGTATTAAATGGTTAGACTAACTTCTGCATTTGTTAGTGACATGAGCACTCATCTCCAGTAGACTAAAGGTTTCTGCTGCTTGAATGGTTTCTAATGAAACAGAAAGTTGTAAATCTCTTGCTGTAATACATGCTACTGTACACATTTCAAGATGCTTGATTCCTCCCTAAAGGTTGCAGGCTGAATGACAAAGCAGCTACAGCTGAAGTAGGTAGTGCATTACAGCAAATGTCAAAGTAGAATAATGAACAGAACTATTAAATACAATATTGTTGGAATGCAGCTTGGCTGGGACTCATTCTGTATTCTGTTTGAACTACAGAAACACACATATTATGATATACAATTTTCTCTGAATAGGCCACTGTGTAAATGCAATCCATTAACACTGCCTGCAAGAGGGTCTATTGTAAGCAGTTTATTTTAAAATAATAATTTAAAAACATCCATTAGACTCTTGTTAACTTTTGGTTATATTATTGTTGATAACCTTCACTTGTAAATAAGTATATCAGTTATTACCCGTACCACTTTCATTCTTTTGTAATTTCATTCAAAACATGGTTACAAGGGATCCAAGAAATGTAGTATAACTGGGTTCTTGATCTTTCCTAAGTATTTCACAAAATTGCAGAGCCAGAAAACCCCTAAATTCTGAAATAGTTTCAACATTTCTACCTAGGTGTATAAACAAGCCCTTCCAGGCTTTACACTTGTAACTGCTATAGTTTGTCTTTCAGCCAGAAACATTAGTTTCTGCTTAGTACTGCATTAAATTGCAGATTATATGAAGCTCATATATTTCACCCACCAGTTCACAGAGGTTCTCTTTGGACAAAATGATTTTGAGTGATTATTAAATAATAATTAAATTGTCAACCTCTTTCTGCATTGTACTCCTAGTTTAAACTTTATGAACAGATTCGTAAGTTCAATTTCCCTTCTTCCAAGACAATTATCTTCCACTATTGGGGTTTTTTTTGAGTTAGGAAAAGTCATGCAATAGAAGTTAGGGAGTTTTCTAGAAATCCTAAATCACCTACACTAGGCTGGTTTTGGGGGAAAAACCTGGTACACATAGACTTGAGCTACAAATGGAATGATTGAGGTTCTGTGACCAACACCATTCTTGTTTTTATGAGCCCTAATCAGATAGAAGAGACATGAACTAGCCAGCAAGCTTCAACGAATATCTGCAATTGTTTTGAAAAGATTTTGTCTTGCTTTCCACTGGAATAAAGTTAATTTTCTTCTTAGTAGCTGATGCAATTCTGTGGTTTGGATTTAGTATGAAAGCAGTGCTGATAAACACTGATGTTTACAAATGTACTCAGTTGTTGCTGAGTACTCCTTACCCTAAGTCAGGGACTTCTGAGTGTCTCAGGCTCTGCCAGTGAGCAGGTAGGTGCACAAGAAGCCAGGAGGGAGCATGGCCAGGACAGCTGACCTGAACTGGTCAAAGGGATATTCACACCATAGAACATCATGTCCAGTGTATAAACTGGGGAGAGCTGGCCAGAACCTGCTGATTTCTGCTCGGGATGGGCTGGGCATTGATCAATGGGTAGTGAGCAATTGTGCTGTGAATTTCTTATGTATTTGTGGTTTATTTCTCTCTCCGCACAGTTCATTAAATTTTATTACTTTCATAGTTACTATTGTTATTATAGTGAATATTATTTTCATTATTATTGTTGTTATATTTTATGAAGTTTCAATTATTAAACTGGTTTTATCTTAACCCATGAGATTTACTTTTTTCCTACTATTTTCCTTCCCACCAGGGTGAGGGTATGGAGAATAAGAATCTATGCAATAGTTAATGGCTGGGTTGAAATCATGACAGATTTTCACAATAGAATATCGCAAAATCTATTAAAAATCCAACAAACTTTCAAAACCACAATTAAAAGCTTATTTAAAATCTCACACTTTTTAAAAATGTAAATATTTTCAAACTGAAATAGTTTTTTTCTGTCAACAAGAAGTAATTTTTAGCATGTTTAATATGAAAAATATTATTATGTAAATTGCTAAAAATCAATAATGAAATATAGGGTTTTAAAAGGCTACTTTTGAATGACAGAAACATGACCATAACTATTGCATTAACTTTCTGTTAGACAAAAATTAAAAGGGCCTATATATTACAAGCATTGACCTACTTCACATTTTTTTGAATAGGTCTTCAGTTTTTTCAGTGTATCATTCTCATATAGAAAATTCTGAAAAAGATTATAACACATTGTTTTAGGTTGTGTATTTCCACAGGAAGAATGTTACCCTCCATTTGATGTATTTGCTCTCTCCCCTACCCCCCATCTGTGGAAACAGACTGTAATTTAGTCACAGTAAGGTGCTAAGAGAGATGATAAATTCCTCTACAGCTTTGTTTCACCACAAAATTGCACTAAATGTTCTCTTATTCTAACAGAGAAAGGTTTGGTTACAAAATCATTTAAATGACAAAGGGAGAAAATGTGTTCTTCAGCTTTTTGCATTTCTTGTAACACTGAGGAATTCACTCCTCTCTGCTGAGATAACCAAATTTAGCTATGTGTCACAATGTATGCGATGTTCCATAAATGAAAGCAATGCAGAAAATAAAACCTCTAGATACTCACTTTTTAATTCAATGTTCACTCTGTAGATTGCCCAAGAGATGAAGACTGCATTGCAATGTGAAGATGGATCCTTCTCAAGGATACCCAGAGGACTAAGGAACATAAAAATCGAAATGAGCACAGTTTGAATAAATAAGCACAGAAATACAAACTGGAAAAGATTACCAGGAGCTATTTGCCCCTTTAATGCTCTTCACAGTTAAAGTGGTGTATTAGGTGAAGCTGATTTCTGGGAAGATGATGAGAAAATTGCACTGACAGTACGAATGAAAATCCCCACCATACTTATCAAAAGTTTCAATCAAAGTTACTTAAACATGCATAGAGAAGGATATGATATCTGAAATCTTAACATTTTTAATATACCTTGGTGGGTTTTTTTGTTTCAGTCCCTTGTAATTTTCAATGACACCAAACTATACCCAAGAAATATGTAGGATGTTAGTGTTACTGCATGAAATCTGCTTTCCAGTAGTTGAATAAGACTCTTTACAATGCTCACTAAGTCACTGGCTTTTTGCCTGTTGATGAAAAATATTCCACACGTTTTTAGTTTTTCTAAGCAAGTACACAGTCATCCCAAAATAGGCAAGAAAATTAATTTTGGATATATGACAACAGTAAATTCAGAAGTTCCGTTTATTTTCAGATTAGATAACTTTCAAGAATTACTTAACATTACTGAATACAGGCAAATTATATCACCTATATCACCTTCAGTAAAACACTGTTAAGAGTCTTACATGATAATTAAAAAAAGATCGACTAGGTAAAACTGTTGTTTCATTTGAAGTACATGTTTTTAACTCCTCTTTGTCACTCAAACATCTGCCTTAGCAAATATGAAGGTAGACATGGATAATTAATAAGATAATTTCTCTGATAGTTGCATTTGACCTGAATGAACTGGCCTCAGAAAGACTTGCAATTTTTCAACATTCTCATTTATACATTTTAAAGTTGCCAAACATGGCTTATGTTACATTTAAAATATATTCTTTTTGATTTGCATCCATTTGCAAAGATTAATAACTGAATTCTGCTATTTGCCAAAGGCAGCTAAGAAGGCAACATAAACTGAAACTATTTCTATGCTGTTTAAACAAAGCTTTCTCATCTGAAGTAGTCTTATTTTCACAGTAACAGGAACCAATAGTGTTAGTTATGTCCCATTGATACATATCAAGTTAGGCCTTTTGAGGTATAATGAAATACACACATTGAAAATTAATAAACTGTGAGGTGTCATGTTAATTGAATGAATAAATAAATATAAAATCTTAGCAAAAAAACTTCATTCCCATTCACATGATCTTGGTTTTGTTCCAAAGAATTTCTAAAGCTTTTACAATATCAGTAATTACTTGAAAAAGGAGTAACTACAGGAAAGAACTTCAAATACCTCTGAGCATTTTGGCATATCTTATATCTAATGGGTAAAAAATCAGCTGCTTTTCTGATGTAATCTATCAAAACCTCAAAATTCCATTCCTTCAAACAGTTTTAAAGAATAAAACAAATCAATAAATTAACATTTCCCAGAAAAAAGATTGGATTCTTGCAGTAGGACAGTAAGACTGATTCAATGCCCCTTTTTTGAAATCTAAGATAGGCCACATAGAATCAACTATTGCTGAGAAAACATTTCAATGTGACTTAACCTTTTCAAAATATAATTTGGTATAATGTAGTCTGTGTATTTCCACACCTTCTCTTTATTCAACATTTTGACCTTACCTACACACCTCATTACTTTTTACTTTGGTTAAGCCTTCCATCTATTTTTTGATTCCTCTAATTTCTTACCTCTTTTCCATCGTTGCAAAAGATCACTAATACTATATTTGATTTATTATTCAAACATTACTCTTCCTGTTTCCATAAGGTCTTTCACTTACTCTCTGTACTCAGCTAGTCTTAAAAATCCCCTATTTGAAGCTTCATTATCCATCTCTAACTTGAACACACTATTGCCTGAGACATATAGGTGGTCTCAAGATGTCAGAATTTGAGTTAAAATGAAATAAGCTTACATGGGAAATACACATGGCAAAGAAGCAGGACTCATTTACATTGTTTTATATCACAGCCATCCCTTCTGATATTGATATTGTCAGATATAGAAAGGCATACTACAAATCCAGTCAACAGAAATTTATTTGATGTATCAGTCACATCTGATACAGCTCATTTACTTTCCCTTTATTCTAGTGTGATCAGGCCACTTTATGATGGTTATTAACAAATGCTATTTTTAGCAGTTTTATATTTTTCTAGATTTCTCTGCTACACTATAACCATTAGCATGATATTGGTTTGCCTACAGAGAATAAGGAAGATTTGTGAAGGCAAATATGTCTCTGCTACATCTTGAGGTAGACTGCAGCAAGAGCTATCTCTCTTCTGAGCCTTATGTAAACTCTTCAAGGACCTGATACATTAAAAAAATGCAACCTTTTGTAACACACCAAAATGCTAAGGCTATTAGCTACTTGATATACATATGTTTTCATAGCTGATGCTTCCCTTTTCTGGGAAGAAATTTGGCTGCAAGACTGCAGAAAAAAGCTGGAGAATAATAGAACATTCTCACACAGTGGGCACCAAAACAGAGTAATCCAAATTGGAAAAGAAAATAAAATAGTAAGACAAAAGAAGGAAAGTACTTTCCAGGCATTTGAAATGAGCCATTTTTCAGGCAGAACAGCATACAGGTGTGTTCCTTTCAGTAAGCATGACAACAAATATTTACTCTTGTTTAAAACAATGTGCCAACGGTATTGATGAAAGAGAACCTCAGTAAGTATGGATTCACATGTGGGCCCATACTAAATAAAGACAGATTAAACTTGTTCACGTAAAATACAGTTGAAGGCTTGGACATATAACAACAGCAGTTTTAAATAATCAGTGAATAGAGAAATGCAAAGGAGCATGTCCATATCCTACTTACACAAGATATGCAGAACACATCACAGAGGACACCTGCTTTGAAATTTAGACTTAGCCCTTATAAGACAGCCCATGGAGTCATTATTTTGACAGCTTCCTCATCTGACAGATATTCTCTTGTATCTTTTCCCAGAAGAACTCCTTTTAACCAGTAGATTAACATGGTAACAATACAAAGCACTGGACAAGTTTCAAGAGTTATACCAACCTGTGTAAGGAATATGCATTCTGTGCTCTGTAACATATCTCTACATCTGTTTTTTGATCTGTGCAATGAAGGAGTATGCTGCTATATGTGCCAAATCAAACATATGTGTCTTGGATGACCAGAAGCCTTTCTTTGTACCAGTTTTCATCACAGGCACACATAACTTACCTTTTTGTCATGGACAATTTCCCTCACATTTCATAATCTCCTGCAACCTCCAAATCACTGAATGCCACATTTCACTGACTTCTCAGAGTCTACAATAGGTTGTCAAAATAAGGACAGTAACAATAAAAGTCAGACTCTGCTCAGTCCTCCACAACACTGTTTACATATCTTTCCTGAAAGAATAAAACACTAAACAAAACCCCAAAGTAAGAGTGTATAAGTCTTAAAAGAGAACTTTTAAAAGTTACAGATGCAATGATTTTCATTCAGTACACTTGAAATACACTTCAGTGCAATGCCTGATTTTCCATAATGGACTGTCTATTTAATACTATCACTTAAGTACAATGTCTCTTCAAACCTTCCCCCTTGAAACAATCTGGTTTCTATACCATGGCATACTGTAAGCCTCCAGTAGACTGAGTTTCTCACCTTAAGTGCAGTCTTCTGCCAGATAAGAACACTCCTCCATTGCTGTTTTGTAGGCCTCAAAACTTTTCTGTGTGTCAACTTTAAAAGAATGAGTAGTTTAAAGGACAAAATTTAAACTCTTGAAATCTCAAGTGTTATACACAGTGCTAGCTGTGTAACTTTGAAAAAGTCTGTAGACGAGGAATTTTTGGCCTCAAAGTCCATATACCATGGAAGACACACTGTTTCCAGAGAAGAATAAAAATAGGGAGATAAGTCCTGTACATACTGAGATTCCAGACCAGTGCAGAATTTCTAAGAAACTATATGTACAAAAATCTCTAAGTGTGGGATTACCCAAAATCGTAGAATCATAGAAAGTACTTGGTTGGAAAGGATCTTAAAGATTAACAAGTTCCAAACCACTTTCCATGGGCAGGGACACCTTTCACTAGGCCAGGTTGCTCAAATACCACCCCCAGCGTGACTTTGAACACTTCCAGGAATGGAGCATCCACAATCTCTGTGGGCAGCATGTTCTACTTTCACCAGCCTCACAGGAAAGAATTTCTTACTAATACCAAACATAAACCTACTCTCTTTCCCATATAAAGGCCATTCTCCTTTGTCCTATCACTACATGCTCTTGTAAAATATCCTTCTCCACCTTTCTTGTAGCCTCCCTTTAGATGCTGGAAAGTTCTATAAAGTTTTATAAGGTGCTATAAGGTTCATGGAGCCTTCTCTTCTCCATGTGGTAAACCCCACCTATCTTAGCCTGTGCAGTTAGGAGAGGTGTTTCAGCCCTTTGATCATCTTTGTGGCTCTCCTCTGAATGCACTCCAACAGGTCCATGGCCACATATTTTGGCCCCCAAAGCTGGATGCAACACTCCAGGTCTCATAAGATCAGAGTACAGGGGCAGAACCATCTCCACCGACCTGCTGGCCACACTGCCTTTAATGCAGCCTAGGATACAGCTGATCTCTGGGTTGCAAGCAAGTATTGACAGCTCAGGTACAGCTTTTCTTCCATGAGATTGGCCAAGTCCTTCTGCACAGGGGTGCTCTCAGTCCATTCCCTGTTCAGAAGGTGTCACGTACAACAGAGCATCTTCCCCTTGAAACCCTTCATAACATATGTCAGGAAAATCCTAATAAGGCCCCAAGGCTTACAACCAAAGTTACTTCAGTTCAGAAATCAACATACACATACGTATATAACACAAGTACCTCTGCATTGTTCTGCAAATAAAATACATTTTTAAATCTGTGCATTTAGGCCTCAATAGATAAAAAGTTTAGAGCATAACCCATTAATTGATACTTTTGCATTGAATATACTTCCATAATGAATTGTTCCTGAAGTGAAATACCCAATAAAAAACTTTTTCACTGAACAAGAATGTTTATAAAAAAGAGTAAATACAAGTAAAAGTCTCATTGTTCTTGCCAACAGTGAATATAACTCTAAAAAGAATTTCAATAGCTTCAAAACAACTGCACAAATGGCTCTACACTGAGAGCCTTTATAATATTTGTAGCAGGTAGAACAACTGTTCTTTCTGCACCATGAAACACTCTTCAAAGCTAGTTTTCCTGCTTTGCTGGTTTTGACAAGCGGGCCATGAAAGAGATTTGCAAGACAATACACAAAATCAGGGAACTGCAGAGTTATTTCAGTATCCCTAATTACAATGCAGAGTTGGAAAGGCAAGGACTGTCAACGCTTTTCTTCACAGAACTCAACTATGTATCAGCTGAAAAAAAAGTCTTATTATAGAAAAAGTCAGCTGGATAATTACAAGTACCTCCAACACATGAATAGCAAAATCTCTCATGTATATTTCATACGAAAAATATACTCAATTACACTATTATTTTTGATAAATCTACACAAGAAAACAAGGTTTAAATTTCAAATTAAAGGACTGATCTAAATCATGATAACACATTGAAACTGATATAATGTATGGGAACTTGGTGAGGTCCAATGAGAAGGCCATGCATTGAAAGCAGTTTGGCACATATTTCTTAAAGGAAAGAAACTTAAAGGTTGCTCATTTGTACTGCCTTAACAGTCAAACATATTCCCATTGTGCTACCTCATAACAGCATTATCATGAGCTTTTATATTTAGCTATTGCTCCAGACAGGCCTGTGATCATCCCAAGAGGTGGTACATCCTTCATGGCTGTGGAGAGTGGACAGCTATGAACTTCTTTTTATACAGCACAAGTCATTGCACAAGTCTGAGTAGCTGTATTGGAGCTATGTTGGAGCAAATCTACTGAACACTGATCTTCTGTTAGCTCCATTTTTGCTGCCTAGTCCCTTGCCATGAATTTGGGAAAGGAGGTGGGCAAAGCACAGCAATGTAAGTTTCAAAACAAAGTGGTTGAACAAAAGTCATAGAAACAGTAAAGTTATAGAGAGTCATATAGAGCAACAAAATTGCAGTTGTCTTAAAATGAGTGAAGACCTTCAGCCAGGCTCTATAGTGAATGCACAAATATGTTTTCATATTCCTGAGGAATAATAGTAAGTTCAGAGGTCAACATTATTATTATGCTCCTACTGTACTCCAAGGTTTATGTATAATTTATAAATGAACATCACTTTTCAAAAGAGATACTGCTAAGTCATTATCAATAGAATTAAATGTTATGAACAATCTTCAATAAATCAATAAATAGCTTCTGGGAAAAAAAAAATTACTGTTTATGCTCATTTGAAAAGCTTGATTCTGTTGCCATTAATAATGAGATTTTTTTCCACTGCATGGCTGTCAGTGAACAACAAAGGAGACAGGACACTGCAAACATGAGTGTGGACAGGTGGACCTAGGCAAAACTGAATCTCTCCCACTAAGCTTGCCTTTTTTAGAAAGAAAATAATTAAATTTTATATAAATATAAAATAATCTATATCTCTAAACATTGTAAAAGTTTTCTTGTACCTATTCTATTTCTTACTTGGTGGTGCAAGGAGTTGTTGAAGAATAAACACAGCACTACAGAAGAGCAGAAAATTATTAATTCCATGTGAACCCTTTGTAATATGCTTTTCAGAGTACTTAGGATTGTCGCCTTGTTCTTTTGCTGTTCTTTCTAACCTTCTGATTGTTTACATATTTGGAAGTCAGTTTCTCACAAATTTTCTATAAACTATATTATTGTTGACATTCCTTCCAGTTAGGAGAGACAATTGATAGACATTTTCTAAGACCAGTGGAATTGAAGAGGTTGAACCTCTATCTTCCAATGTAGTCCCTCTCTGTGAAAGGTATATAAGGTAAAGTCAAAAAAGTAAACTTCTCTTTCTCCCATCGCTCCAACTTTGTCATCTCTGTTGCGTCTCTCCATGATGTCACAGCGTCATAAGATCATACATTTTTCTTCATCAGAGTGGAGAAACCTACAGTAAAATTGTTTTAAGCAAGAAGGATCAAGGAGTTGATACTGCTAAGCTTTTGCAAACGCAAGGAGCAAGCAAAAAAAAAAAAAAAAAAAAAATAGACCTTTTTTCCTTCAGTTCTAAAGATACAGCAAAGCCCAAATCACCGGCCACTGTCTGTTTAAGAAAATTCTCCTCTAATGTTCTTTAGACATGTATTATCCCAGTTACTTCTTTTTGCAATAAGAAATGATTGAGAAAGAGACCTTAATGCTGTAGTACTCACAACAGTCTGGAACAATTATTGCCTCCTTTTCATTTTGAAATGCTGCTACCTTCAATCTCTATAGCATAAGCCACAAAAGTTTTCTTATACTTTATTAGACAGAGAAAACTAACGAAGTTTACTCAGACCTTCTTCAGGTCTTCTCTATCCACATAAAACTCTGAATTAAAGTACTTTTCAATTAGGCACAATATTTTTGTAGGACTTTTATACACATAAAATAGCAAGAAATTAACTAACTTTCTATAAGAGAAGAAAATCTTCAGACTGCGTACTCAGTCTGGGCTTTATTGTTACAGCTTTTGCTTTTAAGAGTGAGTCAGGATGTTTCCCATGCAGGAAAGAAATGTGGGTATGTGTCCTGGTTTAAGGCAAATTTGGGAAGAAACCTCCAAATGGGTCCCTCCAGAAAGCAAATCCAAACAGCCCCTCCCCCAACTGGTTCAGGAAAGATTTTCCTTAGAGGAAAGTGGAAAAAATGTGTTTATTTAACAGGCAAAGTACAACAAATGAATACCAAAGAACAAAACCTCCCGCCACTCCGCAGAGATGCCCAATCCAGCCAGGCTGTGCCATGGGTGCAGCTCGGCTCCCTCAGTCCGTGTCAGTCCCTGGCACTGGGAAATGCCGGGCACAGGACAGGCCTGGGGGACACAGGGGTGAGCTCCGGGTGCTCTGCTGGGGGTTAGTCCAGAGCAGGTTTGGACAGTTCCAAGGAAAAAGAAAAAACCTCACAGTCCGGAGAACTTCTGTGCTTCAGCTAGCCACAAACTAACAAAGAGCAAAGGAGAGCTCTCTCCCACCATCCACACTGCAGACCACACTGCCGTGTGTCCCAGAAAGCTGAAAACTCTAATCTTGATATTTTGAAAACAACCACCTCAGACATTCCACCGCTTCTCCTGAACTCTCAGATCCAGTTTTAAAGGTGCAGAACTTATTATTTTTGATTTAAACAGACAAATGGGGATACAATTCAGCATCAACCCAGGACAGTATGTAAGGTAGGTAAACCTTGGCTGGAAGCCAGGTGCACACCAAAATATTCAAAAACTCCTCCTCAATTAAAAAGGGAAAATAATATTATAGTTTTGTGGATTGAGATAAGGACAGGGAGCGATCACTCACCAATTACTGTCATGGGTAAAAAGTGACTCTTCTTGGGGAAATTAATTTATCTACAATCAAATCAGAGCAGGATAGCAGAAATATAAATCCATCTTAAAACACATTCCCCTTACCTCTCTCTTCTTCTCAGGCTCACCTTCACTCCTGAATCTCTCTACCTCCTTTTCCCAAACAGCGCAGAGAAGCAGGGAATGGGGGCTGCAGTCAGTTCATCACACATTGCCTTTTCCACTTCCCTCCAATGGGAGACATTCTTCCACAAACTGCTCCAGTGTAGATCCCTTCCACAGGGCGGAATACAATGCTCCATTGTGGGTCCTCCTCAGGGTCACAGGTCCAGCCGGAACACCTGTAACAGCATGGGCATGTTACAGCATGGGCATGTTACAGCATGGGCTCCTCTCCACTGGGGCACAGGTCCTAATGTGAACTTGATGCAGCACAGCCTCGCCACATAGCGTTAGTTTGGCCGGCCCACAGAAATGAGCTGCCTGGCTTTCAGACTGGCACCTTATTGGACCAATTGGAAAGCACTTTGTCTCTGTGAATTGTAACGACGCCGTGTTACTGTATCCAAGATCCAGGTCCCCCGTGGTGGCTGCGTGGGGAAGGCAGCTCTGTGGTTATTTTCCACAAGATTCCTTCCTTGGCAGAGGCCACGTGGCCGGGATCAGGGCTGCGGCGATAGACCCTGGAAACTGTAGCACCGGCTGGAGCAGGGAGATCCCTGCAAGGCTCGCAGAGAAGCTAGACGATCGGTGGAGAAAGAAACCGATTCTGCTGTGGTTCAGTGAAAGGTTTTATTGGCTCCGGCAGGAGCCTCCGAACATGGCAACCAGCACGAGCAGAATCCCGACCATGCGGCGCGCCGCTGGATTTACCCGGGAGGAGGGGGCAAACCCAGAGCGACCCCAGGCAATCCCAGAGGGCGGGGGAGTGACCCGGGGCAGAAGGACAAGGCAGGGGTCCAGTCCCCTTTGGGGAGGGGGGGCTGTTTCTGTTTGCCCAGTCACTCGGCAGCCCTCTCCTGGGGTGACAGGGACACCCCTTATATTAAGATCCAGACCCTCAGGATTGGCAGGGGTGGCTCTGGTGGTCGGGGGGAGGAGTGAGAGGAGATTGCTCAACCACACGATGCAACAGTGAATATTACATTTCAAGACGAAACAAAGCCCGGGAAGGGCTCCTTTAGTTCCAGCGTTCGGAGAGAGAAGAACCTATTCCCCCTCAGCCTTGGGACAAGCGGAGTGGGGGAAAGGGGAGGCCATGCAGGCCGAGGTACAGCCTGGCTGCATTAGATAACATCTGCCCTGCCCTGCTGCCGGGCCAGGCCGAGCCGGGTTCCGCAGGGGCCCTGGGAGCTGCTATGGGCCGGGCCAGGACCGTCCCGCCACGGCCCGTGCAGCCCGCGCAGCACGCCAGGGGCTGGGCTGGCGGCTCCTGGGCAGGGAGAAGGGGTGGCCATCAGCCCCTGGCGTGTTGCAGCTGAGCCCAGCCAGGCTGCTGAGAGCCCAGCCACTCCTGCCATCCACCCAGCGCAGCTGCTGAAAAAAACCTCCATCCGAAAAAAGTTCTGGCCTCAGGTGGCTGAGGGGCTGTCCTGGAGCTGTGGGAGATGATGTGGCTGAGACCAAGGGGTGGCTCTGCAGGCCCAGGGTGAAGTATTAACCCTTTCAGTGCAGAAAAGACTTCCAGGCCTCATCCTCCCTGAATGAGAGACAAGGACGTGTAAAGAAAACACATGAAAGCGTCAACGTCAGTAAAGAAGAAGTGACGTTCCAGATGGAAGGAAGATGAGGAGTTGCCTCATTTTTCTGGTTGAAAATCTCTTCTAAGCTGTGATGATGGACACATCAATAATACATTGAGATAATTCCTTTAAACTATAGAGGATTATGGGAAAATGGAAAGTTCAAATTGTAGAACTGATCAATGGAATGCAGTGTTAAAGTGAGCCAATGTTGAAGTGGCCATGATTGCTAAGTAGTTTGAACAGAGAGATGAAGTGATAAAGGCTCTGCCCTGAGAGGAGGGAGGAGAAGGAGAAGAAGATTTCTGTTCCCTGAGATGAAGATGATCTTAAAGATTATTAAAAAGAATCTTTGTTTTTAAACAGTTCATCATTAAAATAATACCCCATAAGATAACATGGCCCAGAAGCATAGAGTGAAGGCTGTGAAAATGGGAGGAACTTCACAAATGCAGATTCCCAGGTGGCTGTTGCTTGTGGATATTAAAGCCACAAGAAAACTGTTTTCTAGTGTAGAATTCTCCATGGTGCAACAAGAGATACTCTTCTCCTTAAGTGAACTGAAGAAAGACTATTTTGGAGGTGAAAAACTGACTGAGAATTCAAGAATTCTCCATGTTGTTTTCTGTGCATTGTCACTTGGGAAGGAAAGTAGGTGTGGGGAGGAAGGACGAGTGTTGTGAAGATTTCATTCTGGTTCTTGCTTTCCTTTTAGTGTTAGTTAATAAAGCTTTTATTACTTTTAAGTTTAAGCCTGCTTTGCTCTTTATTGGGAAACTTCAATTGGCGAACCAAAACCACTACATGGGGTTACAGTGTCCTTGAGGCACATCCACCTGTTCTGTGTGAAGTCCTTCAAGGACTGCAGGTGGATCTCTGCTCCCTCATGGACCTCCATGAGCTGCAGGGGCACAGCTGCCTCACCAGGGTCTACACAATGTGCTGCAGAAGAATCTTAGCTCTGGTGGCTGGAGCACTCCTCCACTCCTTCTCCACTGATCTGGGTTTCTGCAGAGCTATTTTTTCAACATTTCCTCACTCTTCCAGCTGCTATTGTGCAGATTTTTGATTTTCTTTCTTAAATCACAGAGTGTCTGCTAGCATTGCTGATGTGCCAGGTATGTCTTGGAGCTGACTGGCATTGGCTTCATCGGACAGGGGAAGCTTTTGGCATCTTCTCATAGAAGCCACCCCTGTAGCCATCCACTATCAAAACCTTGTCACGCAAGCGCAAAACAGTACAAATCATTATTGTGAAAAAAAGTTTGATCATGAATGTCTTACCTTACATCTGAATATATAGTCACCATGGATGAGTTATTACTTTAGTACAGGGAGCAAGCTCTGGTAACTTATTGTGTACCTGAACTCTCTAAGAATGAACAGGTTAATTAATGTCCATGTACATCTTCTTGTTTTATGAACAAGCACACATAGAAATGCAGAGAAAATATCTCCATTTTTCTTTCAAACTATTTATGTGTAACAAATATTTGAAGCAATAATATTAATTTTTAAAGTACTAGCTTGAGAAAAGTTACAAACCTTTTAGAAAAGCTCAGGTTTCATTCTTTGCAATTGCAGATAAACATCTGAAATATATTTTGGTTTTGTTCCTTTAAATTTGGTTTGAAGAGCCTTTACTTAAATATCCTGACTTACGAGAAAAGTGTGCCAAGCTGTGCTGAGAAAGCACTGATTGTCCAATAATCATTGCTGCTAGCTTATGCACAGTACAGCATCAATTCTGCTTCATTCTAGTAGAATGTTAATGACAACTGCTACAACTGCAGAGATGTTGAGGTTGAATGGCCTGTGCAGGATTCAGATCCTCTACAGCAGTCAGCTGTACTGACAGAACTCTTCCTTACTTTAGAGAACTGACATGCTATAGAAGTTTGGCTACCATTTTTTTTTTAATTGATCTATATATTAAAAGTATACTCCTATTGTTGAGTTTTACCTGCTGTAGAGAAGAAAAGTTTAAACTTCCTCTAATTTATTAAGGTATCATCACTAGTACCAACATTTTATTGCTATTTCCTACAATGGTCAAGATTGTGAAATAAGAGATTTTTTTTTTTGTCTACCCTGAAAATGCTGCTTGAAAGCCATTTAGTTAAATGATCCCGCATCACTCCCACAGCATTCTTCTGGTGAAACTGCATGCTCATAGATTACAGGTGTGTGTTCCTCAATGGGTAAAAAAATGGCTGGATGGCCAGGCCCAGTGAAGCGCTGGTGAATGGAGTTAAGCCCGTTGGTGGCCAGTCACAAGAGGCATTACCTCAGTATTGGGCCCAGTCCTATTTAATATCTTTATCAATTATATGAATGAGAGAATCAAGTGCATCCTCTAAGACAAACATAAAGAGCTAAAAAAATACCAGTGTTTACGGCTACCCTATTTCAAAATTATTACATTAATAATTACCTCTTGAAATAACTGAAAATAACCCTTTGGACACAACTGAAAGTGCTAGACTCTTTCATTTTATATATGTGTAATTTTTGTCATAGTTATCTTAAGTTGAATGAAAGTATAATTTAAATATTCACAGAAGGATGCATACAAGCTGAATTAAAGAACAGAGCATGCATCAGTTAAGAATGCTACTTGAAATTATTCCCCTAAAATGATAAGCACCATGAACTGTTAACACTTGAGACTTTAGATTATTTTGTCTTTACTCAAAAAATAAAAGTAAGTATATTCAAAAGTTTGGTAACAGCCTAAGGAAATAATTATTTTCTTTTTCTCTCTGCTTCTTAAGTCTGTAACAGAAGAATGAGATCTGAGAAAAGACTGAGATCTGTGTGAAAACAGAGTACA